>QVTF01020597.1:0-692500 GCA_003573665.1 Oxygymnocypris stewartii | reverse complement strand
CACACACACACACACACACACACACACACACACACACACACTCACATACATACACACTCTCTCAAACGCATCCTCACACACACTCACATACGAACGCATCCTCACACTCGCACACTCACATACACACACACTCTCACACACGTCCTCACACACACTTACACACTCACATACGAACACTCTCACACACACACACACACACAACACACTCTCTTACATTGTCACAAACAATCTCCTCAGTCTGTCTTACACACAACATCCTCTCACATACGTCTTTATTGTAAACATCCACCACAAGCATGCTTTTTGCAAATTCTTATTATTCTGTTTTAATTTTTAATATATTCACAGCATAAGTTACAGGCCATGTTTTATTACTAAGGATTTTTTTTCCATTCAACAGATGCCTTTTTAAGATGAACCCCGAGAAGGGATCGAAAGGGGAGAAGACCACCTCGAGAAAGCAATCGGCAGTCAGTCCAAAGGTTCTTTCACTGATTAACAAGATTGCGGACTATGAATGGATGGAGTAAAAACTTTGAATGTCAGATCTTCCTACATTACCTAGCAGAAATTCTTGGCAGTGTCACACACTTACAGTAAAATACTTGCTGATAATTTGCTTTCATGGTTTAATTATTCGTTTTTTTCATGCCTCATCTGTTGTCAAGATGAATTAATTTGTTCACAGGTGGTTCAGTTTTAAGGACAATTTCATTATTAATTGTTCTTTGTTTACCAAACTTCTATATTGTTGCAGTTTTGAACAATTCCTTTTATTGTGTGTTGTTGCAGTTTTTATATTTTTTTATATTTTTATACTGTTGCTGTTATGAACAAACTGAATTGGTATGTTGTTGAAGTTGTGATCTAATTTTAACTTTTGGACTAATTTTTTAATTAGAATATTGTTGCAGTTATCATATTTTTTTTTAAATATGTTTATACTATTGCAGTTATGAATAAATTATTGGAATATGTTGCAGTTGTGATCAATGTTTGATTGTTATACTACAGTTACAAACAAACTGTTGCTTTATTGTTGTAGTTGTGCTATAATCTTTATACTGGTATATTGTTGCAGATTTGAACAAAGAATATTAGTAAATTGCAGTTCTGAACAAACTATATTGCTATATTTTGCAGTTAAGATGGTATATTCTTGCAGGTGAATAAATTATTAAAACACTGTTTTGCACTTACAGCTGGTTATTTGAATTAAAGCAGTGTTCAAACTTAATGATAATTTCTCAGTTGGTTTTTACTTAACTTTCCACAATATTTAAGTAAAGCTCCTTGTTGAACATTAAAAGCTGAAGAAAATACTGAAAATCTCGTGTTAAATTACAGCAAAAAAAAATCTTTTCGAATAATTTCTCGAGTAATTTTCGAATTACGGAAAATTACTGTTATTTAATGTGCCTGTTATTTTACGGTAATTTTCCGGCACCCCAGCTGCCAGAATTGTACCGTTTTTTACGGGATTCTTTTTTACAGTGCAGGAAATGCTCCAGCACGGCCACCGCATGTAACTTTTAACAAGATTCACTTGTTTAAAACATGCTAAACTATATTAACATTTACTATAGAATCATTATTTCGCCAATAAACATCTTTATCGAAATTATTTATTTTCGCAGTTTGAGTATAGTTCTGTGTAAATGCATAGATAAACCGCGCTGTCAGCAGTTTTTATAATTTAGAATGACAATTCTTTTTTTTATAATTCTGATAAAACGTGCCAGTTAAGAAATGCAATAAAATACGATGTTTTGTTTGTTATAGCTTATTTCAATATTCCAGAGAATATTATTCAGTGAATTATTCTCCACTCTTTAGCCTATTAAACGGCTTATAAAACTAAAACTGTAGTTTAAAATGAAGTTGATATGACTTCTGTCCTTTATTTTCTCCATTTGAAAACAGACATTCTTTTGCTTATTGTTAATATCAGTGTTGCTGATGATGCTTTTTATAAATAAAATGTTTCTATTGTTGTAATTTTAAGATAAAATTTTACATGAAAATGTTTATTTTCAACATTTTTTTGTTGTTAAGATGACTGAAAGGAGGAAAAACCAAAGCGAAGAATGGACTTACTTCACTTATTTATTTACTTTATAACAGTAAATATATATTGATTCTGCATATCGGTTATCGGGTACATAAACGTACAAATAATCGGTATCGGTTATAAAAAAAAATCAATATCGGTCGATCACTACTGCTCATTTATTGAGACTAATGTAATGACACAAGTTATGGTAATTTAAACACCTTTTTTCATTTATGAATGAATCAGCGTTTTTAAGCATGTCTGTTGAATGAATGTTTTTTAATCAGGACTCACTCATAAAGTCAATCTATTGCTAACACAATCTATCTGCTGGCATAACAATGACTGACAGCCCAGCGCTGATACTGCTGAAATATCACTTTATAGGGATGTAACGGTACACATATTTGCACAGAAAATTTTCGGTACAGGCATTTCGGTTTAGTGTGCATGCGTACCGAGCGAATACAGCATTGTTTTAACCACTGCCCAAGTGAAATGTCATTGTATTGTTACTTTTGATAAGAAACAAAGTTTCAACTTTCGAATTATGTAATTGTTTCAGGAAATTCAAACAATAAATGCCATTTTGAGGCTCTTTGATGTGGCGTAACAGAGCGCTGTATAAACGCCTCAGGCATGCGGAGTGCGGAGCGCAAATGAGCCCAATCATCCCTTCCTCTTTACTATAGTTTTAACGCGAAATAAACATGAATGAATATCTCATGCCTCATGTAATCACTCAATCAGTGTTCCTCAATCAGGAAAGACGTCAGTAAAACAGCTTGTAAACTAAATGTCAAGTAGCATTTAATTTACCTCAGGCAAGTCATCAGTGTCCACAGCTCATTAGTTCGAAATGAAGTGCAGAGAAGAGCATTTTGCTAAATATTAGACTATATACACTCTATTTTACTTTGCCTGTTATTGATGTCTTTATTTTGTGTATGCGCATTTAAATATTTAATGTATGTTTAAATAAATGTTATGAAACAAGTTATGACAACCACTGTGTAAATGAATATATTTCAACAACAAATAGAAATGTTATAATTTAGCAGTTATGCTAAATTGCATTATGTGCAATTTACATGTTTGCATAAAATGTTTTAAAGTTGAGAGGTGATTATTATATTTAAAAATAAATAGTAATTAATATTTAAGTTTGGGCTCTGTTATTAATTGTAACCTTATAGTAGGCTAATAAAAAAGGGCTTTCTATAGAGCAGGGGTAGGCAATGTCGGTCCTGGAGATGCCGATGTCCTGCCGAGTTTAGCTCCAACCCTGAAAAAAACCTCACCTGCCTGTAGCCCAAGTAATTCTGAAGACCATGATTACAACAAATTAAGCTCAGATGAGCTTTATTCGTCACATACACAATTATACAGAGTATAATGAGGAGTGAAATGTGTTCTCTGCATTTAACCCATCCAAGTGCACACACTTGGAGCAGTGGGCAGCCGACTGTGCAGCGCCCGGGGAGCAGTCGTGGACTTCCTGCCGGAGCCGGGATTCGAACCGACAACCTTGGGTTACCTCGAGTCTCAAGTCGAACGCTCTATCCACTAGACCAACGACTGCCCTGGTTCAGGTGTGTTTGATTAGGGTTGGAGCTAAACTCTACAGGACAGCGGCACTCCAGGACCGACGTTGCCTACCCCTGCTATAGAGCATAAGCTGAGGTTAGGGATGTAACGGTATGCACATTTCTTATCACGATTATAGTGACCAAAATTATCACGGTTATCAGTATTATTACGGTATTGTTAAAATGTGCTGGAGATGTTCAAAAAGTACAGACACAAAAATCACTTCACCAAATTGTATATTTAAAAATCAACAAAGAGCAAATGACAACAGTTTAATAGCATGTTAAAATATCTAATGTAAATGTATTTTATCTGCTCCATAAATAATTCTAGATAGCTTATCTGAATTGTTTAAATGTATAGAATCCACATAAGCTTGTTTTTCATCAACCGGTCAAAATTTACAGCAGGCCATGCAAATTTGGTCCATTTTTGGCCAGACAGAAACTGCACACAGGCTGAATGTAAATGTAAGTCTCTGTAAATCCACTCACGGACAGCAGGTGGTGCTTTATATGGAAAAGCTGAATTACAGCTGAAAGCAGTATTGCGATTAAGAACACTTCCTTTAGGTATAACATGGAGCAAAGATGAAAACAAAACACCATCGAATTGTTTCTGAAGACAGTCAGAACCTTCAGAGGTAAATTCATATAATTAATTCATTCATATATTCAATTGTATAATTCCCTTAGCACTCTTTTACAACCTCCCAGCTTTTCCGCCCTATTTTCACTCGAACGAAACGAGACTACTATGTGCGCATGTGAGACTATTACTTAAAACTGTGCTTTATGCTGGACAGTATTAATTTATCACGAGTTGTTCAGATCACGGTAATCGAATACGGTTTTACAGTTTTTTACAATCACTTTGTTACTATTTTCAGAACCTTGATGTCATTTTTCACAACTCTAGACACAAAACTCACAACCAATGATCAAAATGCACATTTTTCAAAACTCTAACCCTTTTCTCAATTGCTTGGATACAATACACATAAAACTTAGATCATTTGTTCATTCAACAAAAATCACCTGTTCAATATGACACAACTTAACATCAAAGTACTACTATTTCAAAAGGCAATTCACACATTACATTTCAAATGAGTGTCTATTCATTTCCTTACAATGATCTAACTATCAATTGATACAACTGCTCAAAATGATAAGTAACTGTTGCATTACTCTTAATGCATATTTGTATGGAAACAGACAAACAATCTTCCATGTTTACAGTAAATCAGGAAAGTTTCAAGATAACGAGATTCATTGTCACCAATTAGCGTGGAGCATGAACCAATTAGACTACAATATCCATGGATGTAGCCTAATATTTTATCATAATGCTTCATCAGACACTGTGTCTATGGTCCCAAATACTGTACCACCTTTTCAGACTATTTACAGTATTGACAGTACTGCACTGTATAGATGCAGGCCCTTGTAATTGCTTGTCCAATTCTGCCAACTCGTTACTGATGATTGAGTGCACATTGTTGAATGAGTATATAAAGAGTTGATTGGGATCCAATTGCAAGAGCATAGTGATACGTAACATGGAGCCAGCAGGTGATCCAGGTCACAATGGAGGTCAAGCAGTGGTGGGAGGAAGACGAGGAAGACGTGTTGGTCAAAGGAATGGCAGGGGACAGGCACCCCTTCTGAGAGGTGGTCGTGGGCCTCGTTTGAGAGGTGTGGGGGAACGTGGTAGAGGACAGGCACCACTTCTGAGAGGTGGTCGTGGGCCTTGTTTGAGAGGTGTGGGGGAACGTGGTAGAGGACAGGCACCACTTCTGAGAGGTGGTCGTGGGCCTCGTTTGAGAGGTGTGGGGGAGCGTGGTAGAGGACAAGGCCACGGACCAAGACAGCGGCAGCAACAGCATAGAGTGTCCAATGAAATTCGGGCAATAGTTGTAGACCATGTCATTAATCATGGCATGACAATGACTGAGACGGCTACAATGATACAACCAAACCTCAGAAGGTCAACCGTGGCCTCAATAATCAGAACTTTCCGCAATGAGAACCGGTAAGTTATCAGCATGCACTAAACATTATGCTACTCTCAATTGTCAAATGACTGCATACCAATGTGTATCACAGAATAGGTGATGTGACCAAGTGTCTTCTTACACTAATGTTCCCTGTAGAATTGTGACCAGGCCAAATAGTGGAGGCAGAGGCAAAATTCTAACTGACCAACAAGAGCAGGCTGTGGTCGATTTGGTTCGGGCCAGAAATGATATTCGCCTTACAGAAATTCGCCAGCATATCTTGGACAATGAAGACATGTTCAACAATGTGGGATTCATAAGTTTGCCGACTATTGCACGCATACTGAAAAGGCACCAGGTATCTATAAAACAACTATACCATGTGCCTCTCGAAAGAAATGCAGACAGAGTGAAGCAAATGAGGACTGAGTATGTTCAGGTAAGTTCAGTTTCAAGATGGTTGTTGTAAAAACATTCCCAAAAATTCTACATTGTACAGTAATCTCTTTCCAAAATGTATTTTTAGAGGGTGATGGAGCTGGATGCTGATGACGACCATCACAAATTCATATATTTGGATGAGGCAGGTTTTAATCTGGCCAAGACAAGGAGGAGAGGTCGGAATTTCATTGGCCAGCGGGCAACCATCCAAGTACCTGGACAACGTGGGGCCAACATTACCATGTGTGCGGCTATATCAGAAGATGGTGTGGTGGGACGCAGACCTCATATTGGACCATATAATGCAGCTCTCCTTGTCACCTTTCTTGATGAGCTCGATCAGGTTTGTAGAGCTGAATGTGTGACCTATGTCATTGTGTGGGACAATGTCAGGTTCCATCATGCTCATGTGGTGCAAGCATGGTTTCAGGCCCATGCGCAATTTACCACCCTGTATTTACCCCCATACTCTCCCTTCCTTAACCCGTTTGAGGAATTTTTCTCCGCATGGAGATGGAAGGTTCACGATAGGCACCCTCATGAACAAGTCACTCTTCTCCAGGCCATGGATGACGCCTGCAATGACATCACAGCAGACCAGTGTCAGGCCTGGATTCGCCATGCCCGAAGGTTTTTTCCAAGATGTTTGGCTAATGAAAACATCCATTGTGATGTAGATGAGAACCTGTGGCCAAATCCACAACACAGAGTTGATGACAATGTAGAAGTACAGTAATCACTCCTGTTTTGTTTCTTACAGTACAAGCAAGTTGAGGAACACTGCATTTGATGTTTTATAGTACTGTCTTTTCTTTTCTATTTCATAGATAATTATTATTGCTTTGATTCAAATAAACCTATGTTGTGATTGTACTGTAGTGTTTTGCATCAATATATTACAAATTTTGTTCAATGATTCAACTGTGTCTGTAGTATTCTCTCTACTACTGCAGTACTTTTACAGAGATGTATTTACTGTACATGTAGTACCATAATGAAACCTGTATCACCTATTTTGTTCTACAATATTTATTGATTGTACGAACAATGACACAGTGAAACTATCGGTTGCTTGTGTGTGGGTGATCTATAGTTATGTTTCAATGGTATTTCACAGTAAATTTGTTTTTTGAACCAATGATTGTGCAAGATTTCTTTAAAGATGTGAATGCACAATGCAATGTTTTGAACATTAGACAGCCTGTGTTACAAGTGATAACCGTTTTGAGTTTTGTGTCTAGAGTTGTGAAAAATGACATCAAGGTTCTGAAAATAGTAGCAAAGTGATTGTAAAAAACCGTAATGATAATTAAAATATGAAACGGTAATACTAACCGTGGGGAATTTTATCACGATGTATCGTCAAAACCGGTAATCGTTACATCCCTAGCTGAGGTAAACCACTGTTTAACAAAAAAAAATAAAAAATTTGTTTGGATTTTGCCCCTGCTGTACAGAAACCATACTGAACGTCAACCGAACCGTCATGTTTCTGTACCGTTACACCCCTACTCCTGTGTCCAGTGGCATAAAATGGACTTTAAAGGGGTCATATGACGCAATTTTAAAGATCATTATTTTGTGTATTTGGTGTAACAGAATATGTTGACATGCTTTAATGTTAAAAATAACATTATTTTTCAAATACTGTACATTATTGTTGTTCCTCTATGCCCCGCATCTCTCAAACGCGTCGTTTTCTACAACGCCCCTCCTTCCAACAAGTGCAGTCTGCTCTGATTGGCCAACTGACCCAGTGCATTGTTTTATCAGTTCAAGCCCGAGAGGGGAACAGTCGCGTGACAGACAGTGTGATGATGCTCGTATGTATTTGCAGTACACAAGCCGCGGTTAAGATTTCTGACAGGCTGTACACTCCGCTGTGATGTGACCCTGTTCCCCTCACACACACACACTCACACACTCACTACGCGTAACACGCAAAACTCCACGTTTGAACAGTCAATAACAAATACTTGAACTAATAACAAAACATACTTACAGTTGCTGATTCAGAAGTGCCAGATTGTCATGGAAAAAAAAGTTGAAATTGACCTTTTTTTTTTAAATAGCCTTCGTGCACAGCCAGCCTTGTACTCTCCTAGGTTCACAAAACAGTCGTCCATAAAATGCGTTGCACAAATTCGAATATTTGGGTTGTGCTATTGTGTTGTAAACCAATCTTAACCAATGATTCCTAATTGTATCTACTTTCGGAAGGCCAAATAAAGTGCTTTTGCTTTCGCATAGAAACATACAGCGTCTCCCTGACATGGCTACTGCCGTTACTGAAACCACTCCTTGTTTCTTTATGTGAACATTTGGGTGGCAATACGCAAATATTTCCACATTCCAGTAGACATGTGGGGGTGTGTTTGAATGAGCCATTTTAGGGGGTCGTGGACGAGTCTTAACTTTTATAAAGAATATCTCTTTGAGTTTGAGACTTTAGTCTTTGCAACTTTAGGAATCTCATCTATGCACAAACAGCTTGTAACACTCCAAAGAGAAAGGAAAACCTGAAATTGCATCATATGACCCCTTTAAATGACAATAATAATATTTTTCATAATTATTTCTGGGGCAATATATCGCCAAATAAAGACCTAAAGAGAGACCTGACACACCAGAAATCTGAGAAAAACGGACAACAGAAAAACATGTCAACATCAGTGGTGGGTGGGAGGTCCATGAGGATTGTTTGAGATATTATGAGGGTCCATTACTCAAAAAATGTTGTGAGCCACTTGCATAACAGTTTGGACAACATGTGAAAACATACAGTGACTGTTCTTTTCTGCCCTACACTTGCCAGTGAAGGCTTTATTATTATTATTATTAGGGATGCACAATATTTATCGGACAGATAAATTATCGACCGATATGTGTGAAAATTACGTCATTTTTATTGCTCTGATAAATAAATGAAATCCGATATCTAGATCCGAAAAAGTATGCTTGCTGGTAAATCAATCAATCAGTCTGATCAATCTGAAATTCATCCACTTTCCGAGTGCAAGTGACTGCAGCTTTAAATTGCAGTGACTCTCAGCTTGTGTCGCGCTCATTACGTCTTCATTTGTGAACATGTCTTCGCTGGTCTGGAAGTTTTTCTCTGTGGCAGAGGAGAACAATGGCATTGCTATTTGCAACGCATGTTCAGCAAGGATCCCGAGAGAAGGAAAAAAACAGTCAAGTTTTAACACAACAAATCTTATATCTCACTTGAAAGGTCATCATCCCGGAGAAACTGTATTAAGGGAATTTAAGCAGCCTCCACTGTTGGAACGGTAACGGCATTCCAACATATTGCGCATTCGCAACTTCAGCTGCCACTTCGTGGCATTCTGTAACCGTCTACTACGGGAGAACAGCAGCTTATGTAGTTAAAATGGTGCATTATATGTTATATACCATTTAATTCCATCAGTATACGATTCTACCATTAATCTTTCATTTAATCTGTGTTGATTATGTTTTAAACTTAAGCTAATTTTAACGATTGTTTTCATTTGTACAAAGATATGTCTGCTGTTAACAACAGCACCTCAGGTAGCACTGAGACTAAAGATATGTGAAGAGAACAATGTAATTATTGTCTAAACATCCTCCTCATAATCCATCATTTGTATTTCAATAAATGACCAAATGCTGCGTTGCACCATCTTGTTTATGGTTGTTTAATGATTTTTATGTTCTCGGCTAAGGCGGTGTAACAGCTTACTTCCGGTCAACGTAGCCGTTCCATTCGCAGCTGTTGCTTAAAATCCCTAGATATAACTTCCTCATCCTCATAATCTAAAAAGGTTGAATAGATGCATTTCTTTATTCATGAAATACTTGAATATAAATGTGTTGTTACTGAGTTGTTAATTGCAGATAAACCATAGTTCTGTCATTGTTCTGTTAAACCATTTCTGTTACTAAGTATTGTGGCGCCTTACACAAAAAATTAAACATTTGAAGAGTCAGGATTGATGTTTGCTGTTATAGTTAGGCTAGAGCTACTAAATGTCAGTTTCATTAGTGCATCTTAGATTTTGTATTCTCCTGGGAGCACAAACTGCAGATTATATGATAATTATAATATACAAATATGAACTTATTGGTTATCGGTATCGGAATTGGCCGTGAGAAGGACTTAATTATCGGTTATCGTATCGGTTAACATTTTTCATATCGTGCATCCCTAATTATTGTTATTAAATATTATGAAATCTTTTAAACTGATAGAAAAAAACTGAATACAACTATGGCTGTCACAAGCTGTAAAATTTGGCTTTGCCAGTCTGTGACATCAACAAAACGCCAATGGTTGTTAAAAAAAAAAAGAGGATAAGCCGCTTGATATGTCCCACCTCAATCATATTTGAGTGGAAATTATTTACATTTAGTCATTTTGCAGATGCTTTTATCCAAAGCGACTTACAATTGGGGAATACATAAAGCAAACTTTTCATACCCTGGAAGTGCTCTTCTAGGATCTGATGGCTGCTAGTGTGAATTATACTCATATCTGACGCAAGGATCTGACAGCATTTAATCTGAAATCAAATGACAGTGTTTGATGAGCATGTTCAATCATCAAACGATGCTAGAACTCTACGCAAAAGAGAGAAAGTGGATCTATCTCCCAGTCTCACTCATTATTTTGGCTTGAAAGGCTGTAAGCAACAGCTGCTGTCTTTGAAATGGTTCTCTCTATCAAACTTTTACATGTGCACTTTCTCCCTCATACACACAGATGTTCGCCCTGACATTATATCCAGCACTCTAACACCTGCTCAACCATAATGACTACCATGCTACCACAACTCAAAAATCTCTCACAGCTCAGATGACCACAGGCTGTCCATCTGTTTTTTTTCTTGCAAGGCCACCTTCTGAACATAGGTGATCTCTGCCATATGAATACTCAGAGCTGTACTGACTATCCACTACACGTAATATTCACTTAAAAATACAGTGGATAAAACACACTGGAAGAATGTGTTTCCATGTGTTCCATGGAACAATCAACAAACAACAATATGCTAAAGGCTTGCTGCTGCTAAGACACACAAAGACATGCTGCAGCATATACTGCTGCTGCTGCACAAATAGTCATACATAAATCCCCTGTAAGCATATCAAGCCAAGGGTTGCTACAGTCTCAAAAAAAAGGTACAAAAGCTGTCACAGTACCTTTTCAAACTGTATACTTTTGTACTTTATTTACCCCTAAAATATGCATATTAATGCCTTAGAGGTACCTAAGGAGTACAAATTAGTACCTCAATGGTACATATTAGTACCTTTTGAAAGGGTACTGATCCAGTGATAGATTTTGTATCTTTAAAAAAAAGAAAAGATTTTTTGTGTGTAGATTTTTTGTGTGTAGGGAAGAGGAGGATGACAGAGAACAGCTCTTTGGTTTTCTTTTCAATTAATTTATAAATTGAATGGAGGCTTGTTTACGTTTTTAACCAATGATATATCAGATATTTATTTGACACCGCTTTCAGCCAATCATTTGTTTGACCAGAGATCTTACGGCATTAGACGCTATGCTGCTGCGTCCCAATAAAGATTCTAGAGCAGGTTTTTTTTAGGCCGATTCAGCGCAACTCCAAAAAGGAGGATAAATGAGTCTCCGGCTTGAGGCTGCGCCGGACACCGGACAGGGGGCTTAAAATCCGGACTGTTCGGCCAAAATCTGGACATATGGCCACCCTAATGTATTGACCCAGTTTACATGCTCTTAAAGCCTAAATAATCTGTGTTTCTTAATCAGAAAATAATTTGCTGAAAATGAACCGGCACAGAGGTCATCCAGTATAATTTTGTAATGCAAGACACATAAATATGATTTTAGAGATAAAGGCATTTGCTTTCTCATGATTTGTATTAAATTCATTACAAAATGCTGAACAGTGCACATGTATTGCATTAATAGAAAGTTAGTTAAATTAGAAGTATTCCTCAAATTGTAATTTTAATAGTATTTTTGTGCATTTAATAGTATTTTTGTACATTTATGATGCAGCCATGTGAACTTACTAGAGCATCTCAATTTTGGCATTTAATGCAGAGCAGGACTCTAGTTTGAGGCCTAAGGACTGGACTAGAAAAAAATGCTTTCTCACTAGAATGCAGCCTTCTGCTTGAGAAGCACCCAATGTTAAAAACACTATGTTTTCACCGTTATCTTCTGTTGTTTTAATGAACCTTTTCCATCTGCCTCTTTGAGTAGTTGTTAAAAGCAAATGCCCAATTTTGAGTGTAGCCACCTAGAGGACCCACCAAACAGTGCAATCAATTTCAGGTACATGCACAGAAGACGAGTTCATGAGGCTACAAAATTTGTACTGCAAGCAACCAGTCCAAGCATGCTCAGCTGATTGCTAAATTCACATTATACACACTAAGTGACAAGTTGTCAGCTGAAAAATTATTTCAGTTTCAGTCATGCCACACAAACAGTGCTTTGTGAAGAAGCACCTGAGACATCTTACAGATATCATAACACACAATGGACACATTCTGGTTATTATTGTATACAGGGGGGGAAATTCTCTTTTAGAATAAACAAAAATTTAAATGAGATTGAATTTAGGTGTTTGAAAAAAAAGTGCAAACGGAAAGATAAAAGACAATCTATATTATTATGAAGCATAGCCCCAAAAAAAGTTAAAACTGAATATACATATACATATATACAAATATAAAAATGTTCAGCCTAAGGTGAAGTCAATACATATAAATATTTTGTTGGTAATGTAATTTAATGGAAAACTATGAGAATGGCAAGTCAGATTTCTTAAAAGCCTCTGGCAGGGCTCTAGAGTGCGACCAATTTGGTCGCACGTGCGACCTAATTTCTCAAGGGTGCGACTAAAAAAAATCTGAGGGCGCACCTGTGCGACCAGCCGTTCGAGAAAAGAAAAAAAAGTATCCGCGACTCCCTGTGCTTCAACAACAGACACACATTGGGCTCATATCGGTCTAAACCAATCAGAGATAGTGAAGGGTGGACCCCAAACTTTTGTCTATGATGCATTTTTGCTATTCCCAAATCAGAAGCGAGATCGCGCTCACGTGGAGGAGTTTCAGCACGCGCAACATGAAAGCCCTGTTTATGATAGAAGAGAGAACTAACCATTATAAAATGCTTACACTTTAGGCCTGTGGCTGTTATATTAAACTACGTTTATTTAATGGGTTTTTGTTTTATTTTGGCTTCTAAGTATTATAGCCGCGTTTCTTCTAGCACAACTTCCTTCCCGCGCATTCATTCCTCCCTGACCAAAACTTAACGTCAGAATCAGATCAATCGTCTGTCGATTGTTGTAAAATGCCGTCTTTACAGTTGCTAAATTGCTGGACATGTTTGATAATAAAACGTTGAAAGTACAATCCACAAGAGAGACTGTTCCTCAGGCTGAAGTGTGTGTGTGTGTGTGCGTGTGTGTGTGTTTGTGCCTGCGCGGCGCGCTGACAAGCAAAGTACACTTTGAGCTTCAGATGCGTCCAAACGATCAAATACACACAAAGCATGTAAAAACGTCCGGCTTGGAGAGTATTCACTTAAACACAGTTTATGTCTTAAAGTGAACGAGAACAGTTGGGAGAAAATTGTGTCAATATTTTGTTTTAGTGACAGACTGGTGCTTCATTAATGTTAATCAAAGAACAAAATACAAAGACAAAATCACTCACAGCTCTTAATCTGAATAAAGTTATAGCTTTAATAAGCATTAATCTATCAATACATATAGTGAAAACTATGCAGTGTTCATTTACATTTGATCACTTTCAGATTTCTTTTGTAGCTATTACTTACCTGAACATTAATGTTAGTAGACATTCGTGGAAAAATTAAATCACTGTTTTTTTTCCCTTTCATTTGTACATAAGTTTTATGGTATGACAAATGGTATATTTGTCAGTTTGTTTAACTTTGTTTCTTTGTTCATGTTCTTACTTATCTTATCTTATTTATATAAAACACAAAAAATGTCTGCACACTGGTGCAGTTACAAATTGATGTTTTATATTTATTTAATTAAATATTTATTTAACATTTCAGAATATAAAGCAATGTTAATTAAGCTGCTAATCTATCATATAAATATAGATGTATGTATATATATATATATGTGTGTGTATGTATGTGTATATATATATATATATGTGTGTGTGTGTGTATGTGTGTGTGTGTGTGCGTGTGTGTGTGTATATATATATAAATCAAAAAAGTACAGATAAGAATACCGTTAAAGTACCGGATCGATAAGAGGAGTAATACCGTTAAAACCTTAACGATACCCATCCCTAATTAAAATACAGTATGAGCTCAGACAGACCAGGTGTTTTTTTTCCTCTTTAAATACTTTTTTTTCATAATGTTTAGTGAAATGATTTGGTAGTCTACCAAATCATTTCACTAAACATTATGAAAAAAAAGGGGCGCCGGTGGGGCGCCGGATTTTTTTATAGGTTTAAGGGGGGGTTGAGAAGCACTGCACTAGAGCATCCCTTCATTCAGACACAGTGGAAGATCTGATAAGAATCAGTGTAGAGGGGCCAAGTCTTGAAGATGTTGATGCTAGAGAGAGTGTGATCAGCTTGTTTATCCGAGGCCAAAGATCAAGAAGGACAAACTACAGGAGTTGGCCATCCGAGGGGCATGTGACTGCAATGGAGGAAGGCCATAAGACATTGAGCCATGAGATGTTCAGTTTGACACCCTTCAAACTCTTAATTTAGATTTTATTTTTATTTCATTTATCTTGAGATGTTTTAAATTTTAATCTCAGCTCGGTGAAGCACTTTAAGCACCAACACTTTTTCAGTAAGTTACCTTTCTTATAGAATTGTGCTTCAAATAAAGAACGTTATGTTGACCAGATTGTTAGTTAATCGTTTACTAGTCAATATTACCTATATGAAAATTTGGGTGCACCTAACTTTTGTGCTGGTGCACCTAAGAAAAAAAGTTAGGCGCACCAGTGCACCCAGTGCAAAAAGTTAGTCTAGAGCCCTGTCTGGAGACATATTTGGGCACCACCAACATATGCCAAAGACATGGGGCTTCTCGTTTAGTGTGCAACCCTCTTTATACTTTGTTTACCTAATGTTAAAGGCTCCTGGTCGAAAGACATAATTTATTGAACAAACTGACTATTGAGTCATGTTTTACCTCCTATGGTTGATTTTCACCCGCATTTGGCATGTTGGCAGGTTTTCATTTCAAACTCTGATTGTATATATTAACAAAGATTATTATTTTTTTATTGGACATTTGCTCATTCATTTAAATTGTATCTTTATTTATCTCACTTAATACATTTGAAAGTCGCTTTGGATAAAAGCGTCTGCTAAATGACTAAATGTAAATGTAATACAACAACAAACAATAACTTGCTTTACATTATTCATAAAATATGCTGACCAGTGTACACACACACACTTCCCTTTATATGACTGCCACAACCAGAGCTATTTGCTATCCATGCCTAGCTCAAAGCATCTGCATACAACTTTCAAAGAATAGCTTCCTGTATGCCAGGAAACACAAGAGTATTTCATGAGAAACAAGGAGCAGGGTAAACGAAAGAAAAACAGGGTCATCTTTCATACAGTAGCAGGGCTTCAGACTGCGACAAAAGGGTCCATTTTGCTACCTTTTGATGTGGCTAAATGTTTTTAGTGGTCACACTGGACTGGAGCCTCTATAAAGTTGGTCAACTGTTGATTAGACTATGCACTTTCATTTATTTGCATATGAAATTAAAAAAAATTAAATGTTAATTAAACAGCGCTATCTATTTGAGCTGTTCAGCACAGAGTATTTACCAGCCAGAGCAGGTGCATTTATTCTCAGAACGATCTTGACTACATGGCATAATTTATAAGCAGTTGCTGTGAGATTCAGTGAGTAGAGCTTTAATTCAGCACAGAAAGTCTGACACATTTTGTCTCAGTGATTGAAACTAATTGCAAACCAGATGAAACAGGCTCAATATTCTCAACTGCAATGAACACAAGAAAACAGGATAATTCATTGTGTCATGTACACACAAGTTTTCAATCCACAAATCCCTATCCTTGAAAACATTTACCATGTATTTACTGTAGTAAACTGTATTTACCATGGCATTTTGGCAGAAATATGGTATAACTATACTGCTATTAATATAGTCATGTATATTGTAAATGGCAGTTCATTTTTCCAAAACATTTGTATTCATAAGAAATACATATTTTATAGAGACCAAATAGTTAGAAAATATAGTTTCTCTAAACAATATGCTAGTGAGGAGCCATACAAGGTTTTATCTGTAGTTATAATGGTCTACAACCCGTTAAAAGTATGAATACTGTGGAATAATTATATATATATTTTTTTTTTTAAAGGGCAAAGGTGCCAAATGTGCATTTAAATAAGACAAAATATGTAATATTATTGGTAACTTTAATTTGTGTCCTTTAGTATTAGTCTCCCCATCCCTCTGAGTGCAAATAAAATTCTGGTGCTATCAACTGTAAAACTTGTTGGCACCTCTCTCATATGTAAGTCTGGAGCCCTGCAGTAAACAAAGCTATACATACAGGTAGCTTCATATAAAGATTTGAGAGAAGCGATGTTTTTGTGCAAAACACAAAATAAGCATCTACCTGGACATTAAGGTTGACAATATGTGAATACAGCTATTTACAGCCTAAAAAAACACAGTGTTCGTCAACATCCTCAAAAATACACATTAAAACTACCACACACACACAGACCAGGAGACCAACAAAAGCTTGAGTTGGCTACTGGGAAGAATTTATTTAAACAGAGCTTACAACCACTAGACGGTCTGCAAAATGTTTATTTCTTTAATGCAACAGGCTCCATAATTTATCTACCCCCTGCCTGTTATGGCCACCCCACTCACTAGAAAGAACAGCAGCCTGCCATAAAACTTCAGTTTCAACACTTGGCTCACTCACTCATCAGTGCATCAGATGAACTTTTGCATGCTGGCCCAGAAACAGCTACAGCCAAAGCTGCCTAATAAACTGTACTAACTGAGACCCCAGAAGACTCTGAAAGACCCTCTACCGGTTGATTGAAAAAAAGTAAGCTGAGGTTATAATGATTTTCTAAACATGTAAAATTGTTTGTAACTGCCTGGACTATGAAACCAGAGTCTACAGATTACAATGGAAAGCAGTCTGGCCCATAACATTCTTACCTTGTTTTGTGTGATTCCACTAACAGGCTTCATGTTCTGCCCAGCCAGCACCATGGACTTACATTCCACACAGGAGCCAATTGTTAAATGCTTGCCATTGTCAATTACCAGGGTCTGGCTGACCCTTGGGGCATAGAGGAAAACAGGCAAGCGGTCAACGCTCACTGCTTTCAGTCCAAGAGGTCTCTTCTTCTCTTTCCTGCAGAAGAAGCAGATGAAAGTGTTGCAGTTATACTGACGTGCCCAGGGGCTGCTGGACGGGCCTGATTCTGAGCCCTGACTCTCATGTTGGGTCCACTGGCCCAGCAGGTCATGATAGCACAGTGCACAGGCAGACACAAGGCCCGTGGCATCAGCAGGGCGGGCACGGGGAGCTGGAAGGTGGACAGTTAGAAAGGGGAAAAAGGGTTCTCTCTCCCCACAACGCCCTGGAGGGTTAACATGAAGTTGATACTCGGTTCCACCAGACAGCTCCTGCCCACACAAGTAACAGATGGAGGTGTGGCTTTCGGTTGTTGTGGCAGTCTGAGAAGGGGTCGACAAGGGTCCTCTGGGGAGGGATACCAAGACTCCTCCCCTTCCCCTTCCCATGGCCAGGTGGTATCTCTCAAGGAACGTGGTGACGGAAGTAATGAGCTCCTCACTTAGACAGAGGCAGTACGCTTCCCAGATCCCTTCCAAGATGCTGTGACACGCGACACAGCAGTGTACCCTTCCATTCTGCATTCTCTGAGCATTTGGAGGGCATGGTAGCAGATTTATGAATGGAAAATACATTGCACTACGGGCCTTACTTGCAACAATATGAGTGTATGCCATCCTGACCTCTCGACCGCAGTCCTCTCCACATAGGTAGCAGGCCTCCCTGCGATTCTGTGGCATGGTGGGGAGCGGATGGATTTTTGGTAGTCCATCCCCACAATCATTCATGGCAGATGGAGAAAGAGGAGTTGCAGCACCCGTGTTGAGGGGCACCACATAGAGTCGCTGGAGAACAGGAACATCCGCAAGCTCGAACCCTTGCCACTGCTGCATGAGGGAGGAGTGGCAAGTGGTACACACCAGAGTGTATCCACCCAGGCTAAGGGGCACCGCACCAGGTGGAGGAGTATGGAGCCACAGAAAAGGGAAGAATGGTTCACTGGAGGCTCTCTCCTGCTTTTGTACAAACACCCTAAAGCGGCCTCCTGCTGGAAGCCTGCTTCCACAAATATAACAGGCACATTCATCGGAAGAAAAACTGGAGCGACATTTGGCTGCTTGGCTCCTCTCTACATCTAAGTGAGATGATGCTGGGTGCTCTCTCTCGTCATCGCTGGAGATGTTGATATCGCAGCTGTCAGGCGCGTCCGAATCACCGGTAGACGCATGTATCCACTGCTTATCGCACGTAATGATGCCGTTATCCGGCAGCGGTGTGCGCACTGATAAACTGTCATACTGCTGGAGAGCCATGGACACAGATGAATGCGATGTGTGATTGATGATTTTAGTCACACGTCGATCTGATTTCGGTACGTCCTGACCTGTGTAAACTCTGGTCGGATATCGCACTGACTCAGGACTGCTCTTAACACTAAATGCGTTCTTTCTACTGCCTTCTCTTGATGCTTTATTAGACGCACGGAAACCTGTGGCATTATTGCTATTCATTACACACGCTGACAGGTCCAAGTCCTGCTCGGACAGGTCATTATCAGAGAATGAGGACATGTCCGATTCATTGGCGTCGTAATTGCTAAAGTTCATTCTTCGCTCCAGATCGTATGTAATGTTCCGTAAGTCGCACTGGTATGGTCTCTTGAGCCAGTACATGCGCTTCTCGATCGGCGTCCTGTTGCGTTCGAATGAGTTCCACTGTTCGCGCAGGAAGCAGTGGCACACAGCGCACACCAAAGCGTCCCCATCCGGACCGATCTCCGGAGCGCCAGGAGCCGGGTCCTGGCCTTGCAGGAAAGGGAAAAACGGCCCATCCTTTTCTCGTTGGTATTTTACCTGTAGGTTCAACTCTTTCCCCGGGGTTACCCCGCTCCCACAGATGAAGCAGTGAATGAAGAAGATCCCGTTTCGCTCGGGTCTGCACACGCTGCCGGACAGAGGGCTCACCTCCCCGGGTAAAACCGAAGCCATTCGCTGCTGCGCCTTGGAGATCGGCGTGAACTCCGGATCGTTCATAGTTCCATGCGTAATAGCGTCAGAATCACAAGCAGCGTGATTTCAAACCCCATAACATTCTTTGTGCGTTTTCTCACATATGTAGCGCCATCTATCCCGCGGAAAAACTCGCCCACTCCACAAACTTACTCGCACCGGGGATTTTAGATTTGTGTGTCCGTGTAACAATCTAGAAAAGCACACCGAGCAACTGTTTGGAGTCACATCCTCATAGGCGGCGGGGTAATCCGTGCGCTGTTAGAGAGCAGAAAGTCTTATTGAAGTTACTTGGCGAAGTTTTCCTCACACTGTGGCTGTGAAACCACTGAACACAGCGCCATCTCTCTATCTCTCCCTCTCTCTCACTCTGTCACACTCACATACACGTATGTTTCACTATAGTAGTTAGGACATCTAGTAGACTTAAAAAAAAAAATCAGGTTAAGGATATTTTCTATTGCCTAACCCAACCTTTACCCCTAAACATAACCCTCACATAAACATGCGCAAAACACTAGATTTAAATAGCAAAACCCTTCTTAGGTCAGGCTCACCGGTCGGTGTTCAACAGGTTTCACTTTTAGGGAGGACATTTTTGACCTAACAAGTATAGTCAAACCTGCACACCCACAACACACACACCTACACACATAGAGATGTTTGCTTGCCAAAGTCTTTAGACTTCCATTGATTTCATATTAGGTAAATTATATTTTCTCTCACTCTTACTCCCATCTAAATATAAATATAAACATGATTTGATGTATTAATAGGTCATTATTATAGTAAAAATATATAATAAATCTAAAAACATTTAATTCCTATTTTCTACCATTAATGGTTGATGACTTTTGTTGTTGCTAAACAAGATATTAGGCCTTCATTTGACTATTTTAATTTAATTTTATTAATTATTTTCAGTGGCGATAGTCCAACGGAAATTCTTGAAAATGCCTATCCAGAGTGCCCAATCCTTCTCCAGGAGATCTACATATACCTAGGAAATTCAGTCCTAATCCTGATCAAACAAACCATGCTCCACAAGATCTTATTTAGCTGGTTCCTATTGAAGATCTGTTTTAGCTGAACTTTGCAGAAAGGTAGATCTCAAGAAAAGGGACTGAGCCTATATGAATCCTTTGACAATAATGTCATGTACATAAAAATGCAATATAATGACAAATATAATTACACTAAATATTACAGGATGCTTTACTTGCAAATGAAACTCAATAGGTCAACAATGCAGTTTTCTCCCCTCATTTTATTTGAACTTCACTCACATAAATCCAGATGGAACAAATGTTCCAGCCATCCATGTTGCTCTTTTTTCACTTTCCATTGGTTTGCTCCATTTAAGCACACTCTCCCAGAACTGTAGCTTCATTCATAAGATGATATAGCTAATTCTGCATTTCTGAAATATGAAAACACAGATGAATAAATCAGTGCTAATTTCTTGTTTATTTATATACAGCTTTTAATGGATTAACCAAGATAAATGGAGGTGTAAAATCATTAATTCAAGAAAGATTATTATCCAGTTTTAATTACCTGAAGTTCAGTCAGGTAACACTTGATGGCGCTGATATGACTTAACATCTTGGTGCAAACTGAAAACCCTGAATATAGATGCACGATCTGATTTTGCTGAGTTAGACGTACTCCTGCATCAACATATATTGTTGACCCTGGAACAATATTTTAATCCAAAAAAATGTAATATTGACCATTTCCCTACACCTAAACATAACCTAACACATGAGTAATCCTTAAAATCAGAGGAAATTATAGATGAATGACACTGATGTACAAGCAACAAACACTGATTGTAAGCCTAAACTTCACAAAAAATATAAACATGTTGTTCAAATCTGATTGGTTAATAACAATGTTGTAGAAATAGTGGGATAGTGGGCCCTAGAGAGGAAAGGGAGAAATGTGAGAGAAATGAAGTGTATGCAATGAGGAATAAAAACGATATAAAAGTTTGACCAGTGTGAGTGTGACACTATATCTGGCACCAAGGCTCATGAACCTGAAGAGTATGCATAACTATTGATTATTCTTTAGATTCATGGAGTCAGCAAGCTGAAGAACAAAAAGGAATAAAGGGAAACAAGAAACATGCTAATGGAGCTGAATTTACTTCTTCTTGCTCTGTTTGACATCCACACAGTCGTGCACAGATCATTGTATTGTGCTGGGTGAACTTTCAAATTTTATCTGACTGCTGATGGCATTAAAGATAATGCTCTGCTTAATTTGGGTGGTTCATTTGTGCAAAACATATTTAAGACAATAGAAGACTTTGACCTTGATTACTCAATTTGAGTAAATTAACAGAGTATTTTATTTAAAAAAAGAGACATTTCAGCACGTGGTACAAGAGCAAGGCAAATCTGTGGTTCATTTGTAAGCAGATTAAAGCTATTGGTTTTATGTAAAGCCTTGTCTTGTGACTTTGATGATAATTTTTTTTAAAGATCTGTCACTTGAATTATGAACATACAAGAGGTGAATGAAAGGGTAAGCTTATATGTATAATTTTGCAATCATTGCCCAACTTGGCTATACCACACCATTACAGCACAGTAATAATCTGAAATATTCACAGTAAGATGGCAGACTAAGACCGTTGTAGCAGTTAGTAGGTGGCTTTGTGTTTATTTTTACACATTTGGACAAACAAAATAAGAAACAAATGTCTGGGTGTTGTGCAAAGTCACTTTGATAAAGTATTTAATGGTCACACAGTTCTGCAGTCTTTCTTATTTGCTGTTCAACTACCAGCTCCACATAAAATTGCCAGAGGACTGGACAATCTGTCAGAAAGATTGTGTGAACGCTTGATTGAGAACAGCCCGTGGCCAGACTTCAAAGGACCAGGAGACAACCTGTGACATTAGATGATTATGTTAGACAGACAGTTGCCACAATGGAGCAAAACAATCTCTAGAAAGTTATCGGCTGCAGCGCACTGCACTGAGTCCTCAAGGGTTTACACAACGGTTAACTACAATTTCTGCCTCAATAAACTCCTAATTTGCTGACTCCTTAATAGTTATCAAGGTATGTTGTTAAATTTAGAATGGAGTAGGATTAAGAGATTGATGATGCAAGATGTGCCTAAGTGAACAAACATGGTGTAAGAGTTGTAGTCTGTCCAGCAGATAGGACAAAATGGAGGTCTGCTGTGTACCCAGTAGTAGACCACTGGCTATCACTGCTTAAGCACAATGAACATCCTTCTTGATAAAACTGCATTTCAGTCCCAGCTGGTCCTGGTATGATGCATTCACAGCTGGCCAGACGGCTCAGGCTCACCATCTGGTCTGGATCTGGTAACCTCAGAATAAGGATTAGACAGACAGACTAATATGAGCATAGATGCCATTCTTCTTATAAAGTAACAAGTACAACTGATGTTATGGGAAATGTTCCAAGTTCCAGTTCAAAATACCTAAAGGGATTAAGGAATTATATAATTACAGAAACGTGAAAGTGTGTTATGTGTATCATATGGTAGGTTAAATAGATGAGTCTTTAATCTACATTTAAACTGACAGTGTGTCTGTCTCCTTAACAACCCTCAGAAGATTGTTCCAGAGTTTGGATGCTAACTGGGATAATAATTGTGGTACTCCATACCAAACGTATTATCGATATGACACCTCTTCATTTACTCTTACAAATGGTCAGAAATGTACAATTTCAACCATGCCAAACCAATTATTTTAATAACAACATAATTTCCGAGCTAAGTGTCAAAGATAGCACTGACGTCTAGTAACACTAACAGAGAGATGCAACCATGATCGAAAGATAAAAGCAAGTCACATGTAACTCTAATTAGAATTCATCTCAGATCATTTTTCTTTCCAAAAAGCAACAAGGTTGTGAAGATACGACTTTTCCAGGAATTTTGATAGACAAGGGAGATTTTAAATCAGTCTGTAGTTAACAAATTATCTAGAATTTTGAATCTCAAGTCTTGAGATTCACGAAGTTTGTGTGTGTGTGTGTGTGTGTGTGTGTGTGCAGTGGTGTATTCTAGTTTTTTGTAATGAGTATACTGTGATTTTTTTCCTTCCCAGCCTCATACTCATCTGTACCAGAGCACCCTCTCATAAGCACCACCACACTCACTAAACAGGGCTCTACACTTACTTTTATTTTAGGAGCTCTTGTGCTGCTAATAAAAAAAAAAATAGGGGCACAGTAAAAAAAAAATCAGGAGCATCTTCTCCTCAATAAAACAAATTAGCCTTCCCATTACGGAGTAATATTGGACTCCTTAAAATAATTTACAGAGGTATTTTTTCTAACTTTATTTGAAGTGTTACCTTTTATGTCAAATTCAAAACTGAATTTTTATAAGGTTTTTTTCAAAATGTCTAATTAAAACAATGCAATAAGAAGAATAGGTTACCGATCAAATAAAATCATTACTAAAAAAATGTATTTGTACTACAGAATTGGCACAGAAGAACACAAAATTGGCATGAGTGCAATTAACTTAATAAATTCATGTTGAGATTAATGTTTTAAATACATTTAGAATTTATAAATATATAAATATTCAATTATTTAAATAACTGAAATGATATTTTAAAAATGAAACTAAGTTTTAGGGACAAAAAAAGTCATAGAACCAGTTAATTTATAGCGCACTGACAACATAATTGGTATAACTGCACGCTATCATTAGGTAAACTTTAGTAAATAGTCAGTTCATCCTTTATAAAGCATTGTCCCAACATTAAGAGTCATTAGTAAGCAGTTTATAAATACAGCTAAATGCCTTGTTCTTTATTTATAACCATATCTTTTACAAAGCAGATTTAAAGGCTCAGTTATCTTCCTAACAGAAAAAAAATAAACAAACACGACGCAGAGGGATACAGAACTCAGAACTATTTATTTCAAGATGCAAAATAAAATATGAAACTGTACACTATACAATTCAATTTAATTTATTTATTTTTAATGAAATGGTCAAGGTTTATTTTTAATGTTTTATCAAGTGTACAGTTTCAGTTTTTGCATATTGAAAAAAATATTTCAGAGTTCTGTAGCCCTCTGTGTTGTGTTTGTTTAACTTCTCTGTTTGGGAGATAAATTATCCTTTAAATCTGATTTATTAATGCTTTATAATGTATAAATAGTCCTCACTTTAGATGATCTCACACAAATAGATGTCTGGCAACTGCTAAATGTTTTATTAATTAATTAACTGCCTGTCCTCTCACTCCAATAATAAGACAGTGTGCAATCGCGAATCTCACCGTGCTTTTAAAGTAACGAGTTTTACTTGTCTTTTTTTTTTTACATTCAATTCAGTGAAATTAAGCTTCCTTGTGCTTCCTTGTAAGCCTTTAACAATCCCGAGCGTCTTTTATGCTCGCCTTGTGCCTTCGGGCAGTCCTTATATCGAGTCCTGATACGTGAGATTGAACGAGAATGCACACGTGGCATCGATGCATCGTATCGTCATACATTGTATCGATATATCGATCCATATCGATGAATCGTTACACCCCTAAAAGTTACCCTATTTTAAAGACACAACTACACAAAATGAGCAAATATTTAAGATCAAGATTTTTGTAATGGTAATTGATCAGTATTTCTATGTATGTAAATGAAAGCCTATATTAAATTCTGTTCATCATATAAAGCGAATGTGTAATTTTAGTAGACTTGGATTAAACCAATTTCAAAGCTCGAACTAATACGCTTGAAATAATGATTGCCTTAAAAAAAAGATGCACACATTCTTTTTAAATATCTATATGGCAGTATACAGTATGTGGTGGTTTTGCCAATGGTATTGAAATAGTATTGTTGTCATGAAATCAAAAAATGATCCTACCCACTTCTTTAGTGCACATTACTAGTCTTGTTGTGAACAATTGAACGGTGCAAGTCAATATACCGGGGAAAAAAAATGTGGACACTAATTCACGTATCTTATCAATAAGATAAAAGTGGGTTTTAGTAGCTATTATCCACATAGAACTTTGATATGAATGAATATTGTTTGGTAAAATTACATAACGCCGGCTAAAAAGAAACTAGTAACTAGTACTCTGAGTAGTTTTTGAGAGGAGTACTTTGTACTTTTACTTGGAATTGAGTATTATTTCAGCAATGTAACAGTACTTGTAATTGAGTACAAATTTTCAGTACTCTTTCCACCACTGGTAATTTTCAATACTATTGAAAATGGCCTGCGTCCCAATGTGCATACTATCCACCCTATCTGCCCCAAAGAGTATTGAAAATTACTAATATCCCATTTAGGATGGATAGTATGCACATTGGGACTCAGGCAATTACAGTCTTTATAAATGAGTAATTGAATCAACTCACTAGATTAGTTTAAAGCACAGATTCATTCATAAACAAAACAAGGCTGTGTTTGAATGGAGATGTGCTGTGGCTCAGTTGTGAATTTATTTTAAACTATTTTAGTTGACGACATAGAGCAAAATCATGCAATACTGTTATAGTCAGACAAAGGAAATCACTAAATATTAACTTTTGTTTATTGATATCCCTCATTGTTCTTGTATGCCAACAATCCCCTGCTGTTGTTAAGTTAATGACAACGTATACTCTACCATGTACCAGGTAACGTTACGATAGCATCGGCCTCGTTTTCTGTACCGCGTAGAATAGTATCATCCTTCTGGCTCATTTTCTGTTGTTTCTATAATGTTAACGTTCCTGTCATCTGTTTGCAAATTCTGAACGCTTGCATGACTGGCCATTGAGTTCATAAAATCAAGAGAATCTTGTGTGATTAGTTATAATGTAAAATGCTGTAAAAACTCCTAAAAATAAATATGATGCACTATTAGCAGATCTAAATTTAATGCTGCAATAGACACTTTTCATTTCATTTTCACTTTATTCGCGACACACGCTCTGCATATTTTTATGTTTAAGTCATAAGCTTACATACATCTTGCAGAATCTGCAATATATTAATAGCCTAAAAAAAGAAGGGGAAAAAAGAAATGAAAAAAATATATATTTAAATTGCATATTGTTGTTTTTTTATTTAGTACTGCCCTGAATAAGCTTTTTCACATATGTGTTTACGTAGTCCATATATGCATTTACACAAATTAAGCAGTTTAAAAGTTTACTTGCACTTGATTTTCATTACCTGATGATCCAGACTGTTTTTCTGATAAGTCCCATGGTTGTCCTGTGCAGTCCTGTTCTGCCCGCTGTAAAAATCTTAATACGTTGCCTGGAGCATCAGTCAATGTTTGCAGTTTTTGATCAAGACAACTCACAGTATTAAGAATCAGTTTTAAAAACTACTAATCAAGCATGTAATCTTTTGAACTCGATTTTTTGTGTAATTTCATTATTTAGTCTTGTGGTCTGTATGTTAAATTATATTAGTCTATATAAAAATTGCTTATTTTAAAATAGCTGTAGGCCTACTAAAAACAAAATAAATGAAATAATCATTTTAAAATTATACAAATTTTGCAGATCCTGCAATGGTGACTTTAACGACTTCATTCAACGACTCATTAAAGAAAGCATTGAAATATTATTTAAATATATTTTATTTAAAACTAATACAATTGAATTACTAATCAAAGTGAATCATTATGAATTTGCCAAAAATAGTTTTTGAATTAAACCAAACACTTATAGTTGATGAAGTGAATAAAGTCTGAACAAGACCAACCACTGTAAAACAATGCTGCCCCAAAAAGTTTTCGAAATGCCCCCCCAGTCACGCAATCCTAGAACCGGGCCTGGTAACCAGGCTGTTTTGGGGCACCAGTGACTTCCATAGTAGAAAATAAAATACTATGGAAATCAACGGTGCCCCAGAACTGCTCTGTTTCCCACATTTTTCAGAATATTTTCCTTTGTGTTCAGCAGAAGAAAAACATTCAAACAGGTTTGGAAATACTTGAGGGTGAGTAAATGATGATAGAATAAAAATTTTGGGGTGAACTATCCCTTAAGCTATGCCCAGTGTTTTCCATGCACTGTCACATTCGGGGCCTCGAACAAACAAAGAGCAATGAACAAATTCATCAGCTTGTGCATCTTGTGGAACCTTACAAAGAAAAATGCAACAAATGGATAGACAGAGTATGTGGTATGTGGCCAGTGCTAGTCGATATGATTTGTGTAAAACAACAATGTATTCTACAAACTGAGGTAAAACGGCAGATTACCCAATCATGTCTCGAAAGATGGTGCATATAATCGGCATCCACGGATCAGCAAGGCCAGCTATTTTTAATTTGTTTTATCTTTGCTGTTTAAATAAACCATTAATTTATTATATTTTAGCAGGGCATCTTGCTTTATTCATTTTTTTATTTATTAATTTCTTAAAAAACTACACTTCAACAGCATAAAGGCAAATCCCTAGAGCACAGCTGTTATCTTGGGTGATCAAGAATATTCAAATTAATTTCCTTGGATTCTTGCTTCCTCATTTTTTATTTATTGCATCCTAAGGGTGTGTAGTTTCAGGATAATCTCAGCATAAGACACACAAAATGAGACTTTGGGAGTTTCAAAGTCATCATTTGATTGGTTAAATTCTGCAGGATTTCCAATATGTGTTTATTTCTTTAAGTCTGCCTGGAAAAGGGCTACTAATGCTACATAACATCAGCACAGAATGCATTTAAACATTTTGTAGTTGTTGATACCATAACAATAAAGTCACTTGAATCTTCAGTTTAACAGTCCAGTATTTTTATTACAGAGAAAAAAGTGAAAAAATACCTTTATTCAACATTCAAGGATTCAAGATTTGTATTCGTCACATACACAATTATACAGAATATAACCAGAAGTGAAATGTAGCAGACCTTTACAAACTCGACCTTGAGTTTGCAGAAAGGTGCTATATAAAATAAACGTATTATTAAAATTAAATTAACTTAATATTAAACTTAATGTGAATTAACTTAATATTAAATGCATTATTATTATTGAGGTGTTTTAAAATATTTATTAAAATATTACTTGGAGGGAAGACTCGTTAGCACCACAAAAACACTTCCCTCTACACGGTTCAATATGAGCAAACATTTTTATTTTTGTCTTATATTTCATCTGGTTCGCACTGTGTGAACAACTTTTACAATATTTTTTTTAATAAGACCAGAAAAGCAAAACATGCAATCGGACATAAACCTCATCGTGCCAATGTACAGTAGATGGCGGTAATGCCCCAAAGCAGCGAACGGCCATGAAACAAGAAGAAGAACCTTGCGCATTAACAAGAAATGAGTATTTATCACATTGGTAAACCTAATAGACAATAAGGTTATATTTTCGCTAACGTTCAATACAACATCTATATATATATTTGTCATGTACGAGTGAACATTTCGTCTTGGAAATGCACTGTATTGGAAATGTGAAGTGATAGAAGTCGATGTTATTGGAGGAAGGTAAGATTATGTTAACTGACATTTCATTTTTAAATGTTCTTAGTAACGTTAGCTGCACGACATGCTTTTAGTTTTACGCGATTAGGATTAGATTTCTGCCACCGTATGAAGTGCGAATTGTTCCGTCAAGAATGTTTTTTTTCCTCTCTGTTTGACTAACTTAGATTGTAATCATTGACGACGGTTAACGTTGTTTGTTTAGATATTAATTTATAACAATTCTCTGCTGACTGAATACAGACATTTTAAAAATCAGATGATGCTCTATATGACATAATATTATTATAATAACTTATTTGAGATATTATAGATGTTTTAACGGTTATACATTTTATTTACAAATTATTTATTAAAAACATAAACATTTACACTTATTGACATCTGAATACAGGGCAGTGGACCTCCAGGACCAGACTTGAAGAATCCTCCAGTAGGATGACTGAGTTTTGTGTAGTCTTGCTTGCTAAGATCTCCTGTCTTAGGCCATAGGTTGTGTAAACAATGCTGAGGTGGTTTTCAGCAGATGAGTCCGGCTCTGCACATGGAGTAAGTATTACACATTTTGTTTAACTATATTATATTGTTTTTCTTTGATGCATATGCTCAGAAATCAGCCTTATATGTTTAGTGTGGAAATGTCTAGGAGTGAAGGGTGTCTTTTCATTTTAAATAATTGCAAATATGTCAGCATATTTATTTCTTGAGCAACTGTGTAGTAAGCATGTCACTGAGTTATAGCAAAATAAAACTCTTCAGGCCAGGGCAATATGAAAACCCTCACCCCTTTACATTGTGCAATGCATAAATGTTCAACAGCATTAATAGATAATTTGCTTTTCTCAGGCTCCTGGCTCCCCGCAGGTGGACATGGGCAGCGATATGAGATTTGCTGAGGTCACTGAGCAGCTAATGCAGATGGAAGAACTTGTCGCTCATTTAAAAGAGTTGATCAGGGAAAAGGATGCAGCACTTAGCAGCAAAGATGACCAAGCCAAGGTATTTTACCGTTTACAAATGTGCTCAAATGGTCAATGTTGCTTTTTCACATTTAGTTTATAAAAAATGCAATGGCAAAACTTGGCTTACTTAAAATGCAATGACTTTATTACATCACTTTTGAACATGCATTCATGTATTTTCTCTTCCCAAATTATCAATCACATTTTTTGGCAAATTAGATATTACTGGTCATATCCACCTTTTTCTGAATGCGGAAGTCTCGCCTGACTGGAACAGTGCTTTACTTCTTGTCTCTGGTGTTTCTATTCAAATTAACATTTTCAGAGCCGATAATATAGCATTAAACCTATGGAATGGTTTTAAAAAGCACATGGCACCATAGTTTCCTCATTTTACAGCAGGGGTGCCCAAACTCAGTCCTGGAGGGCTGGTGTCCTACAGAGTTTAGCTCCAACTTGCCTCAACACACCTACCTTAAAGTTTCTAGTATGCCTAATAAGAGCTTGATTAGCTGGTTCAGGTGTGTCTGATTGGGGTTGGAGCTAAACTCTGCAGGACACCGGCCCTCTAGGACCGAGTTTAGGCAGCCCTGCTTTACAGTGTTGCAATGACCGTCTTTTTGCAGTAACTCGTCTGTCATAGTTTAATGAGTGCATAGATGACATGAAGCAACCCATCGGAGGGAGGTTCGCAGGATTTTGTCCACAGAATGATAAGTGCACACATTATTTTATTATTTCACACACAGTATTTTAACTTAAGCACTGCAAGCCATTCATACAGCGCCGGATACAGACAGATTTGCTGGTAAGTTACGCAAAACAATTACTGTACAGGAATTCCTTAAGCTTCTTGCCATTACTGTGGCAGCCAACAACAGCACAGCCTAATATTCAGTTAAATTGAAAAAGTTTCAATTCAGTCAATCTTTTTTTTTTTACCCCGTTTTAACATGGATTTCTATGGAGACCGGAACACGAGAGCACCCAAATGGAAGTTAGAATCCATCATGGTGCTGCTAATCGGTTACTCTGCAAAAAGATGGATACATACAGATAGTCTTGTCTTGTGAGTTTCTGTTTTTGTCTGACCTCACATTCAATTTTAAAACTATGTGTACTTGTTAAGTAAGGTAAGTAAGGCACGGCACATCATGTTTATTTTCACTGCACACATCATAATTTTGTGATCATGAAAAACTAAAAATTCACTTTTACAATCTTTTACTACTTTGTTTGGAATGTGGGGAGCAGACATTAGACAAGAGAGAGAGGCTTTGTCCTGCTCATTTTGCCCAGCCCTCTCAAAGTGCATAGCAGGATATAAAACATTTATCTTATGGTGGAAATCCAGTTAAACTTGGCTTACTTCCAAACTTCCATGTTCTTGGACTTTTATTGTTTAACTTATATTGTACTTTTACCAGTCTGCCTTCTGCATGCTGGCAGTATTGCTCATTATGCTTTGTTTAGGGATCAGATGTCATGTGACGCATGATGTGGCACTGCATAAAAAGGATGTCCTCTTAATGTACATTAAGTAAATTAAATATCGATGATTTATCAATGCAGTTGTACACTAGATTATGATTTGCACAGATTGAACAAGTGTTGTTATTACAAAGCAAATCATAAAAATTGCATTTAGTCTTTTGTACTGTCCATTAAGCTGTTTCACACAAAGTTTTTATGATTTATTAATATTTTTTAAATAACATTTTTACGGGGTGAGAAAATAAAAACAACATTGGAACATACAGAAACGGGGGAGGGGGAGGTGGAGAGAAGAAATAATGAAATATATACTCCTTAAAGCATGTAATTATAATGAAAAAATCATAACTGATTTTACATGAATGATCTTCAAAAGTTTCAATTTCCTTGGTTCTTGGTTTGTGCACACATGAGGAAATAATTACAATTAATAATTAAGTCAGTCCCTGTTGCTTACAGTTTTAGAGTTGATTTGTAAAGGGAATTGTGTGTGTTTGTTTGGTAGGAGCTGACAGAACAAATGCAGCTCTTGCAGGGTGAGAGAGAAAACTTTCAGTCAAAGCTGGAAGCAGAACGTCACATTACTCGGGCTCGGATCAAGGATCTGCTGGAGAAACATGAAGCAGAGCTGCTCAGTGCTGCTGATAAACACAGGACTGAGTTGTCAGAGAAAGAGCAGGCCTTACGCAGACAGCTTGAGACTCTTCAGCGCTCTATATCACAGCCCGCAGATGCATCAGCAAACCAATCCACCTGCATCACAGCTCAGAGAGTCACAGAGCTGCAAGGTAGACAATCATGTCACATATAGAGCATCATCTACATTTTGAGTTTGACCTTCCTTTCTCAAATGAACTCAATGCTGGTTAAGCACATGTCACAGTAACTTGTAGCAGTGTCTAATGTCTCCATTTAGGGATGTGCCCTAAACTAGTAATTAGTATTTATTTATTTTTTTCAGGAACACACCACATTGTAAAATAAGGTTTAGGAAGGATAGAAGTCCACATTTCTCTCTGCTTCATTATACTGTCCAACTTATTTAATTTAATTTACAGTTTCATGTAGCTGTAATCTGTTATAGAGCATTACATTTGTATCATTTATATTCCTATAAAGTTTATTCAGGATTTTATCAAACGGGGCTGTGTTTCCTAAAAGCATCTTAAGCCTAAGATGATCATAGCTCCATTGGTGACAATGGTTCTATGATCAACTTAAGCTTGCAATGCTTTTGGGAAACGCAGCCCAGTGTATGTTCATGATGATTAAAAGATAAAAAAAAGAGGTCCGTTGTTTAAAAAAAAGGTCCCACTTTATATATTAGGTGTCTTAAAATAAAGTTGTGTTGTGTTATGATCTCATTGATCATGATCATCATCAATTCATTGATCATTTCATGCTTTGTAGAGCCTAATTCTTGATGTGAATGAAATCTATTTTAAATATTTAAAGAGTTAAAGCACTACATATGTGACCTTGGACCACAAAACCAGTCATAAGGGCCAATTGATTTAAAGTAGCTGAATACATAAGCTTTCCATTTATGTATGATTTTATGATAAGACAATATTTGGCCGAGATACAACTATTTGAAAATCTGTAATCTGAGGGTGCCAAATCTTTTGTCAAATATTGAAAAAAAAAAAAAAAAAAAGACTAAATATCTTTATGGAACATGATCTTTACTTAATATCCTAATGATTTTTGGCATAAAAGAAAAATTGATAATTTCTACCCATACAATGTATTTTTGACTATTGCTACAGATATACAAGGGCTACTTGTGGTCCAGGGTCATGTATGTCATGTTTTACAGATGTAGCAGACACCTTCTTATAATGTGCCTACATGATAGTAAAAGGGTGTTTATTATTTTCAGTTAAAGATATTCTGTGTCCTGTCATTGCATTTTTTAAACTCTTTGTCCTTCCTTCTCAGTGGCTTTGTTTTAATATTTCAATCTGTTTTGTTCTGTCCATTTCAGCCCAAGTGAACCTGAAAGAAGCAGAGGCCAGTAAAGCAGAAGCAAAGTTCTTAAAAATGAAAGCATGGTCCAAATCTAGGATCAGGCAGCTTGAGGGGGAACTCAAAAAAGTTCATGTAAAAACGTATATTATTTTTTCATTAGATTTGCACACATGAATATCCAGCTAAATTAAACTAACTGCTTTCTGTTTTTGACTTCAGTCTGGAGTATGTCTCGACGTGTCCCCTGATGTCATGTCCCTACATAGTCGCATTACTGAATTGCAAGAAGAGAGAGAGGATATGCTCAGCAAACTGGAGCTGTATGAAGATATGAAGGCAAAAAATGGTATGAAGAAGTAGAGTCAGTTAGTTTAAAATATAATTTATTTACATTAGGGATGGACATTTTTGTTATTTTTTCTATTCAAGCACTCAACAGATGCAGTAATAGCTAAAATTGATGTCTGGAGATGATATTTCTAATTATTTACTTTTAATGACCCTACACAATTAAAATACATTGGTAAGAAGAAAACACTAACTTGGTTAAGGTATTTAACTTTATTATTATTTGTGTTTATTATTTAATAATAAAAGAGCAAACTACAGCTTATTATGGAAATTGGTTTTATTTTACTATACAAAAAAATGCATAGAAAAACAAAAAGCTCACAGAAAATAAATCATACATTTAACTCAAGAATATAATCAGTAATTAACATATTGTTGGTTGTCCCTTGTTTTTCGATTACAGCAGTCTTTCTCCAGGGCAGTGCTCAATAAGTTATGCACATTACTTACTTTAATTGATTGATTGATTGAATGACAAAATTTGTCACGTTTTATTGCATTACTACAAATGAAATAATTGAGCACATGCATTAGTTTTACACTCCCTCGACCGGACATTATTTTTGACTACTACTGTTTTCGAGCAGGGGTATTATATTAAACCAACAGTTGAAAATAGCAGGTATAATATAATAATTATCATAAGTTGGCAAGATGGACTTTGTTTTTTAGCATCTCCCATATTCATTCATTATAGACCATGTTACACAAATCTTAATGGAAAGAAATGCTCAGAAAATTTGTCTTTCTGCCCTTCCGGCAATTAATTTTCAAAATGTGGCTGGGTTTGACCACAGTTGTGTATTAGGGTTGCACATTATGCCAGTTCTACAGTAGTATTGCAATGCCCAAGTCTCAAAACACCAGCAGTGCCACAGTATTTTCCAGGGGTAGTACATTAATGCACAGCATCCATACATGCTGTACTAAATGTGAAATTAGATGTGGATTTATAGATTATAAAATGGTGGCAACATAAAGAATTGTTTTGATAGAGCGAAATTATACATTTATAGTTTTACAATTATTTGTCCTTCAGGCATTCCTCTTTAAAAGACAAAAGGTTGCAAAGTTTGCACATTTTGATCCCTGGAAATCTGTACAATTTAACAGTTTATTCACGGAGCCATTCAGATACCCCTAACCCCTGGAACTGAACCATGCAGAGCCTTTAAATGGAAGATACCAAAACAAAAGTTTTTTAAGAACCAGGGCCTGGAGACAGGAGATTTCTTTAAAAGTGTTGCTACAAACATCTTAACTTTCACTCTTACTTGAGAATTCATACCAAGCAATGGAGAAGCGGTTGCTATAGTTATGACATCTTCCACAATAAATTAATAATGAGCCACTGACTTTTAAACAAGTAAAACATTTACTAAACTATATACAATTATAATAATATTAAAGCACATTTCTATTTGAGGTCAAAAATTTGGTTAATTTGACATGGAATGACCCAAAATTAAAAGTGATGTTTTTTGTGTATAGAATTTTTAATTCAGTGAGAAGTCATGTCCTACGTGGATCAGTGTTTTGATGATTGATCATTACTTTCCCTTCCAAGCACCTGATTATGTGGGTACTTGTGCCCATCCCTATATTGCATGTTGTCTTATGTTAAGATTTTCTTGGGACATTAATAGATGAACTGCAGAAGCAGCTTATGGAATACAAGGAACAGCAGAGGAAGATGCAGGCCGACCTGGAGCAGGTGACTGAGAGAGCAGCATCACAGGCAATTATATGTTTATTTGTTTTGCTTTTTTGATGTAATTATAAAAAGGTAATATACGACACGAGTTTGTGCATTAAAGTGATTACCACAGGGTGTTTATTAGAATTTAAACTTTGGTTTTAACAAAACAGACACCCATTATCTCCTAGGGTCTCTCCTTGGAAAATATGTTTTTTAATTTAATGTTTATGTCAGTACAGTGGTCAAATGGCACTTTAAAAGTTAACAATTTTATTTAACTAGCCCTGCTGATATGATATGTTGTTGTATTGTAAGTAGGGTTGTAACAATATACCGGTATGGCGATATACCACGATATAAACACGTACAATTAACATACCATCTACATTTATTTTCTCCCAACACCGTAGATAAGCAAAAGACGCAGAATCTCACCTGAACCTAGGCAACAACCTTCCACTTAACTGTTCTCTTGCTCCACCCACTTGTACAGCGGAGACATCAGAGACAGAGGCTTTTATCTCTGAACTCTATCCTACGTCAAAATATAAGTTTATATTGGCAGTATGGGAATAACGTTACTTCGAATATAGAAAAGACGAACGCTTATTTGTCCTCGAGGATAGACACAGTTCGCAAAAACAGTGGTCGCAATGCGGCTGCAAAAAGAGGAAACACATAGAACATATTTACCTATATTTCAGAACACAATCCCTCTGTGCAGATTCAGTTATGTCCCATTTATATTAAGTACAGTATATGTATGTTTTTGATAACAGGGGAGTGAGACAGGCAGCATGGATGATGTTCAGGTGATGGAGTGGCAAGAAATGATTACCATGGTGACTGAGGCAGAAAGTGTTCGAGATCAGAGTCATGAGAAGAATGTCATGGCCTTCAGAATGAGCCACATCGAGGAGGAGAGAGAGGGTGAGGATGCTTATGCTATACATTCACACATTTTTTAAATTCATAGATTCTACCGAAAAATATCAACAGCTGTTTGGTAGACAAACCATGACTTTCAACTGAGAGTTAAATAGAAGTGCATGCCTATACGGTCCAGTGTTGCAGGGAATACTGGTGCTAGCTATGTTAATATTATGGTACTTAAACCTTAAAGTCTTGTCTGAAAGTGTTATTTGAGCTGAGTGCTGCATTAAAGGGTGCTTAGTAGAGGTGTGAGTCTTCACTGGCTTCACGATTCGATTTGATTACAATTCATAGGTTATTGATTCAATTACTTCTTGATGCATTATGATGCGGCTTGTCCTCCTTTTTTTTTTACTAAATACACGCTAGGATATCTATTTATACAATGCAATTAAATTTCAAATTTAAGATTAAGATGAATTCAATTTAAGATTTGAATCAACCAAGTATGTTAATGCCACTTCATTTAACCACTCACATGCAGCCATGCACAGCTGTATACCCCTGAATGCTCTTTATAGTGTACACATACAAAGGATACATCAGCATTTGAAAGCAGCCATCTGTTTGCAATAGGGATGTCAATTTTCAATAATTTCCATAATCGATCGCCGTTTAAATTAACAATCAATTAATCGATTAATCTTTAACCTTTACTACTGCAAAATGCGTCTACTGCAGTGACATATAGTCACCAGCATGACAGGATGTGCAAATGCCACTCAAAACTCCAGCTTCTTCACCCCAATGAAAAGGGCTTTTAGTCAAAATAAAAGGCTAGTGGCAGGATGGTAAAATTAATGGATGTGATTACAATCATTTGATAAAAGAAAGAGAGCGCGCCTTAGTTACGCACGGGATCATTATCATTATCACTTTGTGTGCTGTTTCATATCCTGCCACGGAGACCGCTGAATGCACCTTTTTAAATGGTTTCATGGTGCTCGTTTTTTATTTTTAAAACATCATAGCAATGTTTGCAATTGACATTATCGGGATTTAAAATAAAATGATCCCAAACGAAGTACGGCGCATGGGGCTGTGACGTGCGGTCAGTGATCCACTTCCAGAACCACCGGTGTTGCTACAGCAAGACACCCTGTTACCCATTTGAAACATTTTAATGTGAGTATTATGACACAAGTGAGGTACAAAGCTATGTTAATAAGATAAATAATTGGTTAGCAGGCAAATGTCATATCGCGACCATGCTTTTTGATTCATACCGAGCGCATACATTTAAATCAAGCCATATGCGGCTTTGTGTTCTGTTTTTCCGAATGGTCACGAATTTAATATTATTTATTGTTTCTTTTCCCAAATCCTCACTCTCTCGCCCTCTAGATTCGCAGGTTTATTTTATTGTTGTTCACTTTTAATCACTGTTTTCGCATCTCTTACTGTGGTAAACGTGTGTGGGGAAATGAAAGATTTTGTGACCATGAATTAAGAATTTGTTACTATGACTTAAATTGTTCCCACATTTAAGTTAAATCATGGGTTTTCTAGGGAACAAATTAATGAAACATGGACAGCTGCCACAAATTAATATGTCGTAGGAACGAATTAACAAGTTGTAGGAAAGAATAGCATATATCTGTCCTGCTCGCTCGCGTCAGCAGTCCTGTCAAAGCGAAGTGCCCGATATGCAACAATTATCTAGGGAAATTATAATTGAACATGACTTATTACTACATTTCAATACAGAAGAACTTTGTTCTGTATCTGTTTTAATGCACTTTTAAAGTTTGGATCATATTAAAAGCGTAGTTTGTACATTAGTAAATTATTTTCTTGTAAGATTCAGCCCCTTCACCGTCACTCACAGCTGTTTGCATGTGTTTTGCAAAAGGAGCCAAGCCCAGGAGATCTTTAGAGCTTGAGCATGCGTGTGACTGATGGTATGGCAAGCAATTCACTAATGCTGAGTTTTAGGATGTATTATTGTAAATAAAAATCATATTTAGGTCTCAACTGTCAGCTGTTTGTGAACTATATCTGCCGTAAAAGGGCAAGCTGTTTAAGTCCACCATTTGAAATGCTTGAATGCAGACATGTCCACATTTGTGTATCATCTCAACATTGTTTTTTTTTTAAAGTAAAAACAAGACAGAGCCTTAAAATAATTAATGCCCACGCATCTTCCCCTCTGCTGAGGCAGTTTCGAATGAGTTTTAAACTAGTATGTTTGCGTTGTTAAAGTTTTAAACATTTGCCCCATATGTTTTTACAGTAGTGTATTTACAAAATTAACGTTCATCGATCAATACTTTTTACTTTTAAGTGCACTACAATTCAAATACTTTTGTACTTTTACTCGAGTAAAATTGAAAAGGAGTACTTGATTTTCAAAGTTCGTCCACCACTGGTACATGGAACAACTTTTAAAAACTGTGAACATGAAATACAAGAATACATTCTACCTGGACATCCCCTTATTGTGTGTTATAAGCAAGCCAAACTGTGAGCACCTCAGTGACTATGATTTCATATATATATTACACATACCCATGAGTTCATATATATTTGAATGTGTTTTCTCTAGTTGTCTGTTTTTTGGCACTCTTAATTACCTTGGACACAATGTTGATTTATTCTTTATTTATTGTCAGGTTCTGTTGTCCTTGCTATGAATTGTAAAAGAGGTTAATCACTTTTGAAAAAAAATGACTGATATTTAGGTTTCTTATGGCCGTTTCACACTGGATGTGTAAGCAGAGTAGAAGCAGCACAGAAGTTGCACATATGCAGAGCGGAAGCGGTGCACATTGCCATGCCTTTTTAGTGCACAGTGTGGAATCTGTGGATGCTCTAATCCGTTAACATGGGTGCTGTAAACAATATGCGCCAAGTATGCCTCTAGTGTGAAACGAGCCTTACTTTTCAAAATTTTAGTTTTGTTTTTTAAATAAATTTTTTTGTAACCCTTCTCTCCCACCTATTTGCCCTGAGACCCTCCTCCTCCCCATCTCCGCCTCTGCTCCTGCTCTGCATGATGGGTGCAGCCACTGAGAACAGTTTCCCATCAGTTTTGTGCATGCAGGTTTCATCGCCTCCATTGTTTGCTTCCGTCTGTGCTGCCAGTAGTTTTCTGGAACTCTTCATCCTCTCCTAAGGAAATTCTGCTAGCACAGACGAGGCTGGCTCATGGGGTCCTATCCTTCATCTGTTGCTTTATCCTCATTTTCTGCCTTTTCCCCCCTCTTTTACACTGTAGAAAATCACTGGCCAAGTCTCTGCTATAAAACAGACCTTCGTCAGCTGTCTACATGGTGTTTTAGTTTTTTATGTCCAATATTATTACCTCCAAATTATAAAGTTCACATTTTCACACGGTAAAGTTCTGTAGTTATTTACTCATTGATTTACTCATTTTGAAAAATGTCTGAGCCCTTACTGAACAACAAGTAAATGATAATAGAATTTTGAAAATATTTGAAAGTATTTTTTTGTCTGTACAGTGAAAGTCAGTGCGGACCAGCGTTGTTTTCGTTATATTTATTTTTTGTGTCATCTTGTTTGTTGGTTTAAAAACCTTATAATTAAGAGTTTTAAGGGAAAACTGCAACTTGATATTGCCATTTATATTTAAAAATATAATGAGAATATGCGTGCATCAATATACAGGTGCATCTCAATAAATTAAAATGTCGTGGAAAAGTTAATTAATTTAAGTAATTCAACTCAAATTGTGAGACTTGTGTATTAAATAAATTCAATGCACACAGACTGAAGTAGTTGAAGTCTTTGGTTCTTTTAATTGTGGTGATTTTTGGCTCACATTTAACAAAAACCTACCAATTCTCAACAAATTAGAATACTTCATAAGACCAATAAAATCATTTATTTTTAGTGAATTGTTGGCCTTCTGGAAAGTATGTTAATTTACTGTATATGTACTCAATACTTGGTAGGGGCTCCTTTTGCTTTAATTACTGCCTCAATTCGACGTGGCATGGAGGTGATCAGTTTGTGGCACTGCTGAGGTGGTATGGAAGCCCAGGTTTCTTTGACAGTGACCTTCAGCTCATCTGCATTTTTTGGTCTCTTGTTTCTCATTTTCCTCTTGAGAATACCCCATTGATTCTCTATGGGGTTCAGGTCTGGTGAGTTTGCTGGCCAGTCAAGCATACCAACACCATGGTCATTTAACCAACTTTTGGCAGTGTGGGCAAGTGCCAAATCCTGCTGGAAAATGAAATCAGCATCTTTAAAAAGCTGGTCAGCAGAAGGAAGTATGAAGTGCTCCAAAATGTCTTGGTAAACGGGTGCATTGACGTTGGTTTTCAAAAAACACAATGGACCAACACCAGCAAATTACATTACTCCCCAAATCATCACAGACTGTGGAAACTTAACACTTTAAGCAACTTGGGCTATGAGCTTCTCCACCCTTCCTGCAGACTCTAGGACCTTGGTTTCCAAATGAGATACAAAACTTGCTCTCATCTGAAAAGAGGACTTTGGACCACTGGGCAGCAGTCCAGTTTTTCTTCTCCTTTGTACTGTAGCCAAAACTAGCCAAATTCCAAAGCCAAAAACAACTCTCGGTTGTTTGTGCATATTTTTCTTCCATACTTTTTCCTTCCACTCAATTTTCTGTTAACAGCACTTGGATACAGCACTCTGTGAACAGCCAGCTTCGTTGCCAATGAATGTTTGTGGCTTACCCTCCTTGTGAAGGGTGTCAATGATTGTCTTCTGGACAACTGTAAGATCAGCCCCATGATTGTGTAGCCTAGTGAACCAAACTGAGAGACCATTTTGAAGGCTCAGGAAACCTTTGCAGGAGTTTTGAGTTGATTAGCTGATTGGCATGTCACCTTATTCTAATTTGTCGAGATAGCGAATTGGTGGGTTTTTGTTAAATGTTAGCAGTCATTTTTCCTGTTTTATTTCAGTTTTCAGTAAACATAAACAAACAGTCACAAAAATTCCAATAAGAAAATACTTTTTGAAATAAAGTGCCTTTTGAAATAAAGTGCCCATCAAACTAGTTCCATTAATAAAATAAATTAAAATGAAGAGTCCGTGAAAGCTTTCTTTAACATCAAACTTAACTCGAAAGCCATTATTTTAAATACTGGACTACATTAAATAAAATATATAAGCCTTGACCCACTTATCATATTTTATATATATATATATATATATATTAGAGGTGGGCATAGATTAATTTTTTTAATCTAGATTAATCTAGATTAATTTTGGAATTAATCTAGATTAAAATGGCTCATTTGAATTCTGCCGAAGGCATTCAGAATATGTGTGCTACCCAAATAATGACTAAAAGTAAGTCTTTGAGAACGGGTTTCTCAAGCCAGGTGGCGCATTAGACCAGGGGCTCATCTCCTGTTTCCAAAATGCATCACAAACTTTAATCTCTTCCCGTCCCAATCCCACGAAAAAACTGGAGGAAAATCCCGTTCCACTCCCGGAAGAATGACTCCCATTCCCTCCCACTCCCGTGTTGTTGTTTTTTTTTGTTTTTTTTTGATAACTGTCAATTACAGTACAAATATAATACAGATCACAGCGTGCCCACCTTATTAGTTGAATAAAAACCCAAAATGTCGTTTTTTGTTATTATATTGAACTGAAAGCCATCTTATGCACAGTGTTGCACAGATTAAATTTCATGTAAATCATCCATGCTAACACACACGTCTTCTATTTTTATTTTTTAGACATTTCACTCTCTATAGATATATTTTTCAAAGACGGAGTTTCTAGCTCAAGTTCACATGAGACCTAAAGCGCATCCTGTTTGCTTAAAAGCGCAACGTTTCGTTGTTATTCTGAGTGCACACAAATAAACGTAGTCTTTACAGATTCGAAAGATGTATTAGGCTACTTTTATCTGTATGACCAAGAATGACGGAGATTTTAAGAGCAAGTGAGCGCACCGGAGCCTGTCCTGCAGCAAACGCGCTTCCACACAAACACTTCAATAGCGCACATTTCTCTAGGTTAACATCATATTGAGCGGCCATGTAAAGTTGCTACTACATACATCTTTCAGATGAAAAGCCATATTTGAGGTTGATGAATGATAGGTGAGCGTTTGGATGCCCGATTGTATTACCACATAGCAAGGGCGTCGCTAGGCCATTTTTAGGGGGGCTTTAGCACCCCTAAATTTCTGCTCAGCCCCCCTAAAAATCTTGAGATTCTTCCCCTTTAAATTTCAAATGAAAACGGCAGCAGACTTCGGCTCCTCCCCATCTTTCTGCGCGTTCTTCAATCCACAGACTGCGGTGACGCAGAGGAAAGGACAAGGTGTGTGTTTATCGATAGATTGTTATAATATCTACATCTATGCAGTTCTTTGTCATAAATACTGTTTACAAAAAGTCATGGGAGAGCAATCGGTTTCCAATCTACTGTAAAGTTTTCGCTGCATTCACCACTCATCACACCACAGCTGTTTCCTTCAGCGAAAGCCCTTAACACATATGAACGCATACTTTATAAACGATCACGTTATTGTTATTTGTAAATATTTTTATTTATTTATTATTATACCCTCATTGGGGGCTGAGCCCCCCTAAAATGAAAATCCTAGAATCACCCCTGCCACATAGACCAGCCGTTAACAATCTGTCCATCACGGACTGCGAGCCTCTAGTTCGAAGACTCGTTCTCGCCCCCTACAGTGCAATTCGGCTAGGTATACATCTGCGCTAAAATATCAGGGTGAAAGTCATCATAGCTTGCGTAGTATAGACCCAGCTCCCAACCCAACTTTGAGAATAGATTAACGGCGATATTTTTTTTATCGCCGATAAGAGTCTCGCGTTAACGCAGCACGTTAACGCCGATAACGGCCCACCACTAATATATATATATTATTTGTTAAAAGACAGAAACAAAGCAAATTTATTTAACAAAAATTAAGACTGTTAAGAATATGATTAATACTGAATAAACAGCCTATAAGGCTATTAAATAGCAGTCCCAAACTAGTTTTGTTAAAACAATTAAGTTGGTTTGAGCCACCACAGTCATTTAAACAAATAAAAAATGACACAAAGTGAAAATAACATGGTATTTTTGGGAACAAGTTACCATGGAGAATATACAATACTATCATGAACTGATAATGAAACGTGGAAACTGCTCCTGAATAGAATGAATATCATATCTTCATGCAAATCCTTCCCAGCTAACACACGCAGTACAGTTATGTGATTTGTTGGTACTGTAATTTTATTGTACTCTACTGTTGCATGCTCGTAGTTTCTGCAATTTAATGAAGTGATATACAGCGTGGCGCCGCGTTCGCGCGTGCTACAGAAGAGTGCTACCAGCATTATTACATCTGAAAGGACAGGATAGTTTGTTTTTTCTGAAGTGAGAGACTTTAAAACAAAAATCGATTTAAAAACAAAAAAACTAAATTGCAATAGTTAGGTGAATCAATTTTTTTGTCCCATCCCTAATATATATATATATATATATTACACACAACAGTTCTTTCTGGTTCTTGAATCTGATTGGCTGATAGGTATGCGACATTGGAGTCCAACAGAGCTCCTCGTCCTCTTTACTGTTTGTATCACTCAGCTTGCCAAAGTTGTCGTATTTCTCACAGCGAATGTGATGGCGGACGGCCAAATCCACTATAATTAAAAAATATATACTGTTTTTGTCACAGAATGCAGTTTTTTTAGGTGAGGATGTGCTTGCTTGGATTTCAAATGTGTGGTTTGTTAATAAAGATAAGGTCTATTTTTCAAAGTTTGCTTTGACGTTTTCGGAAACGGGAGATCCAACGGTTCAGCGTTAATTACACCCGAAGAGAGTGCCTGACCACGGCCAGATCTTCTGGAATTTACCGCTGGCTCTGATGTCTCTATAGTGGTTAAACAGGAGATATAATTTGTATTGGGTAAATCTAATAGCCTGTCTTTGGTCTTATTTAACTATTATTTGTTCCAGAGCAAATAATGTTGTCAAAATATTATCATGTTTTTGTACGGTTGGCTGAATTACCTAGCAACTTTTATGATGGCTGTTGTTGTTTTTGTTGTTGTTGTTGTTTAGTACCAGGGGTGCAAACCTGTCACCTTTCGGCGAAATTTGCCGTTTTCACCTTGAAATAGGTAATTCACGTGAATCGTGTAGATCTTTAATAAAAAAAGGGAGGGGGGGTCATCGTAGTATCTGCGAGTCATCTGTAGCGTACCATGTTGGCAAAGGAATGGACCCGCCTTACTCTAACTCTGATTGGCTTACCTTAATGTTCTTTCTCTCATCCAACCAATCTCAGTCCTGAAGCTTAACTTTTAGACGCTGCAGCCAGTGTTGCCAACTTAGCGACTTCGTCGTTAGATTTAGCGACTTCGTCGTTAGATTTAGTGACTTTTCAGACCCCTTTAGCGACTTTTTTTTTTAAAGCGCCTAGCGACAAATCTAGCGACTTTTGGAAAAACCTTAGCAACTTTCCAAATGTCGCCAGTACTGTCCTGCGAGTGCGAGATCTTGAGTTACACCTCTCCCTGTGTCTGCTCTGATCAGTGAGCGCTGGCTCCGGCTGAGAGGAGCAGCACATTCCAGTGACCGCACGGCAGCGGGCATAGATGTCAATGAGCTGCGCATGTGCACATGGTGTTGCCACGGACCAATCACTTACCTGCTTCTCCTTTGTTTGAAATAAAACTATTTAATTTGACAGTTTTTTCTTCTTTCTTTTTTTGTTTGTTAATTCTTCTTATGCACTTATATTACTCACTGTCACTCACAGAGCTTTAGTTCATTCCAGTTTCTGAACTCCTCTGAGATCGTTTACTGGGCTACGAGACTGTACGTGATTGTACTTACTCATACACAACAATAAACTTAATTAAACTTATTAAACTCATATACACATATAAAAAGCATATATACATATAATATTAAATACCACTTTATTAAAGATATACACAAATATAAAATACAAATAATAAAATATAAATACATAATACAAATATAAAAAACCTATACATAATACAAATATATATATACAAATACACAAAGCTAGAATATTACACATGTTTAAAACAGCTAATATGTCACACTCTAAAATATATAATTGGATGTGATTACGTCATTAATATGCAAATTTACGCATGACGTCATCTAGCGACTTTTCGAGCAGACTTTAGCTAATTTCCATTGAAAATAGTTGGCAACACTGGCTGCAGCTGTCCATATAAATTAGTCTGTTTGTAGCTAGCGAAATAAAGTTAGCCGTAGAGCAGGACGGAATGCATTTGTTTGTATCTGCTGTAAATTATGGTGTTCCAGTTTAAATTGTGATTACCACGTGAGGCTGCTGTTTTTTGTTTGTTTGTTTTGTGTAAGCTGCGGTCACACTAGACTTTGGGCATGCAAAATTCCCTCGCATGCTGCACCGGTCGTGATATGACGTCATGCGCTGCAGCTTCTTTTAAAAAAAGTTCAATTCAACACGTTGTAAATTATAATGCCTCTAAAATGTAAAAACACACAATCTACTCCACTTTCCTGCAGCGCTGCAGTTTTAAATTTATGTTATTTTAATTCAGCTACGAGGTCATGCTTTGACGTATCAATCTGCCGTTGGTCACACGGTGTCACGTGATGCGAATTCGCTGGTCAGAGTTCACCAAGCTTGAATTTTGGAATGCAGCAAAGTGCGAAAATTCTCGCACGGCCTCCATTTCCGGTCTGATGCATTCACATGCTTATGAATGGAAGTCAATGGAGCGAAAAGTGCAGTTTGACCGCCCCTGTTGTTGCGATAGCTATTGTCACGGGGTGAAGAATCACACGACAAGGACTGTTTCAATAAATGCCCGGAGGGTGGATTTATTGTTACCCAAACAGGTAAGAAGGTGACAAACAGGTGTAGAAGTGCGCTGGTGCAGTCTGTGCTCTCTTCCTTGGTCCTTGTGCAGGGTGCCCGTGCTCGTGCTCGATGGCGGCTATCCGGTCACACGCTGCTATCTACAGGGGGGGTCAAGAGATGAGAGAGAGAGAGAGAGATTAGCTGCAGTCTTTCTGGAGGCCCAACTCAACAGTGGAGAGATCTGCTGGGCTTATAACTCTGCCGGCTGACAAGCTGCAGCTGGGACCAATCAGCCGGTAACGAGGAAGTGCAGGTGTTCTGCCTCCGTTTCCAGGGCGACGCTGATGAGATAACGGGACGCTCGTCACACTCCCCCCCCCCCCCTAAGCTTCGTCCTGGTCCTGTTGGAAGCATGAGACAGTAGGGGATTAATAGGGGGTGGGTGGGGAGTGACCCCTGACAGACCTGCAAAAGCTGCCCAGATCCGAGAGAGACCGTCAGCGTTGGTGTGCGCGGCCCCTGCGCGGTGACGCACAACGAAGTGGAAGTCCTGGAGCGCGAGGAACCAACGAGTCACCCTGGCATTGGTGGCTTTGGCACGGGCCATCCACTGGAGGGGCGCGTGGTCGGTGACCAGGGTGAACTTTCGGCCAAGGAGATAGTAGCGCAGCTCCAGGACTGCCCACTTGACGGCTAGAGCTTCCCTTTCTACAGCGGCGTAGTTTCTCTCGGCTGGGGTCAGCTTCCTGCTGATATACAGGACGGGATGCTCCTCCCCTTCTTGCACCTGTGACAGGATGGCTCCCAGTTCCGTGTCGGAGGCATCCGTCTGCAGCAGGAAGTGGCAGCTAAAATCTGGGGCTCGGAGGACAGGCTCGGACGTGAGGGCATCCTTGATCCTTTGGAAGGCCTCCTCCGAAGCTGATGACCACTGTACCTTCTCCGGCTGCCCCTTCCTGGTCAGATCTGTCAGGGAGGCGGCTAAGGAGGAGAAGTTAGGGATGAAGCAGCGATAATACCCCGCCAACCCCAAGAAGGCTCGTACCTGGGTCTTCGTCATCGGTCTCGGCGCGGAGCGTACGGCTTCCACCTTTTTCTCCTGTGGGCGAATCAGTCCTCGGCCTACTTGGAACCCCAGATACTTTGCCTCTGAGAGTGCAAGATGGCACTTGCCGGGGTTGGCGGTGAGTCCAGCCCTCCGGAGCTCGGAAAGCACCCTCCGCAATCTCTCCAGATGATCCTCCCACGATACGGAGTGGACCACCACGTCATCCAGGTAGGCCGCAGCATACGCTTGGTGGGGCCGTAAGAGGATGTCCATCATACGCTGGAATGTGGCGGGTGCCCCGTGGAAGCCAAAGGGAAGGGTCCGGTACTGCCAGTGGCCACTAGGGGTGGAAAAAGCAGTTTTGGGTTTGGCACTTTCTGAAAGGGGTACCTGCCAATAACCCTTTGTGAGGTCCAGCGTTGAGATGTACCGGGCCCTTCCCAACCGATCCAGAAGCTCGTCCACCCGCGGCATGGGGTAGCCATCAAACTGGGAGACTTCATTCAGGCGGCGATAGTCGTTGCAGAAACGGAGGGTGCCATCCGGTTTTGGGACCAGGACGATCGGACTGGACCATGGGCTGCGTGAAGGCTCGATCACCCCTAACTTCAGCATCAGGTGTATTTCCTCCTCGATAGCTCGCCGACGAGCCTCAGGGACCCGATAGGGCCATTGCCTGACGATGACTCCAGGAGGCGTCTGGATATCATGCTGGATGACGTTGGTCTGCCCGGGAAGAGGAGAGAACACATCAGAGAACTGACCGATCAGGTGCTGCAGCTCTCCCTTCTGGGCGGCCGAGAGGTGGGGATTGGTGTCTACCACCACGGGTTCTGTAGAGGCGAGGGCGACGAGCTGGTCCCTAGTCCCAACCCACTTTTTCAGCAAGTTGACGTGGTACAGTTGCTCCGGTTTTCGCCGGCCTGGTTGGCGGACTCGATAAGTCACCGGCCCGATCTTCTCCAGCACTGTGTATGGCCCTTGCCAGGTAGCGAGGAATTTGCATGCTGCTGTGGGGACTAGGACCATGACCCGATCGCCGGGATGGAATTCCCTTGGCTGGGTCGCCCGGTTATAGTGGCGCTGTTGAGCCTGCTGCGCTTTGCCCAGGTGTTCCCGGACTAATGGCATGACCCGGTCGATCCTTTCCCTCATTTCCCTTACGTGTTCGATGACCGAACGATGGACTGCTGCTCCCAGGCTTCCTTCGCCACATCCAGGAGGCCCCGTGGTTGTCGACCAAAGAGGAGCTCGAATGGGGTGAAGCCAGTTGAGGCTTGGGGAACCTCACGGATGCCGAAGAGGACGTAGGGGATCATGAGGTCCCAGTCACGCTTGTCTTCAGCCACGACCCGTCTTAGCATCTGCTTCAAAGTCTGGTTAAAACGTTTGACCAGACCATCCGCTTGTGGGTGGTAGACCGTGGTCCTCAACTGCTTCACCCTCAGCAGCCGGCAGAGGTCAGCCATTAGCCGGGACATGAAGGGAGTTCCCTGATCGGTCAGGATCTCCGCTGGGATGCCGACTCGGCTAGACAGCAGGAAGAGCTCCTGAGCGATGGTTTTGGCTGTGGCCTTCCGCAGGGGGATCGCCTCTGGGTACCGGGTGGCATAGTCGACGATCACCAGGATGTGTTCATGTCCCCGGGCAGACTTAGGCAACGGCCCCACAAGATCCATCCCGATGCGCTCGAAGGGCACCTCGATGATGGGTAGTGGTATCAGCGGGCTGGGGGGAGGCTTCCTGGGTGACGTTACCTGGCAGGTGGGGCAGGCCTGGCAGAAAAGTTTCACCTCGGCGTCCATTCCCGGCCAGTGGAACCGGTCCCGAATCCGTTGGACCGTGTTGGCCGGCCCGAGATGTCCCGCCATGGGGTGTGAGTGTGCCAACTCCAGCACGGTCTCTGTCTTCGTACGGGGCACCACTAGCAGTAATTTTTCCTCCCCCCTCCGCGACACAGTATAGCAGGCCCTTCCGAACCACAAAATGCGGGAGAGGATGGGGCCCCGGCTGAACTTCTTTTCCGTCCAGGATCCAAACCTGGGCCCAACAATGCTTCAACCGGTCGTCCTCCCGTTCCTTCCCGTCCAAATGAGCCCCCTCCCGTCACCTGCTGGAACACATCAAGGAAAAGATTAGGATTTTGAGAGGGGGACTCACCCTCTCTTCCGCTATCCGAGGCCAGAAGGACGGGCCGTTGATGATGCCGCTTGGTGGGCGCCCGTTTATGGCGGCCCCTCCCCGGGTTGGCAGGCTGGGTGAGAGATGCTAGGAGGCGGTCAAACCCGGGCCAGTCTCGGCCGATCAACACCGGAACTGGGAGGTCTTTCATCACTCCTACCTCCACTGGCCAGGATCCTGGAGCGGCGGCGATGGTCACTCGGCGGGCTGGGACATGCCGAGTGTCTCCATGGACACAGGTGATCGGCAGGAACGACTTGTATTCAGAGTGAGGGGCCAGGACGTGAGACTGGACCAGGCTGACGGTGCTGCCCGAATCCAGAATGGCCCGGAACGGTTTCCCGTTAACCTTTACCTCCGCTTCAGGGGCCCCAGCGGGAAGGTCATGGTGCACGATGCAGCCTGCCAGCCAGGTTCGAGTAGGAGGTGTTAGCGGCTCCGTTGGCATGGGCTCCTCCTGCGGGAAGGGGACCGCCGGCCTGCTTTGGTGTCGCGGGATGCCCTCCGGCGCGCGTCGCTCCTGGCCCACCCTCCGGGGAAACGGTGGCGCTCTCTCCCCAGCGTCCCGTTGTTGGGCCGCATCCGCCAGTTCTATGGCCCCCACGAGCTCGAGCGTCGTGGTCGGATTTCTCATGCCGACCGCCTGTCGATGGGAGCGGGGAAGAGCCCGGAGGAGATGGTCGATGACCACGCGCTCCGCTACCTGGGCGGCCGAGGGGGATCCGTCCAGCAACCAGTGATGCGCGAGCCGCGTGAGCTCGGCAGCTTGAGCACGGGCGGGCAGTCGAGGCTTGTACTCCCACTCGTGAAACTGCTGAGCCGCGCAGATAGAGGATAAGCCTAAAAATAAATATTATGGTTTAAATTTTAGGATGATGATTACAATTTTATAAAAAAGCTTTTTTTCCAAGGTAAATGTTGGTGTCTTTCTAAAAAGGATGCTGGAAGAATCCAAATGTACATATGATAACCAAGTTGGCACACCACAGCTCCAAAAGTAGAACAATATTTATTTATGTTCTCACCATAGGTGATGTTTCGAGCCTAAAATCTCTTCATGGTAAGAAAGAACATAAATAAATATTTTTCTACTTTTGGAGCTGTGGTGTGCCAACTTTACTCTTCCTGTTAGAAATGCAGTTTGTATACAGTTCAACAGCAAAAACAGGAGAGGAAAAATACAATTTACATTTGTCAATGTCTTTTTCATACAGTCAAGTCAAGGTACAATGCCAAACAGGACGATGTGGTGATGCCAAAATACCAATAAACCAGCTACCCTCACTTTACTGCCTATAACTATTGTAGGGATAAATTCGGAATTACTAAACATAGCAACATATGCATGAAAAACAGAAACATTTCAAATATATCAAAACTCAGTGATTATTCAGTCTGATTCTCATATATACATAACACCATTAAACATCGTAGACTCCCCCAAAACACACTTCTTTGGCCAGTTTAGTTTAAAAAACACTAACAACCATGAAATTTGGCAACTTCACAAATTAATTGTAATCATTTTAAACTATGAAATAAACTACAATGTTAGTGATCTTTGTGCCAAGAACGCACATATGTGGTTTGTTTGTTTGTATCATTAATAGCAGACTATACATGTACTACAATTCATCCATCATAACTCTTTTTTTTTCTCTGCCATCCCGGTTTTCTCTGCATTAGCACGGTTTTAAATTGACAATTTGTTGGACTGAAATTTTAGCAGCCTAAAATTACCTGATTGCACACCGGAATGCTAAAACATAATGTCTCTTGTCCAAGTATCACTTTTTAAAGTATTATTTCCACAATAATGCATTGATTGAAAGACTTCAGGTCATGAATCTTTAGCTTTTAAGCTCTCAAATTATATATAATTTATGAGGATTAACTGAATAATTAATGTTAAAAAAGCTATTTCCTACCAGTAGCACACTTCAGCTTAAGTGGCTATACATCGACACCTGACTGTTTCTGCCAGAAAGCTTAAACTAGGCAGTAGTGGTTGTTGGTCTTGCAAGCAGGACAATCATCCAAAGCAAAATAAACACAAAAATGATTCACAGAATGGATGTCTTGTGGTAGGGGTAGGGGCCTGATCAACAAACATTTAGGTACCTAGGTGACAAGGTCAGCTAACCTCCAAGAAACCAATAAGTCTACCTGTGAAGAAAGTTTTCACTTGGCACAAACAACACGAAAGCATGGATCCATCCTTCCCTGTATAAATATCCCTTAAAGGGATAGTTCATCCAAAAAACAAATTCTGTCATTAATTACTCTCATGTCATTCCAGACCCGTAAGACCTTTGTTCATCTTTGGAACACAAATTAAGAAAGCCAGTACCATGACACATGCGTGTAGATTCTTCTGCTTGCAAACAAGCTGTAGCGCAAATGTGATCTCCGTCAGAATGCCGGATCCTGCATCAGCAACACCACACGCCTGGATCGTGGCACTCTCGTGAATGCGCATCGAAGTCTGACAAAAAAGAGAAGAAATTGTGGAATAAAGTGTTTTTTTTTGTTGTTTTTTTAATGCACAGAAAGTATTCTCGTAGCTTCATAAAGTTAAGGTTGAACCACTGATGTCACATGGACTATTTTGACAATGTCTTTATTACATTTCTGGGCCTTGAATGTGGTAGTTCAGTTGCTGTCCATCCATGGTCAGACAACTCTTGGATTTCATCAAAAATATCTTAATTGTGTTCTGAAGATGAACCAAGGTCTTTTGAGTTTGGAACGAAATGAAGGCGAGTAATTAATTACAGGATTTTCACTTTTTTTGGGTGAACTATCTCTTTGACCCCATCTATGTGTCTTGCATATTTTAGTCATCTGGTCCACAGTCCATAGAAGCTGAATTTGCAATGTGTGCTGCTATTTGCTGCTTTTCGGCCCTTTTCTGCTCTCTAATCTGCACTAGAATTAACTGGCGGTCTCTCCTCAATCCTGATTATGCATTCTGCCCTCCATAGCCCTAAACATATTAGATCCATTCCCTTTGTCTTGTGGCACAAAACTGATTGAGGATGACTGGTTGTTTCCTGGCTGCTCCGATCCAGCATTAGCCAATCGGCAACAGGAAGTGGAGGAGGAGTTGGCCCAGGCCCGTGGACTCTGCCCACAGAAAAGCAGGAAGCCCAAATATTTCACCCCATGCAGCCTGCAGGTATGATCTAAAGTCTCTAGGTAAATTGTCAGATGAGTGACAAATTAAAGGACATTTTTTCTTAGTAAGGTGTTAGGTCTCTGTGTGCTGCCAGATCAGCTTCGGTGCACATTAGTATTGATTGTAAACATTTGATTACTTCTCAGTGGAGCAGTGGAACGCCACTCTTCCAAAAGATATTCCCTCAACTGGTGTTTTGATAATGGTGGTGTCTAACATGCAAGTTCAGAAACTCCTTTTAATTGGCTTAAAATATGGTAACTGCAAAAGCTATAGCATATGAGTGGCCTATAGCCACTCACAGTGAGTCCCCTTGGATTTTTGCTTTAATTTGTCACCAAACTGTATTTAGTAAATTTTATTTTGTGTTGCAAAGTTGAATTAAATGAATAGTTTAGTTAGAAATTAGTGTCAAAATCATTTACTTGCCCTCATATCATTTCAGACTATGACATTTTTTCCTTCAAACACAGTAGACCCTTAGCCCTCAGTTGCCAGTCTCTAATTTTACTAGCACATGCATTACATTCAAATATGGTGTGTAAAGAAGATGCACTGTGTAAGGCAGGGGTGGGGAACATTGATCCTGGAGGGCCGGTGTCCCTGCAGTTTTTAGCTCCAACCCTAATAAAACGCACCTGAACCAGCTAATCAAGGTCTTCAGGATGCAGTTATGTATTTTTCCCCAGGATTTTTCAGGGTTGGAGCTAAACTCTTCAGGAAAGTGGCCCTCCAGGATCAACGTTCCCCACCCCTGGTGTAAGGGCTGTCAGTGTTGTCAAAGGCTATTACTTTTCACATGTTTTGTAACTGATCTTAAGTTTGAAGATGTGGAAAAATGCAATGAGGCCATGCAGGTTTGGAAGGACATGAGGGTGAGTAGTGTATTGTTATTTATTGATTTATGTAATGTTTTGTTGTCCTGATTTGTATGGGGGTTATTACTCATCTGAAGTATTTTTCTTTACTTTTTTTTTAGTGGTGATGTATAGTAGTAATAATAATAATAATGCATGTTCTTTCTATTTATTTATACAGGAGGACTTGGAATTTCATAGTAGGCAAGACCCAATAAGACCCACTGATTGCGATGTTCTTGTGAATGGAGAGAACATGGGTGGATGGTGGCCACAGCACAGTGCTGCAGATACAGGTGTGAAAACCACTATACACTGTCCATGTTCTAAATGTTTGCTGTGTGCAGTTTTTGGTCTTATTTTGGTCACAATTCACTTGAGTGTGATGATCTCCATCTTTTTTATCTCTGTGCACCAACTAAGAATGGTTGTCCAAGTTCATCACAAATATGTACATTTATCAGATTATAGTTCCAAACGGAGATACAGCAGTACAGCCATGCATCTCTGAGCAATTCAGCTGTGTTTCATTACTGAATGATTCAGCGTTTTTTAATAAATCATTTGAGTCAATGATTCAGTAATCCATTCATAAAGACAGTCATTTGTTTCATTCATGAATCAACAAATAATTTGAATGAATGCCTTAAAGGGATAGTTCACCTAAAAAGGAAAATTCTGTCATCATTTACTCACCCTCATGTCTGTACCAAACCTGTATGAATGTCTTTGTTCTGCTGAACACAAAGGAAGATATTCTGAAGAATGTGGGAAACAGAGCAGTTCTGGTTCACCATTGATTTCCATAGTTTTTTTTTTCTACTTTGGAAGTCAATGGTGCCTCAAAACAGCCTGGTTACAAACTTTCTTCAAAATATCTTGCTTTGTTCGGCAGAATAAAGCAATTAATTCAGGTTTGGAACTACTTGAGCACAGAATTTAAATTCTGCGTAAATGATCACAGAATTTAAATTTTTGGGTGAACTATCCCTTTAATGACTCACTCATAAAGTCACTTGATGCCACCTACTGGTGGTTTACTTTCGTATTTTAAAGTAGCTCATCTTTGCATTTATCCAACATTTTATATTTGCATATTTAAAAAAAAATGACACACCAGTATCATCTCATTTTTTTATGCTCTTGCAATTTTACAGTGTAAATGTTTTCATGCTACATTTTAGCTTCATTAAACTGTCTTTGTAAATGCATCTAAATGCCACTTCAGCTGCTTCTGCAGTGGAATGATAGCTTTTGTTAATACTCATTTTATTTGATTAGTTACAATATGGTCTTGTTAAATTAATTATTAATAAAATGTAAGAATTTGATATGAAAGGTGACGCATGCATTTAATACAGTTAGAGGAAAAATGGCCTTTCAATATAGGCAAAAAATGACCAGGAAATAGATTTAAATAAATCTTAGTATGCAGTTACTTCAGTCATATTAAAAATAATTTCCCAACAACATAAATGTGGCCAGTGAATATGCTGAGTGGCTAGTAATTTTGGAAAACCACTTGCCACAGTGGATGGTGAGCAAGAAATTTCATGCCAAGCCCTGATTACACGGCTCTGTGGAATACTCTATTCTGATTGGTCAGACATCACATTCCGAGGTATGTTATTCCCTAATAACAACCGATAAAAACTACTAAAACATTCGGGTAACTGCAGTTGGTGCTATTCGCTTACTGGGAACTTTTGTTTTCTTCGTGGAAGCTTTGCATTTGGTTGGCTAGTTAAATATTACTTGTTCACTATTCCTGGCTGGTGGAATGATCTTCCCACCCCCATCCGGAATGCTGGATCCCTGTCAATCTTCAAGCAACAAATGAAAACTCATCTCTTTCAACACTACTTGACTTCATCATAAAAAATATATTTTTTCTATATCTTCATCTTTCTTTTTCTCTTTCTCTCCTTCCCTTGCTAGCTTGTATTTTTTTAACAATGCCTAAGACGTGGTGTTAGGGGCACTTCCTCTGTTTGTTTGCCTCTTCAAGATTAATCACTTTATGTATTCCCCAATTGTAAGTCGCTTTGGATAAAAGCGTCTGCAAAATGACTAATGTAAATATTAAAACTAGTGGTGGGCCGTTATCGGCGTTAACGTGCTGCGTTAACGCGAGACTCTTATCGGGCGATAAAAAAAATATCGCCGTTAATCTATTCTCAAAGTTGGGTTGGGAGCTGGGTCTATACTACGCAAGCTATGATGACTTTCACCCTGATATTTTAGTTTGGATGTATACCTAGCCGAATTGCACTGTAGGGGGCGAGAACGAGTCTTCGAACTAGAGGCTCGCAGTCCGTGATGGACAGATTGTTAACGGCTGGTCTATGTGGTAATACAATCGGACAGGACATCCAAACGCTCACCTATCATTCATCAACCTCAAATATGGCTTTTCAACTGAAAGATGTATGTAGTAGCAAATTTACATGGCCGCTCAATATGATGTTAACCTAGAGAAATGTGCGCTATTGAAGTGTTTGTGTGGAAGCGCGTTTGCTGCAGGACAGGCTCCGGTGCGCTCACTTGCTCTTAAAATCTCCGTCATTCTTGGTCATACAGATAAAAGTAGCCTAATACATCTTTCGAATCTGTAAAGACTCTACGTTTATTTGTGTGCACTCAGAATAACAACGAAACGTTGCGCTTTTAAGCAAACAGGATGCGCTTTAGGTCTCATGTGAACTTGAGCTAGAAACTCCGTCTTTGAAAAATATATCTATAGAGAGTGAAATGTCTAAAAAATAAAAATAGAAGACGTGTGTGTTAGCATGGATGATTTACATGAAATTTAATCTGTGCAACACTGTGCATAAGATGGCTTTCAGTTCAATATAATAACAAAAAACGGCATTTTGGGTTTTTATTCAACTAATAAGGTGGGCACGCTGTGATCTGTACTATATTTTTACTGTAATTGACAGTTATCGGCAAAAAAAAAAAAAAAAAACAACAACACGGGAGTGGGAGGGAATGGGAGTCATTCTTCCGGGAGTGGAACGGGATTTTCCTCCAGTTTTTTCGTGGGATTGGGACGGGAAGAGATTAAAGTTTGTGATGCATTTTGGAAACAGGAGATGAGCCCCTGGTCTAATGCGCCACCTGGCTTGAGAAACCCGTTCTCAAAGACTTACTTTTAGTCATTATTTGGGTAGCACACATATTCTGAATGCCTTCGGCAGAATTCAAATGAGCCATTTTAATCTAGATTAATTCCAAAATTAATCTAGATTAATCTAGATTAAAAAAATTAATCTATGCCCACCTCTAATTAAAACTCAAATTTTATATAGTAATATGCTGTTCATTACACACATAAGATTAAAACAAAAATGACACTAAATAAAAATTGATTGGTGAGAGAGGTGAGAGTTCAAATAAAATTGAATAAATTAAGATGTATGCCATTTTTTTTCACTTGTTTAGATGGCTTGAGGTCTGTTGTTGAGGAGCTTGAACTAGAGAGAAACCAACTGCAGGAACAGATTTTGGTCCTTGAGAAACAGTGCCAAGATCTAGAGGACCGTCTGCAACTTCAGGCTCGCATTGAATTACTACAGGTACACCGTATACTGGACTATACATATAACGGCACTATCAATAACTGCTCTGCAGTTACTCTGCTTGCCAACTGGCCCTTCGCTAAGCCTGCTACCTCGCTTACTGCAGCTGTCAGGCACTAAATTATTGGATTGGATTGCCTCAGGAATCATTAAATAAACTGGAAATGAATCACCTTATTTGCCTTCCTATAATCTGCACAGAAGCAATTCGTCCCATCCATTTTTTCCCATTAAAAAACTATCCATAATCCCACAAATGAGTCAACACACATTTTTTTAGACATTATATAGATAGAGTCGCTAAAGCCTTTCCGATAACTTATCATAACCATTTCTAAAAAATATTGATAGTGAAAAGAAAATGTTAATTAAAAAAAATACAGCTATGAAGTAGTTCCAAATCTGTTGACTGTTTTACAGTTCCATATCACTTGGCCAAAACATTTCAAACTACTGTATTACAAAGGCCATTTCCATAATTTCCCTGCTAATAACTGCATGTCTATGGCTCAAGCCTTTGTTACTAGATCTATAAGCTTTTTTAATTGACAACGAAAGATTGGGATGTGATGCATAAGAAAGAATGTTTTAAGGACAAAAACTAGACAAATGTCTTAAAGGAAATAAATTAAACATAGAGACACAAAATACAAACATAAATTAACAAAATCGACCCCCGGTTTCACAGACAAGGCTTCAGCCTAGTCCTAGACTAAAATGTAAGTCTGAGCTATTTCAACAGAAATAAAATTGACTGATCTTAAAATATATCAGTGCCTTTGTTTTGTCTCAAGATGCACACCAGTAATGTTTTTTTTCTAAGCACGTTTATAAAAATTGCTTAAATGTCTTAATTGAACTATTATCTAATCCTGGCTTAGTCTAAGCCCCGTCTGTGAAACCGGGCCCTATAGTAATAGATTGACAGCAAGAGTGGCTTATGTATGATTTGTTACCAATATTTTAAGGTGCTGGGGCTTAACAAAAGGTCAGTTTTAGCGGTTTCTAATACAAATAAATGCAGAGTTTTTAATTTTTCTTTAACTGTAGGGAAAACAAATATATTTTTGACAGTTTGAATCATGTTACATCTTGCCATGTGTGTTGGATAGCCAGTTAATGACCTGTATATTGAGTGAACTATATGCAACACTCCTCTAACGCAGGCAACGTTTGGTATAGATGAAGGTGGTCGAGCATTTTCCACATCTCAGGTTTGTTAATGTTTGTGTAAGCTTTTGAAAGCACGTCTGAGCGTGGAAACTTCTTTTTGTGCTGTACTTATCACTGTTTGTACTGTTTTAACACTGTCCCCTTCACACAATAAGTGTGCAGTTCACACACAGGGTGTGTCAACAGTGGTTTTTAACCGTTTGAGTTAAGCTAGGGCTGCATGAGTAGTCAAAAAATCTAATTGTGACTACAGATATGGCTGCCAGGATTATGTAATTGTAAAAAGTAACCATTTTTGCCTGGCATGCACATAAGTGATTAGTAATGCACTGGGTAAATAAGTTCAAACTGCTCATTTGCATACCGACATGGTTGATAGCTGTTAATGCACAATCACCATGTTCTGCATTAACTGTATAAGATTTACATTCAAACTGAAAGCATACATCTAGGCTATGCACTGCCCATTTCAGAGCAAAAAGCCTTATTGCATCACTTGACCACACTAAAACCAGCAGAGTATATACTTACTTGCCAGCAACCCATCTAAATAAATGTTTGCTGAGTTTAGGTTTGAAGATACTGAAAATTCATATTTAAAAAAGAAAAGAAAATGAAATTGTGAATATTAACATTGTATTTTCAAGTGTACTATAAAATCATTGTATTTTTATTTAATATACACTTTCTATTTTTAAATATAATGGTATTATCACACTTTATTATTTTTCTTAAAAAAAATTATGCTATTATTAACTAATTTATTTTTTATAGTAGGTTACACTATGCTCTGGGTGATCGCCAAACTGAGTCTTCAGGTGCGCTCATGAGAACCAGCCTGAGAAACGTATGTGCATCCCTGATTATAGCACAATATTGACCTGTACTCCAGTTGCATCAAAGGATTATTGTAGATTCTTGTGCATATATCCCATTTTTTTTAGTTTTTGTGAGAGTGCAGAACTGAGTCAGTAAGCTGAAACTTTCGGCATACAATTTATTCATAATTTGAATGTTTTTATTTTTTATTGTGCTAAAACCGAGGCACCGAACTCAGTTCCTGGAGGGCCGCTGCCTTGCAGAATTTAGTTTCAACCTTAATTAAACACACCTGATTCAGCTAATCAAGTCTTTCAAAATGTATAAACCACAGGAATGTGTGTTGGAGCAGGGTCGGAGATAAACAGCAGCTGGAATAATTTAAGTGAGCATTTCATTGTCTAATGGTCATGATTTGATTTATTATTTTTTTTTGGCGTATTTGACCCGTAAAAGGAAACCTGCTTAATAATTATACTCAGGTTTGTATAAGGCATTTTTCACTTCCAGACGTTGTTTACAATTACATATCACTTATAAATTATTAAATACAAAATAGTAGTTAAGTTTGATGTGGTTTGAAATTGGTAAAATGTACTTGGGAAAAAAAATATGGCCAGAATACCAACTTGCATCATAATTATACATGTACTGTTGTAATAATAATAATAATGGGTAATAGTGAGACTCTTACAATGGAAGTGAATGGAGTCACATTTTGGAGGATAAAAGGTCAGCCATTAAAGGCAGGGTAAGCAATTTTTCAAAAATGTTTTAGAAAACTGAGTCGGGGCCGAGTACCAAAACAAACTTATAGCCAATCAGCATTAAGGGGCGTGTCTACTCATGATATGGAGCAATGTTCAGTGAACAGCCGAGCCGAGTGACAAAGATGGAAATGGCGGATAAAAAACAAAAGAGGAAAATGTCTGCGGAACGATAAGGCAAGAAGTAGGACATGTGTAAATATCGGATCGGATCAGGTTTCCAGCGCTGGAGGAGAACTCAAGGAGCAGAAGGCCTGCGATCGGACGCTGAGGTTGCTTTGTTTCTTCTCGATATGTGAGTAACACCGTGTCTACACCAGACGTGCCGCGCCGCAACAGCTAAAGCCTGCCTACACTGGACGCGTGTATTTCAGGCGAGAATGTAGTTGTTAAAACTCAAATCTGCAATATTATTTATAAAAACAGCACCTATTTGAAAATGTGCTTCACCGATTTTGGAGACGTGAGCTCAATGCTCATGTATCCCGAAGAGAGGAGCATAACCTCAGCTAGTCCTTCTGACATTTACAGCTGGCTCTGATGTCTCTGTAGTGGTTAAACATAAGATATAATTCGTTTTGGGTAAATCTAACTGGTAATCTTTGGTCGTCATTCTTTTGTTCTATTGATATGTTAAAATGAAAAAAAAAACAGGCAATATTTGATATAATATTTTATTTCATTGTAATGTGTGTACCTTCTAGGGCTGTGACGATAACCGCATAACCGCTTCACCGCGGTAATGAGATGCCAACCGCGGTGTTGAGGTCATCACCGCCATCACCGCACTGTTTTCGCGGGCCCCGACCAGATTTCTTGCAACGCGGGAATAAAACACGGCAGCGGTCGGTAACTCTGGTGTAATTTGAACGGGAGTGGGCGTCTAACAATATCCCGTTCCCAACATCCTTTCAGAACAGCATATCTGTGTGTTTTTACTCCCTCTTCTCGCTCATGCGCTGCAGCACGCACCAGTGCTTCTGTGTCATGTGTTTTATTGCGCACAGTGCGCAGCATGTGCATAACGGCACCCTGACAGATCAGGCGGGCTGTCGATGAGCAGGGCCGGCGTGTGCATTTAGGCGAACAAGGCAGTCGCCAAGGGGCGGCAACACAGTCAGGGGGGCAAAGGGACAGATATTTTTACTTTATCTTTTGGGCATTCGTTATCACCGCTTAGTTATTCTACATCTAAATAAAATTTGCTTCATAGTAATGCCACTCCCGCGCCGCCCCCACAACTGCGCGTCATCAATAGGCTGCAAAACATACTAATATACATTCATAAATGTCATCAAAACGAAAACTATCCAGACATGAATTCCTTTTGCTGCTGGTGCTGTCTGATGAGTTTTAAAGCCTTCTGTGCTTCTGAACGGTACGATTATAGCCTAATGTATGTATTATTTTATCATATACAGTGTTTAATTTGTGTAATAAAGCGGGGTGATGGATTCGCATCAGAGGATGGAGAGGTAACGATCATTCGCGCAGTCACTCGGTTGACGCATTTAAGTGATTACCAGCTTGCTCCGGTTCATTTTATAGTGTGCACATATACTCTAAAAATCACGGTTATTTTATTAAACATTTTTTTTTAATGTTTGGGTAGTTTTTGTGTAACCCATATCCAATATGACAGTCGCAGAGTTTGCGTTTGCATTGAGTGCACGCAGATATTTTGCCTTCTCTTCTGGTGAGTCGCAGTTCCCAGTGCCACTGACTTATTTCGTTTTTTTTATGTCAAATACAGGTTTGTTTCATTTAATATATAAAACAGTAAACGATTTTATGCAAAGCAAACCAAGTCACCTAAACGAGCCGCATCGTTGTTTTTTTGCGACTATGAAATGTTTATTTTTACTTCTAAAATGCTTGTTAAACGAATTTAAATATAAGAAAGGTTGTATACATGTTTAAACGGTTAAATATGTTGTGTTAAGAACTGTATTTGAGAAAAATAAAGGCATTAAGACAAAAATAACCCTGACACAAACGTATTTCAAATCGCTTTTATTTTAATGTAGTTGTGTCAATAAACAAATTATCCAATCTTTCACATGCATCTTTAAAATCGTATTTGAGTGAAGTGGGGGCGGCACGGCAGGGATTTGCCTAGAGCCCTGTACATGAGTGACAGAGCAGAATAAGGATGGAGAAAAAGGTGGTCCTTGAAGGATGTTCAACTCCGACTGCAAAATGGTCAGAAACCCACGTCAGGCAAATCTGACTCGGGACATTCTTCTCAGGGAAGTTAAATTGTTTGGTTTCATGAAAAACAGATTTAATTATGCAATGTCTAAGCCAACGGTTTTGTTCATATTTTACATATACATATAAATGACAGATGTCTTTTTTTTTTCTCTGCGACACTTTTCCGTGTTGACAGCAAAAGGTTAAACAAATTTTGTATTTTGACAAGACGAATAAAAATAACAAATATGCTATTTTTACATTTTTGTACAAACTGGCCTACATTATTATATATATATATTTTCTCTCTGCGACACATAATTATGTTGACAACAAAAATGTAAAACTAATTTGATTCTGGACAAGACGAATAAAATAAATAGCCTAAAATAAAATAATTTTTGTGCAGACTACATTTGTATTTGTTATCTCTCTCTCTTTCAGTAGAGGAAATGTCATTGTGAGATTCTGGAAACGAGATATATTTCGCGGGAACCGTCGGGTCAGGAAGAAAAAGCCTCTTTTATTTTGCACTTTAAAAATATTGTTATCATAAATGTAGCCTAACGAATCGTCAAATAATATTAATTACATCCTAATTTGCTGTTACAACCTATCCATTTCAACAAACACAGTTTTCAACAAGTTGCGTTTGGACAAGTGCGTTTATATCCACGGAGTCTTACCCGAAAAACAATGTCTAAAGAAATATGAATCGAAGTTTAGCACAACTCACCAGAACAAAGCACGGGGCATGTTGAGCTCGCTTGTTGTTTCTGCAGCTTGCTCAGGTTGTTATTCTTTTAATAATTTGTACAAAGAATGGGTTACAAACGATGACAAAGACTGTTCCATAATTCCTATTAAACTCAGAAGATATTGAAAAAAAAACAAAGTTATAGAGATTAATATTATTTTGTTATTATTGTTAATTTAATTTGCTGTTTTAAGAATAAATAAGACTACTATTATTATTCATTTCCATGTTCATTTACAAGCTGCATGCGTTCTTGACCAAGTCATTCAGGGCTCTACTCATTCTTCCCACTGCTCGCAACTTTCTCAGTTTTTTTTTTGATACAACATTATGATAAAAGTTAATCAGCATGCATTGATTAATCTAGTGCTATATGGTAACAAAAGTGTTCAACATTCAACCCGTTCTTTTTCATCAGTGTTATTTGTGTCACCTTCTCTGGTTTAAGAAGCAGTCTTTTACTTTAGTTTGAAAACCAAATCCTCCGTTGCTTAGTCGGCTGTGCACCTTCGCGCTCCTGCTGATGAAGTGAGTGTAGCTCTACCCACGAAGCCTCGCGCTGAAAGTGCTTCTCTTCATGTGATCAGTGAAATCTGACTCCTGCTACAATGTGCCGTCGCTCTGCAGCGCGTGTGCTATATGAAGCAGAAACTTTGGAGCAGCAGACCATGCATTTGCACAAGTGCGACCACGTTTTTTTTTACGGGGGGGGGGTCGTGCGATTAACCGCAAAACCGCGATATTTGTTGCTGCTTCACCGCGGTAATAAAAAATCCAATACCGTCACAGCCCTAGTACCTTCCTTGAACTACATTTCTGCGGCTATTAATGTTTAAATGAAAACGAAAAGAGGCAGTGGTGTTTGATATATTTCGTCTGTAAATACAGTGAGGAAGATTGCAGTAGCCGAGGCGAGCTGACTGATGTTATCAAGTACGCTGGTGTTTGCAGAATTACCGGACTTGCGTCGTTCCGTCCGCGGGAGCTCACACTTCCGAGTCTAACGTGTGAAGTCCGAACTACCTACGATGCAAGTCCGAAATTTGTGTACTTGGTATTGAGAAACATCCGCAGACCTAGCATTAAGTCACCAGACTATTTGCCTATACCAAAATTACCTGGAAAAATATGTCCCAGGAACTTTTCTCCCCCAGACCTGTTGCTTTCAGCATTTCCATCGTGGTCTAAAATGCTGAAAGCAACAGGTCTGGGGGAAAAAAGTTCCTGGGACATATTTTTCCAGGTAATTTTGGTGGAAAAGCGCCCTATGTTTCACAGAACTCATCGTTGCCTGGGTTGCGTAGGCTACGTATATGTGGGGCGGATCTATCAAAATAGGGGCGAGACCCTTTTGGGGTAGGTGATTTCAAATATCAACATTGGCTTCAAGAAATTGCTTACCCTGCCTCTAACCATTTAATTGGACAAGGTGCAAAATGCAGTATGGTAACAAAATTGGTCTAAATCATCATTACTTAAAGTGAAGTATTTCATTTATCAATCACTTTTTTATTGCCAATGTAACAACTTAACAACAAGGCCTTTCTTGACATTGTAGGTTGTCTATGAATGCCTGTAGACATATTTTTATGTGAAGGGACATTTAGCTGGGAAAATCAAAAGCATGTGATGTTTACGCACATTCCCGAGGGCCTCTGGTTCTTTTTTTCATGGACAGGGACAGTGTGAATATAAAAAGAACTGGGCCCTTTTTCACTTGGTACAACTCTTGGAACATGTCAAAGGTTCTTAGTTTGGTTCTTTTAAAGATGATTTGAGTGTGAAAACACCCTTTTAATGTACTGTGATGCATAAAATGACAGCTAACTAGTTTCCAGCTTGTTTTTAATGTGTATTAATTGGTTTTATTACTGTATTTGAGGGCAATAATCAGCAATTCTGTTTTTGTCATCATCATGCAGCCCTAGGTTAAGCACACATTTATCTATAACGATGTGACACTCAGTTGGGCCGTGTGGTGGATTTTCACTATTTTGCTTGAATTGTTGTTATGATCTGTCATCTTCCTATCCATCAGAATGAATCTGAGCGCCTGCAGGCACAGGTCGCCAACCTTCGCAGTCAGCAGATAAGAGACACAGAAAAGCATCAGCTACTAATTGCCAGCCTGAACAAACAACTCAAAGGGTAATTATTAAAAATTAGGTCCTGGGGCCTAATTGCAGAAACATTCCAACTCAGATTCTTGTCTGTTTCGTAGCCACGGTAATCTCATTTATACACTGTGCTGTGTTTATAGCATAAAAAATGATTATTTTTAACATATCTGTTGAATCAGACTGAGCAGCACACAGGAGTGTCTGGAGTCCTCGCTCATGGAAAAGGAGCACACGCTTGCCAGAACCTCAGAGAAACTGGAATTTATTGACAGTCTTAGAGAGGCTTTAGAGACAAAAGAAAAACAACACCAAGAAACAACTGAAAAACTGCTTCAAACTGAACACAATGTGAGTAAATATGAACTGTTTTGTGATATGGAGTACATATTATTTATGACAATTAAATAACTGGACAATAAATATGTCCAGTAATTGAAAAATAAATACATAAATATACACACATGCATACATACATACAGGGCTTCCACAGGTCCTTAAAAAGTCTTAAATTGAGTTTTTATCAAATTTAAGGCTGTAAAAAGTCTTAAATAGTCTTAGTAATGATTTCAAGAGTTCTAAAATTGAGGACAGAAAGACAAGAATTGCGATATGTCTTAATGTGATGAATAAACTTAAAGGCTTTGATTTAATTGAATAAATATAATTGTTACACGCTTTAACGTCAGGTGCAGCGCTGCCTTGTGTACTGCGGGTACCGCGGAAACTGCTATATTTCTGCCGTTCTAAAAAGCGCCATCTGCTTTCAATGAATTAGCATTTTCAATAAGCATGTCTGCTGTTCTTGTTCAGACTAATGTTGAAATTAAAAGAAATGTTACACTGCAGACAAGCAGAGTTGTAAATGTGAACCGATGGATTAACAAGAAGATAATGCATTACAAAAATCTAAACAATTAAGAGAGTAAAATATATTTGTTATTTAATTAATATAATAATTACTTGTTAATTATTTACATTAATATAATAGTTCATACTTTTCTCACCCATCTCCTTAAAAAATGGTTGATATATATACTAGGGCTGTCGCGATTCGTCGATTTGTCGCGATTTAAAAAAATCGTCGACTTCATTTTGCTCACATCAACTAACCGGCACATTAGCTCTAAATGTACATTAGCTCTATTGTTTATGTATTTTAACAGATTTTTTCAATAAATCCATATTTTTTTTGCTTTTGATACTTTATTTGAACTAATTATTATTGCATCATTGCTATGATATGTGTATTTTAAGTCATTTTAAAAGCTATTGTTAACTTACATCTTTTTGTATTACCACAAAAAATATATTTTAATGGTTCAATTAAATTAAATTTTATTAATAAAAAAGCCTGTCCAATTAATTGAGTTTTACAGTTTTATTTCCATTATTTTCTGGAAATTCTGGATTATCTTACTGATACTGAACGGATTTCAGTGATTTGGACTATGAGATGGACTTCTTGCACTCAATGTTGCACGTTAATTTTGATTTAAAAAAAGATTTCATAGATATTTGGATTTCATTTGATTTAATAAAAAACTCTTAAGTAAACAAATTTTTTGTGGGAAATTAATCGTTTAGATTAGTCGATTAATAGATCAATTAGTCATTAGATTAATCAAAATAAAAATAGTCGTTAGTGGCAGCTCTAATATATATATATATATATATATATATACTGAACAAAATTATAAACGCAACACTTGTTTTTGCCCCCGTTTTTCATGAGTTGAACTCAAAGATCTAAGTGGCCTTTTATTGTGGCCAGCCTAAGGCACACCTGTGCAATAATCATGCTGTCTAATCAGCATCTTGATATGCCACACCTGTGAGGTGGATGGATTATCTCGGCAAAGGAGAAGTGCTCACTAACACAGATTTAGACAGATTTGTGAACAATATTTGAGAGAAATAGTCCTTTTGTGTACATAGAAAAGTTCAGCTCATGGAAAATGGGGTCAAAAACAAAAGTGTTGTGTTTATAATTTTGTTCAGTGTGTATATATATATATATATATATATATATATATATATATATATATATATAAAATCTAAAGCATGTATCCGCCGAATGCTTACTTTTTGCTGAGGGCTGTTTGCGTATTATGACTTGTGCACAATCTAACGTTTTAGCTTCCCCTTTCATGCTGTTGTGTGAAGCTTGCAATTCTTTGTTGTAATTGGTGCATTATTACTTCTCATGCTTAAGTATTGGTAGGTCAAATATAGGGATGTAACAATTAACTGCGAGCCGGTTGAAAATCGATTGAAATATGTGAGGATTTAAATCGTTTGAGATGCTAAACAAATTGTGATTCAATTAGGGGTAGGAGTTTATATGAATGTATGTCTGAGGAGAACTTACTGTCTTTAGAAAATTTAGATGGTATTTTTTTCTTTTCATCTTGCCTCTGTATAATGCATATTCAAATTAATAAGTGCTTTGTTTACAGCGGAAGCCAAGTAAACGCTTAAAGTGCCACCTGCTGGCAGAGAGTGTTATTATAGTGTTATATTTCAGTTTCACTAAGAAACGTGTTGTATTTTGTCCAAGCAATAATTAAAGGACACATTTAATTTATTTGACTTAAATAAATCGTGAATCGAATCGTGAGTTGAATTAATCGTTTCATCCCTAGTAAAATAAATTAAAGAACAAAAGATATAAGAAGTGAATTGACAGCCATGACATGAAGCAACTACTGTCGCATCTTACTATCAGCCGAGCCTCTGATACTAATTACAAAGCATCATTTTATATCAAGTAATTGCACTGTTGCTATGCAGTTATTGAAAATATGTAGCAGAAGAAAGAGTCGTTAGTGGTGAATGTGGATTACTGCGTATGTGCAGTTTTCTTAACCTATTTTATTGATAAAATCCTTTGCCCTTAAATGTCTTGTGTGAGAGAGAGACAAAAGCACTGACCACAGACCTGTGGTTGTAAAACTGATGCCAAGTGTATATACAGGTGCATCTCAATAAATAAGAATGTCATGGAAAAGTTAATTTATTTCAGTAATTCAACTCAAATTGTGAAACTCGTGTATTAAATAAATGCAATGCACACAGACTGAAGTTCAAGTCTTTGGTTAATTTAATTGTGATGATTTTGGCTCACATTTAACAAAAACCCACCAATTCACTATTTCAACAAATTAGAATACTTCATAAGACCAATAAAAAACAATTTTTAGTGAATTGTTGGCCTGGAGGTGATCAGTTTGTGGCACTACTGAGGTGGTATGGAAGCCCAGATTTCTTTGACAGTTGGCCTTCAGCTCATCTGCATTTTTTGGTCTCGTTTCTCATTTTCCTCTTGACAATACCCCATAGATTGGGTCATAAGTCGCTTATAAGTAGCATTTTATTATTTCATTCAGAAATAGGCCGACACGAATTACAAACATTATAATAAATACTCTAAACATAGCGATGCCATTTTAGTTCCCCTCACTCCACAGCACATCTAAGACTATTATAACAAATCGAAGACAACAAAGGCTTTTTAGAAAAGAACAAGAATTCAAAATGTAAGAACGCTATATAAATGACAAACCAATATGAATTAATTTAGGCTGAAACTGAAACTAATGTTGGGTCTCTCGTTCAACAGAAAATCAAATGTTTCTGTATTTGCTATTTGAATGCCAAAATGGTAGGCTATTTACTGTTTATGTTCACTCGCATTCCAATATCCACGTAATACAAAATGTTTTGCATAACTTCACCGCGGTATGGTGATAATGCTTAACACCACAGATTTTACTACGTATTTAAACTGAGCAGTGTGTTTTTTTACATATGTTTTAATGATTGTTTTTTTATAAAGATAACTGAACAGGTTGCATTGTCAAGGTAGTAAGCTTAAAGCAATCACTTGATTGTTTTCCCCTTCTATCAGTGGAAGCAAATACTCCTTTCAATCATGAAGAAGATAATCGGTATTGTAAAAGGTTTGCTTTACTCTGTTTCGTTTCTTTATTAATTTAATTCAGAAATATGATTGGAACATTTTATGTTTGTTAAATTCAAGTTTTTTTTTTTTATTACCAAGTGGCCAGCGCAAATTTGATCCGTTTATCCTTCTCAAATAAATAAGATTAACTTCATAATATTTTAAGAATAAAGTCAAAATTCCGATAATAAAATCATGTTGCATTACATGAAGTTAAAGTGAAAATTACACCTGTATACTCCGCAAAACACGAGCACGAAAAATAGCACAGATCTTTTGCATATAAATATATATGGTTATCAACCAGTGGAATATTACATTATTCTTTCAACAAAAAAACGAATAATTTGAATGCAGCGAGCTCTTCACGACTTCATAAGTGGGAAACAGGACGTTTCCGATAGCATGTAAGAAGTTCCATGCTCCAGCGCGTTTGCGCTTACAATACATGTGTGCCGTGCCCGAGTCCAACTGAACCGCACTCTAGCCCACCTCTTACAACCAAGCCAGGGCCTGCTAAACGAACCACGCCCGAGCGCGGCACGGAGCAATCACATTAGTCAAACAAACAGGCTTTGGGGCTCAGACGCGATCGGGCACGGTTCACAACACCCAGTGTGGGTACACCATTAGAAAATAATCGAACAACCTAATCGATATTCTATAATTAAATTGACTAATCGAATATTCGAAAATCATGACCCATCCCTAATATATATATATATATATATATATATATATATATATATATATGTATGTATGTATGTTTGTATGTGTATATATTTATATGTTTGTATGTGTATATATTTATATGTGTGTTTTTATTCTATTATTTTGATCTTTTCATTGTTATTATATTTTTCCCCATATATTTCAAGCTTTGGCAATATTGTATTTTTTACAGTCATCCCAATAAAGCAATTTTGAATTGAATAAATTGAAGTGCAAAATTCAAGGGGTTGAACAAAAATATAACACAGATGCTTAGGAATTACAACCATTTTTATACACCTTCACCCACATTTTCAGGGGATCAAATGTAATTGGACAAATAAATATAATCATGAATAGAATATTCATTTTTGATATTTTATTTAGAATCCTTTGCAGGCAATGCCTGCCGTAAATCTGGAAATAATGATGATGTAGAAATAACAACGGAATAGCCCACGCCTGTCCGTGAAACAGCTTTTGAGTCAATTGTCTAATTACTTATGGTCCCTTGAAAAAGGGAGAGGTGCATATTAAACGGCTGTAATTCCTTAACTTTGGAATTACTTTGTCTTAATTTTTATGTGAATACCCTCAAATTAAAGATCAGAGTGTGCACTTTAAGCCCATATTCATTATATAACAGTGACTTGAATATGTTTGGGTTAGCAGCTAAAATAATAAAAACTGTGCCTGTCTAAATATAACACCTCTTCACCACTCAAGCAAATGTAAATCGTGTAATAAATATTAATGTGGGTTTGTATTTGTAAAGTATTTTAGAGCTTTTTGCATTCAGTATCTATTTTAGTTTTTTAAACAGTCTAGTCCAGACCCAAGAATCAAGAACAGAGTCACACATTTAAGAAAATGACATACAGTATATGTGATTTATTGAATCACATTTGAATAATTGAGACTTCCCATGCAGCTGGCTGAAGTTACAAAGACATGCAGCACCTTTGAGAAGGATAACTCCGAGATGAAAACAACTGTTGCCGATCTGACACTCAAACTCAGTGTGCTGAAAGACAAGGTAACATCTTACAGACATGATTGGGAAAAAAAGGGAATTGGGAGCCAGTTAACAATTACATTGACAAAATATATTATTTATTTATTTGATTAAGTTGATTAACATATCTTTACATTCTATTTAGGTCCAGAAACAAGACACAACTATAGAATCATTACAGAATGATCTGGTTCAAACAAATGATGATCTCGACAGACTGAACACTGCTCATCTGGAAGAAAGAGCACAACTGGTTCATGACTTGCAGAGCTGTGAACGTGAAATAGATAGACAACAAGATGTCATCAAAGATAAGGACAAATATATATTGACACTTTCATCCAGTATATCAGAATATTCGGAGCAAATTCACGAACTAAAACAGGAAATGAAGTTCAAAGAGAATGTGCTGACTAAAATTGAACAGGATGTTCAAATCTTTAGAGACCCACAGCTTTCTGATCAACAGTTCTTTAATGTCCTAATACCTCAGCTGATTGAACAGTTGAAGAGAGCTGAAACTGATCTAAAAGTATCGAAAAAAGATGGTGAGTCAAAGAGTAATGAAATTAAAGAATTAACAAAGCAAACAGAAGAGGACAAGAAAACAATTCAGGAACTCTGCATGGAAATACAGATGATGAATATGAATCTGAAAGACCAGCTATTGGATAGAGAACAAGTGTATGAAAAAGACTCTTTCCTGGATGAACGTAATAAGTTGCTTGCTGAAGTCTGCAAATATAAAAGTGAGTTTTTAATGTTCTCTAGAAAACTTGAGGAGCAGGTTGAATGCCAAGAACAGCTTAAGCAAGATGTCCAAGATAAGTCAAACATAATATCTGTATTAGAGGATAAGCTAAAGATAATTCAAGAGGAGACAGTAGCTGAGAGAGATAGATTTAACAAAGAACTTAAAATTCAAAATGAAGCCAAAGAAAACCTTGAGAAAGACTTGTCTGATAAAATTGAGAGTATTAAATCGGTGAATAATAACAATCAGGAACTTCAGGAATCGCTAGAGCAGACTTTGGGAGAGCTTGCAAGACACAAGCAGCACCTGAATAATGCTAAAGAGCAAATTCAAGCTGTGCAAGATCAGAATTACAACTTGCTTTTACAAGTCGAAAGTCTCACTAATGACAATTGTCAATTGAAGAGGGAAATTGAGGCTACCGTCCAGTCCCTCTCTGATGTTTCAGAAGAAAAGAAAAGACTGGCAAGTAAAATATCTGAAGTTGAACAGCAGCTTTCAGAAAGTGTTAAAACAATAGAACACTTGCAAAGAGATAAGGAAGAGCTAACACTCAAAGGAAATAAATTTATCAAAGAACTTGAGCAAAATAAACAGTCAATGGCTAATATTATTTTAGAAAAAAATGGCATTGTTAGACTGCATGAGACATTGAGCAGGCAAAATCAACAATTACAAGAAATGTTTGAAGAGAAACAAAAAGAAGTGCTTACACTAGCCAACGTTGTGTCTGAAATGAATAACAAGGTTGCACAAACACTTGAAGAAAACAAAAAACTTGCTTCTAAAATTGCTTATCTTGATGAACAGAATAAGTACCTTCAGAAACAAACAAATGAACAGGAAAAGTCATTTACAGAAACAACCAAGGAAGGGGAGAATCTACAAAACAAAATCTTAATTTTTGAAACTCAAGATGTAGAAAACCGTGAAATCATAGAAGGCTTGCTTAAACAAAAGGAAGATTTGCTTTTGCAAGTAGATGAGCACAAAAATATAGAAAAGAAACTGCTGTCTGGAGTTGAGAACTTGCAGGAGAAGTCTTTAGAATGTGCAGCCCTCTCAAAAAGTCTCAGGGAGACCAAAGAGGAATTATATAATCTTAGGAAAGAACTTGATTCCACCACTTCTCAAGTCCTTTATTACAAACATATTGTTTTTGAAAAAGAAAAGACCTTAACAGACCAAAGTACACAAATGGAAGCTTATCAGAACCAACTCAAACAATTACAAGATAGTCTTTATATTCTTCAAGAACAAGCTAAAAATCATAAATCAGGTCTGACAGAGAAAGACACACTGCTGCAGAAAGAATCAAATTCATGTTGTTTGCTACAAAGCGAACTTGGTCATGAAAGGGAACTTGCTTTTACCCTTCAACAAGAGATGAGTTTTCTGAAAATGGAGTGTTCCAGACTGAACCAGACTTTGGAAGTGAAAGAAAGTACTTTAAGAGAGAAAAATCTTGAATTCCACAATCACTCGGAGGAATTGTATAGAAGAAACGAGTCTTTGCTTTCACTAACTAGTCAGCTTGGTACTATGAATGAAAATATTGTGAAGCTCGAATCTGATAATGCACATTTAAAAGGCACTTTAGAGGAGCATTTAGCAGAAAATGTAAGATTAAAAGATGAACTCAGACAGAAACAAATAGACGTTGTGGAATATCAAGATAATTTCCAGGCAATGAATGACCAAAACATTATAATTAAATCTGAACTGAAGAATTCAATGGCAGAAATATTTAGACAACAAGAGATGACCACGTCCCTACGAAATGAATTGGAAAGTAAAAGAGTCGAACTGGCATCGTTGGCAGAACAGTTGGAATCCAAACACTCACAACTTGAAACTTTACAACTTGCTCTGCAGGGGAAAGAGGAAGTTTTCAGAAGACATGAGATGTCTGTAAATAAGATGCAAGTCAAACTGTTGGAAAGTGAAAGCCAAATCACCCAGAAAATAACAGTGATCTCTGAGCTACATGAAGAAGTTCAGAATTTGCAGACAGCTTTGCAAGAAAAAGATAGGTTGCTGTTAAATAAAGATAAAGAGTTTTCTCTGGTTAAAAAGACGTTAATGGCACAATCAGAATCATGTGAAGCCAGGCTGAAATTAGAAATGAACGAAATTGCTAAATTTCAAGGAGAATTAAAGAGCTTACAAGAAAAAAATAACCATCTCATCAGCATCAATAATAAAAAGGATTCTTTACTGATGCAGGAGAAGGAAAAGTGTCTGCACTTGCAAGGTAGTGCATCAGAACTGGAAAACACAGTTTCCCAACTAACCTGTCAAATAGAGCGATTAACCACAGAGATCATACATCTCAGGGAAAAACAAACTGAGAAGGAACAAGTCACATTTGCTGCTCAGTCACAAATGCAGAAACTGGATGAACTATACAAGAAACTTCAAGAGGAATATGATTTGACCAAACAAGAGTTGCTTAAAGTTATCAATGAAAAATCATTAAAGGAAGAAGAGAGCTGTAAATTGGTCTTGGAAAAAGAGGAGATCTGCAGAAATTCCAATGATCAGATTCAGAGAATTCAGGACCAGCTACAACATCACAAGTGGCAATCCAGCAGAGTGAAAGCAGACAAGACAATGGAGAGAGAGAAACACCATATCCTGGTTAGTGCTAAATACCTAGATAGATAAACTTAACTGTGTGACAAAGTGATCTATTAAAGATGCAACTATGATGTGGGTATTATGTCCCAAAACTTGCCTACACACTCAAAAGCATGTACTTTTTTCTTCACAAAAAGAGTACATAATTTTTAGGGCATAGTTTAAGTAGGTGAATGATGATGCAGAAACATTTTTGTTTTTCAGGGAGATTTTGGCTAATTTGGTCTCGGCACTCAATTGTTTTACCAAAAACTCTGAAAAATTACCGTAGTTACAGTTCTCTGTGTATCGTCAGGAGTCCATGGCTTTGCAGGGAAAAGATATGTCTACAGAACACTGGGTCCAGTTGCATAGCCATCTGCAGCACTGCCAGCAAGATATCCAGCAAAGGGATTTTAGCCTCCAACAACTCAACAGCAAGGTCTGCATCCAAATGTTCCATCTGGAAAGCAAAAGAAAGTGTTATATTTACTGCCATGAATTGTTTTCCTTTATATCTTTGCATGTATTATTATCCTTGTATATCTATTAGTTGCAACAGGCAATTGAGGAAAAGGAAGGGGTGTCCTCCCAGTTAAACACCGTTACCAAGATGCTCAGAGACGCACAGCAGACTGTTAGTGAGCTCCAGAATCGCTGCTATTGGCAGGAGAGACAATTTCAAAACCAGTATTCACACACAGAGGTGAGTGTGTCTTTCTGTAAAGGTGGAGTCTAATCATTCCAGTTTGTCCAGTAAAGTTTTGGTGCCTTTCCATTTGAACTTACATATTTTTTTGTCACTGGGTTGTTGGGTAAAAGATAACATGATCACTGAATGTGAGGTTGTTGGCAATTGTGGCGTTAGTTGAATATTGATATGTATTATGATTTTTGATTCTTGAAATTCTATAATGAACATTGTTATTGAAAGTATCTAGTTGAAGACTATTAATATTAGCTGATCAATAAATGTAACTTGTGTCATATAGGTAAAAATATAAGCTTTTAAATAGCTCACTGAACTGCATCATTTCAGTCCTGTTGATACATTTTAAAATTACAATTTTCATAATGTGCCAAGTAGCAAGGTTTCTTCCTTGTATTTGATTTTATGAGTATCATAAATGGTTCAAAAGTCAGTGGTTCAAAAAATGTATTCGGATTTATTTTTTTATGTTCATTTAAAGCCAGTGTGCACACAGAGGTGTGCATGACTTTTTTGTGCTTTAATTGAAATGGTGGCACTGTCACCAAACTTGACAATGTATACTCGGGTCATGCTTCCTATGAAGCCTCATTTCCTGTTTTGGCTCAACATGGTTAATTTTCATCATTTTAACTTTTAAACAGTCCAGAAATACATTTTGATGAACAAGATATGTAAACGTTTTAATGCCGAATTGAATAAATCTTTGCATATATTGCCATATACTGTACATCCAGCCAGATGAAGAATAATAATAAGAAATCTGACAAAAAGAACTGGTGCGACAACACCTCTAGTGCTTGGCCCTGAAAAAGGAACTGATATAATAGGGCCTTAAAATGAAATTATAATCAAGTCTTGTATATGTTTAAGTCTGTTAATTTCTCAACAGGGTTCAGTCTACACAGAAGTTCCACCAGGAGCCCCTCAGGAACCAATCAGTGCCGATTTTAACCCAAGTGGATCAGACCGTGGAGATCTCAGGATGAGGTTTGACAGACAGACAATATTTGTAGATGACTCATGTTGTAAGCTTTTAGTGTGATCTCTCTTAAATGTTTTGTCCAGGCTGGCTGAGGCAGAGTTACATCTGTCTCAGTTAAACTCCAGATTAGAGGAGGAGATATCAAGGAGAGAGGTTGCAGAGGAAGCCATGCGGTTAACGGAACAGAAAGTTAAGAGGTACAAGAGAAAGGCTAATTTAATCACTTTTTTAAAAGCTCATAATATAAATCTCAGAACAAGTTGTCTGCACTAAAGTCCACTGAATCTGGAGAGTGAGCAAATAATATCTGTAAAATGTTAGCACAATATGCTTATGATTTTAGGGAGCAGGGCCTTGGAGCATCCAACCCAGTCTTGCATGAGCGACTTAACATTCTAGAACAGCTCAATAGGGAAGCTTACCTTCTCTATAAACTGGAAATGAAATAGAAGTGATTTTACCAGACGCTATCAAATAAAAAGCTATCTAATCACAATGCTTCTCCTTGCATGTGAGATTGGAAAGAATGAAAACCTTCTATGCCTTTAACATCTGGGCATCCTGTTGTACATTGTAGAGAATCAAATCAAATCCAGCTTTCCCCTGTAACCCATGTTGTTCTGCAGCTTCTGAAAGGATCATTGTATTTCAAGAGGATCCCTTGGCATAGGTCACAGACTCTCTTGAGATCACTCTGTGCTGCTTGGTAGGAATGTCACACCTCAAGCATTTCTTATTCACCCTTTCTGTTGTTTATTCATTTTGTGTTATCAGATTGGTGTCTGACATTTTATGGTGTCAGATTAGAAATCATAACCTTGACATCACTAACCATACTCGTGATAGTCTTCCAAGTAATGTAAAGTATGGGCCTAGATCAAGGCAACCTCTGACAATCAGTTCACCCTCAACATTGAACCGCATTTTAGCTGAACTTCATTATCAGGGTCCAAAATCTTCAATTTGTTAATTAACACTTAATGGCTGCTGTATCTTTACACTTAATTACTGGGAAGTCCTTAACGGTGCCGGTCTTGTCTAAGGCAATGTGATGGAGCTGCCCTAGTCTCATGTAGCCAGACAGACTGATGGCAGAAGTTTTAGGAACCTTGGCCACTTTGAATCACGTTTCGTTTTGTGCCGCGTCATGTTTAGGGGAGTCACAATAACCGACCGGTGTGTAACACTCCTGGACGTATTTTTAAAGTCTGTACCACTATCTTTACATATTTCCCATGTTTTTGAAAATCCAGAGTTTTGTTGATCCTAAGTGCTCAGTGGCACAGTTGTAAACATGACAGCTTTCTTCTTTCATGAGGCGGTTTGGCATCTTTGTTTCCAGGTAGAACGTTAAAGAGCGCACGCAACACACGTCTCTTGGAAATCCTGTATAATTCAACCAATACGATGACGACTTCGAAACTCCTGAAGTGTTTCCAATTTTGTGTGCCATGTGCATCAGACGTTCAGCCAATGGGTGTGACGTCTGAAGGGTGTGATGTCTGAGGCTGAGACTAGGGCTTTAGGACCTTTACAATTGCTAGAACTTTCGCCATGGATTTTGAACCGGTAGACCATTGTCGCTTGCGAAACAATATTTGGCCATGGTTGGAAATGTGCAGATTAAGGGGTGTTAATATTATATTAATATCCTCTTTCTACTTCACCGGGGGAGTGAAATATGATGCACTCATTTTTTTTTTACAAGCTTGTAGAGAAAGGCTTACCAAAAAAATTACTGGGTTTATCTTTTGGGTTGGTAGATGCATCGGGGACCCGATTATAGCACTTGCACCATTGGTTTCAAACTCCATTCCTGGAGGGCCACAGCTCTGCAGAGTTTAGCTCCAACCAGTTCCAAATCACACCTGGTTGGAAGTTTTTTGTGATGTTGAAGACCTTGATTAGCTGGATCAGCTGTGTTTGATTAGGGTTGGAGCTAAACTGTGCAGAGCTGTGACCCGCCAGAAATTGAGCTTGAGGTCAATTACTTAAACATAGAAGTCAGATTACATGTCATTGTGTGTGTGTGTGTGTGTGTGTGTGTGTGTGTGTGTGTGTGTGTGTGTGTGTGTGTGTTTCAGCATGGAGTCAAACCAATTACGGCATTCTCAAAGGGACTTTAGTATTCAGCTAGAAAGAGACGAGGAACGATATGAAGATCTTGTTCTTCGCCCAAGCCGGCACCTGTTCATGCACAAGGTACTTCATGTATAAATTAATGCATAAAATGAAGCTTCAAGTCATTGCCCCCAGCTATTAACACCATTAAAACCCATTCAAATTGGTCAGTATGTTCATTCTTAAAAGAATTACAGTTGCAATTTAAAGAGAAATAGAGAGAATATCAAGAGATTAACTAACTTTCAAATCTGCCCTTGTCAGTGATCATTCTTTGTCTTCATTGAAAAGTTCAACTGTTTGTGTGTTCATTAGTCAGAAAGTATTTGTTTTTTATTTTATATGAAGACGAGACTTCATAATGATTAGGGCTGTTAAGCAATTAAATTGTTTAATCTAATTAATGACATAATGTGGTGAATAAAAGCAATTGATTCTCTCATTAGATTTAGCTAAGAAACTACCCACAAAAGCAAATTTAAAGTCATTGTGTAAAAGTAGAAATGCAATCAAATTGGCCTTACAAAAAATAGCTTTAGAAAGAAATATTTTATTTGATTCAACAAATTGTTATGCATAAACATTTAGGCTACAATGGCCAACTGGTATTTAAATATATATTTACAGGCTGTGTACTGCAGTTCAGAGGTAGCATGAATGCATTTACAGTGCAATTATAATCGAATAGATAATGCCATGAGATGAATGGTTTTAAAATGGGTATTAAAGGGATAGTTCACCCAATATATACAATTATGTTGTCACTAGGGTTGAAACGATATATGGCGTATGGGTATGGCGATATACCACAATATAAACACGTATGATTATCATACCGTGTACATTTGCTTATCTATGGTATTTGAAGAAAATAAAAGATGCAGTATCTCACCTGCGCCTAGGCAACACCTTTCCACTTAACTGTTCTCTTGCTCCACCCACTTGTACAGCGGAAACTACATCAGAGACAGAGGTCATTATCTCTAATCTCTATCCCACGTCGAAATATAAATCAAAATTGGTAGTATGGGAATACTTTGGATATAGAAAAGACGAATGCTTATTTGTCCTCGAGGATAGATATAGTTCACAAAAACTGGTCGCAAAGCAACCGCAAAAAGAGGAAACACATCGAACATGTTTACCTATATTTCAGAACACCATCCATGAGAGAGTTATGTACCGTTTATAACTTAAGGTTAAAGCCTTATGATTTCCGTGATGCGGAATGAATCCCAGAATCCAGTCATGACAATGAATTTACAATGCAGATGTCACATGAAACGCATGGTTTGATGGATTGATGAATAAATCAAAAACAGAGCTGTCAAATCACTACATTGTCTAGTGTCTGTGATTATTAAAGCGAAAAAAACACTGCTATATAAAAATATAATCTGTTTGTTTTGCGTTTCTCTCTGTGAGTGAGTGGCGTTTTGTCATGTACTACATACTCAAGAATGCGTGCAGGCGCTGTTCATAGTGTTTAACAGCGCCTGCTGTCTCACTATCTGAAGACGTGAACACAAACACTGAGAGCCTCACTGACACGGAGATAACAATTATTAATCCTTTCGTCATTTTATTTGAGATTCACTAGCATTCTTTCAGATAGTGAGACAGCAGGCACTGTTAAACACTATGAACGGCACCTGCGCGCATTCTTGAGTATGTAGTACATGACACAACGCCGCTCACTCACAGAGAGAAACGCAAAACAAACAGATTATATATTTTTTTCAAATACTGCCCTCCTCAGTTCACTTCTACCCGCCAAAATAGAAGTCTGCTTTTTAACTCGAAGAAATTAACAGAAATTACGATTGTACTATAGTGTAGCTTACTTCTAAAATAATAATAATAAATAGAAACATTTAAGGAATATAATTTCCCCCTCATTTTTATTTAGTAAATCTCTGTTGTGCAGTCCTTTATGAAAGCATAAAAGGATAAGTTATTTTCATTTGATTACATTTTAAAGCATTAATTAAATTGTTAAAGCTTTATATATTAATTTGATTACCAGCATTTTGATAGTATATTTGTATTGTCATAAAATTAAGTCAAACCAGAATTTATGAATTATTATGAATTATTAATAATGAATATAAGTTGTTAAACTAATATATAATCAATAATGAAATCTACTTGATTGTTTTTGATGAACGAAATTTGAATAAAAACTGTTTTGATTGTTTAATACCATTTGCCATGATACCTTGAAACCGTGATATTTTCTGAGACGATCATCTTACCATCAGATTCTCATACCGTTACAACCCTAGTTGATACTGAAAGAAAGTAAGTCATACAGATTTGAGATGACATGAGGTTGAGTAAATGCAACCCTGCAGAGTTTAGTTCCAACCCTGCTCCAACACGCATACCTTGTTGTATAAAATCAGTAAACATCACTCTTGTGATATTGTACTCATTGGTCATGTGAAATTACTGCTGTGATATGAGACAAAAATCATACAGGGTATTTTTTGCCCCTACATCTAGGATTTTAGGGGTGTGTAACTGCACTCTATAGGCTACATAATGCAGTGAGTTGTTTCCCTGCATGTTTGTTACCAAATGTGACATTGGTAGGTCTGGTTAGGGTGTTAAATGTGTCAATAGTTGTAATGCATTACTTTTTCCATAACTAATTAATTAAGTGCATTAAATCGACAGCCCTAATTATGAGTAATCATTGCAAAAATCCAGGCAATTCGAAAAGTCCACGAACTTTTTCTTGCAACTGAAATTCCTGAATCAGAAGCTACAGCAACTTTCACATTTTTGCTTACAAATGAACTCACATGCTGTTGTAATGCTCAATATCAGTTTTAAAGGTGACTACATTTTGATATTGTCCTATTTTTTTTTTTTAGATGAAGAGTCGGGTTCGCTTGTGCCAGCGTTGGTTCAAAGGAAGGAGCATATTCTGCTGTTCCAAACTACTGCCATCCAGGGGGAAGTCACGCTACATATTCATGGGCTACCTTCTTATGCTTCATGTGCTGGTTTTCGTGTGCCTCAGTTGGTCCCTTTAGAAAACAATTGTCATCAAATCACATTTGCACGAATAGAAGATCTTCAAAAAACTGGTGTGGGCAGTGTAAGAGAAAGGCCCACAGTCCAGGTGCTTCTACTTACTGTGATGCATCAAATAATCAGTGTAGGAGCTTCTCTTTAGCTGCTCACTCAAATAGTGTAAATAAGAATGGTGAACTGTGATTTTCTGAGACATCAACCTTGATCTGAAACTTAGTATGTTTCAATATAGACTTCAACACCAGCATTTATAATGCAGAGACGTCATGTGTAGTGGCAGGTACACAGATGGCCATTGGAGTTTGAATTTTCTTATGTAATTGTTATGCACTGAAATCTTAAATTTAGTTAAGCAATTGTTTTTCACATTCTATCATCAAATAAACCGAAGATGAATGTCTTGTTTGTCTGCACTGGAAATGAACATGAGATCATAAAATAATTTAATTGTTGTATGTGTACAGAGAGAATATTGAGTTAATGTGCAAACTTTTAGAAGCTGTGACACTGTAAGCAAGCAAACTAAACTGTTAGACGCTTTACTATGAATCTGATTACAATGTAGAAACACTGGAATTAAAATTATGGTTTTGGAATTGATACTTCATTATGGTTTCTTTTTGAGGCTTAGTTGTTTCTGTGGAATTTATTTATAGTATGAAACTCTGATGTTTGCTTGCAGAGCCATAAAGTTATATTATTGTGTAAAGCATTACCTGTTTCGCAACACTATATCTGTGGAGTATGATATGAGAAAGAGTGAATCTTTGTTGAATTAAACTACTGAGACCTTCCATGTGTCTGCACAACTTTTTTTAACACAAAATAAGCACTAAGATTTTTGCTATTAAATCATAATAAAAATTTGAGAGAGACATTTAGTGGTCTTCAATTAAATCATGTGCACTGCATTTGATTTCTAAGTCTATCATTAATAGCAATACAACTGTCCAGAATTTTTTTTAAGTGCTGGGCTAAGTGAATGTCGGTGTAACTCTTTATTTTTGCGTAAATGTAACTCCTGTCCAGTTTCTTGAAATCAATATACCACATATTTGTAGCTTTAATCTGTTGTAACTGATATCATACAGAAGAAAGTGCAGCTTTTTTAATCATTGTCATCAAAATATAGGCATAGTTTAAACCCCTTATATTGACAAACACATCTTGTTTGTGAACAGTGACACAAGGACTTGCAATTTAGATGGCACTGATATGTTCACTGACATAAATATTTACTTTTTGAGAGTCTTTAAGTCGGTTAAAGTGTAATCCATTGTGTGGTGCTGTACGAATTGATTTGAGAAATTGACTTGTCACAGGTGTTGTACTGATGTACTCATATTTTAAATTCCATATTGTGTTGTGTTTTAGGATTAAATATCTATACACTTTACTGGAAAAACATAAGTTTGTTTGCATAAACTTAGCCTCTATGTTAAAGAAAAAAATAGATGATTTTATGCAACCAGCCCCGGTATTTTTCTTTTTTTCTCTGAGAGCACCAGTTCTCACTTCTCACTGTTTGCTTATACACTTAGAAAAATGTGTTCATGAAAAAATTAGCTGGTTGGTACTTGTAGCCAATCACATTTTCGTTAATCTGTATTTAGTCACGAAGACTAATATTACATTTTAGTTTAGTTCCAAAATCTGCTGCATCTCAGTGTATCAGACAGTTCTGAAAATGCAGAATGGAAAGAATTTAAGGGCAAGCTTCAATTATATTTGTGACATTGCAGTTAGCATGGAAGGTTTTTGTTCCATTGAGAGGAACCAAAAGAAAGCTTACAAGTTTGCCAAATCACCTAAAATTTTAATTATTTTATCAATAAAATTAGAAGACAGAGCCCCATTAGTCCAAGTAAATGATTATGAAGGTTTTGTAGGTGACTTTCAATAAGTAATAAGTAGGAGTATATGGAACTTCAAATGACTTCAAATGACTAAAAATAGCATTTTATACTATTACAGCATTTTATTAGCAAACAGAGAATTGAAGTGTGTGCATTTCCCTCTTCGACACAGTGGGTAAAGCTGAGGAACAATGAGGTATTACAGAGTTGAATGTTGATACCTCAAAATGTATTTAATTATTATTTTAACTAAATTATGCTACATTAGACCTTCACCATATAAATAAAGATGCAGGATGTCTGTACATGCAAGCAGAAGACATACATACTAGTCCAAATAAATTAACAATACACAACATGACACTGATACATTTGCAAAACAGAAACAGTAAAGACAGGAATTGCATAGGTTAAAACAAACACAGAATGTAATTTGTAAAACAACAGTACATATTTACTGTACATAACAGTACATATATATCTATATATATTTACCCACAAAGATCAAATTATTTTAAACAATACATAATTACAAATACCTAAAATAGCAAGCCTTTTCCTTCAGCTTGCCTTGAAACTGTCCAAAACCCCTAGTTTAAAAGAGAAAAAGACTATAGAAGAAACCCAGTGATGAAGAAAACATTACAAAGAATGGCATATAAGAAGTATAGCTTGTGGTTGTTCATGAAAAGCAGGATGTTTATTTGTGCAGGAGTCATTCAGAAAGTATTCAGACTCTTTTTTTTGCATTTTATGTTGCAGCCTTATGCTAAAATGCTTACAGATGCCCCACTCCATGCCCCAAACCAAAAAACATATTGGCAAGTTTATTTGAAAATCACATTGATATAGGTTAAATATTCAGACTCCTTGCTGTGACACTTGAAATTTAGTTTAGGTGCATTCCACTTCTCTGGATAATCTTTTAGATAATTAATTTTAGCATAAGGATGCAACATAACAAAATGTGGCAAAATATATCATTATAAATATATAATTATATTATTAAATAAATAATGAAATATAGAAAGTATCTGGATTCTTTTTGAATGCTGTATAACTTTACAAAGGGTAAATGCACTATTCATACTTTGTGAAAGGTTCAGCTTTACAATCATTTATCATTCAGTAATAAACTACTCAAAGTGCAGCTAAAGACCGAACAAGTCTTAAATAAAAGTGCTTAACAATTTTGACTGATGTCAAAATGTTTATAGGGCACTAATGAAGACAGCTTGGGTGACGTGATTTTCTTTTTAATCATCAACTATAGCTGTCGCTGGGGGGGGGGGGGTCGGGGGCTTTCGGGGGCCCCTGTGATTTCAACAAAGAGGATCAGAGAGTCATTTAATCTGCTCTGCAACCTGATAGGCCAGCTTCAGTGGCAGTAACTCGCTATAGACCTTGTGTAGCCCTGCCCCTTTTCAACACTGTGGTCATTGTCTTGTGTCTTCTAGTATATATTTCCACAACATGAAGGTAAGATCTTACAGATTTATGAATTGGCAAGACGTTTTAAAATCTTCCCAGTTGACATTTGTTATGATTTCCGCTTCCAACATTACAAGGCTCATGACAACCTTCTAAAGATAAGGCGAATACTTCACTATGGAGAAGACTTGGACATAATTCTTTCAGTGTGCTTTTTGTCAGTGAAATCAATTGGGATGCCCAAATAACATATCTTCAAATCTAAGATATTTCAGGTATGGCTTGAAATACTTCACTGACCTACACCCACGTTAAGTAATTAAAAACATTTATAAAACAACACAAATTGCCAAGATTTATAAGCTTACACAATGTGAGGTATATTAAACACTTTCAATTGTTATGGTTTTATCACGAAAGGCGATAACTTCACTTCAGTATAACAGCTTGTTTTATTAAGGTCTGGGCATTTTAAATGTTAATCATCCCTGAAAATATGAATTTTGTTTTGTTAAAAAATAAACATGTTATCATCTGATTAAAAATATAATTGTTGGAAGAGTGAGAGATTCTTCACAGTAGATATGTTTTTGGTCTTAGGTTAGTACAAGATTATATATAAACAGCCGGTTATCATTATAAAATAACCCCTTATTTAACCAGGATCCCAACGTACCCCATCAGGACCCCTTGAAGGGGTTTATTTTGTGACAATGCCTGACTGGCTGAATTTGAATCTGCTTATTAAACAGTTACAAAATAAATAAATTGATAGATATTAAATGTGTTTAGTGATAAAAGTATTTATGATATCTAAAGCAAGATTCCACAGTGATACAGTAAACACAAAACTATAGTGTAGCAGCTGTGCAGGAAATTGTTTTCCTGGAGAATAAAAGCACTGGCTATAGCTCATCAGACATTATATATATATATATATATATATATAACCCACAGAAACTTTGAGTTATATGTCAATTATTAAAAGACAAATCTTTACTTAGTTCTATTCTTCACAAAGGTATTTTTTAACATAGGGAAACTTATACAGAGCCACTTTAGTGTCGTGCTCTCATGCAAATTTATGTCATTTTATAATGACTTTTTCATAAAAAAATTTAGACACACAGTGCATGCATAATCGATATATTTTTTCCAAACGCACTTTACCAATTCCAAACCACATCAATCTTAATAATTATTATTAAGCTTAAGTATATTTATTTATAGGTGACATGTCATTGCTGATGGGGGAAGATATGAAAAAAGGTGATTTAAATGACGCTGTAAAAGTAAAATATTATGAAATGGCCATGAGAAAGATACAACACTATAGAAATTTGAAAATTAAGCATACTCAGTTGGGTCAGCAGGTTGCAAAAAAATTAACAAACACACCAATTAAATTGAAGTCAAAAAGGTAACCACTAACATGTAACACAGAGAAAATATGTATATAAAATGCAGAATACTTTCATAATACCATCTTAAACAATTGCATATCACCTATAAACTTTTATATACAAGCTCAATAGTAATTATTAAGAATGATGTGGTTTGAATGTTAACAGAATTTTATTTAATCAGGGCCTTAAATACAAAATAATTTTCTGAAACAGAAGTTGCGACTGACTACTATTGTATTGTTTGTGACATATTTCAGAGTGAAAATGAGCAAGGCTTTTTAGGCACGACTTGATTTTATCAAACATTTGTTGACTGGATTGTGAAAAGTAAGCGTTTCCAACTGGAATGGTCACTGAACGTAACTGCGTTTTAAATGTAAATGTCAAGTGAGCATATCACAAGAAAAGCAAACATGCAAGGATGAATTGTTCACAATAAGACTAGTAACATGCATTAAAGGGATAGTCCACCCCCAAAAAGACCCCTTTTGTCAATGTGTAAAAGATAGAATATTTTTCACAAAATCTTTGTGTCCAACTAAAGAAAGAAATAAAGAAAGTCATGCACATCTGGGATGACATGAGGGTGAGCAAATGGTGAGAGAATTTTCATTCTTGAGTGGACTATACCAACTACTATATATTAAAAAAATATAAACAGGGTCAATTTTTGATGACTTGAAAAGTAAAACAAAATAGTCAACAGCCTACGTGTTTTCTGAAGAAGAGAAATTGTAGGCAATATGTAATTGCTGCACATGGATTGCTAAACCAAAACACCCCAGCGGCTCTGTAAATTCACTTTTGCTCTGTCTCTGTAAGAGCTATGCCGGTAATCATCATTCCCCTGGCCTCAAGAGGCACTTGTTCAAGGCCTGCTCGCAGCAGGCAGAGTGGAACTGGTTGCAATTTTTACGTGGATCCAAGACATGTGCTCTTCTAAAGGTTTAATTTATTAGGGTATCAAAAATCTTCTTCAGAGGTAGCCTAAACCCTTAGCTGCAGTTTGATGTGAAACAAGCACAGTGATGCTGAAACACCATGATTTCACTTGAACTGAAGAGTAACAGGCTCACCGTGGATTATGCAATTATTACACAATATCCTATTACAGCACAATGCATTGAAGCTAAATGTAAACTGGGTTCATTAAAATTGTGCTGCTCATTTTAATGAATGCAGAAGGGGTCTTGTTTCCATGACCTTCCATGTACTGCAGTTAAACAATCAGTGTATTACAACGATGGAAATATGCCTATAATGTTACATGTTAGTGGTTACCTTTTTGACTTCAATTTAATTTCCTATTCTCTACCATAATTTAAGCAATGACAAAAGCACAGACAACGGTGTTACATTTACGAATATGTGGTATGCTACATACGTTTTTCATGGAAGGTCAGTAACTAGTTCCTTCAGGGTACACTGCTGGAGAGATTACTAATCCTACTATGGCGAAGAATTGGCTCATGACTATTACCTAGCCAATTCGTCGATGGAAGTCACCAAATTAATAAGGCTTGAGAAGCGCGCACTAAATAAAATGGATCCAACCGTTTTCCCATTCCCTCGGAGGAGAAATTTTAAATCTGTGCCTTCTTATTCTGTAATTATTCCCATTGTTGTTGTCCCAAAATTCACCTCCCACGACACAGTACTTGATGGCAAACTGCAGCGTTCCTCCAAACTCCAGAAAGGTTGGGGTGATTATTTTGAAGCTGAATGTGTCAGTCCGCCCGTCGCTGGAATGGGGGACGTAAAACGCCAGAATATCCACAAATGTCGTCCAGTTATTTAAGGTGTACCTCATATAGACCTTTTTTTCGAAAGCCATGTTAAGAACCCGCACGACCCCCGAGAGGCTGAACTCATCAGCCTGAACATACTCTAGTAAAACCTTCACTTCATACACTCTGTCAAGGAAGTCTGGCAGGGATCCTGGATTTGTGAAGAGCAGCTCCATAAACACGGACTGGCTTGATGTGTTGGACTTGTCGAAATTGTTAAAGTGGAGAGCTCTGGCTTTTTTGAATTTGTCAATGATGCGGTCTGGTACCTCAGGCATATCCGTGTAATCAAAGTGTTTGATAGAAATCAGTTCCAAACCCAGAGAGTCAGCGAAACGTACCTTTTTCTGACTGCTTGGGCTCCGGCTTCGTGCGATCTCTAATTTGGCTCTTTCAGCTGATGTGGGGAGAGACTTGCACCTGCGGCGCTGGGTCGGGCTATGCGGGGGCTTCAGTGATGACACCCTTCCTCTCGGTTTTTCATTCACTACGCTGATTTCTAACGATTCACAGTCCCAATTCTTGCCCTCCTCTCCCTCCATCTCTTCTCCGTCCTCCTGCTTTTGCTCTGCTGCAGTCAAGCTTCCGAACAGCCCAGCGATACAACTGTAGTTTCTGGGGATGCAGTTCTTGGGAGGCAGCATTACCACAGCAGCCTCGGCTTCCATAAAATAGTCTGCAAAATCCTGAGAATGTTTAAGTCGAGGTCTGATGTTAAGTGTCCTTCCGCGTTGTAGGCTACACGGGGAGCTATGGTTGATGGTAGTGCGGATACCTGAACCAGTCTTTGCCGAGATGCTGCTGGCTGAATCCTACTATGGCAAAGCTTTAGGTTATGAATATTAATTAGGTCAAACCGACGTTTCTCACCAACCTTCCTCAATCGCGAGGTCAAGAAACATAATTAATATTAATAAGCCAACGCTTATTCGTCAGCTGACTAGCACTCATTCCTTTCAGCCAATCAACTGAACCTGAACGGCGCGTTTCAATAATTAATATTCATAAGCCCATCCCTCAACATTCTTGTCACACCCCCTTAGCCACAAGCAGTCCGTGCGCTGGATCACGTCTCACAGTAGATGAAACACCGCAATAACAATTTAGAGCAAACTTTCTTTAAAAAATAAATAAATAAGATTATACATATCAATAGTGTCTGCTCATCGGTATTCATTTTGCACAGCTTATGCAACAACTAACGTTAGCTATAGAGAGAGGGATTCATGCGACTGGCTTTATTAAATGGCATAGGACCTGTCAATGTTTCACAAAATTAAGAAAATGAAGCATGCGATAAGTAAATAAATAATAATTTTGTCGTGAATGCCTTAAATGGATAGACCATATTCAAATAATAAATTACCCAAACTACCACGCAGTGTAATCTAGACTACTATTACATTTTTTAACAATACCTAACAATACCTAATAATACCTAACAATAGGCTAACGTTACCCTACTTACAACAAGTGTACAAAAACACCCCATTGCATTAATGCCGATGTCATGACATTATGGATCGTCCTTTTCCATTACGTCATCCTCTCCCAAGGTTATCATGACAACAGGACTCTAAACATTCGTTCGCGCGGCTACCAGTTTATGCATCTAATATACTGATTTTTGTATTGCCAAGCAGTACCATGTTAAGATGTTAGTGTTGTCAAAACCAACGTAAGTTGTTTAGGCTACTTTAATGCATGTTTGTTATTCATTTGATGCATGTGTTTACGCATAACGTTACATGTATTTGCTATGTTTCATGCAGACTTTCAGTAGGCTAGTTAATTAGCGTGTTATTAAACACGTTTTCCTCAACTAAGTTACACATGGGACCTGACAACTTAAGAGCTAACTTGTAAAAAATATATATTTTTACAGAAATCTCTTTTGTTGTTGTTGCTTTGCCTGTTACTGAAGCAGTCCGGAATGAATAGCACTGAAGTCCATGCATCAGACTATACTGATGCTGAGAAACGGCATACGACTAACGTTACTGACAGCACAAAAAGGAACACGGAGTCTTCGGGCAGACAGCATGTCAATGTGTTGTTGGATCTCAGCGAAGAGTGTTGGATGGAGCACAACATACCTTTGCTTCAGAGCCGCACTGGCTGGGAAGACGCTGTGAGTCGACCGAAATTAACACGACCAAATCTGAACTAGATTGTAGATGACAAGAATATGTCCTTCATCAGGCTTGTTATCAAAAAACATATCGAAAAAAGAAACATATATTCTGACAATGATTTCCCATGAACTAACTATCCTGGCCAATTTGCTGCCCTAGGCAAGATTTTACCCGGTGCCCCTTGCCTCACATTAGTGAATATTACCCAACTTGAACTAACAATGAACAATACTTTTGTAACAGTATCTATTATTTTAGTTAGTGTCAGTCATTGAAAATTAACCTTATTTTAAATTGTTTCCAGTGAAACTATAAAAATATAGGTGCGGCCTACGTCACTTTATAAATTAAACACAATTAAAAATCAGGAATAATTACATCTGGTATTCTTGTAAAACTGTATTAGCATATCGTAGGCTACTGTTTAATCTTCCAAATAAATTTGAAAAGTGTTCTATTTCCAATAGATGGCAGCAATGTTCTACTAGCCCATTCTAATGTTTTCACCATGAATTATAGCCTATACTGAGAAACGTACATCTTTAAAGTGAATTTTACATAAATTTTGCTTGTTTAATAAGTCCAGTTATAGTCCTATACAAATATTACACACTTTGCCAATTCAAATTTAAAATACAATAAGTCCCCAAAAACTACACAACTGTAGCGTAAAAATATGATTAAAACATGTTGTCATGTTTAATCCCAGAGATTGTTATTATACAATTTAAACTTTTAGACTATAGGCTTTCTAGACTAGGCTAACATAGTTTGTTCACAAACTTTTACCTCATCCAGAGCCCTTATATCTTATATCTTTTCCCTCCTTCATTTTTTAAAGTTAGACATCAATTTTCTTAGTTGGCTATTCCTCAATATATGCATTATAAACAATATAATGAAAACAATAATTAAATATAAAAGAATGCCTGTTTTCTGATAACTTTTTTTATGTGTAAATATATTTTTCCTACAGACTATATTCCTAAATATCTGATGACTCAATGTACACTGACTCTTTCTTCCTCAAGGTGGCACTGTTTGATACACAATGACGATGTGATGTTTCACTTACTGCAATTACTGTACGCGTACGCAGTGAAATATAAATTTCACTGTCATTTGATGGTGGATGTGGTGAATAAGCAGCCAGTGATCAAAATATTGATTTTGAAGTTATTGAAAATTATTGTTTTGAGAATATGGTAGAGATCACCAGTTTCAAAAGGTTAAAAAAAATGTTATTTTATTCTTCTGTAATTGTCCTTAAAATATCAAGAGTGTTTTTATTTTGTTATTATTTTTTTGTTCCTATTGCAGCAGTTAGAGATTCGCCCATGCTGGATAAATAAGGGTATTTAAAGACACGAATATCATGATTGGTGAAACATTCATGCATTTAAGGGCTATTTTATTTCATTCATTACGTCGCATTACCTCTGTCTTTGTCCCGTTTTTATTCTTCTCTTATTTAATTTTCTTTCCTGGGCACCAAAGGGCAATTCGGTCTTTTTGACACAGTGATAATTTATAAGTGAACATCTGTTACAATCAGGTAACCGATGTAGGCCCTATGTGGAAGTGTGGCTGTGTGGGGGAAGATAATGTGTCGAACTGAGGAGAGCAATAAAATAGTTGTTTTTGTGGGATGATCGCTTTTTGAGTAAAATCTTACATGTATAGTATTGAAGTAGAATTGGTAATAATAAAAAAAAAATCTTTACTCATTTTGGTGCCCCTGGATCGGCAGCGCCCCTAGCATTTGCCTATTCCGTCTCTATATCACGGGTCGGCCCTGTGTATAATTCATGTTTATCAGTCGTTGTCCCTCTTTGTATCACTATTTTGTCGTCAATTGTAGCTAAACCATACATTCAGGAATTATATAAATTTACCATTATTATTATTATTTAAATAGATTAGTGTTACGAGCCCTATACTCTGTAGGGGATTGAATGAGGAACGCACAAATAATTACAAATGGGTTTAAACAAAAGATCACCCATTTTAAATGATTTGCTTATGTTCCTCCCTATAGATCCATCATAACTCTCATTGTATTAACAGCACAACTGTAGTTTGGCTGCATTCGTGAATCGGTGTATTATTTCACGTTCCAAATTGTTTTAATTATTATTTTAATTCATTATTTTGTTGTTTGTATATCCATCATTTCATAAAACATTAACTTAAGTTGTATTGTCTGTGCAAATGCAGCTGTGCTGTCTCTATGCAGCACTGAACAGTCTGTAAATACATTTTGTGTGTAAAGGCAGTGACAATTTGTGTTGTGCATGCATTCCAGATGAAGCTTCTGTAGTGTTGTACTGAGAATACTGCGTTCTCACAGTGTAAAGTTTACAAAAGTTAATCATTTCAAAGTAAGAAACTCACAGACTGCATTTTTTTTAACAGGTTGAAGGTTGGGGGAGGTTTCCTACTTTTGGTGCATTTCTTCAAACGCCAAGGAAGGGGAAAAAAATCAAGCAAGACATCATAGACTCTCACTGTCTCCTCTGTGCAGACCTTAATCTTTCTGATCTGCCAATCTACTGCTCTGCTGGAAATTCAATGAAAACTTTCAGAAAGACTGCCCCAACCCTTCTAGATCTTGCAGAGGAAACTGACAATTCCTCTTCAGGTGAACTATACTCTTTCAGCTTGTCTCTGCAAAATATGTCAGAACCATTATTCAACAAATTGATGTCTGGAGATGAACAGTGTACACAAAAATCACCATCAGTCTGCCATTCCTATACAGAACCATGTCAAATCCTGAAGAAAAATACAGTTGCTCTTAGCATCAGAAGCTTCAGTGTGTTGCCGCCTGTCAAAGAGTCCAGAAACCTGAGGAACTATAGTCTTTTTAAAAGAGTGGAGCCAACAGATTTCCATCCAGCAGAAGTTGTCACCAAGGACATGATGCCTGATGCCACCGGAGCCGTCACTTCTGATGAAAGATTGAGTGTCAATGGTGACCAAGGAAATGTCTTCAAGGCCCTCACAGACTTTATTCCAGAAGAGAACGGCTACATGTTAAAGGGATCTCCCTGCACAAAGCATTGGCTGTCCCAGGAAAGCAATCACCTGCCATCTATTTTTAACATAACTTTTCAAAATAAGTATGATTTACCCTCCAGCACTGTGTCAAATACATTACCCCAGGCTTTCTATGCCCTGGGAAGAAACCTCAGGCAGGAAGAATTGACAAGGCCTTCTACCAGGAACAACATCAGTTATAGATTGTATTCTAGCCACAAAGCAAGACGTCTGAAAAGACCTGAAGCTCATCGACTAATGCTGATAGGAACGAGATTTCACATACCTATGTGACTATTATTGATCTCTGAACTCTCTGTACATTGTTGCACCATACTGTTTGGAGTCAAATAAGCATTTAGAATTGGAAAAAAAAAGCTTCACACTTCAGTTTACTTGAAAATGTGTGCTACATGAAGATGACTATGCAACATAAAGAGATAAAGATAAGTCTTATGTTTTTTTTCTGAGAATGCAGCATCCAACTACTCAGAACCATGCTATTTTACTATGCATGTTCAGTGTTGAAACTAGCTAAACACTGTCCAACATTCACAAAATAAATTACCTGATTAACAGCAGAATTCAGGTGTGTAGACTAGTTGATCTTTTACAAATATTCAATTGAATAGTACTTTATATCCTGCGCCTGTGTATATGGCTTTGAATACTAAGATCATAAGAGATATGGTCTGGGATGCAACTTTCTGTTTTTTTTTTTTTTTCAGACTTGCTTCAAAGTATTATTTTGATTCCATGAAACTTATCACAACTACGGAATGTTCTACAAATCTCTGTGTTCAGCTGAATGTGCAAAAACAATCTGATTTAGAACACAGTCATTTGCAGACACTTACACTTACTCGGGACAATACAAGAGAATAGAAGAAAACAAAACATTATTGTGCTTGATTCAATTAATGGCCAAAGATTTCTGCAGTTTATTTTCCAGTTTCATGTGCATCAGCATAGCCTCTAAACAACAGAACATTGTTATACACATGGCCAGCTTTTAAAGAACAAAAATAATATATATATTTTTTATTATTACACCTAATTATAAATTATGTCCTATACTAAATTAAATAAGACATGGTGAAAAACCAAAAGCAACACAAAAGTTATTCTTGGCACAAAAATATATATGCATGCACTCTTTACAGAAAAACACTTGGGACTCTTTCGAATTTTCTATAGCAATAGTTTTCACTATGACATCATCATTGCCTACACAAAATTAGCACGTATTTACTTGGAGTATTTATTCCAAGATCTAAATAGCATTTCAATTAATGTAGTGACTGAACACGAGAGTTCCTAGAGTTTGGCATAAAAATACTAAAGCTCTTTAGCAGTTACAATGTCAAGAAGCAGCCAATGTGACATCATAAAGGGAACAGACACTTCGTCACTTACATTCTACTTATGGAAATTCCACTATATACATAAAGTAAAGGGGTACAAATAAATTGGACATTCAGAAATCATTCATAGCATATCCCATTTATATATATATATATATATATATATATATACACACACGCTAAATGAAAATAAAACTATGGTTGCCTTTCATATTTAGTGTCTAAGGCAAATGAGTAGTGAATTTTGACAGAGTTTAAACATTCATAGGAACCAAACCAATAAATGTACACACAAAAAACTAAAATAAAAAAAAATACAAACACAAAGGACATCAATTCTAAATCTCCTCCATTAAGCAGCACTGTAGATTAATTATCTCAACCAAAAGCATATAAACACTTAAATTAAGGCATCAACAAAAGGTTTAAACAGTATGTGTAAACAGTTACTTAAATTCATAAGGAGGGATAAAAATACTCCATCAAAATTGATACTTGCTTTCAAAGAAATATTAAAGGTTTTATTTTTTGGTAAACATTCGTGATTTGCGTTAAATCTACTCACAGTACAGAATGCAAATCACAGTAAACAAGAACAAATCCTCAGCTCTGCTTTTGAAGGAAATGTTATGTCTGAAACATGCAAATTTAACTGAGGATGTAACTATTAAATTATGCCATAACAGTTAGCAAGAAATAGTTGCACAAATTTTGTAATGATTCAAGACCTAAATATACTCACAGTGGCTATTAGATGAGTCTAGAGCATTACACTATTAAATGTAAAAAAAACAAATTTCATTTTTTTTTTTAAGCAAAACAAACAGCCCAAGTTTAGAAAAAAAGCATGTACATAGACAGTTTGACCCAAAACATCTAAACAATATCAGACTAGAAAGTATACCGATGAGAAATTAAATTTTATTTGTGGAATGAATGTTTATCATTTCTGTCTGATTTCTAAGTAACATCAGAATGAACTTACTACACATTGCCACAAGAGGCTCTGACCAGACCTACTACAACACACAGAATACTTTAAGAACTACCAATATATGTTGATCATTAATAGTGAGGTGATAAAGTGCTGTAAAGGTAGACTTATACATCCTTAGACTTGGGCAGATATGCAATAACTTATTGAGGACTTAAATCAAATAAAATAAAAATAAAATGTCTAAAATAAAATTCTGCGATTACACACAATTATTACCTGACAGATTGAGCTCTAGATGGTAGTGAGGAACGGTTTTGAAGTTATGCCACCCTTGCTGAGGGTGATACTAGGATTGACTCCTTCATTATGTGACCTAATCAACCAAATCACCTTTAATGGAGCCTTCAGCTTTTGGCTTTCTCAATGTGTTGAAATAGTGAGATGATCTCCTCGCACGTTTGGGTTTCCACCGAGCTTAAGTGAGACTCCATGTTCCAGGCCAAGTCTGCTGAAAGGAAGTCATCCCCTGCAGTTTGGGTCTCGTTGCTAGTGTGGAAGAGGTGGCCAAGGCTCTGAAAGGAACTGGAGATGGTCTGGGTTTCAGCGGTGCTGAGCCTCACCTGCCCATCATGGGAGAAAGGCAGAGAAAGTGGAGCAGGCCTGATGTCGGTCTGTGTTTCTGTGTCTGAGGACTCTGTGCTCATGCTGAAACTAGAATGTCTGAGGATACTGCCAAGGGGCATGTGCCCACCTGTGTCTAGCAAGAAGTTAAGGTCTGTCTGGGTCTGAGTGTCAAACATTTCAAGCTCCAGATCACTTGGTTGCACCCTTGTTCCAACGTCACTGTTGTGCCCATTACCAAGGTTGTCGAAGAGAAGGAAGTCAGTCTGTGTCTCAATGTCTAGGAGTTCCAAAGTTGTCTCTGTGTTCAGACTGTTTAAACCACTTTCTTCTGTCTGAGTTTGAATGTGTGTCGCATTAAGAAACTCTTCAAAGTCAAAGTCAATACCAGTATGATGCGGTTCATGCGTAGCAACTAAACCCAAAGCACAGCTTGAAGCTGCCCCAGTCATGCTGTCAGAAAGTATTTTCTCAAGGTCACGGAAAAGTATCATGGTCTGAGTCTGGTTGTCTGCTACTGTGTTTTGGTGCAAAATGTCAGTCTGGGCCCCAAAACACATGGATGCAGCAGTCTTGTCCTCAAAAAGCCCAGCTCCAGTGCTGGTCAGAGGATCCTCTAAACTCCTGCTTCTGAAATGTGCATCAGCCACTGCAGTCTGAGTGGAGACACTGAGAGTATCAATATCGAAAAGATTTGTGCACATTGCTTGGTCCATTTGGCTTTCATCCACTGGGGTTGCAGAACAGCTCGTTTGGGTTTCTCGGGTCACATTAAAGGAAGAGAAACTGAAAACATCTGTCTGCGCTCCAATGGAAAATGTGGCTTTGATTCGTGAGGGTAGTGTCTGCGTTTGCACATTTAGAGGCAGCTGAATCTGAGCGCTTACGCTGATGTCTGTCTGAGAGCAAGACGACACAGAGGCCTCACAGCAGGGGGAAACAGTCAATTGTCCAGCATCAATCGCTTTGTTGAGGTATGATATGTCAGTTTGAATGTTTGTTGAAGTGCTTTTGTTTCTAGAACCAAGATCCACTGAATCTCCTACAGAAGCTTGACTCTCAAGATTGACCTGTACTCCTGTGCTAATTGTATCTGGGCCTGATGCATGTACAGGAAAGGCCTCTTTGAAAGTCTTATTGTTCAGATCAGGCACCACTGTGCTGACCGATGGTGACAAAATATACACAGTGCTTACGCACCTTTGTGCATCCACAGAAAATATCAATGACCTTAAGGCACTACTTTCCGCGGAGGGTAGGAGAACAGGCTGCGTGAACTGCATAATAGGAAAGTTGACTAGGGCCACTTTGGGCTTTGGGAGAAGGAGCTTCTGGGTGTGTTTGGGGTGGTTAGTGTTGAGTTGTGCTGTGTGCGATGTTCCAGAGATGAGTAGAGTAGGGACTGCTCCTTCACTGAGCTTTTTCTTACAGTCTGGAATTTCATTTATTAGTTCATCAGGCATAAAATTAGTTGTACTGCTTGACAATCTTTCCATTTTCCTCTTCTTCACTGGTGGATACCTAAGACAAACACTGCATTTTAATAAGACGTACAGTAGGACTAACAACCTTACACTGGGATATAAGTTATCAATTAAAGGCGAAGTGACTGTCCTGAACCACATATTATCCTAGGTCAGACATACTATTTATTTGAAAGAGGATATTAGTTTTATGATTTAAAACTAATATCCAAGGAGGAAAACCAAGCAAACCAAGGAGGAAAATATACCATGCTCGTTTTATGTTTTCCTATTGCAATATTTACCTACCACAAAACTAGTTTTAACTTTTAGCCAGATATAATGAGTACCTGTGCTCTTTGGGAACCTCGTGGCCTGTTCTGTAGATATGAGACAGCAGTGCTGCTCTACTGGCATAAGGACAACCACATGTACAGCTGTAAATCCTCCCACAATCCTCAGCATGTCTCCGCAGGTCCCACTCAGTGCTGTAGCCATTACTGCACTTCAAACACTTGTGCTTCTTTTCTGCATGCATCTTCATAAAGTGCTACACCATTAGTAAGATTAGGAAACATGTTAGTCAGCTGTTTTCCTAGCAGGACATAAATTATACATCAAGTTCTAGAAAATAATAAAACATGAATTAGTGTCAGTTTACCAAAGGAACAGTAAAATAACATCACAGAAAAAAACAAAACTCCAGACAAATAGCAATGGCAAATACCTGTTTAACAAGCGAAAACTGAGAAAAGGGTCTGTTTGGTCCTCTTGGGCAGCCTTCTATTGGGCAACAGTAGAGCTTTTGTGATTCCTTAATGTCCTTTCTAATTGTAGGGTTGACCAGCCCCTCCTGAAAAGAAATATAGTGAGAAACAGCTTTAAAAGATGACAAACAAGCAACAAGAATATTGTTTTTTGTGTAACTAGCATAAAAACATTTTGGTTCTGTATATAATCTTTATTTCTTCAATATTTAATGAGATGCTGCATCTGTAGCTATGAGAATCACAACTCAGATTTTTCTATAAAGTAGACCATACTGAAAACAAAGAAGAATAGCAAGCAATGCAGCATCATGTTACCTACTCAGGGAACCAAGGTTGCATACTGAGACAATCCCTTTCAACAAGAAACACACTATGGGAACAGGAGATACACACTTATGAAAAGCCATCGCATTGACCCAAAAGAGAATAATCCACTCAGTGTGGGTCACTGAACACGATGAAATCCAAAGCATGCACAAACAAACAAAGAAATAACCCGAGGAAGAAAAATCTAAGTTGTGATGGCATGAGCGCAACATTTTGAGGCATTAGTGACGTAATGCCTCAGTGTTAGCAGCACCATCATTCATTTTCATCACATTTTGGTCCGTTTTATTCATAACAAGCGATCATATTCAGAAGAAGATATTTTTTTTATGTTTAAATTTTCCAACAGAAGACAGAAATACATAAATAAAACAAATATGAGTGTAAGAAAATTATGAAAGAATTATCATTTTTGGATTAACTATTTGTTTAATACTTTTCAGTCTGAATGGTCAGGTCGGACTTGGTATTTTTTTCATCAATGGGAAGAACAACAGAACACTGCTTTCCCTTGCTGCACACCAAATAGACAGACACCAGGGCCCGTATTCACAAAACATCTTAAGGCTAAAAGTAGCTCATAACTCACCAATTTAGGAGAAAATCTTAAAAACAATGGGCATGTCAGTCCTCCTAAATTTTTGTTCTAAGAGTATTTAACAAAGCGTTTTAGCACTAAAACTATCTCCTAAATCTGTGAAACGTTAGGAGTCATGAAGAGGACTCCTAAGTCACTAAGACAAACCAGAAACTATCCTAAAATGTCTGTGCTACAAAGACTTAAGAGATCTGAATCTATGTCTGGCAAACAGCCCTGGCTCATTCTGTGTTGCAAACTGGGTTATGTCACTCAGGCTGTCAAGAAGCTTTTATTCAATCCATTGCCAATTCCAGCTACGAGCTGGCAAAAAGCTGATAAGGAGATGCTTAGCATCCCCGGAATAACTCTGACAGTGAGGTTTCTCTTTATATTATAGCACAAGAAGGCAAGCACAATCATTTTAGAAATATTTCCTATATGGGGTTTGTAAAGAATACTTGTATTTAACTAACTAAAAGTACATAGTCGTTTGTTATTCTCGTGCCGTTATATGGCAAATCTGGTGCATGTTATATAGTCATGTGTTTAGAGTAGGACAACATGTTTTAAAATGATTCTCATCAGTCAGAATCAGAAAAAAGGATATTATGAAGACATACATAATGAACTGTAAACGAGTCAAGATGGAAGTGAAACAAGACTCACCCTGTAAAATGAAGCAGAACTGAAGTAAAAACATGAAATAACAAATTTAGCATGGTTTTGGTGTAGTGTTGTACCTTGATTCTGTGGGACTTGACCAGATGCATGTTGAGTGCTGGAGTGTTAGGCAGAATCTTCCCACATCCTGCCACCGTACAGAGGATGTTGGTTCGCACTTCTTTGGTGAGCTCTGTTATGGAGGGTTTAATAATCTCTTTGTCTTGTAAAGCCAGCTTCTCGCTGCATGTTTGCCTTTTGTGACGGCTATTACCGTTGACTGTTGATGCAGCCATGATTCAACACAACACAACGCAGACATTTACTTCCGGGACACGTCGCATAGCAACCAGAGCCATATAGAGAGAGAGTTGCGACAACTCCATTCACTCCAATGGAACGTTTTTTTTTACAGCAATGGCGGCTCGTGGAGCCTCTCAAAAGTTCCCGGAAGTAGCAGCAAACACATGCAGCGCCATAGAGATGCAGCAGAACAAACCGTTTGCGACGCACTTTTAAAAGGTTAGATGTTTAAAAAAAAATATTGTATATTATCAGTACATTTGAATAAAATTTACTTGTACTTTAAAACCTCCTAGTAGATTATTACTCATTAAATTAGTAGATTTAAGAGATGTTATCAGATAACTAACAGATTAGTCTAGATTGGCTACTGGATAAAGTTAGTAACGAACACCCTATTAATTGTAAAATCTGTTCTCTTAATTCAGTTTCATCCATCGTTTTTGGAATTAGAGAAAAATAATCTAAACATATATTTTTTTACAGGATGGGGAAGTCTAGATATTAGTTAAATATAACATTGGGGTGTTCTTTGTGAAAAAATGCAAATACATTTAAATATAATTACCTCACAATTTTTTTTGTTGTTGTAATTTGTATTTATATTTAAATTGCTCCTGCTGACTTGAGACAACCATTTTTTTCTCCTCTCCATGTCAGCGGGGAAGCCATACATTCGCACACCTTTCTCTGAGCGATTGGAGCATCCCCATGCAGCACAGCAAACCATGGTGGAGACTATGCAAGGACAAAATGCTTGGCATGCTATTACATTTATTAGAATTGTATTCATTGTATTCATTAATTGCTGTAAATAGTTAATTGCATTTATTTGAATAAAAATACAAAAAAGTAATATTGTAATATATTATTATTTAAAATAACTGTTTTCCATTTTAAAATGGCATTTATTCCTGTGATGCAAAGCTGAATTTTCAGCATCATTACTTTTGAACGGCAGTGTACATGTTTATATGAGTACAAAACAGATGCTTAAGTTGTTTTAAACCTAAATATATTGTGTATATGAATAAGTATTGTAAGAAATACACATTAAATATATAATATTTATAATACACTAAGTAATTATATTACTATATATAATTGTAAGAATTGTAAACAATAAGCTTAATTTTCATTGTTTCATTCACAGTTCATTGACCCATTGTGCGGTGCGAGCTGACAATCACCTGTCACCAGCCTGTCTCTGTACTATCTGAAAGTCATAAATATGACTAGTTACATGAGATTAGTGAAAACAATGAATATAACGTAACATAAAAAGGGAACAGCAACCTGTCTTTATACAAGTTAGAATATACTTGAAATAAGTTAAGGCAAATAACGGTAATCGAACACTAATCCTCAAATATTAGCTGATTTAAATACTTTAAAAACAACATCGCTGTAACTACATACTCAAGTTACATACATATGTCGGTGTGTTATATAAATATATAAAATAAATGCATTTATTGCCTACTAATTACCAAAAATCGCAGTTCTGTCACTCTATTCTTACAGTTTGAATTGCCCGCCAAAGCACTTCCTGGAACTATCTGAAGTCTACGTGAATCACGTGACGAACAAGCATTCTGAACTTCCGTTGTTGCAACTCTCTCTCTATATGGCTCTGATAGCAACTAACTCACAGCTGACAGTCTGGACATTTACTTCCGGAAAACGCATAGATAAGCAACACGTAACGCCAAAGTGTCGCTGGGTGTACATAATTCGTACTAATTGTATTACCTCAACATTTTAGTTTGAGACGATTTTGCAGCAAAGATTTATGAGCTGAAACTTACTGAAACTATTTGCAGAACTCTGCAACATTTTACATTGTGTCTATAGCCTACCATTAACTTGGATAACGTTAACGTTACATCAAATCGAACGTTCCAAATGGCCACTTTTTTATTATTATGCCTTGAACAACACATACAGAACAGTACAACAGACAATATAACGCCAGGGAAATAAAGAAAAAAATAAATAATATTAATTAAATACCTTAAATAAATATACACTTAAAAACAGCCTTTCTATTAGTGCTACTTTGAATAGTACAAAACTAGCTTTCCAATTCTTTATAAAACACTGTGAAACAGGGTTTCCTGTTCGAAAATGTACACCGATGAATGTGAAACTTAACTAATAAAACAAGTAGATTAATGACAAACGCTTTGTTTCCAAATGGCCACTTGTCGGTAGCTCAGGCACGTGGAGTATGTCAGAAATAGTAGGCCTACGGGACACACCCATTTACTGTCGGTGGCTTGGCAGCGTCCAGTGTAGACAGAACAACTTACATTGTCTAGCATTCAGACACGATGCTTTTATCAGGGTTTTTGATTAACAGAAATATAAATGGTGAATAAAAAAGTTAATTATTTTAAATTATTTAAATCAATAATGCTCATTTACAACGCAAGACAGGAATTAAACATTGTTGGGCACATCACACTTACTAACTTACATAAAAGCAAGGTTAGAAATGGTGTGAAGTTGTAAATGTTATAAACGAATCAATGAATGAAATTAAACAATATGAGAAGCTTATAAAGGATAGGCCTACCAAAACCCCATTAAGACAAGTCAGTCAAATTTATTAATAATCCAGATTCAGATTATTGATGATACATTTTAAATCAGCAATGCAATATGTATTAGATTTACAGAACATGCATCAATGAATTTATGGAAAAAGATACCCTGGTCATTAGGGAACTGAGTGAGCAGGTGACATTAATGGTAAAAAATTTATCAAAATGGAGTACATTTTGTTGCTTAATTTAGGCCAGTGACAATTGTATATACCGTTACAGAGTTTAGTTAGACATAATAGGGCCTATCAAAATGTGTACCCTCGACCTGAATGAACATTTTATAGTTAAAAAAAGTATTTGTCTACTTTTAAAATAGTTTAAAAATATTTGTCAAATAACTGTCATCTCTCTCTCTCTTCTCTATCCATAATTCAAATAAGTGTGATCTTACCCCTGATAGCACATGTTCAGGGAAGTCTTTTTCTCGTCTTTTTTTAGAGATTTTGCTAATCTGTAATACTTCTATAGGATGTTTCCTTTCAGATGTCAAATAAACATTTAGAAACTATCTTTAAGATGTTTATGATTTAGAATGTATGTAAAACTGACATCTTTTACAGACATCTTGCTGAGGTATGTGTGCTATCTGGGGCCATACTACTTCATCTCTGTGTCTGAATTGAAGCGGGCAAAGTGCTAGAGCTAATGAGCCATAGCCCGTACTGGGTAGATTACTTACAAATTGTGATCCGTTACTGATTCCAGATTACATGACAAAAATTGTAGTCAGAAACGTAATCTGTTACATTACACATTTTAGGTAATATAATCAGATTGCTTTTAGATTACTTTTGATTTAACTAGTTTATCACATTGATTTAAATAGCATTATCTTGTACCATACTGATGCAAAGAGTAAGAAAATGTGTTCCATTCATTGTAATTTACAACATGAAGTGCATTAAACATTATATTACATCAAGGTTTCCCAAACTTGGGTTCGTAAAGGAACTGCAAGGGGGGGTTGTGAGTTTGTATAAAAATCTGACAATTAATTAAATCATTAAAAATTCAAATTCAAATAAATCATTTTAAAAGGAAAGTCTTTTCACTCGGTGGCCATATTTACTAGGGGTGTAAATCGGATGGTTCGTCACGATTTGATTCGATATCGATTCTCATACCCAGCGATACGATATTTGCCGATACCTCAAAATATTCTATGATACGATTCGATACAGGAGTATATCAATCGATATATCGATATTATCATATTATATACCTATTTTAAACAACCATCTACATTTTTATTAACTCACAAATGCAACCAAAAATATATAACTTGAACATAAATATAAAAATGCTACTATAGGCTCAGTGCTAAAAATCTTTTCAACAGATAACCAAATTACAAGCAATTGCAGAAAATAAATACAATAGAACAAAGACACAAGTTCAATAAACAGTGCTTTTCATGTTTTTCAGCTCAGTCGACTATACATTTTCAGGTACGCTACAGAAATGTAATAATCAAATGTAAAATAACTGCATAGTCTTCACTGTATAAATTAAATAACCTGTAAATGAATACTTTTTGACGTTACAACGTTTATTTAGTCAGGAGCAGTGAGAACTTGTATTTTTCTTTGACAGCATTATGTTTATTATTAATTTTCTTTCACTTTAAGAATGAAAGCACATATTTAATAAACTGATACACATGCCTTTTTTCTCCACTGTTTACATTAAGACATATGTAAATGACCAGCAATTCCCAAGCATTGAAGAAGGTCGACACCTTTACTTCCAGCCATAGAGGGCGGTGTTTACATGGAATAGTCATGAAAGGACTTTATTATTAACTCAAGCCTAATGTTACTAAATAATTATTTATATGTTTGTTTTTTAGTTGACTGGTGATTTTCGCAGTGCTTAGTGTGGACATTGTATTCCCATTTGTGTTACAATTGTGTTTGCTTTCTTGCCACACGCTTTTATTTTGATATCTGGAAAAGGAAGTGCGGCGGCGCTGTGTGAATTTTCGGTGCACTTTTTCGTATGTGAAGCGTCATTCTGATTAACGTTACTAGAGAAGAAAGAATAACTTGGTACACCTGTACAAGTATACGTTTAAAAGGATTTCTTCCTATCTCTTAGCTCCTGGCTGATGAAGGGCACAAGGTACTGTTTTAATTTCATGCTGTTTGGTAAACTTTGAAAGTCCTTTTGAAGTGTTAATTTTAGCGATCTCTTTGGAAGTTATTAACTAACTTTCAGCGGGTCGTTAACATACATGAACGTTTCGAATATCAGTGATGACCATTTCATTTGCTAATGTTGTTATTCAGAGAGTGTGTGATTCATTGTTACTGTCTTAAGCAGAACACAATGTACTATTGCCTCGTCAATGTTACTCAACTTCAGATAGATTGTTGTAACTTATAAATTAATATAGGTCATACAGGCAGCACTTCGAAAGAAGTTTGTTAATTGTTAAACTAATATTTGATAGGCACTTTATCTGCATTAAGTATTGTTACTGTAAGTGTTAAAATAATTCATATTATTCAGGCTTACTACAGTTTAGTAAGGCAATGTTATTAAATTAGCCTGTATACTAAAATGTGAGTTATTGTGTGGGCCATTTCGATTACAAATGTGTATTCATTCATTTATAGGCTTATGGGCATTTATATACAATTTGCAGGCAGATGTCTAATGTTTGTTTGTTTTTATTCAGCTCTTACGGTGTTTTTTGAAGATTAAATCATTTATAAACATCAGTTCCTGAGAGTAAAGTGCATTCTGTTCAGCTGGGAATGCTACAGTAAGAGCTTTACCTTATTCTGGAGAGTAAGCGCTTTACAAAAAAAAAAAAACAAAAAAAAAACGCTTCACCTCATCAGTCCTACCACACATCTGAAAACTGTCTAATGGCAACCAAAGGACTTGATGTAATGATGTAAGTTTATGGCACTCTTTTAAAGAAAATGGATGCTTCTGAAAATAAAGACCAAGACCAGCAGGCGGAGGCCCCTCATAATGGAACGGAAGAGGAGGAGCTTCACCGTACTGATCGACAGCGGAACCCTACAGAGAAGATGCGTGCATATAAAAAGGAGGAGGCCCTAAAAAGGGAGAAAAGGTTGATTCAGCTCTACGAACAATGGAAGGACCTGGCTCGCAACACAAGAGAAGAGCTAAAAACAGACATTAGTGAGAGCCAACTGGTAGTGCTTATTAATACACTTGAGAAAGGAAGGGATGATGTCATGCACGTCTACCTGGAAATCAGAGATTACATCGCTCCATCCAGTGACACTAGACGCAGGATTGATACTTGTGAAGCTGTGACAAAAGATATTTCAAAGATAATTTTTGACAGAATGGCATGCCTTGAGGATTTTGACCAAGAAAATGTAAAAAACAGCCTTCGTGAGTTACTCCATCACGATTATGGTCGCTCTGTCTATGGATCCACCGCCTCACGCCCCACATCATCAAAGTCTACAATTATGTCCATTGCAGCCAAGCGGGCAGATGCAGTTGCTGATTTAGCAGCCAAAGAAGCAGAATACTCGATGATGCAAGAGATCGAAGCTCGGAAGTGTGAACTGGAAAAACTAAAGGCAGAGAAGGATCTAAAAGCAGCTAGGGCCAGACTGCAGGCCTATGATCAAGAAATTGCACAGGAAGTCAGCATTCATTCTTCAGATTCGAATAGAAGGGATCAGCATGATCTAAGCATAATTGCGCAGCAGCACGTGGTTCCATTTCCCATCCAATGTCCTACCAACATCACAACAACACCCAGACCTCCAAAATCGGATATATCTTATCTTGCTCAAGCTGTTCAAGATAGCATAGCTCTAAACAGGCTGCCTACAACAGAACCATCTGTGTTCAACGGTGATCCTATCCAGTTCATTGAGTGGAAGGCTGCATTTGTGTCGCTCATTGATGGAAAGGCCATTTCTTCTGCTGACAAGCTGCACTATTTAAAAAGGTATGTTGGTGGGCCAGCTCGCAAGTCTCTTGATGGTATCTTCTACAGGAATGACGAGGAGGCTTATAATGATGCATGGAACAAGCTGAACCAACGTTATGGACAGCCATTTGTCATACAGAAGGCATTCAGGGAAAAACTAGCCAAATGGCCTAAGATTCAGCCTAGGGATGCTGAAGGTTTCAGAGAATTCTCTGACTTCCTGAATGCATGTCATCAAGCTATGCCTCATGTCAAAGGGCTTGAAATACTAAATGATTGTGATGAAAATCAAAAACTTGTACACAAATTACCAGATTGGGCAGCAGCACGGTGGAACCGTCAGGTCACACAGACACTGATTCAGACTCGTGACTTTCCAAAGTTTATTGATTTTGTGACTTTCATGTCAATGGAAGCAGAGATTAATTGTAATCCTGTCACCTCCTTCAGCGCTCTTCGTGCCTCTGATCCCACATCGGAAAAACTGAATTTTAAGGGCAGTAGAAGGAACAGGGCTAATGTCTTTCACATTCAAGCAGCTATGGAAAATAAACCAAATTATGAAAGTGAATCAAGGCCCACTAAAGGAAATTTCAAAATGTGTTTCTTCTGCAAGGACAGCGAGCATAAGATTCACAACTGTCCTCAATTTTTATCAAAATCATTAGAAGAGAAACGAAAATATGTGAAGGAGAACAAACTCTGCTATGGTTGCATGAAACCAGGCCACAGTGCAAAAGACTGCCGTCATCGTCTATCCTGTGACACTTGTAGAGGTAGACATCCAATGTGTCTACATGATGAAACCTACACAAAGAAAGTCAACTCTGCACCAGCCTCAAACCAAGGTGACACAGAAACAACTACTGCTACATCTCACAAAGTAGAGAATGATGAGCCATCCACCAATACTTCAATGATCGTGCCAGTGTGGGTGTCAACCGAGAGGAATCCAGGCTCTGAAAAACTTGTTTATGCTCTGCTTGACACCCAGAGTGATACTGTGTTTGTTGAACGAGAACTGAGCAAAAAGTTACAAGCTGACTCCTGTCCTGTGAGACTGAAGTTGACAACCATGACCGCAAAGGATGTTGTCATGCCAAGTGAAAGGGTTTCAGGTCTCAAAGTAAGAGGCTACAGCTCCTCCATTGTCCTCAACCTGCCCCCTGCCTACACTAAGGACTCCATTCCAGTGAACCGTACTCACATTCCTACTTGTGATACAGCACGACACTGGAAGCATCTCTCTTCAATAGTGCACAAAATACCACCTCTGCAGGATTGTGAGGTTGGTCTTCTGATAGGCTACAACTGTCCAAAGGCTTTGGCACCAAAACAGGTGATTTTAGGAGGAGACGATGAACCTTATGCAGTCCAAACAGACCTGGGATGGAGCATTGTTGGTCGCCTGTCTTCACACCATGAATCACAAAGCTTCAACACCATCTGTCATAGAGTTAGCATTAAAGAGCTCCCTCCAGTGACCCCAGCAGATGTTATTAAAATATTGGAGTCTGACTTCAAAGATGCTGGTTTAGATAATAAAATGGTGTCACAGGAAGACATCCTCTTCTTGACCAAACTGCAGCAAAGCATAAAGAAAAATAACCTCGGGCATTACGAGATGCCCCTTCCCTTCAAAAGGAGACCTCATTTGCTTAATAATAAGCAGCTCTCAATCGTAAGGCTCAATCATCTTAAAAGGAAATTGCTTAAAGATGAAAAGTACAAGGAACATTATGTGAGGTTTATGGAAGAGGTCATTGAAAGAGGTGATGCAGAAGAAGTGCATGATGAAGGAAAGGATGGAGAGAAGTGGTACATCCCGCATCATGGGGTGTATCACCCTAAGAAGCCAGACAAGCTCCGTGTTGTCTTCGACTGCTCCGCCAAGTACCAGGGAACCAGCCTCAATGACCACTTGCTCCAAGGCCCAGATTTAATGAATAATCTGACTGGTGTTCTTGTAAGATTCAGACAACATCCTGTGGCCTTTATGTGCGATGTAGAAAAGATGTTTCATCAATTTCATGTTGAAGAAGCAGACCGAAACTACCTCCGTTTTCTTTGGTGGAAAAACGGAGACTTGGCTTTACAGCCACAAGAATATCGCATGAAGGTCCACCCTTTCGGTGCAACCTCATCACCTGGATGCGCCAACTATGGTCTAAAACATCTCGCCAAGGAAAATGAGTGTATGTATCCTCTTGGCTCCAAATTCATTACAACAAACTTTTATGTAGATGACGGTGTCACCAGTGTAGCCAGTACAGAAGAAGCTATTCAGGTAGCAAGAGAAGCTCGTCAACTGTGTGCCTCAGGTGGTCTTAGACTGCACAAATTTATTTCAAATGACAGAGTTGTCCTAGATAGCATTCCAATTTCTGAACGGGCTATTGAAGTAAAGGCACATGACCTCAATTTCGATGACACACCTTTAGAGAGAGCTTTAGGGATCCACTGGCACATTGATTCTGACAACATACGATTCTCTGTTGACCTCAAAGACCAACCTGCAACACGCCGTGACATACTATCCACAGTTGCGTCTTTGTATGATCCACTGGGTTTTATTGCTCCTTTCTTGCTCCGTGGAAAATTAGTGCTTCAGGAAATGTGCAGAAACGGAACAGGCTGGGACGACCCCCTTCCTAAAGAATTGCAGCCAAATTGGGAACATTGGAAAGCTGATCTTGTCAACTTGGAAAATATCAGCATACCCCGCTGCTATGTGCCTGCAAACTTTGGAAAGGTCATCAAAAGAGAACTTCATCACTTCTCTGATGCGAGCAACAGTGGATATGGCCAGTCTACCTATTTGAGGCTCACAAACGAAAAGAGAAACATCCATTGTGTCCTAGTCATCGGTAAATCCAGAGTTGCTCCCATTAAGGTCCAGACTATTCCCAGGCTCGAATTGACAGCTGCTGTAATCTCAGTTGCCATGAGCAATATGCTTAAACAGGAGCTGGAATATGCGGACATAGAAGAGTACTTCTGGACCGACTCCCAAGTGGTTTTGGGATACATTAACAACGAAGCACGCCGTTTTCACACATTCGTGGCAAACAGAGTGCAAAAGATACATCTCTGCACTACTCCTCAACAGTGGAGATATGTTCCCACTAATGAAAACCCTGCTGACCATGCATCAAGAGGTTTAAACGCTAGTGAGATTCTTACATCTAATTGGTTGACAGGGCCAGGATTCTTATGGAAGATGGATATACCTCCTGTTGCAGATATTGACACAGCACTAACGATTGGAGATCCTGAAGTGAGACAGGCTCAGACACTGAGTGCACAAACAACAGAATTCAGCCTCTCAGATTGCTTGTCAAAGCTGTCTTCATGGTCTGGTGCTGTCCAAGCTGTGGCTCGCCTCATTCGCCGAGCTAAAGGGGACAAGTCCAGCAGTCACAGTACAGTAGCTGAACGAGAAGAGGCTAAATGCATCATCATTAAAGATTTACAAAGAAACACCTATTCAGAGGATATCAAGTTATTGAGTAAGGGACCTCAGCTGTCACCTAGCAGCAGGTTGTATCATCTTGATGCCTTCATAGATCAAGGAGGAATACTCAAGGTGGGAGGAAGGCTTTGCAACGCGTCCTTACCTAGCTCAGTCAAACACCCTGTGATCATTCCTAAAGATCATCATATAACAAAGATGATCATCTCTCAATGTCATGAGAATGTCAAGCATCAAGGAAAGGGTCTCACAATTAATGAGATTAGATCACAAGGCTACTGGATTCCAGGAATGAGCAGAGCAGTAGCAGCACATGTGCATCACTGTGTGACATGTCGGAAGCTCAGGAGACCCACAGAAGAACAAAGAATGGCCGATCTCCCTTCAGAGCGTACGAATCCATCCCCACCGTTCACATACTGTGGTATGGACTGCTTTGGTCCCTTTGTTACTAAACAGGGGCGGAAGGATCATAAGAGGTACGGCCTCCTCTTCACGTGTTTCAGCTCCAGAGCTATTCATATAGAAATGCTAGATGACATGTCTACAGATGCTTTCATCAATGGCTTGCGCTGTTTCATTGCATTGCGGGGAGCAGTGCGCCAAATCAAATGTGATCAAGGCACCAACTTTGTAGGAGCCAAGAATGAGCTGAAAAATGCTCTCAAGGAGATTGATGCCGATCGACTGACAGTGTTCTTAGCTGAAAAGCAGTGTGATTTTGTCCTAAATGCGCCTCATTCAAGTCATGCTGGTGGGGTATGGGAGAGACAAATCAGGACAGTGAGGAATGTTCTTCGTTCAACTCTCTCACTCTCTTCTGGCAGACTGGACGATGCATCACTGCGTACATTCTTTTATGAAGCTATGGCAATCGTAAACAGTAGACCACTCTCAGTTGATAATTTGAACGACCCCAACAGCCTTGCACCTCTCACCCCTAATAACCTGTTAACTATGAAGTCCGTCACAGCATTACCACCACCTGGCAGATTCATCAGAGAAGACATCTATGCAAGGAAAAGGTGGCGTCATGTTCAGTATCTCGCAGAGCAGTTTTGGAGTCGTTGGCGTAAGGAGTATCTATCCAACATTGCCACCAGACAGCGTTGGCACACAGCAAAGAGAAACCTGCAAGTAGGAGACATTGTCATGGAAAAGACTGATGATCTGCCCAGAAATGAGTGGAGGCTGGCCAGAGTTACAGAAACTACTACAGATAAAGACGGGCTTGTGAGAAGAGTCAAGGTATGCCTTGGTGACCGAAATCTGAAAAGGGATGGTCGTCGCCTCAACAAGCTGTCTGTCATTGAACGCCCAGTCCAGAAGATGATCCTGTTGCTGGAGACTGTCTAGCTGCTACCAAGAGCAGCCAAGTGTATCCTTTTCTTTATATTACTTTAATTCTAGAATACATTTGCCTTAGTATGGACACTTTACGTCCGTGTCTTAAAGTTAAAGGTCCTTTTTTATTTTAAAAATCATTTGTGATTTATATTCCTTAATGTCATACAAATCACTCATGTTTTGGTGGGAGTGTAAATGACCAGCAATTCCCAAGCATTGAAGAAGGTCGACACCTTTACTTCCAGCCATAGAGGGCGGTGTTTACATGGAATAGTCATGAAAGGACTTTATTATTAACTCAAGCCTAATGTTACTAAATAATTATTTATATGTTTGTTTTTTAGTTGACTGGTGATTTTCGCAGTGCTTAGTGTGGACATTGTATTCCCATTTGTGTTACAATTGTGTTTGCTTTCTTGCCACACGCTTTTATTTTGATATCTGGAAAAGGAAGTGCGGCGGCGCTGTGTGAATTTTCGGTGCACTTTTTCGTATGTGAAGCGTCATTCTGATTAACGTTACTAGAGAAGAAAGAATAACTTGGTACACCTGTACAAGTATACGTTTAAAAGGATTTCTTCCTATCTCTTAGCTCCTGGCTGATGAAGGGCACAAGGTACTGTTTTAATTTCATGCTGTTTGGTAAACTTTGAAAGTCCTTTTGAAGTGTTAATTTTAGCGATCTCTTTGGAAGTTATTAACTAACTTTCAGCGGGTCGTTAACATACATGAACGTTTCGAATATCAGTGATGACCATTTCATTTGCTAATGTTGTTATTCAGAGAGTGTGTGATTCATTGTTACTGTCTTAAGCAGAACACAATGTACTATTGCCTCGTCAATGTTACTCAACTTCAGATAGATTGTTGTAACTTATAAATTAATATAGGTCATACAGGCAGCACTTCGAAAGAAGTTTGTTAATTGTTAAACTAATATTTGATAGGCACTTTATCTGCATTAAGTATTGTTACTGTAAGTGTTAAAATAATTCATATTATTCAGGCTTACTACAGTTTAGTAAGGCAATGTTATTAAATTAGCCTGTATACTAAAATGTGATTTATTGTGTGGGCCATTTCGATTACAAATGTGTATTCATTCATTTATAGGCTTATGGGCATTTATATACAATTTGCAGGCAGATGTCTAATGTTTGTTTGTTTTTATTCAGCTCTTACGGTGTTTTTTGAAGATTAAATCATTTATAAACATCAGTTCCTGAGAGTAAAGTGCATTCTGTTCAGCTGGGAATGCTACAACATATGCTTTTCTTAACCTACTGTTTACAAGGATATTAGCCAAAACATGCATTTTGATGTAGTTTTGTCAGTATTTATTCATCCATGCTCAAAAAAGCAGAGTAGAGCTCAATTCAGTATTCACGCACAGTTGTCTGTCTGTGTGCGTGCGCTTTAGATGTGTGTGCGACAGCGCGCGACTGTTCCGCCAACAATCACGAGCATCTTATATGCTGGCCTCATGCCTTCGGGCTGTCCTTATATCAAGTCCTGATACGTGAGTTTGAACGAGAATATGCACGCGTTGGCGGTAAAGCATTATATGAAAATGTGGACAGTGCCAAAATAAAGGTGCCTTTTTATACTACAGATATCAACATTTTATTCGTCATACATTGTATCGATATATCGATCCATATCGATGAATCGTTACACCCCTAATATTTACAACGCCTCCGGGCAGCTCGTACAAGACCGATCTTAATGAATGGAGGAATCCTGAAATTTCAAAAACTGCTAGCTGAAATGAAGTGTAACATTTGTCAAATCAGCAATACAATTCTTTTAACTAATTGCCCCATGAATGTTGTTTCTTATGTTCAAATAGCATTAAAAAGTAAATTTTTCTGGCTAGACCAGCCAATGCGCATGCGCAGTCATAACATCTTATGACTGCACATGTGTATTGGCTGGTCTAGTTGTCACAACTTGGATGGAGAGGCACACAAGGACGGGTAAGGTAAAAGCTTCTTTAATCAACAACCTTGGCGGATAAACAATGGGTGGAAGACGTCAAAAGAGTGAGAGTGATCCAACCGGTTAGTGGAGAAACAAACAGAGAGCGTGTAACCTTGAGACAAGACAGTGAACGTTTGGATGGAGTAATGTATTATAGGGGCGCTTGATTGGTTGTAACAGGTGAAGAGGATTCCCTGATGGAGGTCAGCTGTGGGTGATTAAGATGGAGTGCAGGTGAGTGGCAGGAGGGATGCTGGGAAATGCAGTGTTGTACTATGGGTGACTGTGACAGTACCCCTCCTCGAAGGAACGGCTCCAGACGTTCCAACAATAGAGGTGGAGTAGTGGAGGGACCGGGAGGGATGGAGTGCAGGGTCCATGCTATGGAAATCCATGAAAAAGAACAGAGCAGGGATCCAGCCAGGGTGGAGCAGATGAAGCTGATGCCCACCAGGGCGGAACTGAAACCCACCAGGGCGGAAAAGACGAAGCTGAAGCCCATGAGGGTGGAGCAGACGATGCTGAAGCCCACGAGGGCGGAGCAGACGACGCTGAAGCCCCCCAGGGTGTAACTGAAGCCCACCAAGGCGGAGCAGAGGACACTGATGACCACCAGGGCGGAACTGAAGCCCACTATGCTGGAGCAGACGAAGCTGATGCCCACCACGGCGGAACTGAAGCCCCCCAGGGTGGAAAGGACGAAGCTGAAGCCCACCAGGGCAGAGCAGACGACGCTGAAGCCGACCAGGGTGAAACTGAAGCCCACCAGGGCAGAGCAGAAGAAGCTGATGCCCACCAGGGCGGAACTGAAGCCCACCATGGTGGAGCAGACAAAGCTGATGCCCACCAGGGTGGAACTGAAGCCCACCAGGGTAGAGCAGAGGAACCGGAAGCCCACCAGTGGGGAACTGAATCATAGGGCATATACCGATTCCTAATGACCACTATGATTGTGACAGGGTAGGCCGCAAGTCCACAGACGACCTCCCTGGTCATGGCGAGACATTCCAAGAGTTCCTGAATGCCCTCCTTGGCCTTTAGAATTGCAGCTAGCATGGGCAGGAGCTCAAGAACTGGAACGGGTTCTGGAGCAGAGATCTTGGCATCTGAGACCCTCTGTGGGCCAATCTTGGGAACAGGATGCCACTCTGGAGAAGCGGGCACTTGGGGGCGCTCTGGAGAAGCGGGCGCTTTGGGGGCGCTCTGGAGAAGCGGGCGCTTGGCGCTCTTGTGGAGCGGGCGCTTGGGTGCGCTCTTGAGGAGCGGAGCTGGCTGAGACCAGTGAAGATGAAGGAGGATTGTAATGAGGATCAGGTGTCCTTCCTGGGTTCAATGGGGAACTAGATTCCCTGGAACTGGGAACGGCACTCCTGTCCGTGATTAGAGAACTGGATTCTCTGGGATTGGGAATGGCACCCCTGGCCGTGACTAGAGAACTGGATTCTCTGGGACTGGGAATGGCACTCCTGGCCATGACTAGAAGACTGGATTCTCTGTAATTGGGAAAGGCAGATTCGGCATCCTGGCTCGAGGTGACGCTCACAGACTCGGCATCCTGGCTCGAGGTGACGTTCACAGACTCTGCATCCAGGCTCGAGGTGACGGTAGCGGCAGACTCGGCATCTTGGCTCGAGGTGACGCTCGCAGACTCGGCATCCTGGCTCGAGGTGACGCTCACAGACTCGGCATCCTGGCTCGAGGTGACGTTCACAGACTCGACATCCTGGCTCGAGGTGACGTTCACAGACTCTGCATCCAGGCTCGAGGTGACGTTCACAGACTCGGCGTCCTGGCTCGAGGTGACGTTCACAGACTCTGCATCCTGGCTCGAGGTGACGTTCACAGACTCGGTGTCCTGGCTCAAGGTGACGTTCACAGACTCAGCATCCTGGGTCAAGGTGACATTCACAGACTCGCCATCCTGGGTCAAGGTGACGTTCACAGACTCGGCATCCTGACTCGAGGTGATGTTCACAGACTCGGCATCCTGGCTCGAGGTGACGTTCACAGACTCTGCATCCTGGCTCGAGGTGACGTCCACAGACTCGGCATCCTGACTCGAGGTGATGTTCACAGACTCGGCATCCTGGCTCGAGGTGACATTCACAGACTCGGCATCCTGGGTCAAGGTGACGTTTACAGACTCGGCATCCTGACTCGAGGTGACGTCCACAGATTCGGCATCCTGAGTCAAGGTGACAGTAGCGGCAGCCTCGGAAATAGGGTTGCGTTTACATGGAGCATACACTGGAAGGTGCTTGCGAGAAACTGGCACTGGGGGGGGGGGGCGCTGTCGAGAAGCTGGCACTGGGGGGTGCTGTCGAGGAGCTGGCACTGGTGGGCGCTGTCGCAGAGCTGGCACTGTCGGGCGCTCTGGGTTTGAGTCAGCGGCGGGCCTGAGGCAGCGGCAGCCGGCAGCGGTGATCTTCTGCGGATGGCGGGTTTGGTGAACCGCGAATGGCGGCATCGACTTCCCGTGAACAGCGGGCAAGAATGAGCTATGGATGGAGGTTCTGGACCGAGGACGATGGTGGAGCTGAGAAGGGTATGGGGATGATTGGAGCTAGACAGGCGGATCGGACCATTGGCGCAATGTGGGGGTCCTCGTCGTGGGATGAGCTGGCGTGCCTCAGAGGGGTCTGGGCAGCGAGATTGAAATCCTTCCTTCAATTCTTCAACTTCGAAATTGGATTCATTTAAATACAAAATTAGATAAATTAATGCGATCAGGGGAAAATCAGAAACAGGAAGTTCACATCTAATCGTATCGCTGTCCAACCCTAGCAGAAAGCATGCACCCAAAGCGGCATCGGGCCAGCTCAGCTGGTGAACAAGCTCAAGGAAATCCTCCACATACCATTCCAGCTTCCACCCAGCCTGCCGCAAATCCCACAGCTTGTCCTCAGCCGTTAATATCCTTTTATATCTTGTCTTCTGTTTGGATACAGACGGGATTGGGTGGCAACGGTGATCTCGGAATAAAAAAAGAAACAGACTAATATTAGTGTAGATGCCATTCTTCTTACGATGTAACAAGTACATCAGGTGTTATGGGAAGTGTTCCCGGTTCTGGTTGACCAGGCTAACAATCCTTTAACGGATTTAAATATTAGAAGCATATTACTGTATAATGTGTACACCAGGTTAAAGAGATGGGTCTTTAATCTAGATTAAAACTGACAGAGTGCGTCTGCCTCCCGAACAGTGTTAGGTAGATTGTTATCCTAGAAGAGTAAATACCTAGAAGAGTTTTGAGAACGTAGTGGACGTGGAGGACTATAATGCGATAAGAGCTCACTCAAGTACTGAGGAGCTAAACCATTCAGGGCTTTATAAGTAATTTACAAGATTTAAAAAATCAATTCAATGTTTAGTAGGGATTCAGTGTTGACAAAACTGGGCTAATGTGGTCATACTTCCTGGCTCTAGTAAGAACTCTAGCTGCTGCATTTTGGACCATCTGTAGTTTGTTTATTAAGCATGCAGAACAACCACCCAATAAAGCATTGCAATAATCTAAACTTGAGGTCATAAATTCATGAATTAACATTTCTGCATTTGACTTTGAGTGCATACGTCTCAATTTTTAAGATGAAAAAATGTGGTTTTACAAATGCTAGAAACGTGGCTGTCAAAGGAAAGATTGCTATCAAATAGCACACCTAGGTTCCTAACTGATGACGAAGAATTTACAGAGCAGCCATCAAGTGTTAGACAGTGTTCTAAGTTATTACATGTGGGGGTTTTAGGTCTATAATTATAAATATAATTAACATCTCTGTTTTTTCAGAATTTAGCAGTAAGAAATTACTCATCATCCAGTTTTTTAAATCGACTATGCATTCTGTTAGTTTCTCAATTTTGTGTGTTTCACTGGGGCGTGAAAAAATATAGAGCTGGGTATCAACAGCTTAACAGTGAAAGTTAACACAGTGTTTCCTGATGATATATCCTAAGGGTAACATGTAATGCGTGAAAATTGACGGCCCTAGTACTGAGCCTTGAGGCACTCCATACTGCACTTGTGATCAATAGGATACCTCTTCATTCACTGCTACAAATTGATGGCGGTCAGATAAGTATGATTTGAACCATGCTAATGCACTTCCACTAATGCCAACAAAGTTTTCTAGTCTATTCAAAAGAATGTTGTGGTCGATAATGTTGAATGCAGCACTAGATCCAGTAGTACTAATAGAGAGATACAACCATGATCAGATGACAAGAGCAGGTCATTTTTAACTCAAATGAGAGCAGTCTCAGTATGAAACTGTCTAAATCCTGACCGGAAATCCTTACAGATATAATTTTTCTTTAAGAAGGAATATAATTGTGAGGATACTACCCTTTCTAGTATCTTTGACAAAAAGGGGAAATTTGAGATCGGTCTGTAAGTAACTAGATCTTTGGGGTCAAGTTGTGATTTTTTAATGAGAGGCTTAATAACAGCCAATTTAAAGGTTTTGGGGACATATCCTAGTGACATTGACGAATTAATAATAGCCAGAAGAGGATATTTGACTTCTGGAAGCAACTCTTTTAGTAGTTTAGATGGAATAGGGTCATGTTGTTGGTTTAGATGATTTAACAAATTTATACAATTATTCCTCTCCTATAGTAGAGAATGAGTGTAATTGTTCCTCAGGGGATCTTTAGTGCATCATTTGATGTGATAATGTAGCTGACGGCTGTATGGTTACAATTCTATCTCTGATAATATCGATCTTGGAACTAAAATTGTTCATAAAGTCATTACTGCTGTGCTGTTGGGAAATGTCAAGACCCGCTGATGCTTTATTTTTTGTTAATTTAGCCACTTTATTGAATAAATAAAAGGGGTTATGTTTGATTTCTTCTAAAAGAGACGAAAAGTAACCAGATCTAGACGTTTTTAATGCTTTTCTGTAGGACTTTCCCGCCAAGCAATTTGAAATACCTCTAGTTTAGTTTTCCTCCAGCTGCACTCTATTTTCCGGGCTGCTCTCTTTAGGGCGCAAGTATGCTCATTATACCACTGTCAGTTATATGACTACATCTACAGCAGATATACCTTCTTGCATTACCATTTGCTTATATAGCAAAAGAAAAACTCCACAATAGTGTTCTCATGACTTTTAAAAATAGGAAAAAACATAGAGACATGCAGAGGAGAGAACAATGCAGTAGAGAGAACGATGCCAAATTTACCATCACTCTCACAGCAGCAGCATTAAATATTTTTTTTTCTATGCAGGTAATATAATACAAAGTACAGTGTCATAAATTGAGACATAAAAATTAAAGATTATAGAATATTTTCTCCTATGAACTATCAAAAACAACAAAATTCTGAAAGGCTGTAAATGTTTCAAAGTAGAAACTGCAACAAAAGTGAACACACCACAATGTGATCACCCACACACAAGTTAGAAAATATTTGTTTCATTATTGACACAAAATCTTGTATATTTCGATGATTTACATGGATGAACATGGTTAAAAAAGGACCTGTGAAATCAGTTTCTCAATTCCCTTTCATTCGCTCAGCATTGCGGGTGCAGAATGCCATCAGGGCTATCAGGACATACCGTCAGGACTACAATCCCTTGTGCTAAATAAGCTCTGCTTGTCTGTAGCAGATGCCACCAGTGCAATGTTCAGTGAGATACAGCTGTTCCTATTTCCATTTTCCAGATAAACGTTAAAGCAAATTTTATCAAGCAAAGGCTCCATGACCCTCCACCCTGTGTTTAATAGAAACTGCCATTGTCAGAGCACCAGCACATAATTATCTCTCAGAAGTAATTATTTTCCACACACATCTAGGGGACAGGTTTGTGAAATTTTGCATATTTTCATGAGGTCTGATTCAGAGGGATGGCCTATTAGTTTGAAGTTTTATTCAATCATCAGCCCCGAGCACATTCACAAACACATAAAAGTAGTTTACCCCCCCCCCCCCCCCCCCCCCCCCCCCCCCCCCACACACTGAAATGAGCAGAGTCTGTTTATTGAACTTGATGGTTGTCTATTACTAACACAGTTGGAGAATGTACTGAGAAAAGACAGGGAAAAGCTGTCTGGCTCCAAGCTTGTATATATATTTTTGAGAATTAAACTTGACTTAGTAATAATGGGGATCCACCTCTAGGCCAAACACATGTGCTCCATTCTCCAACTGCTATCTCAGTTTATACTGGAAATGCATCTCGTTTGTGACACAAACCTCGCACCGAGTTGTGATATTGTAGTAATAGAGGCTGCACTCTTAAACAGACTTAAGGACTTTTTTTTCTTTTTTTTTTCAGCAAAGTAGACATTGACCTGTTTTACTGAGATGGTGAAACTGTAAGCTCCCCTTTGGCCAATGTCCTCTTACAAGCAAAGGCTTGGTTTCACAACCTGGGTAATGGTTCACACGTCTGGCCGCTCAGAGGAACTTATCAGACTCACTTGGAATATCTTGTGGTTTTCCGTGCAGTATGTGAAGTGACACTCTTGGCAGGAGTATATGCCTAAAAATGGCCATTCTGTGGACAAAATGGCTTGGTGATCATATTCTTAGAGGCACTGAACGACATGAGCTCTTTGTAAAAGGAGTTGGGAAGATGGAAACGGAAAGCTGCGCATAATTTCTAAAAATGCGCATAAAAAAACCGTGCATTTTTGAGTAGTATAAACTTTTTATCCGGTAAGAAAAAATGCGCATAATCTACGATGGAAACACATTTACCGAATAAATTCCTCCATGCGCATCAAAAAAGTCATGTGACTTTGCGCTATGAGACGGGATAACTTCCAGCGGACTATCCAGCGGACCGATTTCTTTCATAAGTTGTTATGTTCATTCTAAAAAGCCTGAGGAAAGTCTGTCATCAAAGTATTTCTGTATAATTGTCTTACACGACTGTGTTCTCAAACAGCTGGCATCCACCCCCGAACGCAGTGACAGCATTTATTGTGTTATGTCTGCTCTCTAATTTTGAAATCAACTAGACTTCACGTTTATTTTGAGTGTTGGAAGGGTTTATTGGTGTTTTTTAGACAGTTAAAGAAATATCAGTCTGGTTTTAAAGCTGAGCAAAGCACTGAAACTGCCCTTTTATGAGTGACCAAATATTTATTGATAGCATGGATGCCGGGGAATGTTCAGTTTTAGCTTTATTAGATTTGACTGCAGCTTTTGATACAGTTGACCATTCAATTTTAATTAATACGTTGGAAACATTGGTTGGGGTTTCAGGGATGGCGTTTGATTGGTTTGTGTCTTATTTGTCAAATAGGACATTTGAAGTGTTAGTTGCAGGTTAAGTATCCCAACAATCTGAAGTTGTTTGTGGAGTTCTGCATGAATCCCTGTTAGGATCAATTTTGTTTTCAATTTACATGCTTCCATTTGGTGCGGTAATTCGACGACATTATATTAATTTTCATTGTTATGCAGATTATTTACAGTTATATCATTGAGTTCTAAGGATTTAAATAGTCTTGATGTTCTTCAAGCATGTTTAATAGATTAACAAAAATGGATGGCTTTAAACTTTCTGCAGTTAAATACTGAAAAGACCAAAGTGGCAGGGGTGTGCGATATGACGATTTTTGATCGTGGATGATAAAAATGTCTCCACAATTTGCTTTTGAAGAAATATCGTACACTGTCAGACAAAAAGGTACCGCAGAGGTACAATTTTGTTCCTATACGGGAACAAAAAAATATAAATACCTTTAAAGGTCCACATTAGGTACTTAGGGTACAATTGTGTTCCCAAAACGAGTTATAAAGGTACAACTTTTAAGATTCAGATGTGAAAGGTACATTTTTGTACCTTGGAATTATTTTGATTTTAATTTATATATTTATTTAGAGTTTAGACCCAATTAGAGTAGGCCTAACTATGTATTGTTTTTTTTTGTTTATTAATTTAATGTGTGTGAACTCATGATAACATCAAGACACGAGGCCTATATTAAATTACTTTAAAATATCTTCTCAAACCGTGTAGGAAAGCCTATAACCACTTGTCTCTTACCTGTAAAATGAGACAGATATAATTAACAAACAATAATAATGAAATTAAATATTTTGAATAACTGTAAATATTTTTTGTTATAATGTTGTAATATTATAGTCTTTCGTCAGAAAGGTTTTTGAATTTAATGTATTTGTATTTTTTTTAACTTTAAAATGTTGACCTTTGCATAATATTTTTAAGACGCTGAATGAAATTTGGAATAGCCTAAGGACCGTGTGGAATGGCAACATTTAATTACACTCAAGTAATTATATTTAAAACTTGCTTATGCAGACGTTGTCGCTTTAAGAAAATGTCCCGCTTGGCTTGCTCGAGTGTTCAGTTGAGGCCGGCGATTGAATTTGACAGCGTGCTCTGACAGAACCTCCTACGGTTTTCAACGCTGAGTTTGTTTTGGAGAAAATATTTCTCAGGTAACGTAAATTCAGAATAATGTTATATAATCTTATTTTTACACGTGTGACTCCATGTTCAGTTGATTTTGTCTAACTTTGGGCTCCCCTGCTCTAAGCCCGCTAAAAGTGCTTGCATCAGACTGGCTGGTGTAACTTACGTTGGCCTGCAGGATGGAGCTGGCTAGGATGTCTACAGCACAATTAATAAAGGAGTTAATACAGTTTGGCATCGAAGTCACTGAAGAGGAGAGGAAAAAATTTGAAGGTGAGTATTCTGTTACATTTTTAAAACGTTTTGAGTTTTTTCTTGAGGATTTTCTAGTGTAAAGTGACGTCCAATTATCCGTGATCTTTTTATCGCGTCTCATAGGCTACCTTGTTGCTATAAATAATAATAACTATGGCCACCACTTGATATATTTGCACTATTAACAACTGTATAATAATTAGTGATTAACGTTTTACATTTGATTACAATTTTTCCCGCCTTTGCGAGTATGACGACATTTTGTAATAGGCAGTTGCCCAACGAACTCGTTATATGCGGCCATTTTGTGTTGAGACGGCAAAGCAAGTGATTAATTAAGTAAAAGGACAGCACCCAAATTAATATTTATTTGTTACAAACATGGGAGAAGATGTTTGTAGGCCGGGAATATTTCTCCTTACTTTTTATAAAATGTGAATTCGTCCCCCGCATTTTTTTTTCCAGGTAACGTTAACGTTAAGTTAGGTGCGTTCTCTTAGAGATTTTCAAGAGCCAGTTTGAATAAATTAGGGCGACTAGACGTCCCGTTATTCCCAGGACAGTCCCATATTTCAGTTCTATTTTTAGTGTCCCGATTTATTTTGAAAAAAATCATGTTTTGTCCATTATTTTAAAGTTTCTTTACCACTGGGTGATCAGAGCAAGTAAGGTTAGTAGAAGTGCTGTGTCAAGCTAGAACAGCCTAATCAAAGGTAACTAACGTTAACGTTACGCTTTTTATATAACAAAATTAAGTTACCATCCAGTCACAATTCGTTATCGATTAACATGCAGTTAGTGAAGGCGGGATAGATAGGCAGAATTATATATATGTAACGTTATGGGCGGAATCATGCTGAATGACGCAACAGAAGCGCTCTCCCAGTTCTGCGCTCAGTTCTCCTTGCGATTTAATTGTCAAATACACACTGTATTATAAATAATGTATGTGTGTAAATGTATATGTACAATAAATACATATTTGCAACGCTATATGTTTTTTTCCATCTCCAGGTAATAAAGTATTTGCATACTGCAATGCTAATTAATATAAAATGTATTACTGTTTAAAAACTATAAAATATATTTTTGCCTTATTCTATTATTAAAATTACAGGGAAAAATATGTAAAATATAAATTATTGGTTATTATCTAGCAGTGCTTTCTTATCCAATTAAAAGGAAAAGCTTCAAAAACAGTGGTTTAGTACATGCATCAGTTTGATGGGTAACTAAATGATACTTTTCTTATTTTTTAAATTATAGACAATGATGTGGATGGAGAGACTGTTGACATCGGACTGACTGAGTCAATGATTTCATTCCTCTTTGAGGGATCATTTAAAAACAAGCAAATTCCATCGATTTGTTCAGCAGATGAAGGAGACAGTGACATTAACTCTTGAACCTATGCCTGTAGAATTCCAGTCATCAGCTGGGGCAAGGTAATTGCTGGTTAATAATGTTTAATTTGTTTCAGAGAACTCTTCTAAAAGCAAATCTTAAAAATAACGAGGTCATTTCCCATGCTTCCCTACATAACCTATTACTTTACTGTACTTCTACTAGTACTTAGTTTATCAATTTCTTGCATCTGTAACAATGTATTAGAGGTGCTCTGAAATTTCAGCCATTTTCTTTGTCAAAAATATCAACAGAAAATACTACTTGAGCATATAGGATAACAGAAACTTTGACATGGAGAAAAAACAGAGTGCACAGACTCAGCACAGAGTGCTCAGAATTTTTGGTGCATCACTATTATTTATGTTTACAGTATAATTACAGGGCTCTAGACTAACTTTTTGCACTGGTTGCACTGGTGCGCCTAACTTTTTTTCTTAGGTGCACCAGCACAAGTTAGGTGCACCCAAATTGTCATATAGGCAATATTGACTAGTAAACGATTAACTAACAATCTGGTCAACATAAAGTTCTTTATTTGAAGCACAATTCTACAAGAAAGTAACTTACTGAAAAAGTGTTGGTGCTTAAAGTGCTTAAAGTTAAAACATCTCAAGATAAATGAAATAAAAATAAAATCTAATTTAAGTGTTTGAAGGGTGTCAAACTGAACATCTCATGGCTCAATGTATTATGGACTATCTTCCATTGCAGTCACATGCCCCTCTGATAGCCAACTCCTGTAGTTTGGCCTTCTTGATCTTTGGCCTTGGCTAAACCAGCTGGCCACACTCTCTCTAGCATCAAAATCTCCCAGACTTGCCCCCTGATTCTTATCAGATCTTCCACTGTGTGTGAATGAAGGGATGCTCTAGTGCAGTGCTTCTTAACCCCCCCTTAAACCTATAAAAAAATACGGCGCCCCCATCCCACCTCAGACTACCAAATAATTTCACTAAACATTATAAAAAAAAAACTATTTAAAGAGAAAAAAAAACACTGTGCTCATACTGTATTTTAATTAGGTATGGGTATCGTTAAGGTTTTAACGGTATTACTCCTCTTATCGATCCGGTACTTTAACGGTATTCTTATCTGTACTTTTTTTTATTTATATATATATATACAAAGGCACACATATATATATAAATACATATATAACATATATATACACATATATATATATAAAGCACTTTTGCCGAGTACGAGTATCATACGAGTAATACGAGTCAATATCTGTGCTCGGATTAAATAAAAATTCTCATTGGGTAGCTGACTGTGTCTGCGTTCTGTGATAGGCTAGTCACAGCGCCCCTCCCCTACACACACAGATGTATTGTGTTGCTGTGTCCCGCTCTGCTCACTCACACAGGGAAGAGAACAGCGCGCGCGCGCACTCTGACTCTCCCTCAGTCACTCAGGTTTGCGGGTTTTTTCCGTTAACGTTTAGGGTTTCTTCAGCTTCAGGTTTGTTTTTTACTTTGGTTTGTAGTACTTACTTATTAACCAGTAGAGTTTTGGTAAACGTGGGGTTTGTTCAGACGTGGTGCTTGGTAGAATGCGACTCGCGTCTCTGCCTGTCGGAGATTTTTTTTTCTTTTTTAAACCGTCAGCTGGCTCTAACCAGTTTTTTTTACTTCACGCACTGAGTGTCTGACACTTTCTTGCTGTATTTTACAAAAAAAAATAAAGGTAGTTGTGGTATAAAACTATATTACAAATTAATTAGCTACACACACATACCTGGTGTGGAAATAAAAAAGAACCAAAAAAAATAAAATCACACTGATCATAAAAAAATTAAAAGTTAAAAAAAGAAAGTTATGTTGAGATGAAAACTCTTGTTCATTATATTTTACTTCATAATTGCAACCGCATTCATTGTTGCAAAACTTGTTCTGTATATAGTTTGTTTGTTATCGTGATCAAAACCATTGATCTGAAGGTTAAATCCCGCCCACTTCCGGGTTAGGCCCCGCCCAGTCCGAGGACAGATACGGATACAGATAATTCATATGGTTAACAGATACAGATACAGATAATGCTGTACTCGCTCATCCCTAATATATATATATATATATATATGTGTGTGTGTGTATGTATATATATATATATATATATATATATATATATATATATATATATATATATATATATATATGTGTGTGCATGTATATATATATATATATATATATATATATATATATATATGTGTGTGCCTTTTTATATATATATATATATATATATAAATAAAAAAGTACAGATAAGAATACTGTTAAAGTACCAGATCGATAAGAGGAGTAATACCGTTAAAACCTTAACGATATATATATATACATCTATATTTATATGATAGATTAGCAGCTTAATAAACATTGCTTTATATTCTGAAATGTTAAATAAATATAAAACATCAATTTGTAAATGCACCAGTGTGCAGGCATTTTTTAGTGTTTTATATACATAAGATACAGTAAGAACATGAACAAAGAAACAAAGTTAAACAAACTGACAAATATACCATTTGTCATACCATAAAACAGATGTACAAATGAAATGGAAAAAAAAACTGTGATTTAATTTTTCCATGAATGTCTACTAACATTAATGTTTAGGTAAGTAATAGCTACAAAAGAAATCTGAAAGTGATCAAATGTAAATGAACAATGCATAGTTTTCACTATATGTATTGATAGATTAATGCTTAAACCTATAACTTTATTCAGATTAAGAGCTGTGAGTGATTTTCTCTTTGCATTTTGTTCTTTGATTAACATTAATGAAGCACCAGTCTGTCACTAAAACAAAATATTGACACACACAATTTTCTCCCAACTGTTCTCGTTCACTTTAAGACATAAACTGTGTTTAAGTAAATACTCTCCAAGCCGGCCGTTTTTACATGCTTTGTGTTTATTTGTTCGTTTGGACGCACCCGAAGCTCAAAGTGTACTTTGCCTGTCAGTTTTAGAGTACGCCGCGCAGGCACATACACACGCACACACACTTCAGCCTGGGGAACAGCGTCTCTCGTGTGGATTGTACTTTCAACATTTTATTATCAAACATGTCCAGCAATTTAGTAACTGTAAAGACGGCATTTTACAAAAATCAACAAACGATTGATCTGATCCTGACGTTAAGTTTTGGTCAGGGAGGAACGAATGCGCGCCGCTGTGAAGGGAAGGAAGTTGTCCTAGAAGAAACGCGGCTATAATACTTAGAAGCCAAAATAAAATAAAAAACCATTAAATAAACTTTGTTTAATATAACAGCCACAGGCCTAAAGTGTAAGCATGTTCTCTTTCATAGGTAACTCTACGCTGCGTAGCTTAGCTTTACGCATCGGGAACGCCTTCCGCGTGACCGAGTCTGAGCCCATATAGAATCACGCCAATTCATTGGCTGATGGCGCGACGCCGTCTCTGACGCAATGACGTCGTCAGGTCATACTGGCGAACGCGCCATCCACTCCTCAGATTTCTCTGCCTTCACGAAGCGGTTACATCGCCCTTCGTTGTTGCGATTTCTGACCCAATCACTACCCTTGCGATTATCCATTTGCACTTCGGCGACTGCCTCAGTGGAACTGTATGCCACCATGCACGCGTTTCATCGCTCGCGAAGACCCACACAGTAAGTGTATTTTGTGTTTGGGTTTTTCGCATGCACGTGAGGCGGTTTATGGGACCTCTAACTGCAAAATTTGCGACGATTTCCGTCTCATAACCCTCCGCTCTCGGCTTGAGGATTATGAACGTGAATCCTCCAATTTTTCCCGGCGCGCATCGAGCACCAACGCGCCGCCTCGTGAGATCGTAGATCTTCTGTAGGCTTCTCGTAGAGCCGCGAGCTGGGGTTCGGATGTCGAGCTCGAGGAGATGGAGAGTGAGCAGACAGGCCTCGCCTTTTCTCTCCCTCCCTCTCCCAATCGCGCACGTGCGAATTCGCCGGTCGAATTTTTGCCTGATTTTCAGTTTCCTAGCCCAAAAGCACGTGATTTCGTTTCTTTTGGGCTAGATGATATTCTGCACACGGCAGCCTCTGACTCAGAGGATTTCGGGCCTGCTTCAGCAGATGCGCTCCCGCCTAACGTCCAAGAGGCGCGGCCTTCAGCGGCCTACTCCGAGCTCGTGGACGTGCTTTCGCGCGCCACCGAAAAGCTTGCGCTGGATTGGCCCGATGAGCCCCGCGAGTCTCGAGCTTCGAAGCTCGACGATCGCTTCCTCATCGGCGCGCATTCCAAGCTTGAAAGGAGGAAGCTGCCATTTTTCAGTGATCTGCATCGCGAGATCTCCAGTTCCTGGAAGCAGCCATTTTCCTCTCGCCTTACTAACGCGGCAGCCGCTGACTTCACCAACCTTGTGGGTTCTGTGGAGCAGGGTTACACCGCCATGCCGGTGATTGAGGATACTTTGGCCTCACATCTTTCACCCTCTTTGGCTCCTTCTTGGAAGTCCCGCCCCCTCCTTCCTTCCAAGCCGTGTAGGACCACTTCCGCCCTTATCGGGAAGTCCTACATCGCGGCCGGTCAGGCAGGTATGGCCCTTCACACAATGGCCATCCTTCAGGCCTACCAGGCGGATGTCCTGAAGGAAATGGACGAAGGGACCGGCTTGACTCCTGAAGCCGTGAAGGAGCTACGAAGAGCCACTGACTGAGCCAAACACACCGCACGTGCCGTGGGGCGCTCTATGGCGGCTTCGGTGGCCGCAGAACGCCATCTGTGGCTCAACCTGACCGAGATTCGGGAGAAGGAAAAGGTGTTTTTAATGGACGCACCCATCTCACAATCTGGGTTGTTTGGGGAGGCTGTTAGCGCTGTAGTGGATAAGTTCCGCTCAGCCAAAACTCAGTCAGTCAACTCCCTCCTTCTCTGTGTCTAGGGAGCAGCCGCTCCCCAGGAGAGAGCCCCCTAGCGGCGGAGCCCAGGCCACGCGCCCTCCCCCCACTACGGTTTGGGGAGCCCGCGGCCGGTCTTCTTCCCGCCAACAACCACGCAAGCGGGTTAACATGAAGCGGCCCAACAAGTCTGCCGCTTCGGCTAACCCGGGTCGTTCCTGACCTCCGGGTCGGAATGAGGAGAGTCGTTTCACCGTTACGGGGCGAGGCCAGACCGCAAAAGCGTTTCTGCCCGCCCCGAACGCGCTCTCCTCACTTAAATCTGTCACAGCCACCCTTCGAGGCTTGGTGTGCAGATCCAATTCACCCTCTTTTTCACTCGGGCTGGCAGTTGGGGGGCGCGTTTGTCTTTCCCCCTTTACAGCCCGTCCATTCGCCGCCGGCGAGCCGCATGTTAGGAGACACAGCTGTTTCTCTCCTGCAGTGTACGGAACCCGTGCCGGCCACCCGTCAGCCCAGCACTTCTCTCTCCGTCATCCCGAGCAAGGACGCCAAAGGCTCTCCTTCACGGTGGAGGGTGCCCCTGCTTCCAGGCCTTCTCGACACCCCATCTCAGGTATGTCTTCCCTTGCACGACACTATGATTCCTCTGTCACACTTCCTTCACGAATGGGAGTGTTTACCCGGGGTATCGCTGTGGGTTCTCCGCACAATTCGAACCGGTTACACTCTTCAGTTTGGGAAAAATCCCCCCCGTTTCGACGGGGTTCACCTGACAGTAGTAAACAGCGCCGCCAAGGCTTCTGTTCTACAACAGGAACTTTCCTCCCTCCTGCAGAAAGGAGCAATAGAGGAAGTACCGCAGTCGGAAGTCGAACAAGGTTTCTTCAGCCGCTACTTCCTCGTTCCAAAGAGGGACGGCGGCTTGAGGCCTATCCTGGATCTACGGCGTTTGAATCTTTCTCTCTACAAAGGGAAGTTCAAAATGCTGACGATGAGAACCATCATGTCTCAGGTCCAGGAGGGAGACTGGTTTGTCACCATCGACCTGAAGGATGCGTATTTTCACATCCAGGTCATTCACAGACACAGGAGATTCCTTCGGTTCGCCTTTGGAGGGAAGGCTTACCAATACAAGGTTCTGCCCTAAGGCCCTGACTCTGAGGTACCCCTTTTTAAAAGACAAAGAGGGCAATGGATATGTAAGTAGCTGGTTTACCTTTAATGTTCTACTCTTGAATCTTGGTTCATGCAGTTTATTTTGTGTAACTACTTTTTTTTTTTAATAGCACACTTGGCATGTGTCTCTGAAACTCAAGTTTAAATTTGAGCGGACACCTTTGGCTGACATTGAAGAAGTGAAAAGATTTAAACAGAAGTTTGGTCATTCAAAAATGTCTCTGCAACCTGAAGAAAACAGTTGCAAACAAATTACAAAGCCTTTGGTGAGAGCATATTTTTATAATCTTTTTACACTTGTTACCAGTGTATTGTTCTGAAATGTATCATTATTACAAGTGACAAATGCTATTTTGGCCGATAATATTCAGCAGACGACATTTCGGTGAATCCATAGAAATAACATTCTACCTGATTTGTTTTTGTCTATATACAAGGAGGTGGATGCTGTTGGAGAGGATGCTACATCAATAGAGGGACATGTGAAAGTCCTGCAGAAACAGTATAAGGACACAGCCAGATACTCACATTGTTGAAGAGCGAATGAGGAGGACCTTTGCCTGGAGGCGAAAGGAGATTACCAGTGGTATGACTGTTGAAGGTGCCATCAACAAATATCCATTCTTGAAGAGTCCGTCAGGGGTTAATATGCAAATTATAATTCTGAAATTACACAAACTCATTAACATGTAGAACACTAAAGCTGTATAAAATCCTCTGATTTACTTATGCTTGTCTTTTTTTTCAATTAACTGCAGCTTTATCAAGAAATTGGTTTACTGTATAAAGGTGTTCATCTGAGCCGCCACTTTCAAGAACATTTTGGACACATTACATCCAGCTGCTACAGCTTGCACAAGGGAAATCCCCTTTAGCAAAGCTGCACAAAGAAGCTAGAGAAGAATCTCTTAGTGAAGACCATCTTGGTAATTGACTCCTAAACTTTATTTAGCACTTTATTAAAGACTTCTTAATTAATTCTTGCCTTGGATAGATTACTACATATTTGTTTGTGTGTCACATCTTATGTTCCAGGAATTGATTTTAAAGCAGCACTTCTCATGTTGCCAGCCTTGTTCAGAGAGAAACTAGAACACTTCATTGTGCTTGGGGAGGTGTGTTTATAGTACTTTGTTTTGTATTTGTAACTCGGGGAGAAGAATCGCTGAATAAATTATGTTGTTGTTTTCTTTGCACACTAAAAATATTCTTGTAGCTTCGTAAAATTACAGTTGACCCCTGATGTCACAGGACTATTTTAACAAACTCCTTGCTACGTTTCTGTGCGTTGACCATGGTAATATCCTTGCTATCTATGCAGGATCAGAAAGCTCTCGGATTTCATCAAAAATATCTTAATTTGTGTTCTGAAGATGAACAAAGGTCTTACAGATTTGGAACAATGTGAGGGTGAGTAATTAATGACAGAATTTTCATTTTTGGGTGAACTAACTCTTTGAACTATATTTATTGTGGCCACATACAAATGGGTGAATAATAATTATCTTAGACTTTATGCATGTCAGTTTTCTCTACATCAGTTTAGTCATCTGCTGAGAAAATTTCACTGATAAAGAATCTGTTTCTGTTTTGTGCTTTGTCATTTAGAGTGAACCATCTTCACCATATCCAACTGTTCAAGTACAGGAGACCACTGACTGGAAAACTGTGTTTACAAGAAGAGTCACTGCAGTCATCAGAGTTGATGGGATCGAGATCTGCTGGGCGGGCGGTGTGGATGAAGGGGCTCTTTCAGCATTTTTTGCTTATTTCAACTTTAATTTGACATATCCATCTAATTTGAAGAACACCCTGATGTTTCTTCAGCTGTATGTTTTTAAACTTACTGTGGATGGTGACAAGCTGCTTCCTACCCCAGTTACCAGACTAATAAACAGTACAGTAAGATCAGCAAAAATGCCCCGCCTGTTCAGTTGCCCTAAATGTTCTCGAAGAACATTCACAATCATCAAATTAATCCAGCACATTGGTTTCATTCATGCACATGAGGCAAATTTTTCAATAACTTGTGGTCTTAATGACTGTCAGAGATCATTTACAAAGTATGAGATCACTTGCCATAGTCAGTACAGCAAGACATTTTGGATGATGTTAATTTCCTGTTTAGTTTTTTCAAGGAGAACTATGATGAATTTCTTGCATATCATCTAGAAAAAAATGGCTTTGATCTTGCAGCATGTCCAGAACTTCAAGAAGTGCTACAGTCCCCAGACATTTTTTCAGAGGCCTCAAGACTTGTTAGGTCTCCACACATGTTCAAAGAGTTTTGTAAATCACAATTTGAGTTGACTGAACCCGTACAGTACACACTAAGACTCAAGTGGTAACAAGGCTGGAAGTTACTCTTACGTTCCTATTTGTGAGGTATTAAGGAAGTACTGTTCTCATGAGGACATTTGGGACCTAATACAAACTCAGCTGAATGTAGAAAAAGATGAACTTGTTCTAAATGATTATCGAGATGGACTTCATTTCAAAAACCACAAATTCTTTGCAGGTAACCCACAAGCCCTAAGGTTAAATTTTTATGAAGATGAATTTGAGGTATGTGACCCTGGGGTCTAAACGTAACAAACACAAACTGTGTGCAATTTACTATACCTTTGGAAACGTGGGTACCAAGTATTGTTCTCAGTTAAAACATATTCATTTAGCTTTACTTGTCCGCTACTGCCATGTGAAACAATTTGGATTAGATGAAATTTTGAAGCCATTGATTGATGATCTTAAAAAGCTTTCAACAGAAGGAATAAATGTTCTTGTTGATGGTTCAGAAAAAAATATTTGTGCAGCTGTAGCAGTTATATCTGCTGATAACCTTTCCTCTCACTTAATAGGTGGATTCAGCATGTCTTTTAATGCTGGTAGAATTTGTAGGTACTGCATGGCCACACATGGTGACATTAAGAGATGTTTTAAGGAATCTGACTTTGTTTTAAGAACTGCGGATGTCCACAGATACCACTTAGAGTGTGTAAAGGAAAATCCAGACACTAAAGCCATTTATGGTGTTACGGGAGGCTGTCCTACTTTGATGTTACAACGTCACTTCCTCCGGATGTGATGCATGACTTTCTGGAAGGTGTAGTTCCTTTAGTGTTGCGCCTTGTTTTAAGTAAAGCTCACAGAGAGAAAGTCATAACCATACAAGAGTTTAACGAAGAGCTGAGAAAACTTGCTTTTGGACAGAATGATAAGAAAAATAAGCCTGTTCTTCTTTCGGTAAAACTTCTACACAACTGCAGTATAGTAGGATCTGCCTCACAGAAATGGTGTTTATTTCGCCTGCTGCCCTTCTTGGTAGCACACAGAATTCCTGAGGGCTGTAGCTACTGGCATGTCTACCTACTTTGTCGTGAAATTTCTGACATTGTAATGGCACCAGTTATAAAAAAAGAATGGCTTCCCACTCTTGATCTCTTAGTTTCTGAGTTTTTGTCATGTACAGTTAAGGAATTTGGTGATGTTCTTACTCCAAAATGTCATTATTTAACCCATTACTCTCGTTTGATGTTATGTTATGGGCCTTTGCGTTCTTTATGGTGTTTAAGGTTTGAAGGAAAACATCAATATTTCAAACAGGTTGCCAGCACGTGTAGAAATTTTGTTAACATTTCATCCACTTTAAGTAATCGACATCAACATAGACAATGTTGGGAATTATCTTCTGTTAATATGTTGGGAGAATATGAGAGAGTTGCTGGATGTTGTGTGAGCACGCCATTTCGATCTTTGCCTTTGGCTCTACAGCATACAGTAAAAGTGAATAAGAAGTACACCCATGTCAATTTTGAAGGCAAACAACTTCAACGAGTAACAGAAGTAGTGATTAATGATGTCAAATACTGTGTTAAAGATGTGTCTACTGTGGGTCCTCTGCATGCAGAAGCTGTTCCATTGTTTTTTCAGATTAAGTACATTCATAACATAGACACAGACTTGTTATTGTGTGGCAAGCTGTTAATTCCCGTTTCCTTTTGTCGTCATTATTATTCATACTGTGTGAGATGTGAGAATTAATGGACTGTCCTCTCAGAGGTTGATTACCAGGCGTTAGACACATACAGTGTTGATGACAAGTTATTTATTACCATTAGATATTCTTACTGAAGACAAACTGCTGTAAACTTCACAATGTGCAGTAGCATGTAAGGTGTATATCAATGTTAGACATGACTTTTTTGTATTTGTCCAGTTGAATTTGTAATGACTGCACAGTGGACAATTTCTTGTACACCTATTACATTTTTAAAAAGTTGTACTGTTTTAAATGGCTGTTTTATACTTAGTGTGTTTGTTAAATGATCTGATGAATTTTTAAATTTTCATTGAAGAGAGTTTTTTCTTGACACACCTGCTGTTATGAGATGTAATGAATTACTTATTTTAAAAAGAACATTTCTAAATAAAATTGTATTTGTTAGCCAAGGTATTTTTTTTATTTTTTTTTAATGCATGCATGCACAAGGCCACCAAAATAATGAAAATGGTTGGGACAGTAACCTGAGGATGCTTTTAATAAGGTACACTTTTTTGCCTTCATTGCAGTGCAATGAATGTTCCTTGAGGTACAAAATTGCCCCTTAAATGGTACAAAGCTAGAAGGTACAATGTTGTACCTCTGACTAGAGGTACAAAATTGTACCCTTCAGGGTACCACCCCAGTGACCCAAGTACTCCAGAGAGTGCAATCTGGACGATGGGGCGGGGCGACACCCACCCACCCCCAATTCCATTGGTTTTTAACACGGCAAGTCTTATTGGTGTAGACCCGAGCATGCACATTCCTTTGTATTTGATTTGGCCATATTACAGAAATATTATGTGCTAACTCTAGAATCATAGGCCTATCTTAATTATTATCTGTTTAGTAACCATGGTAATTTTTGTCAGATGAAGTCATTGTTTACAAATAAACTCTTGATGACAGCATCTCTGAGTTCTTCAGGCTGAATAGCGCTTCATATATATTTCCTTGAGGATCGTCAGGCTGCGGATCAGCACTAAATTGGGATTTTTTTTTACGCAAATTATGAGAATTTACTGTATTTTAGAGATAGACGAACACGAACATAAGTGGCTGATTTTACGCTTTAAACCACAACCGTTTTTTGTTGTTGTTTAAAGAGATGAGTTATAGCCTACGTTGCTCAATGTATCACAAATTTGTAGGTTATAAAGTGCTAATAAAATGTTTTCATGGCAAGCTCAGTGTTTCCTTCGTTATATCTTAATACAATATTTGAGCCTATATTGATTCTCTTACAGTTTTCAAAGGCTCCGATCTTATAGTAAATAAGTGTCCGTGACATCCGATATAAAAAATCCAATGATTTATGTAGCCACACTCTCATTGTGTGTGCGTGTTCTAATCTGTGTACGGGATGAATTTAGATTCAGTTATTAACACTCGATCATTGTAGCCATATAGACCTATCGAATATTAAATCACTGTAAAGCTGTGCAATAGGTACGTGAGCACTTTTAATGAGTAAAATAGTTTTTTATTAATACAAATAAAAATAAATATTTTATTTATTTATTAAAGATTATAATAACTACTAAACATCTAAAATAACCAGGCCTAAGATAGTACAGTGATTCCTGGTTCTTTTTAAAGGATTGAGCCGCAAAACCAGTAATTTAATTTGTGAATAATATAGGCTATATAAAAGTATAAATAAACATTCTGCAGAAAAAAAATACATTTATTGCTTAAATACACACTAAAGCACATTAATAATAATATTTGCTGTAGGTCAGATTTAATAACTGTTTTAGTAAACAAAAACATTTAAAATAGGCCTCTATGCATATATATATATTGTTTCAGCAAGGTTTTTATTCCCATTATCCACACATAAAACCCCAGTTCACGCTGATGGACTATTTTGTATTATTGTCTTATTTATCGGCAGCCATATCACCCTGCAGCCCAAGACTGGTTGCCCACTGAAGCTAAGCAGGGTTGTACCTGGATGGGAGACCTCCTGAGAAAACTAGGTTGCTGCTGGAAGAAGGTGTTAGTGAGGCCAGCAGGGGGTGCTCACCCTGTGGTCTGTGTGGGTCCTAACACCCCAGTATAGTGATGGGGACACTATACTGTCAACAAGCACCGTCTTTCGGATGAGACGTTAAACCGAGGTCCTGACTCTCTGTGGTCTTTAAAAATCCCAGGGCACTTCTCGTAAAGAGTAGGGTGTAACCCCGGTGTCCTGGCCAAATTCCCACCACTGGCCCTTGTCAATCGTGGCCTCCTAATAATCCCCATCCACTTGATTGGCTCTATGACTCTCGCCGTTGTCCTGTGGCAGCCTTCGCATCATCCAAGTGGATGCTGCACACTGGTGGTGGTTGAGGAGAGACCCCCCCCCCCACATGATTGTAAAGCACTTTGGGTGTACAACAATACACAAAAAAGCGCTATATAAATGCATCATCATCATCATCATTTGTCACCTTTGTTTTTTAAAATTAAACTATTTGTGGGTTTGTCCTATGTCTTGCTGAACTGTAGCGAATTATCATCATATCCTAAGTTTTTGTTTATCCACGATCCTAAAATAAAGAATATAGGCTACATATAAATATACATCACACAAAACAAATAAATCTCAAACAGTGGATCATTTTTATCAACATCGCCCAGCTAAAACTGCTCAGTCTGCTTCGTGTACAGTGAAAAGTGCAATAATATCTTAATTAATTTAACGTGCTATCCACCTGTTGAGATTGAGGACCACTATTTACGTTCATCACACAGAAACATAATTACTATTTCTCATAGGTGAGGCTATTTAGCATAGGTAGGACTATATCATGGCCACAAATTAAGAATTTGTTCCCCAGACTTAATTCGTGAACCGCTCATATTACACAGCTCTGTTCTGCCGAAGTACTCGGAGATGTCGCCACCAAGCGTTTGATAGGAACTTAATCTAACTAATTCGTCATAAGTTTAAAAAACAAACATTTCCTAATTGATTCTAACTAAAATTGCTGTTGTTACCACTTAATATTTCTGTAGTACAGCAAAACAGCGTAGATCATTCATAAAAATGAATATAAAAGAATGCTTATGCAAAAACGTCTACAGTACACCAATAAGCTCTGCTGTATTATAATATAAACCAATGAAATTGGGGGTTGTCCAGGGTGCACTCTGGAGCTACTCCAGTGACGGCCACTTGTACCTTAAAAGGTACAGTTTTGTACCTTTCTTTCTGAGAGTGTAGTATCGTGCTACATCGCACATTCTTTCAGTTACAGTTCTGGCGCCTCCGTCTCTATATAGTGTACAACAGGACATACAGAGTTACTCTGACAGGACACTGCACTTATTCACGATCGCAAAAGTGCATTATTTGCATACAAGCCTTGCCGGTTAAAAGTTTAATTCGCGCGCTGGTCTGACTTTCGCTTTTTCTGAGGGCATACACCAGGAGCGCGTGCACTAAAACCCTGTCAAACAGCGCCTGATTACTGAACTAAGTTATATTTTGCGCTAATGAGGTTTATAAACCTTGTGTTTTGACCATATTAGTGCAAAAGATAACTTAGTTCAGTAATCAGGCGTTGTTTGACAATGTTTTAGTGCGCGCGCTTCTGGGGTATGCGCTCAGAAAAAGCGGACCTTTATGTATAGAGTTGGTTATGTCTAAAATGAAAGTAAACAGCCGAGACAAACGAATATACGACAAAAGCCTGTATATTAGACGCGTCCAGGTCTTAAAGGGGTGGTTGATTGCGATTTCACTTTTTTAACATTAGTTAGTGTGTAATATTGCTGTTTGAGCATAAACAATATCTGCAGAGTTGCGGCGCTGAAAGTTCAATGCAAACGGAGATATCGTCTTTTAAAATTCTGGAAGTTTAATGCCTACAAAAACGACTGGTAAGGGACTACAACGAGTTACTTCCCGGGTCTGATACGTCACAAACCCAGATAAACCCTGCCCCCAGGAACATGTTAAGAAGAGGGCGAGGCCATGCTGCCCTGCTTTAGAGAAGAGGAAGAGAAAACTAGGGATGCACGTAAAAATCTATTCACTTGAATCGCCATTCTGTCTTATAACAATTCTAATGGATTCACAAGTTTCAAAATCATTAAAGCAGGTTCTTAATACTGTTACTCGTGTCGCCCTGCTCTGCATCTCTCTCTCTCTCTCTCTCTCTCTCATTCAGATCGTCAGATCAGCTCCAACAAACTGTTCCAATTATACACTTATTTTCACACAGCAATGAGAAGCATTATAAATGGACACGCGTGTGGTTGCTGTGCTGTATTAAAGCTTTAATCAGGATAAAACCGTATATTAAAAGCTAACAGAAGCAGTAGCACTTACAAATAGCAGCGTATTTAAAAGTATGAGACAACAACAACCAAACATATCATTAAGAGCCGTGCTTGCACAGGTTCTGCACGATCCTCTTCCGTGTGGTTGCTGTGCTGTATTAAAGCTTTAATCAGGATAAAACCGTATATTAAAAGCTAACAGAAGCAGTAGCACTTACAAATAGCAGCGTATTTAAAGTATGAGACAACAACAACCAAACATATCATTAAGAGCCGTGCTTGCACAGGTTCTGCACGATCCTCTTCACTAATATCCTCTGGGTCTCAATTGGGCTCAAATTGATAAGCATTATAGACAACGCCACTGTTTACAATTCAACCGGAGCACATGCCACTGAGGTGAGGGGCGGGACGTTCAGACGTGCAAGAAGTAGAGGCGGTTTAGCAAATCACAACACACTGAGCCAGCTAACCAATCTCACCCCATCGCGTATTTCTGAAGGAGGAGCGCTTCATAAAACCAGGAAATAAATCGAGGCGTTTGTCAGAGAAGGGACAGAGAGGTGTGGAATAAAGGTAAATTATGTGAAAAATAATGCGTTTTTAAAAAAACCAAGCATGAACACATGCTAGACTGCACCCCATAAACACAATCAAGCCTAGAAAAAAACAGTCAACCACCCCTTTAAATGAAAAGTACTTAACATGCAGCCGACTGTCATTAAAGGGATAGTTCACCCTACAATTTAATTTCTGTCATTATTTACTCACTTACACGTTGTCCCAAACCTGTATTCATTTCTTTATTGTGCTGAACACAAAATATTAGATTTTGAAGAACGAGGGAAACCAAAAATTTGCTGGTCCACATTGAATTTGATAGAAGGGAAAATATGGAAGTCACTGAGGACCAGCAACTGTTCGGTTTTCCACGTTCCTCAAAATAGCATTTACGTTCAGCAGAAGAAAGAAAATCACTTAGGTTTAAAACAACTTTTGAGTAAATGATGGTATAAACATAAAATACTATGACAGAATCGACAGACTTTTTACAGAATTTTACAGAATTTTTATTTTTGGGGGAACTATTCCTTGAATGCTAATAAAACAACAAAACACAGAAAAATCACTCACTATTCTTGACTTAAAAACTTTAATACAGTTCCTTTACGAATAAGTCTATATAGTTTTTAATTTGTATATTTGTTAAATCAGTTTCTTGAATGCTCCTGCTAAATACACCTATTGTACCTGGAAATATAGCACTGTTTGTTTTATTTGTATATTAGTGTATTTGCCCACTTTGGTCTAAATATCCACCATACTTTTTTTAAATATATTTTTTGTTACCTTGAAAGGCTTTATAATAGAGTAAAAAAATAGTAAAACCAACATGACAAAGAATCGTGATAAAATCGTGAATTGTGATATTTAAAAAAAAATCGTGATATCATATTTTTTCCATATCGCCCACCCCTACAAAGTGGTGATAATTGGTCAGAGCTCAAGTAAAAATCAGATTTAGCTTGCTCTAAATAGGGTCTTTCCTAATAATAAGGAATAAGGAATGATTCAAAAATTTGGGTATTTGATACTAATTTAAACTTTGAATTTAATGTCAAGAAGTTGGTTCAATCTTGTTTTTATCAGCTAAGAAATATATCACAGGTGAGAAGTTTTACATTTTTAATGATACAGAGAAAGCTTATTAATGCTTTTATTTCTTCCCGTCTTGACTATTGCAATGCCTTGTTTTCTTCTTTGAACCACCCTTATCATGGTTACAATTAGTGCAGAATGCTGAGATACGAACAAACACAGCAAAAATATGTTGGGAGATTTGTCACCATGGGTGTTAAACTTATCACTTTTCGGGTGAATATACAGGTCCATCTTTGCTAGTGTTAAAGCAACACTGGCAAAAGTGTTTATTATTCAAACACTATGATAGTGTTTCTTTAATCACTCAAGGTGTTGAGAAATTATTACCCATAAGTATACATTTAACACTTTATGGTGTTTAATCACACAACCCCAGTGTATTTTTTTTTTTAAATGTTGATTTAATGTAAATACTTATTTAAAAATAGTAATGCAGATGAAATTTAAAAAAGGATATTTTTCAAAAAAACAAGTGACAATGATTTTATTTGTAAATGTATTAATTTTAATATATCAAACATACAATTTAATAAAATAGCTATATTAGTCTCCAATGCAATATCATCTTAACACTGGTATCAAAATACACATTCATTATGATAATTTCTTTACAAATATAAATTTTTGAGTTTAAAACAAATTCATTTTTTTGTAAAAATGTAGAAAATGAGTCAGCACCATAGGACATCTGTACATGTTGATATACTTTGTCAAATAATCTGCATGGACATTTTCAATAGAAGTTGACTCAAAGAAAGTCTTTTAACAAGTAAACATACACTGTAATAACATATTTCATTTGAAAATACAACAACAATTTAACATGTCATCTAACTCATCAATGTTAAACAGTGTCTGGTTTGAACATACACATTCATTCTGATAAAATATACTATTCCTTTATAGGCTAAATAATCACATAAATCTCTACTGAGTGTTTCAAACAAGTTCATTTTTTGCAACTATAGTAGAAAAATGAGTCGGCACCATAGGACATCTGTGCATCAAACAAAGAAATATTCCTTAAATTGTCTTTGTTCACTATGCATACATGGTGAGATGCTTGGAATCATCCAGTCTGGGTCTCTTAGAAGGGAATGCAGAAGTTTTGTTGCTTTCATTGCATTCAGTAAAGGTTGAAGACTTGCTGACAGACTTCCCATCAGTCAGAAGGGGGGGACAACTCATGTACAGAAGTGGAATCTGTATACAGTATATCAAAATATTACTTGCAAAAATGTAAACATCCACACAATTTTAAAATAAGACCAAAAAAGTATAAACACAATTACCATCATTAGTATGTAAACTAAAGCACATGCCCCTTTCAGCAACAAGTTCGGGAAATACATCAACGTCCACTTCTGTAGAAGTGTCATCCGTTACCTTAACAGGTGTCTGTTCTCGAATGGCAAATGCTTTTTTTGCTGTAAAACAATAACTTCATTACTACCCAAAATGTTGTATTAATCATTAAGACATCAAAGTACTTTGTGCATTTACTGTATAATATAGCTTAATTTACAGACTTACCTTCAGTGACAAACTCCAAAAAGCATGGCTCTTTGAGTTTTACATATTTTCTAGTGTCCATGTATTGTGTTCTTGCCTTTACTGTCCGACCTGTAAAAGGTAAACAAACTTGAATGACATTTTATACAAACAAAAATGACACATAAAAATACAAATTCAAACAGAAAACTAATAAGATTTTAATTCACCAAATAAATATGACAACATTCCAGTGTGGGCACAGGCATTAGTTTATGTGTTTGCCAGTGGGTGCTTATCCTCCATAGGAAAAAGCAAACCAAGTTAACTGACTCAATATAATCAGGTCACTTTGTGTTTTCCTACAGATTCTGTTTAATACCCACAAACATATTAGGCCTACAGCAAGATCTACTGTCACTTGCCTATGCCAATTGTCAAAACAATTCAAACTTTATATTCACACAAAATCACTAAATACTGTTACAGATTTACAACTATAAAGCTAGAACTAAGTTGTACAGAAATAATCAGGTCACTCGTGCACGTCTGCTCAACTAATACGTGTACAAAATAAGACAACAAATGCCTCGGCGGGAGAAACAAAACCTGTTCACCCGGCCTTGAGTTGCTATATGTCGGCTGATGCAGCATTTCCCTTGCCTACTTATTGCTCGAGCACGTTATTGCGTGTCTCGCGAAAATATGTTTTTCAAGTTTTTGGAGCGCTGTACATACGTGTATGTCATCAAAGTACCACGAGAACGATGCTAGAACATACAGAGAGTTCCGCTCTCGAGAAGTCATAGGCCTCGCAGTTAACGTATGCGCAGCGTCGCCGTTTCTATCGGTGCTCGGCCAAATCCGTTAACGTTAGTGCTCGAGCCCCGCTCCACAGAAGAAAATATTATTTCAAAAGCAATCAATTAGATTGCTAGAAAATGCTAAAACTGCTGCATTATTTAACAAAACGATTAAAATTAGCACAAAGAAAATGATGTCACTTACGTCTATCTCCATCGTCCTCCATTAACGAATTTAGTAGTCTCACCGCTTCACTTTCAGTCATGGTGCTGTCCTACGGGAGAGTGGATAATAGTACAGTGTCTTATCATTTACTATACGTTAAAACATCCTTTATAATGGAGCTACAATTTTTTACATCTTAGTTTAGGCCGTGAAATGGTAACGTTACGTTAAACTCAAGATGAACGGCGAATCAAAAGCGCGCGAAATTAAACTGAGGTAAAAAATGCTGACAGAGTTAAGTCAACCACATACGTTACTAATGATCAATATTATGATATTTTAATGCTTATTTTAATACTTAATTAAAGAAGATTATGCAGTGTTGGCTTTGTTTATTAATCTTGTGATACATATCTAATGGCCTAATCGCACCCATGTTATTTTTCACACAAACAGTATAATATAAAGTTAATTCAATTTGCTTTAGTGATGATACAAGTTCATAAATAAATCACAAGTTGATAAGTTAATAATACAATACCTTGCTTGGAACCGTTGTGTGCAGGCAAATCCTTAAAAGATGATGGAGTCATGGAGACCGATGACGAGCATATGATGTGCGGGGAGATTGAAAATGCTCTGCACATGCGCAGATGTTGATTATGTGTAAACACCCAAAGGAAACACTATGCATTATCACTAAACAAGTGATAAAGCATATCATATTTGTAAATTAACACCAGATTTTATCACTAGCTGCCCAACACTAGGTTTTTTATCACTCAGAAATTTGCTGTGAAGTTATATCGTCATATTACACCTGTTTTAGCTTCTTTACATTGGCTTGTTTATTTTAGGATTGATTTCAAGATTATTTTATTGACATATAAAGCCTTAAACGGCTTGACACCTTTGTATTTAACCGAGCTTCTGAAACCGTACGTAACAGGGAGATGTCTTAGATCCTCTTTTAATGAAATGCTCGCAGTTCCAAGAACTAGATTAAAAAAAAGAAAAGAAGATAGGGCATTTGCAGTGAGGGCTCCAAAACTATGGAATAGTTTGCCAGCAGAACTTAGATATCTGATTGTCTGTCTGTTTTTTAAGGTCGATTGAAAAAATATTTGTATAGATGTGCCTATCACTTTTTGTGACTTTGTATAGCTCTTGATAAATGTTTCTATTATGATTGTGTTTTTATATTCTGTAAAGCACTTTGTGCGTTGAAGCTTTAAAAGTGCTATATAAATATAAACTTTACTTACTCTTGCTGAGGCGCAAATAATATATCATATATGGATATTATTATATTCAGTGGCTTCTGCTATATTCTTAGTGATATTTAGCGCCACAGTTTACCAGGAAATGACGATTTTGTTCTCTTTGACTCATTGGATGGAAATGGTCCTTAATTTGCATATGTTTTAATGTGATATTACAGTTTTGCGCATAAGTTAATTTGAATCTTTGGATGGAAATATATATTTGCATACGCGTCCATCAAAACACGTCTTAGCATTTAAATAAACATAAACAACTATTTAGAATTTTAATTGTTTTGTAGCTCTATGACCCATTCATACAGGAGTAAAATGCAAACCGCACGTTATAGTAGGCAGGGGGGATTTGGTGAATTGGGGGCCTCAGGCAAATATAAGAATGGGGCCCTATACATTTGCACACATTTACCTAGATCAACCTTGAGGTTCCTTTTTTTTGTCATGATGCTTGCTACTGCACAATGGTGCCCCGTAGTTGTGCCCAATGTTTCTACATTTTTCATGTACATGTTATAACAGGATTCTTTTATTTATATTTACTCATTTAGCGGACACTTTTATTCTTTCATGTTGTAGACCACGAAATAGCAATTTACCATTGCGATACAAGTTTTAACAAAAACAAATTATAAAATGATAATCCTCACAATTGAACCTTTAAACAATTTTTTTTAAGAGAAGGGATGAGTCAGAAGTATAAATTATTATATTATTTAAAACGGGTTTATGTGGATGGATTTTCACATTGGTCTAAACAAAAACTGCAGACTGGATTATTGAAAATGCACATTCATTCTCTGCCAGTACGAGGTGCTTTTGGAACGTTAGAAATATAGCGGTTTCCTCTGTAACGGCTGTAAACAAAGCAGCACTCAGCTCATAAATGATACTTTATCAGGTAAAGTGAAAATGCCATCGAAACTTTTCTGAATACAATCGGTTCCCTTCAGAGGTTCATTTAAAAAAAAAACTTGAGTGAGAATAAAAAAAGTGTGAATATAGCCTATATGATGAGGAAAGTCCACTGATGAGTTACCAGAGTAAGACTACATTTAATTTTATTCATATTAACTTAGGGCTTTCAATCAATTAAAATGTTTAATTGCGATTAATTGTACGATTGTTCCCCAAATTGTATGTCGCATTGGATTAAAAAAAAAGCGTCTGCAAAATGACTAAATGTAAATGATTGTCATGAGTTAACTTGTGAATAATCGCAACTAAATCGCACATTTTTATCTGTTCTAAATGTACCATAAAATAATACTTTTCAAGTTTTAATACTCTAATCAACATGAGTATGGGCAAATATGGATGCTTTATGCAATTTATACATAGAACATGAAGAGCATGTTTCATAGGTCATAGATGTTTTCCAAAGAACTTTTTCAAGTCTATTAGACACATGAAAAAAAGAACAGAAATACCAGGTTCCTATTATTTCTTTCTTTGCACTGAGCAATTTTCTTACATAAGCCTGTTTATATTTTCGCACTACAGGTCAGTTTACTTCTTCAGTTCTTCTGAAAATGCAAAATGCAGGCTACATTTATTATTAAATTTGTAATGTAATAATACAGAGGAAACTACTGCGAAGGTCCTATTCACATTGCAGAAATTGGGATTGCGCAGACATATTCTGCCATCAAGATGACGTCTTTATTAGATCAAGACAATGCCAAGTCTCATTCTGCATGTGCTTCAACAGATTGGTTTTGTAGACAGAGAGGACATGCTTAACTGCCCTGAGAGTGTGTTTGTAAAAAAAAACACAAAAAACACATTACAACCCCCTGTATGTTCTAAAATTTGATTGTTGTTGTCCTGTGTCAGCAAACACTTTTTTTTTTCAAGTAAAATAAAGTGAAAATGAAATGAAAAGTGTCAACTAATGCACCATTAAACTGAGATCTGCTCATGCTGCTGCTTTTTTTTTTTTTTTTGCGTTGCGCATTATAACCAATCACACACGATTGTTGACATTATGAATGCAACAGCCAATTGAGACGTTCATATGAGTCATAAACGCTGGAGTTTTGTTCAGTGCAGAGCTTGCTCACTGAATTCTGCACTCTGGTGAATTATCTCATCAGAAGGTACATGGACCGATGCAAGACTCATTTGACAATGTAGACAGCTTCACTGATTATTGTGGGAGTTCTTGAGAGTGCTTAAACTCTGGCTAGAGACTGAAGTCAATCATAAAGTTCTTTGATAATTCAAATGTTCTTTTCTTGTTTTCTGTACCTATATTTTATTCGCTGTTTGCATGTGGAAAATGCATGTGTGTAACTTACAATGTTTATTTTTTTTAATTTGTTGTCACGTTAAATAGTTTCAATCATATTAAAATATTTTATGACAAGACACCCATCTGGTACATGTGCCTAAAATGACAGGTTTGTGATGTGAGTTATTAAGCTACTTTTAGCCTTACACTGGAGTTGGTTCACCTTCACTGAGTGAGAAAGTATTTCTGACTTGTACTTTTTACTGAATGGTGTTTGTTTTTTTGGAACTTTGGTATAACAACTACTGTTTGTATTTGTTCTGGTCTGAATGTTAAAGCATAAGCCTATGCAAATAACAACTAATATAATTCCTTAAACCCTGGCTGCTTGTTATTTATTATACTAACTTCATCCCCTGCTTTCAAGTCATGTCACCTTTTATTTATATAGCACTTTATACAATACAGATTGTCAAAGTAGCTTTCTCTTTCCTTCTCTCTATCATCCTTTCAAGCTGATAGAAGACTTAATACGGTTTTAGACAAAATAGACAGCATTATTGATTTTGGATATAAGGTAAGACTTGCTGTTAACTGATTTTGGTTTCAGACAAATCTCTGCTGAATGATTTTGGATACCAGACAAAACTCATCTTCTGAGAGTCCAATATTAATTTGGTAAAAAATCCAAAATTCATGGTACGGAGATTCAATTTAACAAAACTGAAAGAAATCAAACTTGACATGCATCTTTTCTCTGTGGTACTTGCCCTCAAAACAGACCTTATGTTTCCACATATGTATTGATATATTAATTTACATTTAATTATGAAAATCTTACAATTTTAGTTTAAATTAAGTTGATAATTTATTTCTTGCGTTTATTTTTAAGTAGCATTTCTAGTCCTCCATAAAATAGATCACTCCATTAATTGATGCTGGCTCATAAAAGGCCCCAGAAAATTGATATACAGATATACAGGTTTAGTGTATTTTCAACACGTACACTTTTATAGAACAAATGCAAATCTTCAGACAATGTCAGAGGCTTTCAGATTTGCTTTTCTTTGAAACCTAGTTAGCAGTTTTACTTTAGCCAAAAATGTGGTATTGCAAAACACGGATTCATGGTTACAAAATAGCAAGTCTTGTCGTGCAATATTGACTGGTTGCATGATGCAAGACAGTTTGTCCAAGTTGTTTAGTACACATATACAAAAGAATTTGTGGACATTTTTTTCTATCAAAACCTTTATTTAACCCATGCTCAAATGATACTAAAAATAATACATGCTGTATTACCAAGGTTAACTGTAAAAACATTTAGTCTCTCCATGCTGGATAAGTGATCATTACAGCCATCTCAGACATGTCCTCTTATGACACTGATAGAATATACACGACTACTCTAATGTTTTTTTGGTTTGCAGGATGCAAAATATATAGTCACATGTGTGCACATCCCGGTTGAACTGATCTTTCTCTAAAATGTCTGTTGTGATCAGGCTCTCTGTGCTGATGCTTGGCTGGAAACACCAGGGCCTTTGTCTGTGATCACAAAATAATTCCTCCCTCTCTGAGTGATTGCTGACAATAGTGGAGTAACTGGACCTTCAGCCATGCCTGCCAAAATCAAAATAAATACTTTATTAACTGCAGTGAAGCAAAAAATAAAATAAGAATAAAAACAAAGGCAGAGTGGGAAGTATAGGCATTTTCAGATAATTTTGACTTCTGTCAAGTGAAAGGCTACCGTCACCTCTCACCTGAAGCAACACAGTGGCGCAAGGAATTTAGCAGACTGCTGCTTGAGAACTTGACCACCCCTCTGAAGAACTCCTCTCGGTCACCGAGGGTGTGGTTGCCATTTCCCCTGTACCTTGTCTCAAGCTAGGAAGAAAACAGAGGATCCGTGTAGTAAAGCCAATTTATGAATTTCAAGAGGCTTGTTTGTTGTGGTTAGTTCAAAAGAAATACATGTAATTTTATATAACAAATAAACTACTGATATTCAATCTAAAGTTGGTTATGTGAGATCAGCGGTTTACACACTCACTCTATACACTGCTGTTTCTAGTTTTGGTGAAGGGCCATGTCCAAATGCCTCACAGGACATCTGATGTCTCATCTCTTTATGGTCACTGTGTTCATTTCCAATACAGGGATCTGTACAAAAGACAAGGAAAGACCAACAAAACTACATAGATTAATTATAGGTAAGTTATATCACAGGATATAACTTAAGGATACATTAAATCTTTTCACTTACTGCTTTCACAAAAGCAAAGCATAGCCCAGTGATGAATTTAAATAAGAATTTCTGCTAACTCAAAACAAAGAACACCTTTTCTTTTGAAGTTCCATAAAGTGTAATGTGGGCAATCTGCTTTGAACAAATTTTATTGCCAATTTGGAATAGTATTTAAATCTGATATCTGACAGGAATACTCTATATAGTTATAAACTTATATCTAGTGTCCTTTTAATTTATACCTTGATACATGATCCTAAAGCTCTCACTGCGAATTGATACACGTTTTCTGTAGCATCTAATTTCTTTGTGGAGAGATTATCCACATTTATCACCTCCTATCAACAGCTTTGATTCTTATGTAAGATACATAAGAATAAAATAAAAACATGTACATACGGGAAAGGGTGTTTCTGTCCTGTAGGATCCTCGAGTGTGCATTTGGAAAAACCTATCAGTAAAAAATAAATAATAATTAAAGAAAACAATACATTAAACAAGTTTAGTATTTGTTATATAAATACAATTTGCAAGAATTTACTGTTTCTTTGAAAAATCACAAACAACAATTCATTAGTAAATTAAAATTAACAATATTTTCATTCTTCAATAACTGCCTTCAATGCATTCTTGACCTTGACATCTTTGGAACTATACAACTCAAACCACATCAGGAAGTGGTCAGGGTATGTCCACATTCTAGTAGGTAAAACAACATAAATGGAAATTATGTCATCTTTGGGGGACTAAAAGTGAGGCAGTGAAAAGCAGAGGTGCGTTCCATTTGACCAGAAAGTGGACTTCACAGATTATTCCGCCATCTTAAGTGAGATTCCAAAGGAAGAGAGGGAACATGTTCAGTTTGAAGGGCACTGCAAACTGCATTGGGAATAAGAGAACATCGATTCATCACTTAACAGGAAGTGGAGAAGGAAAATCACCCAACTGGCAATGCGCACAGCGGCACCAGTAGAACTAATGATGAAGCAGAGCTATTTCAAGTGTTATTTTAAAGGCTCTGCAAATGGAGGGGTTGCAATAAATGTTGTTATTATACAAATGAGAGTATTTATGAATGGTTATGGCGACGAATGTTACATTTGTATTATATGAATAAGTCAAACTAAGTAAAACCGGCAAGAAACAGCTGAGGCTCTGTCATTTTTTTATTTACCTCAAGTAACGTTCTGAGGCTACGTGTGGGAAAGTATGAGATGACACCACTACAATCTGTTAACAGTCTAAACGTATACATTGACTATATTTATTACATACACAATTGTATATGTATTTAAATTTGAAAGAAAAATTAATTAAAATTTGTTATATCATAATCTGTGTGAACCCATTATTGCCTTTCTTGATGTTCCAAATGAATGATTATAGTCAGTGAAGTTCATTTCAACGGATATCCCGTGCTTAGGGAGTAGACCCTGTCAATTGGAACGCACCTCAGGTGTTTTGATATTGTGAACATGGCTTCTGCTGCAGACTGTCATGGCAATAGCGTGTAAGTGCAAAAATCATGAAAAAGAAAATGCTTTAGGTTATTGAGGAATACTGCTGGAAAAATATAATGTAATTTACAAATGCAGTTAGTATTTATCCTAGTTGCACACTAAAATCCTCAACTTCGGAAGTGAAGCAACCACTCTCTTGGTTGTTATATCTATAATAACAAGCATGCCTCAATACCTTTACACATGAGAAGAAAAATCATCTTATATCTGAAATATCAAACTTCTGTTGATAAAGAAACTGCCACATTTGTCTTTTGTGGTGTATTCTAAGTATAGAGTAAAAATATGCTTGAATTATATTTTCCATCTAACAAGTACATTTTAATAAACTTTTATATGAAAATGCAAACAAACATATGCAGGTAATTAGGCTGACTGTTTAAAAAAACATCAGATAATCAAGGTCAATCTTATTTATAAAGTTAAGCACATATTTGGATTTGGCTTACAAGCTGCCACTTGGAGAGCCCTGATAGATTACCTGCTGATAACGTCTCAGAAGTAAGTCCCTCATTGCAGTGAGACTCTTGGTTGTCAGGTGGCCGTCCTTTATAGAGCCATGTTTAGTGGCTATTACTAATGCCTATGAACGTGAGAGAACAAAAACACACAAAATAAATTGTACTTTTTTGTGGGGAGAATATTTTTTTCATTTATTAAATCCGTTGGGCATCAAGTTGCCTCAACATCTGGTTATACACTATAAATGAAAAAAAGTCGAAAAAACAAACACATCACACCAAAGAAAATGGCTAAGGAAAACCAAAAGGATATACATATCAAATGTGTCACCTGACAAAGAAATATCTTGTGTTTGGCCATGAGGTTGGATATAAACACATAGGAAGTGTGCAGGTGGTGCACAACATAAGTTGGCTTTAGGTGGTTGGGTTTGCTGAAGTTGTCTCCCCATGCAACCCGAATCCATATAGCCTCATCCTCATGTTTTTTCATCTTAATGGAAATCTTCAAAAGCAAAATCAAAAGATTTTAATTAATAGACTATTAAGTGACGTTACTTTGAATTGTTAAACTGGAAAAAAAGTTTAGTTGGATTTGAAAGCTTAAATGCCAAATTAAGTTGTTTTATTACATGCCGAATGACTCCATGCAAGTGTGCCTTAAACTGTTCTTTAAACTGTGTCAACTCTACGCAAACTGCATCATCTGTAGAGAAAACAAAAAGGAACTGCCTTAGACAATGATTCAGTTCTCTAAAAAAGAAAAAAAAAAAAATACACATAACATGCCAAATTATACTCATTGTACATTCCTTCAAATCAATTTAACTATGAAATGCGTAAATAAAACTATCTTACCCTGTGCCTCAGTAAGCTGGCATGCATGCCAGGTGCCTTGATCAGGATTTTCTATATGATCTAATAAAAAAAATAAAATAAAAATCAAGCTCAGTGGGTTAATTTACAAAAAAAAAATGTAATTACAATAAATGTTTGTTTAAAAAAAAAGTCAATTTCACTCACAGATCATTTCCAAATTAGTGATGTGCTTCAGGTTAAGCCTGTTCTCCTACAATAGGGAGAGGAAGAGAGAGATTTTACACAATCATTTTAGTTAATGGTAAAACTCGCTGCCTGTTCTTATAGGAATCCCAAAAACAATTTAATAATTATGTCATGTTGCTTCATAACCTTTTTTTTATCAGAAATTCGTGATATGTTACAAAACACTGCTATGCAAATGATATAGAAGTCTGCTGGGTGACAATTTACAATTAACGTTACCATATAACGTTGACTTACTTGTTAACAAATAACAATCCTATTTCTGTATTTTTTTTTGTTAGAACCTAAGCTAAAGCCTTCATGAAATCTGTCTACTGGGTTTGGATTAGGTAGCGTTATACATTTACCGAACACATACATTAATTTGAAATGATAGTTAAATCGTTATTTAAAAAATGACTTAAAGACTTAAAAGAGTAAAAAAAGTTGTTGTAAAAAAATCTGTGGTAGTAACGTTATGCCATTTCATGGATTTTACGTAACGTTACTTCACACATAAAACTGTTGGGGGAAAAAAAATCATAATTTAAACGGATGTACCTCACCTCACAGAAATGGATAACATGTTCCACTATCATCCATTTGGGTCGTGTGTAATCCAGGGCATTCAGTTGATCTGCTGATAAACAGTTCCATTTCTTCAAAAGATTTTCTATATTTTTGTTCGATATTTTCCGGATTATCCGATTTAGAACAGATGCGGCTTGTGCGTCCATCGTACGGACGAAAGGGTTCTAAAGTTACGTTAAAAATGAATAGAAATGGTCATCATATCTTTCGCGTTTTAGAAGTTCAATCAAACCGCCAGAAATCAAACAGGGATCTGAACCGGAAGTTCCGGTCTAAAGCGGGCGGGCCTTTCTTCTTCTTCTTTTTCTAGTTTTACGGCGGATCGCAGACTTATAAGTGCATTACCGCCACCTATCTCGAAAATGGACCATTGACACTCTACCTACAATCTCCTAATTAACCTCCCAACCCATCTTCAAACACCTTTATCTTTCACTCTATCCTCTCTCTCCTCCACCCGCCCAGAGTTTTCATAGAGCTTAATTCGGCGCTGCGTGTTCAGCTCCTCCGTCCACCCGCACCCTCTCAAGCAGGATTTGAAAGAGAAAAAAACACACACACACATATATATATATATATATATATATATATATTACCACTTATACTCGCTTGTTCAAACCAGTTCTTCCTAGATATTGTAAAAACAATGATTTAGTATTTCTTTTTGGATTTAATACATTTTTAATTGTAAACTGTTCACCCTTATTCTCTAGTTCCTCTTTCAACTAATTTCTTTCAGCATTATATTTCCTGCAGTATTATAACATGTTCGACTTTTTCGTTAACATAACATACCTCATATAGCCCTGTTGGATATTTATTTATTAAATTCATTGTATTGATCAACCTTGTATGTCCAAGTCGTAACATTGTAATCATGTTCTCCTCAGCTCTGCTCTTCCTGAAACTCTTCCCTTACCTACTGTTGACTGAATTTGATACAAATGCCTACCTTTGGTATCTTTGTCCCATAACTAGGACAGATATCTTTGGTACTTTAACTTCACTAATCCACCTTATTGCCATAATTATTGCAAACATCTTGCCAGTAAACACTAATAAACAATCGGATGTTCTACAGCTCTAATTCAATTTTGACTTTGGTATTATGAATGCATAAAAGTATTTCATATGCAATATAAATATTATAGTGTATTCAAGTCCTCACAAATTGAAGGTGAATGTAATTGGGAATGTTGATGACACAATTTAGTCTGTTCATATTTAATGTTCTGTTCAGAAAGAACAGTGAAGCTTGTCAGAAAACACTACTAATTTAATCTGGCTTGTGCATTCAATCATTACTCATCATTCTCTGCGGCATAACAACATGATAATAAAACATTATACAATAATCTAATGTGCATTATGCAGCTCTTCGTTATGAAGTGAAAGAAAAATATCATTGTATACATAGTTCATATCATTCGGATTAAATGACCATGAATGCCCTTTTTTATTAATATTAGAAATGATTTATTTTGTATTATTTTATATTTAATTTGATTAGTACAATTATATTGTTAAAGTTACATCATGCAAGGATTGTTTTTCTTAAAAACAAAATATATACATTTGGATTATTTAAATTAATACATTTACCCCATTACAACTGGACAGCAGTAAGAGATCGTGGATTTTTTTCCGTCCGCAAAGACATAAAAGTATTTTATTTATTATTAATTTGACTGGTCTACAAGGATGAGAAGAACCAAGTGTTTCACCGACTGTTTTTTGCAAATCAAAAATACAATTTCCAGAGTGGGGAACGCTATAATCAAAAGTGCAGTAGGTGGCAATAGTGTTCCAAAAGACTGATTAGCGAATAAACAAGAAGAAGAAAAAAGGGAACGCAATGTACCATAGGAAGGCACCACATATGTAATGATTAGTTGGATAGTGTGGTTTTAAAACGGGTTATTATTTACAAAGTAAATAACTGACATCTCTGTCAGACAATCAAATATAGACGAGGAGCTGAGCGAAATACTTTTCTAAATCGCTGTAAACACGTGAATGTCGCTCTGTAAACACGTGAACTGTGATGCCCTTCACGAGCAACAAACTTCTGGATTGGAGTAATTGATTTGCAGAGCAGTCAATTCAGCCTCTGTTCTCAGATGAAACGTCTATAAGATTGGTGAGCTGATAATCTTTCATAACTTCAATGTGTAATTGACCGCTTCTTCTAACGTAATTGTCATGGCAAAACAGCAAAAAATAAATAAATAAATAAACAAGCATACACCACCGAGAAAATAACTATGGATAAAGGTATAAAGTGTGTGACAGCAACATTAAAGTAATTAATAAAAAAATGTAATGGCAGAATGGCACTTTACTTACTTTATTAGTTATCATGTATTTAAAAGAAAATGTCCACACTCCCCCCCCCCCCCCCCCCCCAGTCATTAGTACTAACAAAGTTCTCTCAGTACTGCTACAAGTTCTTTTTGAAAAAATAATTCAGAAGGTGTTCAGACTCCTTTCCACTATTTGTTATGTTGCAGCCTTATGCTGTGATGATTTAAATTAAAAAATACGATCAATCACAATACGTCATTCAGATTTGTACATTTAAACGTATATTAATAAAGCATTTTAGCATAACTGGGATAATAGTTTAGATGATAACCCTATATGCAAAATACACCATTCAAAATTAAGTACTTAATAAATAATGACTTATTTTTATTAAAACGTGTTGATTTGACTAATGTACCGATGAGGGAAAACTTTGAAATTTGGATTAGTGCTTAAAACACTGCAACATTTTTTGGATACAGTGTAAACGGTTTGTGGTATCTGTTGCCATCTGCTCGACAAAATGATTAATAGTACGTAACAAACTGTTGTGTCCAATTACAGCAGCTTGTTTCACTTCACATCTCTTCTTTGTCATAATCATCAGATAGATTGATTGATTTATTGACAGATAAACATTATTCTAGAAGTAATTCACTTGTTTGAACATATTGGTTCTAAAATAAACATTAATTGAAATTAGTGCTGTCAAACGATTAATAGCAATCATCCAAAATAAAAGTTTTTGTTTACATAATATGTGTGTGTACTGTGTATTTGTATTATATTTATAAAAATACACACACATGCATGTATATATTTAATAAAAATATGTTATGTTTTTATATTAAATAAATGTATATATAAGACAAATTATTTGAATAGAAATATATACATGTACATATTTTCAAAATATACTGTATGTGTGTGTATTTATTAGGGGTGGGCATAGATTAATTTTTTTAATCTAGATTAATCTAGATTAATTTTGGAATTAATCTAGATTAAAATGGCTCATTTGAATTCTGCCGAAGGCATTCAGAATATGTGTGCTACCCAAATAATGGCTAAAAGTAAGTCTTTGAGAACGGGTTTCTCAAGCCAGGTGGCGCATTAGACCAGGGGCTCATCTCCTGTTTCCAGAATGCATCACAAACTGCTTGAGAAAGCTGTTCTACTATGATAATTGGTGATGAAAATAAACTATGTTTAATAAGATGTACTTGTGTTTACTAACTGTTTATTCAGTTAAACATGAATTTTGAACTGTAGGCCTACATAAGAGGTCGTGATGAACTGTTTACAGTTTCCATTGGGAAGCTTCTTAAAAATAAATGTTCCCTGAAGCAAACCCGGCGGCTTCATAGCTGCATCCATGTTAGCACGTCACGTCTGATGTGGTAATTTCACAGTAACGTTAGGCATACACACAGGTTCGAAGCAGAGGGTGACACGGGAGTGAATACTCAAGTTCACATGAGACATAAAGCGCTTCCTGTTTGCTTAAAAGCGCAACGTTTCGTTGTTATTCTGAGTGCACACAAATAAACGTAGAGTCTTTACAGATTCGAAAGATGTATTAGGCTACTTTTATCTGTATGACCAAGAATGACGGAGATGTAAGAGCAAGTGAGCGCACCGGAGCCTGTCCTGCAGCAAACGCGCTTCCACACAAACACTTCAATAGCGCACGTTTCTCTAGGTTAACATCATATTGAGCGGCCATGTAAAGTTGCTACTACATACATCTTTCAGATGAAAAGCCATATTTGAGGTTGATGAATGATAGTTGAGCGTTTGGATGTCCTGCCCGATTGTATTACCACATAGACCAGCCGTTAACAATCTGTCCATCACGGACTGCGAGCCTCTAGTTCGAAGACTCGTTCTCGCCCCCTACAGTGCAATTCGGCTAGGTATACATCCGCGCTAAAATATCAGGGTGAAAGTCATCATAGCTTGCGTAGTATAGACCCAGCTCCCAACCCAACTTTGAGAATAGATTAACGGCGATATTTTTTTTATCGCCGATAAGAGTCTCGCGTTAACGCAGCACGTTAACGCCGATAACGGCCCACCACTAGTATTTATATATACATAATAAATATACACAGTACACACACACATTATGTAAATAAAAACTTATTTCGGATGCGATTAATCACGATTAATCATTTGACAGCACTAATTAAATTATTTTTCACTGCAACTGGGGAAAAATATGCAAGTTTTTCATAAGTTTTCATAAGCAAGTAAACAAGTCAATCAGCAGTTTCTGTTTTAAGAGATGTTTAATGATATTATACTGTGTTGCTCCTGGGACTAAATACTCTTTCAGATGGGGAGCTAGTAGCTGGAACACAAAAAATAAGGTTTATGGTGACACGGTGAACGTAACATTGCAACAAAGCGGTCTATGATTTTTAGACACAAAAAGGGCTTTTTAGTTTTACACTTAAAATAGTTAACAAAATAGGTGTTTACTAAAAACCTTTTGTATTCATAAACAGACGTTTCATATTGTACAGTCATAAACCCAGGGTAAGCATTCTTTTTAAAATTTTTGTGAGGTCATTGATGAGGATGAAATTGGCTCTAGTGCTCATATTGCCAACTGTACTATCAAGTTTTCCTGACATTTCTGACTATAAATCTATGAATTAAATTTACATTTACATTTATGCATTTAGCAGACGCTTTTATCCAAAGCGACTTACATTGCATTCAAGTTACAGTTTCTACATTTTATCAGGTCTTGCTTTCCCTGGGAATCGAACCCATGATCTTGGCGTTGCTAGCGCCATGCTTTACCAGTTGAGCTACAGGAAAGCTGTAAATGGTCTCTAATAATGTGTTTTTGTTCACCATGGTGTGAAAAGTCCTCAGGAGTATATATATATATAGGAGTGTATTTAGAAATAGAGTTGAAGAACAGATGCTTTCATTTGATAAAAAATTAAAATAAAATGGGACACATGTGTCAGAGCTTCTGTGTCCAACATAATATTTCTTGTGAAAAGTGACTTTGCTGTCTTTTGTTATAAAGATAATTGTAAAGTCATAGTAATCAACAGTTCTGTGAATGCCACTTTTATGTCTTATTTATATAATAAATGTTGAATTAAATTTGAGTATATTGATTGGATTAATATTAATAAATGTTTTCTTCTGTTGCAGGTAAGTGTCCCAGATTTCAGAGGATTTTAGAATGAGTGATGGGATGGGATGGGGAGGCAGTAGTATCCTTAATGTCATGTCAAATTTCCTGTTTTCTGCAGTGGAAAAACTAATATCATTGGTCTGATAATCAACCTATTTATTTTTTAATCAGCATCGGCAGATAACAGCCAGATTTACAGAAGTGTGTCAGTTTCGCTAATGAATAATGCGCAATAGACATTTTCTGTTTTCAAATACGTTTGAGTGAACTTCAATTAATGTAATCGCTCACCCCAAAATTTTCATTCTGTTATCATATTTACAACATTTATGTTGTTTCAAACCGATAAGACTTCATTTTCATAACATAAATGAGGATATTTTTCATTTTCTCCAATTATTTATTTCCATCCATTAAGTGTCCACGCAACCAAAACCTTTAAGCATCAAAATCTATATATATGTGACCCTGGACCACAAAACCAGTCATAAGTCGTCGGGGTATATTTGTAGCAATAGCCAAAAATACATTGTGTGGGTCAAAATGATCTATTTTTCTTTTATGCCAAAAATCATTAGGATATTAAGTAAAGATAATTTTCCATGAAGATATTTTGTAAATGTCCTACTGTAAATATATTAAAACTTAATATAGCTTTAAAGGCAATTTTCTCAGTGTTTAAATTATTTTACACCCTTAAATTCCAGATTTTCAACAATGACAGATTTTTTAATTTGGTCAACTTTTCTTTAAACCGTTTGTATAGTACTGTGAAACAGTCTTAAGGACATTAGATGTCTCACAAAATTTTTTTATTTGAAGATGATTATATCTTTGTCCCACACACCATCATAGAATCAGTGATTATATGAATGAACATAGGCAATTGAGACCATAAATACATAGAATAACTAAGACCAACTCATCTTAATCTGAAAATGACTTGCATGGGAAGCACAGCATTTAGAAAATTTTAGGCACTTACTTTTTTCGCCTCCCTCTTCACGTTTATCTTACTTTAAGAATAATAGTCACCAGCAGGGCAAGTGCCGTCACAGTTTGAAAGACATTCAGCCTTAACTCAGGATGCATCCTGATCTGTCGCCCCATCTACATACTGACGAGTGCAATCAACTTATAACACTTCTCAAACAGTGCCACAAGGAGGTATGGAAACATATTCATGCAAACATGCTTTTCAGAGTTAACATTTCACCTCCTTAATTGTACAATCCACAAACAACGCAGTAATGCAAAAATTTGCTTTCACGTGAAAATGTAATTTTGGGAATGAAGCAAACAAATAAATGAAATGTGTTATCATTTGCTTCATATATTTAGCTTCATGTAATTTCATACCTTCATGATTTTGTTCTGTGGACCAAAAAAGGAAGACATCTGAAGAATTTCTATGCTTTAATAACTATCTATGAAAGTCATACAGGTAAAACAAGATGATAAGTTAATGATGACATATTTTCTAAGTAATCTATTACTTTAAATCTGTATTGGGTGCATCATGCTACTTTTTGGATTGTACCTTTTATTCTGGTTGTTTAATTGTTTTCTGATAATCTGTTATAAAACCTGTTCACAAATAAGAGACTGTTTGGTTTGAAAACAGGAATGTAAGTAATTATTGTCTGGCTCTGTCTATAGCATAACGTCCTCAAGTTCTTTGGCACATGTAATGATATGGACCGTGCAATGCGGGACTGTCTCAAGAAAGAGGTGAGGACATGAGACTTTGTGACTTCGTGATATAGTAATTTTGTAATAAATCCAAAAGCAAGATGTGTAAAAAAAATTAAAAAAAATAGTCTAGAAAGTACAAATGGCAACTGAGATGAATGATCCTCTGCTGCTCTCTACTGGTTATTCAAAGGTAATTTCGTGTTATTTTCATAATATTGGGGGAGGGGGCATGGGCATATTTGTCACCTTTTTCACCCATGATGAGCACTAAATCAAAAGATTTGTAAAGTCAGTCTGTAAGTATTCCTCTGACTTGTCTAGTTGTCTTGGGCTAAATAATTTGCCTCTCTTTGTCCCCACAGTATAAGGCAAAGAGGGAGCGCAGCAAGGCCCACGCAGAAGAAATGAGACAGCGTTTAAAAGAACAACCAAAAGAGCATCCTTAGAATCAAACATCGCCCCCTTGGAGAACAAAACTACTCCAGACATCAACTAGTTTCTGGTGTTAGGGTGCTTGGACACACAATCTGGAATGCTTTTCTGTGAGGATTAATTTATTATGACCCTTGCCGTAAATAAGGTAGTAGAGCAAGTTGAAGATTATACTTAAGTTTATTTAATAATGTTTAATTGCAGGCTGTGAGCTGTAGCCCAGTTGAGACCTACTGATCTGAAAAGTGGGTCTGAAACTAAACAATGTAAACATTTTGATTGTTTAAATTACAATTAAAAAAGTTCAAAATTAACATTGTCATTAGCACATTTATTGGCAGCTTGTCTACATAAATATGTTTTCATGTATCAATTACTAATACACATGTCCAATCAGTTGAATTTAAGATATTGTCAATTAGAGAAAACCAATATAACCAAGAGGATTCCAATCAAAGTGTATAAACACAACAACTCCCCGTCATGTCATTGCTACCAGTCACGAGTCAGGCCAAGTCACAGCTGATCTACCTGAGCCTCATAACAGGCCCGCCAAGCCAGAATATGCTCACGTCAGGCCTGCCAAGCCAGGGTCTGTCCTCGTCATGCCTGCCAAGCCAGGGCCTGCTCGCGTCATGTCGGCCACGCCTGAGTCCCCGGCCAAGATGGCCACCACGCCTGCGGATGCACCTCTTTGGCCAGGATTGATGGCTAGTGTGGACCCACCACTGGTATCGGTGCGAGCAGCTAGGATCCCCAAGCCCGCTCAGTCCCAGGAGCCCGCAGAGTCCGCTCCAGAGCCCGCTCCGTCCCAGGAGCCCGCAGAGTCCGCTCCAGAACCCGCTCCGTCCCAGGAGCCAGCAGAGTCCGCTCCAGAGCCCGCTCCGTCCCAGGAGCCCGCAGAGTCCGCTCCAGAGCCCGCTCCGTCCCAGGAGCCCGCAGAGTCCGCTCCAGAGGCCGCTCCGATCCAGGAGCCCACAGAGTCCGGCACTCCGGGTCCCCTGCTGGTCCCGTCCGGCTCCCCAGAGTCCCTGCTGGTCCCGTCCGGTTCCCCAGAGCCCCTGCTGGCCCCGTCCGGCTCACCTTCATCTCCGCTGGTTCCTTCCGGCTCACCTTCATCTCCGCTGGTTCCTTCCAGTTCAGTGCCTCCCGAGCGCCCCCGAGACTCAGTACGTCCAGAACACCCCCTGACGTTCGCGCCTCCAGAGTGCCTCCCTGAGGTAGTGGATTGCCCCTTTTTGGAGGGGAACTACCCGCCTGTGCTCACGGAGACCCCGGACCCGCCATGGCCCATGAAGTCCCCTGATCCATCATGGCTGCCCGAGGCCCCGGATCTACCATGGCCGCTTAAACTCCCTGCCTCGGTCCTTGAGACTGTATGTGCTCTCTCTGCCTCTTGTGTCTCAGTTTCCTCTAGGTCCCAGTCTCTGTCATGGGTCCCTGCTCCGCCCTGGAGGGCGCCGGTCTCGTCCGCTCCGCCCTGGAGGGCGCCTGACCTGCCAGAGTCACCTCACGCCTCCGCTGACCTGCCAGAGTCACCTCACGCCTCCGCTGACCTGCCAGAGTCACCTCACGCCTCCGCTGACCTGCCAGAGTCACCTCACGCCTCCGCTGACCTGCCAGAGTCACCTCACGCCTCCGCTGACCTGCCAGAGTCACCTCACGCCTCCGCTGACCTGCCAGAGTCACCTCACGCCTCCGCTGACCTGCCAGAGTCACCTCACGCCTCCGCTGACCTGCCAGAGTCACCTCACGCCTCCGCTGACCTGCCAGAGTCACCTCACGCCTCCGCTGACCTGCCAGAGTCACCTCACGCCTCCGCTGACCTGCCAGAGTCACCTCACGCCTCCGCTGACCTGCCAGAGTCACCTCACGCCTCCGCTGATGCAACAACTGAGCTGCCAGAGTCTCCTCAGGCCACAGCGGTCTACCCAGTGTCCCTTTACGTCTCTGCTGTCTCGTCCGCCCTGCCTTGGTAGGCTCCTGTCTCATTGGCCCCACATGGACCTGGCCCTCCGTCCCCTCCCCGGTTCCACCTCCGCTCCACCGTCCTCCTGGAATGTGCTGTGTGTGAAGCGTCTGGAAGCCGCTCTTAGGGGGGGGGCTCTGTCATGAATCTGGTTGCCACTCACCACATCTCTTGCACTTACAGCTGCACATCACCTATGGACTGCATCTCCCATCATTCACTGCACTACGACACACACAGTTCCATCCACCATTGCACCAATTACACAGCTGTCACTAATCAACCCTGATTGTCTTGCCACACCTGCACCTCATTCACTCACCCACATATAAGCAGCACACTTCCCTACACACGTTGCTAAGTCTTGTTTTGCCCCGGCTGACATTCTAAACGGTTTCCCTTGTATTTGTTATCTCTGTGTTTGACCCCGGACTGCCTGACCTTGGAACTCTGAACCTGTGCTTGTCTCCTCGACCCCTGCCTGGTATTGTTTACGTCTCTGCTCTGCCTCTGATATTCCTGTTGTTGCCCGCTGACCATTGCCTGTTTGATTCTGCCTCTGTCTAATAAACCTTACTGCAAATGGATCCACATGTCTATGCCCAGTGATTACACTAATCAACATGCGCATGGACAAATATGGATGCTTTAAGCAAATTTATGTTTATTATTATTGAAACCATAGTCAACAGCATGAAGACTAGACATGTTTCAAAGGTAATAGATGTTTTTTCAAAGAACTTGTTCATGTCTATTAGACACATGCAAAAAGAAATACCAGGTTCCCATTACTTCTCTTTCTTTGCACTGAGCAATTTACTGACACAAACCAGTTTACATTTTTGCAGGACAGGGCAGCTCTCTTCTTCTGAACATGCAAAATGTACATTGCCTATATTGTTTATTATTACATTTGTTTCCCTCACTGTGCCAACATACTGTATTTTGATGCAGCTAAATTCTCAATAAAACAGTTTTCATTAATATATTTTACTGTTTCTGTTGTCAGACAACGGAATGAACATGAAAAAGTGATTGAAACGTGACCCATTAAGACTACATGACTAGCTCTCCTTTACAAGATGTTAATCTTACAAAAATCCTTATAATCGAGCCGTTGTCTTATTAATTAAAATACTGTGCTGTGATTTTGGCTATACTTGCATGTAAAGTTAGAGAAGCAAGCAAATAATATCTGTGTTTAACTGAATTAAGCTCTGCTCTTCTCTGCCGCGCACTGAACAGAAACTGAGCAGATGCAGAGAGAGAGATGTGTGTATGCGCCTGCTGGGAAAGCAAGACCTCTCCCTCGCGCGGTAGTACCGGCGATTCTCGGAGACTAAATAAGGTTTGGGCGCCTTTTTTTGGGGAACAATTTGCTAAAGGGGTCTGCAATGCTGCTAAGTTGGCAACACTGTGCATCTCCATTTCTCCAACTACAGGTTGGGCCACAGGTCAAACAGAAAATATGCGCTGCGTTAATCGCGCGTTAATACAATTAGTGCTGTTAAAAGGAATTTGCGTTAATGCGTTATTAACGCTACTATAAACTACTTTATTTGCAATAGACAGGCAGAAGTGAATTCAGAGCATGAATGAGGCAGAAAGTTTCAATGAGGCTTCAGAGGTAAGGACAGATTATTTACAGCATTGTCTATGATAATATATTTCTTATACCTTTTAACATAGATTAATCAGACTAATTTGTACTTTTTTATACTTCAGTTTTAAGTAGCTTTATATATTTAGATATGTTAGTTTTAATACTGTGTAAAAAAACTACTACTTTTAAACTAACCAGCCAGAAAGCTTAAAGAAAATGTCACTAAATGTTTATTTCATGTCGTTGTTTAATTGATATAGGGTCTACACAGAGTCGTAGCAATGCGGCAGGCAAGGCAGGCAATTGCCTGGGGCCCCGTATTTTGAGGGGGCCCCCGACAGCTGACCATTTGAACAATCGGAAATGTCATTATTAATAATATACACGTAACATGGAGCAATATATCGGCATCCCCCCTAGGGCTCTCCCTCTCGCGTTACGCTGGATGTGTTTTCTTTTTCCTCGTGATGCGTCGGCCGCCGTTTCCAAACTGGCACAGCACTTACTCGTGCGTTTACTGGGCTATTTTAAAAATGAAAAGAACTTATCCATTTGGCAGCCAAAAGCGGAAAAAAGCAAGAAAAGGAGGAAAAGAGGAAACATGACAGCGGTAAGTTAAATGATGGAGATAAGATTGACTTGATAATTATGACAAACAAATGTGTTTGTTGTTAATTCCAGCTTATTTTCGTTTAATTATTTGCTAGATGAAATACTAGTCCAATTACTTCTAGGGTTACTGGAAAACAGGTTAGCTAGGGTTGCATTTAGCAGCAGCATATGTTATATAGCAATTAGCAGGTATTAACGTAGGCTGCAATATAATAGGTAGTAATGTTACCGGGAAAGACGCGCACATCACCACTTGGCAAGTTTCGGTACTGTGTCTTGCTGCCAGCGGGGAGCTCACGAAACTATATACATAAATATTGTTATATTTACTTAGTTGACATTATTTTTTTTAGCTCTTCTAAATTAAATTAGTTGAGTTAACATAATTAGTTGTCAACAAACAATTAACTAATAGTTAATACACTTTAAATTAAATTAAAAAGATTAAATTAAAATGATAATCATATATTTCTGCATGCTGGAGCATTACTTAAGTTCCTGTCACTCACCACCAGATTCCCCAGTCCCTTCTCCTGACTGAAAATGGTAAGTTTAGTGTCAGATATAGTGTTATTTACTATATCAATAGATTTACTTGCATTATCCAACTCTTCTATTAAAGTAGTTAACGTAGCTAGTTGATAAACTAATAATAAATAATAAATTAAGATGATAACCATATATTTATATAGGAGTATTGCTTAAGTCCCTATTATCACTGCCTCAGACAGAAGATACCCCAGTCCATGAAGGTCTTTGAATATGGAGGACATAGTGACAGCATTTGCTGTAGCTAAGGCTCGTAAGCACCATTTTTAAGGTTACAATCCGTTACTGTAAATATGAAGATTGTTCAGTATCTTCAAGATTGTATTGTATCTTCTGCCATGAAGATGATTACGATTTTGTTAAAGTATAAGCACATTGTTTTAAAAAAATAAATAATTTATGTTATATTATGTGTTTTGACTAATTTTTGTATGTTGTATAAATATATATCTAGGTAACAAAGATATATTAACAAAATAATATTTTAGAAGGGCCTCATCTATTAATTTTGCCTGGGGCCCCCACTTCATCTTGGTTCGCCTCTGGGTCTACATACCTTGACATGCTTGTCAGTTGAGCTCAATACATAGTTTCTTTGCAATAGTTTGTTTTGAATTACTTTTTTAATTTAATTCATGAAACATGGACTGTATAATAAAACAGAACAGAATAAAGTAGTATGTGAATGTGCAAGTATCCATTACTGTGTGCCATGTACTGTACATACAACATACACAAAATACAATGTGAAATATGTAAACAATAGCACCCTTATAAGGACATCTTTGTAACTTATACTCAAAAAGGTGCACATTAGTACCTTAGAGTACCAATATGTACCTTAATGTACAACTATGAAAGTTTTTGGGGTAAATAAGGTACAGAGAGAGCTGTCAAACTCTCAGACCTCGGCCTAAACACTTCACTCTGTGACTGGATTCAAGACTTTCTCACCGGCAGACCACAAGTGGTGAAAATGGGCCAGTTCACCTCCAACTCCATCACCCTGAACATAGGAGCCCCACAAGGCTGTGTCCTGAGCCCCCTGCTCTACTCTCTCTACACACACGACTGCGTGTCCTCTCACAGCTCCACCTCTATTGTTAAATTTGCTGATGATACTGTGGTTCTGGGCCTCATTTCCAACAATGATGAGACCGCATACTTGGATGAGGTAGAGAGACTTACATCATGGTGCCAGGACAACTGTCTCTCTCTGAACGTGAGCAAAACTGGGGGTATCATTACGAAATTAATGCTTTTCTCTAATACACATTGGCCACAATTAACGGCACCCTTTTATTAAATACTTTTTGAAACATTTGCCAGTTTAACAGCTCTACATTTTCTCATATAATGCCTGATGAGGTTAGAGAACACCTGACAAGAGATCAGAGACCATTCCTTCATCCAGAATCACTACAGACCCTTTAGACCTGAATGGCACACACACACACACAGCTGGACAGAATATGAGTGACCACAGGACATCATATCAGGTTTCGAGTCATCATGTTGTTGAAGAATCCAACAAGGACACTGGTAACACCACGCAGCCACAACAAACTCAGCTCATAGAAACTATCCCGGCTGAGCCCTGCCCACAGAGCTCATCACAGATAGACTATGACATACTACAACAGCTCTAAGACTCAGCACCCAAGGACGACTTTCTGTAAAACAGCCAGGGAAGCCAAGACAACATATCACAGCCACCGGAAACATCAGAGCCAGAGCCCCGCTCACCAGACACACTATCCCTCTCTCCAGCATCTCTACTTCTAAGCTTCTCACAGAAAAGGGAGGAACTGGTGTATGCTGGAACCAAACTCTCCAACTCTATATCTGCAAGCCCCCAGATATAAACTAAAAAACGGCAGGCCCCACAACCACCAAAGCCTGTGGACCGAGCTCATCCTCCTCCTCCTGTGAGAGCACTTCGACCACTGCCACAACATCAAGGACCAAATCCTCCTCCATCTGGTGTAGGTGAACCAAAAACAACTGATAGCTACTCTCAGTGATGTGTGTCGGGTCCCCGCTATGATAGCAGCGACTTTCACAAATGTTTACAGAACAAGCGTGAACCCCCAGTGTGCCTGTAACTTTCTCTATCTCTGTTCTATCACGTGATAGAAAGTCTAAGGCCTTCTAAAGCCGTACGGCTGACCTATCTAATCTGCGGCCTCTTATGCATCAAACTAAGATTGCTGAGACACAAAATAATGCCATCAAGTTAGCTCACTAAACATTCGCTCACTAAAAAATTAATAATTTCTGGTCACTGATTTAATAACCACAAACAACCTAGATTTTATGTTTCTAAATGAAACATGGCTAGAAGACAGCTGCAGTAAAACAGTCCTCAATGAAACAGCCCCTCCATACTTTAATTTTATAAGTGTCTGCAGGACTGTTAGGAGAGGTAGGGTGGAGATGTAGCTGCTCTATTTAAAGATGTCTATCAATGCAAGCAAGTGTAATTTGGTCAGTACTTGTCTTTTTAATATCTAGGTATTGTGCTGAAAGGTGCTCCGCGTATTCTGTTTATCATTATTTACAGGCCTCCAAATACTCTCCAGCATTTGTTGAAGAGTTCACAGAACTGTTATCAATGATTTCCTCAGAGTTTGACTGTTTTGCTATTGCATGGGATTTTTATATTCACATCGATAATGCAGAAATCAAAACTACTAATGTTATAACTGCTTTAAAACACCTTTCAGCATGTGCATGGACCCACACACAATCTAGGACAGACTCTAGATTTACTCATCAGTAGATGTCTAAACATTTCATCCATTATTATTAATGATGTAGCACTATCTGATCACTTCTGTATTTTCTTTGATATATTGATCTATGTTACCACTGAATCTAGATCTGTCTCTGTCAGAAAGAGATGCATTAACGAAAAACACTAGTGTGCTATTTATGGAGGCTATATCTTCAACACCAAGCATTTCTGCAGACTCTGTCGATCTTCTCCTTGATTAATTTAACTCAAAAGTTAAGAATGTTATTGATGATATTGCTCCCATGAAAGTCTACTAGAAGAATTGCAGACAAAAATCACCATGGAGAAAATCAACAGCAGTTCAGAGTATGAAAAGACAATGCAGAAAAGCTGAGTGGATGTTGCAGAAGAAGAAACTATAAATTCACTATAGCATCTATAAAAACAGCCCTCATGCTTTCAATGTGGAACAATTTTATCTGTTGGTATTTGGTAGAATCCATGATGCTATGTGTCTAAACAAGATGTCCAGGGCTTCCAGCTGAAATATAGGCCCACAACATAAAAAATACAGCAGTATATTTCATTGTACACATGGGGTACCTGTGTTCACCAAACCCATCGTGCGTATTTGCTGCTAAAAAGCAATTTTTTTGTTTCATCTGACCATAGAAGCCAGTCCCATTTGAAGTTCCAGACGTGTCTGATAACTGAATATGCTGGAGTTTGTTCTTGAATGAGCTAGGATAATTTGTATTTAAACCCTCCCAAACAACATGTGATGTAGGTGCTGTTTGATAATTTTTTTTAAAGTTTTCTGACCCCTAAACTATTTTCTGCAATTATCCAGCTGTGGTCATTGGAGAGTCTTTAGCCACTCAAACTGCTCTAGCTCTTTTCTTAAAGCCACTTCACTCATTTGTGAAGCTCAATTATCTTTTGCTGCACATCAGAAATATATTCTTTGTTTTTTCTCATTGTGATGGATGATTAAGGGAATTTAGGCTTTGTTTTCCCTTCTATTTATATTTCTGTGAAACTGGAAGCCATGGCTGGATAATTTCATGGTCATAATCACACTGGAGTGCTCAAAATTGTGAATATGAATGGGAATATACTTCAGAGACATTTTACTCATAAGAATTTCTAGGGGTGCCAATAATCGTCCAATGTGTATTTGAGAAAAATATTTATTTAATAATGATACTTCCCCCCATTTTAAATTCTTATCATCCAATGAAAGGTTAGATTTGTGTGATTATTTTAATAAAAGATCAAAATAATTAACAATGCAGATACATTTTTACAGCCTTTGATCATATTTACCAAGGATGCCTATATTTTTGGCCATGTATATATATATATATATATATATATATATATATATATATATATATATATATATATTAGTGCTGTCAAACAATTAATTGCATCCAAAATAAAAGTTTTTATTTACATAATATGTGTGAACTCTGTATATTTATTAATTATATATAAATACAAACACATGCATGTATATATTTAAGAAAAATGTCATGTTTATACATTAAATATATGTATGTATAATATAAAATATAAGAATATACATGTATATATTAAAAATATATATATACTCTATGTAAAACTAAAACCAAAACGCGTTCTTGTACAACTTGATGAACTTTTTTAATCCACTTCAAATGTTGACTACTGTGTATGTATATATATACACAGGTGCATTTCAATAAATTAGAATGTCGTGGAAAAGTTCATTTATTTCAATAATTCAACTCAAATTGTATAACTCATGCATTAAATAAATTCAATGCACACAGACTGAAGTAGTTTAAGTCTTTGGTTATTTTAATTGTGATGATTTTGGCTCACATTTAACAAAAACCCACCAGTTCACTATCCCAACAAATTATAATTATTCATAAGACCAATAAAAAAATTAAAAAAAAATTTAGTGAATTGTTGGCCTTCTGAAAAGTATGTTCAGTTACTTTATATGTACTCAATACTTGGTAGGGGTTCCTTTTGCTTTAATTACTGCCTCAATTTGGCGTGGCATGGAGGTGATCAGTTTGTGGCACTGCTGAGGTCGTATGGAAGCCCAAGTTTCTTAAACTATGGCCTTCAGCTCATCTGCATTTTTTTTTTCTCATTTTCCTCTTGACAATCCTTTGATTTATTGATCAACTTATTTTGTCTTCTGGGCAACATGTATTTTCTGTAGCTTCTGAAGGGCAGTACTAAAAAAAAAAGAAGTTATTTAGGCAAAATAAGAAAAATGTACACATCTTCATTCTCTTCAAAAATGTTCACCCCCGAATCTTAATGCATCCTTTTTTTCTTTTGAAGCATCAGTGAGCATTTTAACCTTTCTGTAATAGTTGCATAAGAGTCCTTCAGTTGTCCTCAGTGTGAAAAGATGGATCTCATAATCACACAGTCATTGTTGGAAAGGCTTCAAATATACAATTTTTAAAAAAAAATCTAATAATTTATGGGACCTGAAGGATTTTACTGAAGAACAGTGGGCAGTTTAACTGTTCAGGACAAACAAGGGACTCTTGAAAAACTATTACTAAACAATAAAAAAAACAGCTGTGGATCATTCAGGTAACAACACAGTATTAAGAATCAAGCGTATGTAACCTTTTGAATGAGGTATTTTTTATAAATTAAACTATTGATTTATCTTGTGCATGTATGTAGCCTATGCAAACATATTTTATGTGTAATATCTTATTCAGGTCGGTACTAATAAAACATTCCATGCATTTAGTATGATCCCTTTTATTTTGAAAAAATGATTAACATTATCAAATCCAAGTATCCATGGTCAACATGCATATATGTCTGTGAGCTCCTGAATCTGTCATGTGTGAATATTTAGGTCAGGGGTGAGAAATGTGACCCATTCTAGCAATGCCTTGAGCACCATGTGTTTGGTTACAAGTAATGTTATTCCTGCTAGAGTATATAGGTTTACATAATGCCATTTGTAATTGTGCTTGGCCAGGCATGACAGAGTGATTTTCACGAGGATATACATTCTTCATACCCGGCTGCAAATGGCTCTGTGTCTTGGCCCCAGGGCTCCTGTGCTGCTTAGGTAATAAAATGTAAAAGCTCCCATGATGCCTGGAGGGAACATTCATGTTCTGCCAACATTAGCATATGGGAATTGTCTTTTCTGCAATGCAAACAAGCATTGAAACATGGCCAACACTGTAATTTCAGTAGCGAGCACCTTTCACCTGTTCTTCTGTTCTTCACTGTACATTAAATGATTAATCAAGGTGCCTCAACTATGTAACCCTTTTTTCAGATATCAGCCTGCAACTGGCAATAGAGTGGTTATTAATAATTGAAGGATTCTTTCAGAAAGGGATTTGCGGTGGCATTTGAAGTGGCCTCTTGTTCTCGGCAATGAGGCACAAAACCGTTAGCTGCGCTGGGGTGAGCAAAGGTTAGGAAGACTTAAGGATCATCCACAATATGATGTCTTCTTTTTAGAACTGGAAGAAACAGGGAGGAAATTAATACTTACAAAATAGTTAAAATACAAAAATCTATTTTACATTTCTTTAAAGCAGTGATAGTAATAGTGGTACCTGCTAAGGTAATATTTCTTGTGCCTTGTTGAGGAAAAATATGTTATTAGGCGCCAAGCACCACAGATGTATAGGCACCTATTATCAGTTACTTTTTCTGTTAAGCCAATAGAACTGCTTGCTTGAAAGTAATGGAATTTGGCACACTGATATAGGAAAGTCTGAACATGAACCACAATTTGGAGCATTTAATTCAAACCCTCTAGCGCAGGGGTCACCAAGTTCGGTCCTGGAGGGCCGGTGTCCTGCAGTGTTTAGCTCCAACCATAATCAAACACACCTAAAGCAGCTAATCAAGGTCTTACTAGGTATACTTGAAACTTCCAGGCAGGTGTTTTGAGGCAAGTTGGAGCTAAACTCTGCATGACATCGGCCCTCTAGGACCGAGTTTGATGACCCCTGTTCTAGCGCCACCAACAGCTTAAATTATAACAACCATAACCTGAGGGTGCCTGCACAGTTTCGGCAGAAAAAGCCGGGTCCGACTATTGCAGAGGGTAATGATTTTTTATTTGTAATAATTTACTCATACTCAAGTAGTTTTAAACTTTTGTGAAGTTAATTCTTCTTACACAAAATAAGATATTTTGAAGAATATGAGTAACCAAACAGTTTTTCCCCCCAATTGGATAAAGTTTTTTTTTTTTTACTATATTAAAAGAGCTCAGACCACTAATCCTTGCCAACACAACACCAGAGAGAACTGAAAAAAGCAATAAAAGATGTAATAAATGGGAAATAATCTAAGGAGTGAAAATGGCGCCATCTAATGGTGAAACAAAGGAGCCTCAGGTAAAAAACATGAGGCAACACAATCGGCTTTCTTTTCGTTCATAGTCCTAAAAGTTCATAGTCTAAATCCATAAGAACCGTGCTGGCAGTGTCTCTAAGGTGCTTCAAGAAACTAACCAGCAAAGCTACAGTAATTTTTTTTGGCGCTTATGTAAAAATGCTGTAAAATGAGGATGGTGTTAAAACTAATAGATAAATAGATATTCTTTATCAATGAACTTTTATGAACTAAACTAAATTAACATTTGGTGTGACCATCCTTTGCATTTAAAGCAGCTTTTGCCTTAGGTGCACTTGAGCATGATTTTCAGGTAGCTCTCTTGAAGGATCTTGGAGGTGTTGCCACAGTTCTTCTGGATTTAGTCAGTCTCAGTTTGCTCTGTTTCTTCATGTCATTGCAGACAGACTGGACGATGATGAGATCAGATCTCTGTGTGGAGCACTGGCTGCTGTCAGACTCCTTGTGCAAACAAAATCTCACGGGATTTTTACAATTATTTGAATATGTAAACTGATATTTCCTACTGTCACACTACACTACGGTTGTGTCCTGAGTCCCCTGCTCTACTCTCTCTACACACACGACTGCATGTCCTCTCACAGCTCCACCTCTATTGTTAAATTTGCTGATAATACTGTGGTTCTGGGCCTCATCTCCAACAATGATGAGACCGCATCCTTGGATGAGGTAGAGAGACTTACATCATGGTGCCAGGACAACTGTCTCTCTCTGAACGTGAGCAAAACTAAAGAGCTGATTGTAGACTTCAGGAAGAGACAGCAGCGGCCCTACACTCCTCTTGTGATCAGTGGGACCCCTGTGGAGAGGGTGAGCAGCTTCGAGGAAACCTCGGTGTAAACATCTTCAGGGCCATAGAAAGTGTATTGACTCAGTGCATCTCAGTGTGCAGAGGTGGAAAGAGTACAAAAATATTCTACTCAAGTAAAAGTACCATTACATTACTGAAATGTTACTTAAGTACAAGTAAAAGTACCAGTCTAAAAATATACTCAAGTAAAAGTAAAAAGTAGCTCATTTAAAATTTACTCAGAGTAAAAATTACTTAGTTACATTTTAACAATGGGAGGGAGGAAAAAATGGGATAGACCAAATGTGTCAAACTCAGTTCCTGGAGGGCCACAGCCCTACACAGTGTAGATATTACCCTCATTAAACACATCGGATACAGCTAAACTAATAATTTAGGCTTATTTGAAAACTACATGGTGTGTGTATTGGAGCAGGGTTGGAACTAAACTACAGGTGCTGGTCATATAATTAGAATATCATCAAAAAGTTGATTTATTTCACTAATTCCATTCAAAAAGTGAAACTTGTATAATGTATACATTTATTCCACACAGACTGATATATTTCAAGTGTTTATTTCTTTTAATTTTGATGATTATAACTGACCACTAATGAAAACCCCAAATTCAGTATCTCAGTAATTTGAATATTGTGAAAAGGTTCAATATTGAAGACACCTGGTGCCACACTCTAATCAGCTAATTGAATGAATGAATGAATGATGCATTTATATAGCGCTTTTTGTGTATTGCTGTACACACAAAGCGCTTTACAATCATGTGGGGGGGGGGGGTCTCTCCTCAACCACCACCAGTGTTAATTAACTCAAAACACCTGCAAAGGCCTTTAAATGGTCTATCAGTCTAGTTCTGTAGGCTACACAATCATGGGGAAGACTGCTGACTTGACAGTTGTCCAAAAGACGACCATTGACACCTTGCACAAGGAGGGCACGACACAAAAGGTCATTGCAAAAGAGGCTGGCTGTTCACAGAGCTCTGTGTCCAAGCACATTAATAGAGAGGCGAAGGGAAGGAAAAGATGTGGTAGAAAAAAGTGTACAAGCAATAGGGATAACCGCACCCTGGAGAGGATTGTGAAACAAAACCCATTCAAAAATGTGGAGGAGATTCACAAAAAATGGACTGCAGCTGGAGTCAGTGCTTCAAGAACCACTACGCACAGACGTATGCAAGACATGGGTTTCAGCTGTCGCATTCCTTGTGTCAAGCCACTCTTGAACAACAGACAGCATCAGAAGCGTCTCGCCTGGGCTAAAGACAAAAAGGACTGGACTGCTGCTGAGTGGTCCAAAGTTTTCTGATGAAAGTAAATTTTGCATTTCCTTTGGAAATCAGGGTCCCAGAGTCTGGAGGAAGAGAGGAGAGGCACAGAATCCACGTTGCTTGAGGTCCAGTGTAAAGTTTCCACAGTCAGTGATGGTTTGGGGTGCCATGTCATCTGCTGGTGTTGGTCCACTGTGTTTTCTGAGGTCCAAGGTCAACACAGCCGTATACTAGGAAGTTTTAGAGCACTTCATGCTTCTTGCTGCTGACCAACTTTATGGAGATGCAGATTTCATTTCCCAACAGGACTTGGCACCTGTACACAGTGCCAAAGCTACCAGTACCTGGTTTAAGGACCATGGTATCCCTGTTCTTAATTGGCCAGCAAACGCGCCTGACCTTAACCCCATAGAAAACCTATGGGGTATTGTGAAGAGGAAGATGTGATATGCCAGACCCAACAATGGAGAAGAGCTGAAGGCCACTATCAGAGCAACACCTGAGCAGTGCCACAGACTGATCGACTCCATGCCACGCCGCATTGCTGCAGTAATTCAGGCAAAAGGAGCCCCAACTAAGTATTGAGTGCTGTACATGCTCATACTTTTCATGTTCATACTTTTCAGTTGGCCAAGATTTCTAAAAATCCTTTCTTTGTATTGGTCTTAAGCAGAGATGGGAAGTAACGAAGTACAAATACTTCGTTACTGTACTTAAGTAGATTTTTCAGATATTTTTACTTTACTTTACTATTTATTTTTGTGTCGACTTTTTACTTTTACTCATTACATTTTAACACGAATATCGGTACTTTCTACTCCTTACATTTTACAAAATTGTCTCGTTACTTTAGTTTCAAATAATTTCAGTGGAGTTACCGTTATTATTTCGCGTCATCAATACTGAATTCAATCTAATTGGATGGGATTATACGTTGCACTTGACGCACCACTACAAGACGACTCAACAGATTCGGCGGCATTCATTCGCGGGAAATCATTGCGGCTTGATGGCGGTAAAGTTAGCATGCACTATGGACGGTGGTGACATTATTGAAGAAAACGGAGCAGACAAGCAGCAAGACAGTCATCCTTGGCCTTATCTTAGAGAGCTCTTTGAGATTGTAGGCATGAATGACTCCTGGCGAATGTGCTGCAAATTGTGCCAACCAAAATACCACGAACTGCTGGTTTTCAAGAATTCACCGTCGAATTTGAAAAAACACATTGAGGTAAAAGCATTTTTTTGTTGTTATTAAAAGCTATTTGTTTGTTTCAGTAACTTTATTAAGTTTACGTTAATGGTGGTCAGTTACATTTGTTCTCCTGCTAGCAATGACGATGCTTTGGTTCGCTAGCATTTAGTTAAGTAACCCAAGTAACGTTAAGGTTAGGAAGCGTTCAGTTTATTAGAAAATAATCTACTAGCTGATACAATAGTATAGATTTATATTAAAAACGAATTCAGGGTGCTTTCACACTGGGCTCGTTTGCTGCGGTCCTAGCCCGAGCGGGATTATTCCCGCCCCCCGCAGCATTGGTCTGTCTGTAACTTACTGGGGTCAACACATTTAGATGAACCATCTCAAAATTAACTAGGCTACTCAATGAGTTGGACTGCCCAGCATTAGATGCATGTGCTGCAGCTCTATGGCAAATCATTGCAGTTGAATAGCAATGCAATATTGCATATGTTGTTCTTGACATCATTAATTAACAGTGAATATTTTGAACACTTCAAGTACACTGAGATCCAGACAAAAAAAGCCTTTTACAAAATCTACACGCTGTACCAAAAATCTACACATCTTCTATACAAAATTCACACCCTATTAAAATCCCACAGCTGTAACGTTACAATTTTCACACCCTATACCAGGGGTTCCCACACTTTTTTGCTTGATGATCTACTTTTAAAATGATAAACGCAATGAGATCTACCAACTAAAACACAGAGGTTTTTTTTGTTTGACGATGGTATGACTTAACCCGGAATGATGCCTCCGTGACTGCCTTTGCTTTAAGGCCCGGGCGAGTAAAAAGTGACTGTTGACCAGTTAACGTTAATTTCAGTTCTCTAACCTTTGTTCTTCTAAGCTCGCTTCTTGCAGGAAAATCGTTCTTATAATTTTGTCTATTGTCTATTGTCTATTTGCATATCAATAAAGAATTTAATACAATGCACATTGAATTTGTAATTTCTCTAAACTCTTATAGCACAAAATGTAGGCAATGTCATATAAAGAGCCTTTTTTCCATGTCCACTTATGTTTCTCTGCTTGCACTCTAGTAACCTTTGTGTGGTCCAGGTAGCTTTACATAAAAAATGGTTGTCATTCGCAAGGCTACTTTTACTTTTATACTTTAAGTAAATTTCCAAGCCTGTACTTTGTTACTTTTACTTGAGTAAAGAAGTTAAATCAGTACTTCTACTTTTACCAGAGTATTTTTTAACACAAGTATCTGTACTTCTACTTGAGTACGGCAACTGAGTACTTTTGCCATCTCTGGTCTTAAGTAATATTCAAATTTTCTGAGATACTAAATTTGAGGTTTTCATTAGTTGTCGGTTATAATCATCAAAATTAAAAGAAACACTTGAAATATATCAGTCTGTGTGGAATGAATGTATACATTATACAAGTTTCACTTTTTGAATGGAATTAGTTAAATAAATCAACTTTTTGATGATATTCTAACTAATATGACCAATTCACCTGGAACTGAGTTTGACACACCTGGGATATGGGCCTATAAATCTCAAACTAGGTGTTTTTAATTAAAGTAATCAGTTAATTAGAATAATAAGACATTTGGGCTGTTACCAGGCAAATTAAATCAGTATCAACAAAATTCCTCTTTGCAACGCAGAGGAAACACAGAAGCTTCATCTGAAGTGGCATATATGTATTTACACTGACATTAATGCATTTAGCCTGCAGTTACAAATGCAGAAATAATGTTTTGATAAATGTGACCCTGAACCACAAAACCATAAGGGTCCATTTTCCTAAATTGCGATTTATACATCATCTGAAAGCTGAATAAATCATATTTCCATTGATGTATGGTTTGTTATGATAGGACAATATTTGAAAATCTGGAATCTGAGGGTGCAAACAAATCAAAATATTGAGAAAATCTCCTTTAAAGTTGTTCAAATTAAGCTCTTAGCTTTGATATATTTACAGTAGGACATTTACAAAATATATTAATGGAACATGATCTTTACATAATATGCTAATGATTTTGGCATAAAACAAAAATTTATAATTTTAACTCATACAATGTATTGTTGGATATTGCAACAAATATACCCCAGCGACTTAAGACTGGTTTTGTGCTCCATGCCAGAGTCACAAATGTTAAATAGTCATTTGAAATTAAAAAATAAATAAATCAAAAGATACTTTAAATGTTACATTAGAACCACCAGTAGGTGTCAGCAAGTCACTGATAAGTGAGTCATTGCGATTGAACAGAATCATTTAAACGGTTAATTCAAGGAATGAAACACCGTCATTGCTCAGAGTCGCAAAACTGTGTATGGTGGCTGTGTTTGGAATTATTTTTTGTTGTCGAAATAGAGCAAAAACAGGCAATATGGTGTCTAAAACGTAAGTTTCTTAATTAACTTCTTGTTTTTTGAACTGTTGTAAAAAGAAAAACTACAGGCCTATGTAATCATGGTGATTTTTTGAGAAAAACGGCATTCTTCATGTGATGTTGACTTACTATATTAAATTATATAATTTTATACATTTTCTGCTTCTATATCTTCTATGCTTTGTGATCATTCTAAACGCATTTCAACAGACTGAATCACGCAGTGAAAGAAAGCACTCCAGATGCACGTGGACTAATCTAATCTACTAGATTTCACGGCACACTGTTTAGAGTGATTTGTTTGGTTTTTGGCAAAATACTGATAATCGCACATCGCTAAAACAACAATTACTATATTATCGCAGACGATATTGCACCCCCTGCATCACTGTCTTTTTGGCTCATTTGTGCAAAACCTTTTGTTAAACTGTTAAAGCTTAATTTTAACCACCAATGCAACGATGCAAGTATTTACCTTACGTTACCTCTACATGCTTGAGAAGGGGTGATGTCGAGATTTTATAAACTGCTAGTTCGGTCTCCCGAGGCAAACACAGCTTACACTGCATAATAGAGCATGAATATATGGCCAGGGGTTCACTTCATTCCTTCGAGTTCAACTTTAGCAGAGTACGACGGGATTTGGTTTTCAGCTGGGTCTGCACCATTAATGCCTGTCTTGTCCGTCTGCATCTTTCTTGTGATTTTTAGCGCCAGTTTCTTCTTCTGCCCATTATTTACTGCAGTAGTTTCCACGGAGCGATTGTTTTTTACTCAGTAATTAATGTGTTTTAAAATGTAGCGAAGTACAATACTTCACACAAAATATACTTAAGTAAAAGTACAATTACAGATTAAAAAAATTACTTAAAAAAGTACAAGTACACAAAAAAGCTACTCAATTACAGTAACGCGAGTAAATGTAATTCGTTACTTTCCACCTCTGTCAGTGTGGTATAACGCCACAAACCAGGACTGGAAAGCTCTGCAGAGAGTTGTGCGCTTAGCTGAGCACATCTCAGGGTCTGCTCTCTCCTCTCTGCAGGACATCTACCTCAAACGCTGCAAAAGCAGAGTTGCTAAAATAACCAAGGAGTCAAATCACCCCAGTAACCATCTTTTCATTTTACTGCCATCTGGCAAGCGCTTCAGGAGCATGATGGCAAAAACTGAGAGACTGAGGAGGAGCTTCTTCCCTCAGGCCATCAGGCTCTTAAACTCAAACTCAAACTCGGTCTCATAACATTTACATGACTCAATTTAATGTGTACATACCCGGTACAACCAATGTTTGCACGTTCTTCTTGCTGTTTGCACATTCTTCTTGCTGTTTGCACATTCTTCTTGCACATCCCTGTTTATATTATTATTTATTAAGTCCACAGTATACTATATTGCAAATTTTATTTCATTGCACATTTTACCCCTTATTTTTTTCTTATTTTTAATTTATTCTTACCTATATTTATATATATTCTCTTGTGTTGTTTCATTTCTTTTTTGCACTGTCCACTGTGAGCGGACCTGTCCTGATTTACATTTCACTACTGATTATATCCTGTATAATTGAGTGTGTGATGAATAAAAAGAAACTTGAACCTTGAAAAAATATAAATAACTGACTTCATTTTTTTTAGCTGGTGAAAATACTAGTGTTCTAATAATTTTGGCCACCACTGTTTGTAATCATGTAATCCCTAAAAAAGTTAATGTAGTCTGATTACGAGTATTTTGTTAAAATGTAAAAGGTATGAAAGGCTATTTTTATGGAAATTATGACCATTAGGCCTAATTGATTATGTGAATGTTTAAACTAATCTTTCAGCTACCCTTTTTTGTAAATGCAGGTTGGGTCTTTATTAAAAAACATTCTGTTCGTTTCTACAGTGAAAAGAGTTGTACATTGGATGGTGAGCCAGGCAGTTGGCTTTCTTGGATTTCCAATTTGACAACAAACTTTGAACTCAAAGCTCTAAGAAACACCATATGGTAGGACTGCTACCTACAATGGATCTAACCAGACATCAGTGGACTTACTTATTTATTTATTTACACATCATATTTTGTGAATATGAATTGGGTGATAAATCTTCCGAATTGGTTAGCTTGTATCCAATACACATACACTGATAAATATTCACACCGACATTCATTTTAAGGAGAGTTGTATTTAATTTAAATTCAATTGTTTCTCTGTGCAGTTTTATTGTTTTTAATATTATACTGAAAGCTTGTCAAAGTGAGTCTGTCTTTTTAAAAGTGTTGCATGGTCTCTGAACCTCTTATGAACCTGATGATTGTGGATTAAATTATTTTATAAGACAATTCACAGACAATTTTGCAGCAAGCAGGGTTCAGTTTACAGCACTTCTCACTGATTTCTATGGCATCCATAGAAACTGACTGTTGTATTTAAGAGAATCCTTGATTTTAAAGATAGGCTGGGTTAAAATATCTTTTGATATCAAATATCTGATTGGCTAAAAACCCAGCAGGCACAGAACGTCAATATAACGTCAGGTTGACGTTGGACACAGCGGCGGTTCTACATTGAATTACTCTCCGGGCGAGACCCCCTCTGAGTGTAAATATACTCTATATATATAAAAGTGGCAAAAATAGGTACAATCAGATTGTAACAAGAGCAGAGCATTATTAACAATAATATAAAATATTGAGAATAGTAAACAAATACAATATAGAATAAATATTCTAAATAGCACAAATCCTTCATCACACAAATAACACTAAAGTAAATCTAATTATTACACTATTGCACTAAGAACAGAAAACACAAACTAAAACCTGACCTTTCTGGCCTTCCTTGATGCAAAATCATCAAATGTCATCATACAAAATCTGCTCCCCTACTGAGTGATTGATACTGATGACAGCAATGCCAGTGAGCCGTTCCTGAGATATGGTTGACCTTTAGTTTTGAAAAGCTCCTCTCTGCTTGAACAACAGTGACAGGCAGAGTAAGTGCAATCCTGAGAGCAGTCCAAAAGTTGGGGTAGATCTCCGATAGATCCTTATCATGCATAAAAGTGATATGCTTTCCATCCTTTCATGCAATTGAGGTGTTCTGGACTGTTTTCATGTGATGTGAGGTGAGTGCTTGCATGTTTCCAATTTGCCATTCCTGAACTTGTTAAATTAATGTTCCTCTTGGAAAACAATTTGCAGCAGAAGCAAAAGAGGCTGTTGTTCTTCATGGAATACATCAGCCAACTTCTTGCCATCTTTTCACCACTAACTAATGTCTTCTTAAAATATTGGTGGTGGTAACTTCTTCCATCACTCTCATTCCTACGGAAAACAAAGTCAGGTGGCAACCTACTTGGTCCTCTGCAAACCAACTCAGTCCAAATCCTGTCAGTCAGAGGCTCATCCTCAGCAGTGGGGCTGAGTGGGGGTTCAGCTCCAGGAATTTCTATTAGACAACATATTGGCACATTACTCAAAGCACATAGCAGTGGAACATAACACATAGGCCTACTCAGAAATGACCAGAAATATAAAAATTACATTAAATTGCAGTTTTCCAGTTGTCTTGTCGCCTAGGCATACCCCCTCTACACACACACACACACACACACACACACACACACACACACACACACACACACACACACACACACACACACACACACACACACACACACACAGAGAGAGACATGAAAGACATGCTAAAAAGCCAACTGAAGGCTCATGCTGGGTAGAAGTAGAGGCAAAGAGGTCTTCATCCTCAATATCAGATATTTGTGGAGACATATGAGTAGCTGAGGACATAGATGGTTGCTCATCCTGAAGGGTAGAGACCATTCCAGCAAAGTCCTGTGTATTGGGGGAGGTGGGTGGCTCATCCTGACCAGTGGCAGAGGATCCTCCAAAATATTTTAGAAGTGCCCCTGAAATTGCAATTGAATTGCAATTGAAATTGACATCAAAAGACCATAGGCTACAATGTAACTCTTATGAATTGCAAATTTAAATAAACATGCCCTTACATGCTAAATGTCTGTCTTGACTCATTAGACGCTATGTTAATCTAATCTAAGGGAGGAACAATTAGCTCCTTGGTTACTCTTGGTTACTTCCTTAAATTATATGCTTTGTCACATAACAGAGTTATAGCAAATGGGAAATGTTCGTCTTTGAAACTACCTACACATGTAAATTCCGTTGGCTAATTACAGGGCCCAACATTAACCCAAATTATGTAAATAAATAATAACTGTACTTGTAACAGTTTTGTTGCAAAGCACAATTTTATGATGAAATTAGATCTCGTGTTTGTTGAGTTAAGACCGAATTATTGTTATATAAGCATAGCAAGCATCATAGCAAGAAGGCTAACAAATGTAAGAGTTAACGTTATACCACCAATTAACATTAGCCCTTCATTGATGAAATGGATACCGTAATCATACAGAGAGAATCTTAGTTGCATGCCTTTTTCTCTTTTGCTCTTTTTCCTTAACTTTTTTTCCTAAATTGCGCACCTGACGGCTTTGACCTTTTTCTCTCCATCGCTGTGTTTATTTGGCACTCGACAATCAACAGATTTCCCATCCCCCAACACTGTCACTCATGACCAGAAGTCAAGACTAAACCAATTCACCTCCACATAATAGTTTTGTATTACCTATTTTTATTAGCCATTTCACACAATTCAGAAAAAACGAAAAAACAAACACGTGCAAATTATAGGCCTGTGTTTTAATATTATGAATGAAATGTGTGTTATTTGGAAGAAAGTCAAGGTGTGACTGACTTTAGCCCACTAAGTGGACCCCACCCCCCCCCTCCTTGTCCACTCCGTTTGGGAGAGGTGAACTGTCCTCTGCGGCTGCGCCCCCCTCCCCTTTCCACTTCTCACACAGCTTCTCAGCAAGCAGGGGCGCCAATTTGCCAATTCCCCACAGTTATATGATAGATAATAGAAAACATGACGTCGGACAGACGTTGCATTTTGCTTGAGAATGAAAATCGGGTAGAAGTCAGTATTTGACGTTGACTTAATTTTGGATTTTGGTTACACAACCTAAAAGCAGCAAATATCAATGTCAGCTGATGTCAATTAGACATCAAATTAACATTGACATTGAAGTGATTTTTAGTCACCCGGTGTTGCAACAGAAATTCAACCAAATATCAACATCTTATAAAGTTGTGTGCCTGCTAGGAAGAATTATTGTTTAAAAAAAACAAAAAACATTTTAACATTTTGTTAATAGGTTCCCAGCAGGAAAGTCTCAAAATATACCCAAACAAATCCATAGAGATTCACACACACACACACACACACACACACACACACACACACACACACACACACACACACACACACACACACACACAATGATTTAGATTAAACAATAAATTCATACACAGAAATATTCATAAACATACAAACGTATTTATGAATTGTTTTGCATTTGTTAATCTTTCGTCAATGATAATTTGTTGGTGGTGTTGGTATTTTGTGAATATGAACTTGGTAATTGTGATGAACTGCTCCAAGACACGAAGGTAGAGAATCCAAATTCAGTGTATTTAATGAAGTGTAATCCACAAATAGAGTTCAAAACAGGCAAAGGTCATACACAGGTGATCAGTCCAAACAATAACAACTGGGGAAGAAACATGGAACAAAGCTTAGAATTGCAGCAATGACACACACAAGACTTCACAAAGAATGACAAACTGAACCAGACTTATATAGGGTGAGCAGACAGGGCAAATGAGACAGGTGCAAACAGTGAGTGCTAATGAGTTCGGGCAAAGGATTATGGGAAATTAAGTCTTTGATGATGTGGTAGAAGTCTGGGATGGAGCTAGAGATCATGACAGAACCCCCCACCAAGAAGCGGCTTCCAGACGCTCCAAACAGACTAGAATAAAATCCAGTAGATAGTAGGAGCGAAGGCGGTACAGGGGAAGAGATGGAGGGCCAGGTCTATGTGGAAGTGGAAGGAAAGGGGCCTGAGGCAGAGCTGGCTGAGTGGGGTGCCAAGGCGGAACTGGCATTGTATAAAGTCCCGCCCAAGAATATCGAGTCTACGTGGTTCGGGAGAGACACGTCTGCGTGGCTCGGGATGACAGCTATGACGTGACGAGACTCTGGATGATCAGCTGCGACGTGACGAGACTCTGGCGAATTAGCTGCTACGAGACTCCGGACAATCAGCTGAGATGTGAGCAGGCTCTGGCTTGGCAGGCGTGACGTGAGCAGGCTCTGGCTTGGCAGGCGTGACGTGAGCAGGCTCTGGCTTGGCAGGCGTGACGTGAGCAGGCTCTGGCACAGCGGTCATGATCATCAAGCACATTTAATCTAAATGAGTCATGTGTGCCAGTTCAAGAAAATCCACAACATAGTCCTCCTCAATGGAATGTGTACCTTGGCGGAGAAACATCATCTTCACTGCTGGATCCATTTTTTGGCAAAGTCTTCTGTCATGAACTGCTCCAAGACACGAAGGTAGAGGATCCAAATACAGTCTATTTAATGAAGGGTAATCCACAAACAGAGTCCAAAAACATGCAAAGGTCATATACAGGTGATCAGTCCAAACAATAACAACTGGGGAAGAAACATGGAACAAAGCTTAGAATTTCAGCAATGGCACACACAAGACTTCACAAAGAATGACAAACTGAACCAGACTTATATAGGGTGATCCTCTAGCGAAGCTCACGTGCACTCCAGCCAGAGATCGTGACAGTAATACATTTGTGACAATTATTTTCTAAAAAAAAAATTTTTGAGACTATTTTAGTTCCATATTTATTCAGAAAAGTAATAGTAAGTCGATATTAGTGCTTTTATTTGCCTTATTTTGGGTCTGGGCCCATTTCAGGCAGTCCATTCCTAGCTTACTATCAAGAGCCATTTGGATTCCTCAACCTGCATAACTTAATTAATAATCAGAACTGTTAATCAATGGCATTCTAAATAAGCATTGACTGGAGATGCATTGAGTTTTTTTCATTGAGTACATTCTGATCGGAAGGATCAGATTCTTTTCCCGACGTGATCATTTTGCACTATTGACTGTCGCAATACAACCTTCATCAAAGACTCTTTGCACACACCAACATATTTTAAACTTTGATTGACAAAAGAACATTTCTATTGAGGAGTAATCGACTGTCATATTGTTGAAGAATTTAATTGTTTCAATTTGTTTTGATTTGTCTATTGTGATTTAATGTAATTTATTTTCTCATATTTTGTTTTAATTTCGGTTAATCATTTTATGAGTGGGAACTAAAAGAGTGAAAAGGAACTAAAACCCCAAAATAACAAAAGCTCTTATTAAAATAAAAGTTAGCGGAACTAAGTACCTATAACTAAAATTAGAAACTAAACGACTAAAATATAACTTAAATAACTAGAAATAGGAGAAAGCTATTTAAATAGTGAACAGAGCTCAAAAGATATCTAAAGGAACAGCAAGGGATTGAAAAGGACAATTGTTTCATTTGATTTGATTTAGTTTTATTTCATTGTTGTTGTGATTTGTTACATTTGCTTTTATTATTGTTTTGCACCAATCAAAATACATTCATATAATTACAGTCATTGCCTGTGTCTTGAGTGCTTTGATTCTTACCCTCCTGTAACCAAACCTAGACACTGGTCCAACATCAGGTCCTTAGAGCGACCTGTCACTGTAACATAGTCAACCACACTGTAGAGTTGTTACACAAGGTTAGCCAGGTTTATTTGTTTACATTAAGCAAAACAACATAATGGAAGAAGTTCCTTGACCAGTTCTCAGTGTCTACTAGCTTTTCATGCTCATCCAATCTGCTTTATTAAGCAATACTATTAGATATTTTTCCACATACATGCCTAATTTCTCTTGTAGACAGTAGACTAAACCTCACAGATATTCTGTCCTCTTTTGGGTTTTACATAGTATTGTGAGATTTATTTTGATTATTTTATATTGTGTGAAAACTGTTATATAAGTGGGATAATCTGGTTTATGTATGTGACATGCACAGTGAATTGGCACGATGACATGCGCAGTGGTTCTCATGTGAGACGGGGGCATTCGCGGGAAGTGTGTCAAGGTATTAAGGCATGACACGAGCTGTGAGTTATATTCATACCTGAGTTCTGACAAATAAAGGGCAGTCAAGTTCCCGTTCATGTGTATGCCTGCATAACTTCAACGAACCCATTTTAAAGAGACTGGAGCTTCCTCCTATGGTCTACAGCCCCTCTTACAGTATCCTATGCCAAGCTCTTACACACTCTTTACAGTGCCATGAGCCATTATTTGTATCTGTATCTGTATCTGTATCTGTATCTGTGAGAATCTCAAAATGATTTGTATCCGTATCTGTATTCGGATAGATCTGGAAGTGTGCGTGGCTTAAACCGGAAGGTCGTCAAATTACATGAAAAAACATTTTAAATGCAAATCTGTTAGATTTGTAGTTTTCTTTTAACAAATATGCCTTGTATAGCTAAATAAAGTATAATTTTTATTAAAATTGTAACTTTGTAAACATGTTCTATTTAAAACTTTATCCCCCCCCAAAAAACTTTATTCTTCTTATTTTCCAGTGAAACTTTTGTGTGCAAATTTGACGAGAGACAATCATCCACAATCTTAAATAAGAGCACTAGTAGAAAAAAGAAATGCGAAGAAAGTGTTCAGTAGCCTACTCATATCAGAATGACAATAAAGCTTGCTTGAACTTTAAATTACTTATATTATGTGTTGCGGGGAGTCTGATCATTTAAGGGATTTTTATCAACAGAGCGCAACAAATCATTTGGACCCTCCAAAAGCCTTGATCAAACATCGCTTTTCTTTGTCTTGTATAATTAAATGTAATGCCATTCACGAAAAGGGCTAATGTAATGAGTTTTTACAGTAGGATTTTGTTTAAATCATGTCGCTGAATAAATTATGTGGCTGACTCGCAGCAGCTGCGAAACGCAGGAGTGAAGGAGCTTGGCGCAAGTGGAGCCTAGTGATGGGTCTGTCTTGAACGATTCGTTCATTTTGAACTTTAATGTTTCTTGAGAAGAACGAGTCGTCTCGGGGAGTGATGCTCTTGTCATTTCTAGACTGGACTACTGCAATGCTCTTCTGGCTGGACTTCCATCAAACACAATCAAACCTCTATAAATGATTCAGAATGCGGCGGCACGACTGGTCTTCAACGAGTCCAAAAGAGCCCATGTTACACCTCTCTTTGTCTCCTTGCACTGGCTACCAGTTGCCGCTCGCATCCAGTTCAAGACATTGATGCTTGCATATAGAACAACCACAGGCTCAGCACCCACCTACTTCCACTCACTATTACGAATTTACATCCCCTCCAGAAGTCTGAGATCTGCTAGTGAGCGACGCCTCGTGGTACCATCACAGAGAGGCTCAAAATCACTCTCCAGAACATTCTCGTTCACCCTTCCTGGTTGGTGGAATGATCTTCCCACCCCCATCCGGACTGCTGGATCCTTGTCAATCTTCAAGCAACAACTGAAAACTCATCTCTTTCAACTCTACTTGACTTCATCATAAAAAAATCAAATAAAAAAAAAATCACTTTTTCAAAATCTTCATCTTTCTCTTTATCTTTCTCTCCTTCCCTTGCTAGCTTGTACTTATTTGAACAATGCCTGAGACTTGGTGTTATGGGCACTTCCTCTGTCTGTTTGCCTCTTCTAGATTAATCGCTTTATGTATTCCCCAATTGTAAGTCGCTTTGGATAAAAGCGTCTGCTAAATGACTAAATGTAAATGTAAATTAAATGCACATTCATTTTCTACCAGTAGGAGGTGCTTTTGGAACGTCAGAAATATAACCGTTTCCCCGGTAACGGCTGTAAACAAAGCAGCGCTCATCTCATATATGATACTTTATCAGATAAAATTAAAATTTAATCAAAACTTTTCTGAAGACAATCTGTTCCCTTCAGAGGTTCATTCATATAAAAACTTGAATTAGGGAGAATGAGAAAAGTGTGAAAAATATAGCCTATATTGACGAGGAAAGTCCATTGATGAGTTACCAGCATAACATTTAATTTTAGTAATCTTAATTTAGGGCTGACAATCGATTAAAACATTCAATCGCAACTAATCACTTGATTGTCACGAGTTAACTCGTGAATAAACGTGAAATGAACTTAATCACACATTTTTATCTGTTCTAAATGTACCTTAATTTAATACATTTCAAGTTTTAAATATTTTAAATATAATCAACATGGACATGGACAAGTATAGATTCTTTATGCAATATAGGTTTACTATTAGTGAAACCATAGTTAACAGAGCATGAAGACTAGACCAACAGTAATAGATGTTTTTCAAAGAATATGGATGATGGATGTCAGCGGCAGACACACTGAAAAAAAATGTATAAGGTAAGTGGTTGCTGTCACGTTCACGTCGAGGCAAGGGAAACGAGGAGACGAGGATTTCAACAAACAGAAGACTTTACCGAACAGGCGGAGGTAGATAGACACAGATGACGTTTACAGTTTGACATATAATAACCGTCAGGAAACATGGGGCAAAACAGACTATAAACAGAGAGAACCAACTAGACACACCTGGAACATAATCAAAACACAAGGCTGGGACCAACTGAACTAATAATGACAGAACGGGGACAGGAAGGACCATATATGGGCACAAGAGGAAGGGAGACACAAGATATGGGGATACAGGTCTGACATTACCCCCCCTCCGAACAGGCGCGACCCGCGCCGTACAACATCCAATGGGGATGGGTGCTCTGGAGGCCTCAAGGGACATAGAGACAGGGCAGGTGGCCTCTAGGGCGGTGCCCTTTCCGGGACCAATGGCGGATCAAGGGACTCGGGCGGTCATGGCGGATCCGGGGCCTCCGTGGGCCATTGTGGGTAGCCCCCCCCCCCATATTTTCTTGGGGAAGTCCACAACCTCTGAGGGGCGCTCTGGAGTGGACTCTGTGAGCTCCAGGAATGAAGCAGGCTCTGGAGTGGACTCGGTGAACTCCTGGAACGGAGCAGGCTCTGGAGTGGACTCGGTGAGCTCCTGGAACGGAGCGGGCTCTGGAGTGGACTCGGTGAGCTCCTGGCCCGGAGCGGGGTCTGGAGTGGACTCGGTGAGCTCCCGGAATGGAGCAGGCTCTGGAGTGGACTCGGTGAGCTCCAGAAACGGAGCAGGCTCTGGAGTGGACTCGGTGAGCTCCTGGAACGGAGCAGGCTTTGGAGTGGACTCGGTGAGCTCCTGGAAAGGAGCAGGCTTTGGAGTGGACTCGGTGAGCTCCATTTTAACAGTTTGGAAACGGAGCGTAAATGTTGATTTATTATCCTATTGTGCCCTCTATAGGACCAGGAACTAGTCGACTTCAAGCTTAAAGCATCATGGCAGAGCACTGAAGTCAACTAGTCGACTAGTCGATTAGTCTTTGCAACCCCTAGTATGGAGTACCTCAATGCTCAGTGCTTGGCCCCTTACTTTTCATGCTTTACATGTTACCCTTGGGAGATATCATTAGGAAACTTGGTGTTAGCTTTCACTGTTATGCTGATGATACCCAGCTCTATATTTCTTCGCGACCTGATGAAACTTACCAATTTGCAAAACTAACAGAATGTATAGTTGATATCAAAAACGGGATGATTAGCAATTTCTTACTGCTAAATTTTGAAAAAAACAGAGGTGTTAATTATTATTTTTATTTTTTTTGCATGTAATAAACTAGATCCTGTCTCGTGACCCTGAGGCTAGATTATTGTGATGCTTTATTGGATGGTTGCTCTGCACGTTTAATAAACAAACTCCTGCTGGTTCAAAATGCAGCAGCTAGAGTTCTTACTAGAACCAGGAAGTATGACCACATTCACCTGGTTCTGTCAACCCTGCACTGGCTCCCTATTAAACGTCGTATACATTTTAAGATCTTGCTAATTACCCATGAGGCCCTGAATGGTTTGGCACCTCAGTATTTGAGTGAGCTATTATCACACTATAGTGCTTCACGTCTGCTGCGATCTCAAAACTGTGGCCATTTGATAATACCAAGAATATCAAAACTGCGTGCAGGAGATCATTTTCCTATCTAGTGCCCAAACACTTCAGCCCTGAATGTCAGCGAAGACCAGGTCAACTAGATGAGCCCCAGAGACTGATCCCCAGTGAAGACCGTGTCTCCTAGATGGCACAATCAGACTATTCTTTAGTCTAGATTTAAACTGCTGATTTTGTCTGGCCAGAGGAGAAGGACACTATTTCGACAAACCATTTTCCCGTCTTAATTCTGTAAAGCTGATATAAAGCTTTATATATAGTATAAATATATATAATATATTTATATCAAGCTGATTTAAAGCTGCTTTGACACAATTTGCATTGTTAGAAGCGCTATGCAAATAATAGTGACTTGACACACACACACACACACACACACATATATATGTATATTTTCTAAGCGTAAAATCTAGAATTCTTGTACAGTGAATAAATACATAGATCACTCCAGCCATCTGTTATTTTTCACCAGATGGCCATTTGGTCCAAATACATGATAAATTACAATATTTTGTTTATGTTTCACATGTCACATACATAACATAAGATCTAAATACAAAATTACCATATAGAAAGTGTATACATTTGCTTATATTTAATTGTTACTACTTCAGATAAATAATTTGAATTACTTATATATTTTTTTATGTAGTTTTAAGCTATACTCTTACCTTTCTGGTCAAAAAGGACTGCAAACAGCCAGTGTGTGGCCCTTTTCTTTTTGCCATGAATGTCCACACCAGTACAGTGACTGAGAAAATGTTTGTGGTGCACTTGGGCTACAAGGGAGCTAAATCAACGACATGCACCTAAATACATTATCAGCTTTGAAAGATGTCTTTCACAAATATGATGTTGAACTAAGGCCGTGCCTTTACTTACCAATGTGCAAAATGGCACCCAGTGTAATCGAGAGAATGAAACTGATCATGGTGTGGAAGAGTTGAGGATGAAGTAACAAAGGCATATTTGGTAATTCATCTCTCAATTCCAAGAACGGACTTGTGTTTTCGTGGAGCTTCCCTGGAAGAACGAACTCGGAAGGACTCAAGGATACAGAACGCAAACTTATGGGAATTGAGATGTACTAGTTTCTTGATTAACTGACCGCATAGTCTCAGCATAAGTAGCGGCCAACGAACAGTAAATATAACATAACATTACAAAGAAATGTCATAACTTATTAAAACATTTCATACTATTATAGATATTACTTTCATACAATTGTGTATCGTTTTATTTGACAGCATTATGTTTAACTGTTAAGATTCATTTTAATATGTCAAATAAAAATGCAGACTTTCTCCGGGTCTTATAACTTTATTAAAAGTAAGCAAAACAAAAGATAAATGTTTACTTTTTACTTCAAGAGCCGTCAAGTATTTGCGATAGCGAGTTTAAACTTAAATGCTTCCGTACACCGGCCACCCGCAGCGTCTTCTGGGATTTCTAACAGCTCGATTCTCTCAAGTCTTCACTTGATGGATCTTCGATATCAAGAACACATTCGGGCACTTCCATGCGTCCTCTGTACTTGCGTTCTTGAGAATTGGGGCCCTGTACCATATGGCACTCTAAACCCTCGTGGTCTTCCTATGAGTCCGCACTTTCGTGACGTAATGCCGCTTTGACTGTCGGGTAGAAGTCTGCTGCGGAGCTCGCCCCAGTGCAGGCTCGACAGAAGTGTGGATCGAGGGCGCATAACGGCCGCAAAGGGGGCGCTCGCAAGCACCCTTCTGAGCGCTAAAATGAGGAATGGGACATGCTACGGTCTCGTGGACTTAACGGACACGCGCACATGGCGGCCTTTGTAAGTCCATAAGACCGCAAGCGGACATGAAGTGTTCCATTTGGGACACAGCCTGGAACTGAACTTCGACGGTTAATGATGATGTAGAGCAAGAACACAAGGACGCAAGATCGCTGAGGAATGCATATTGAGAAACAGCCAATGCATTAGAGTTAATTTATGGATTTCTATTAGTGAAATACTCTTCAAAGTGCAAGTACATTTGAACTAAACAGGAAGTTTACAGATAATTAGAAAATGTTAAAATATCAGATAATAAGTGTGAATAATAAAAAGAACAGAAAGATTTTTCCAAATTTTGTGAATTCTACAGTTTTCTGTACTAACACTGCAAACTGTACGGCAACATTTCCATAAATCACTACGTTTACCTGTTTAACACCCTCAATGAAACTTATGTTGATAAATAAGTCAAAATAAGTTCAACATTTCTATATTGCCTAAAATATCTAGGTTTTGGCTTTGTTTGCGTGTGCAGACCGATCAGTGTATGACATCAAAGTACCATACAGACGGTTCCTTATGCTTTAAAAAAGCACTCGAGGTACTTTGATGTCAAACAACGATTGGTCTGAGCCGCTAGTAGAACACACCTAATATTTACGCGCATTTGCTAGTGGTGGGAATATCGATCCAATATCGATAGTATCGATACCAACGTTGGTATTAATATCGGATCGATACTAGACTGATAAGATCGATACTTTAGGTACATTTTTTTTCCTGTACACTTAATACATTGCTTAATATATTCAACAAAGTGTAGACATGTCTGTGGGTGTATATTCCGCTCTTTTCCCTTCTAGACTAGTATACAAACATTTATCTTCCTCCTCTGCTACGCTGGTTTGTTATTATGCCATCACGTGACTCAGCGGCTCCAAGCGCGAACAGATACAGTGAGAGATGGAACGGAACTCCGCGCTACAAAAGAAATGGAAAGGGGAGGAAATCCTTCACATAGTGCATATTGTATATACCTGTATACCAAATTTGTCCTATTTATGCAGTATCAGTGTAAGGTGTTTACTAAGATTGGCCTTTTAATATTGTTTCTTATTGCATTAAAACTTTATATGTTTTCATTATAATGGTTTTCTATGGGAGTATAATGCTTAACATGTTGTTTAGCATGTTTGCATATATATTCTGGGCTCAGCTGCTTTCCACACATTATATTTTACTAACAAACTGTACACCAAATTTAGTCTTTATTTATTTATCTGGTCATAGTAGGCCCTATATATTTTATAACACTGCAAACTGTATGGCAACATTTCCATAAATCACTACGTTTAGCTGTTTAACTGGACTTCAACACCCTCAATTAAACTTATGTTGATAAATAAGCCAAAATAAATTAAACATTTTTAATTTTTCTTGACCATATTCTCCAGGGAAAAAAGCCTTCCTTCATTGACTCCTGCTCATACTCAGGAGGCTTCTTTATTGTTGTTATTGTCCAATGTGATGAAGGCTCCTTTTATCACCATTTTCTTCCAGGTCAAAGATCAATCATTGAGACAAATGAGCAACACAATGAGTGATGACCAAAACAATCAGAAGTGGAACACGTATATCACAGTATTCTGCTTGTCATTGCAACCATTTGATGCTGCTTAGCTATAAATCACCTAGATTCATTCTTCACACAGATTTCAGAGACCATGCATTCTTGATTCAAAATATGACATTTACTGCTGCTATTATCATTATATAGTTGCAATCAATTTGCACGTCACTGTGCTATTGTTTTGCACATAAGTCAATTTTGCACATACATTTGCACATACAGATGTACATAGTCTATATCACATAGTTTATATGTCTACTTCTGTAGTATAGTTTTATTTTTTATTATGTATGTGGATATATATGTATATATGCTTCGGCAGGTCAGACGGAAGGGACCCAAAGCCTGGTAGCAAACCATAGCGCAGCAGGACCCGACAGTGCTGAGAGGGCAACCTCAGCAGATGAAGGAGAAGAGGAGGCAAGCCGTGAGAGCGAGATGCGCACTGTCCCCTCACAAGTCACACAACCAGGAAGTCAACGCAAGCATCCAGAAAGGCGCACCAAGATCCAGTGGCCAAAGGCGAGTATGCAAGAGGTTTGGTGCAGGCTTGATGAACACCTCAGTGGACTGCTGCAGCATTCTTTGCGAGGAACGGTTGAGCACAAGCTAACCTTGATGGGAAACATCATATACGAGGAGTGCAGAGAGAGGTTAGGAGAGTGTACGTCCAAACAAACCATAGCCCCAAGACAGAAAGGACGGAGGGAAAGACACATTGAGCTGCTCATATCTGACAGGCGTCACCTGAAGAAGAGGTGGAGGAAAGCAGTTCCAGAGGAAAAAGAAGGCCTTAAGCTGTTATGGGATGACCTTAAGCAGAGGCTGGCTAAGCTACGTCGGGCAGAACGGATCAGGAGGCGGGGGAAGCGGAAGGAGAAGGAAAGGAAGAATTTCTTCAAAGACCCTTTCAAGCATGCCCACCAGCTGCTGGACGAGAAGCGGAGTGGTAAGCTGGCCATCACTAAAGAGGATCTGGAACATTATATCAAGGGCCAATATATGGATGCAGCCAAAGATACACCACTCGGCTCACCAGGTTATGTGCCACGCCCAGTTTCCCCAAGGTCCCCATTCGATACCTCCCAACCCAGGCTGTGTGAGATTAGAGAGGTCCTAAAAAAGGCCAGATCAGCCTCAGCACCAGGTCCAAATGGGCTTCCATACAAAGTGTACAAGAATTGCCCACAAGTGACAAAGATCTTGTGGAAGCTCATGCGGGTTGTGTGGAAGAACCAATCCATTCCAGTTGAGTGGCAAGAGGCAGTTGGAATCTTCATTCCTAAGGAGCGGAATTCCACCACCATAAATCAGTTCAGGAGCATTGCCTTGCTGAACGTGGAAGGGAAACTGTTTTTCTCAGTTTTGGCAAGAAGGATGACCAGCTTCCTCAGCAGCAACCACTACATCGACACAAGTTGTCAAAAGGCTGGGCTCTCAGGTTTTCCAGGATGTATTGAACACACATCAGTAATCTGGGAGCAGATACAACGTGCCAAAAGAGAGAAGAGTGAACTTCACGTGGTGTGGCTTGACTTGGCGAACGCGTATGGCTCAGTACCACATAAGCTGGTTGAGTTTGCTTTGGAATTCTTCCACGTTCCAGCGTGTGTAATTACCATCATAGCCAAGTATTTTAGCAACCGGCGAATGTGTTTCTCTCACGATGGCCGTATGACTGGATGGCAGCAGTTGGAGGTCGGTATTGCCATGGGCTGCTCAATATCCCCTATCCTGTTTGTGGCAGCTTTTGAAATCATCCTCATTGGAGCAAGACAGATGGCTAGAGGGCTGAGATCTCCATCAGGAGGAAGACTCCCGGCACTGAGAGGGTACATGGATGATGTGACAACCATCTTACAGACAGCTCCATGCACATCCCGGCTCCTCAAGCGTCTTGACGAGCTGATACAATGGGCTAGGATGAAGATTAAGCCCTCGGAATCTAGGAGCCTTTCGATCAGGAAAGGGGTGAGGGACCACAGGACGGTGTTCACAGCAGGAGGGGAAAATATACCATTGCTGAAAGAGCAACCCGTCCGAAGTCTTGGAAGGGAGTATACTCCAGAGCTCTCCGACAGACAGATGGGGAAGTTGGTGCAGAAGCAGCTAAGAGAGGGGCTCGAAAAAATCGACAGCAGCCAGCTTCCTGGGAAATTGAAGGTATGGTGCTACCAGTTCACACTTTTCCAGCGGGTGATGGGGCCCCTGAAGGTGTCCGAAATACCATAATCCCTGGCTAGCAGGATGGACACCATCTCCAACACCTACATCAGGAAGTGGTTGGGCCTCCCGCGCTGCTTCTCTGACACAGGCCTCTTCGGCAAGAATGCTCTTCAGCTTCCTCTGAAGTCCATCAACCTCGGATACAAGCAGGAGAAGACCCGTCTTGTATTCGAGCTAAAGGAATCCAGGGACGAAGCTGTGAAGAGAGCAGGGGTGACCATCCCCACTGGGTACAGATAGAAGGCCCAGCAGGAGGTCGACCAAGCCGTTAACAGGCTACAACACAAGGAGGTCATGGGAAGAGTCCAACACAGTCGAGCAGGGTTGGGGTGGGGAGAGCCAGTCCAGTTTTGGTCCAAAGCCACAAGAGAGCAGAGGAAGTCCATGGTGGTGGAAGAGGTCTCACAAGTGGAACAGGACCGTTAGCTTATCAAGGCTGTTTCCCAGTGCAAACAGGGAGCATGGACCCACTGGGAGGACATCAGTAACAGGGTCATAACCTGGGCAGATATCTGGCGAACTCCGCAGTCACGGCTCAGCTTCCTCGTGAGGGCAGTGTATGACACCCTTCCTTGTCCCCGAAATCTCTCCCAGTGGTTCGGAAGTGAGGACAAGTGCCCCCTGTGCAATAAAGCCAACGCAGGCCTTCAACATATCCTGTCGGGGTGTAACATTGCATTGACGCAGGGTCACTTTAGGTGGCGGCATAATCAGGTGCTGAGGAAGTTGGTGGAGCAGCTGGAAAGGTGTAGAGTCCGGGCAAATAGCTCTCCAGTTACCCTTCACCCAAACGTTCCGTTTCTCAGACCAGGAGAAGGCGGGCAGAAGACAGTGGCACGGAGGACAACATGTCTGCTCACTCCTGGTAAGGGATGGGAGATGCGTGTTGATCTGGGCACCCAGCTTATCTTTCCAACAGAGATCACCCAGACAACATTAAGGCCAGATGCTTTGGTGTGGGCCACAGCGGCCAAGAAGGCCCTCATTATTGAGCTGACTGTGCCATGGGAAGAGGGAATACAAGCGGCGCACAAGTTCAAGCGGCTCAAGTACTCTGATCTGGCAGCGGAGTGCAGAGAGGGGGGATGGACCATGACCATCCATCCCGTAGAAGTAGGATGCAGGAGCTTCGTGGGAAAGTCCGCAATCCAGCTTCTCTGAGCTGCTGGGATAACCGGGATAAGCCTGAGGAGAGCCATCAAGGAGCTGGCGGAGGAGGCAGAGAAGGCAAGCTACTGGTTGTGGCTACGGAGGAGGGACATGAATTGGGGCTCGGTACCCCAGTGAGGGCAGCTGCAGGGGGTGGCGGGGAGATGTCCCCACAAGCCACTGCCCCCCCCACCGGGAGATGTACTTGGATAGGGGGCGAAACATCAGTGAACGGTGGCACCAGCTGATGACCCTGCAGCTGACCCAAAGGTGCACTGGAGGAGGTGCGGCAGGCAGAAATGTCAAGCAGGAAACACCACCTGTATATTGAAATGAATATGTGTGTGTGTATTTATTTTTAAATAGACAGTAGAATAAGTACAATTAGTGATGAGTAATATTAACAATTATACTTACAGTTAGAATAAGATTGTGTATCAGGTTAGTTGCTTATAATTATGCATAATTTACTCATATTACTACTGTACATTTAATGTGTAACAAGTGTACTGTAAATTGTTTCGTAATTTAATGTTAATTTAATTGTATTATTATTTAAAGCAGTATCTTTTAAGTCACGGTGAACTAACATAAACAATGAACAAATGTATTTGTATCAACTAAAATTATCAAAGGTTAACAATGATAGTTCATGTCAACTAGTGCTGTCAAACGATTAATCGCGATAATGTATATATAAATACACACACATACAGTATATATTTTGAAAATATTTATATGTATTTACATGTTGTTACCAAGTCACCAGCCTAGTCACCATCCTAGTCACTAGTCTAGTCACCATCCCAGTCACCAGCTCTGTCATCTTACCACTTTTAGGACTCCATTTCCCAGAATCCTCCCCTGGCCACACCTGCTCACAGTTTACGATAACCATCACCTGATGTCTCATTCCCCGTACCTGTCTCACCGCAATTAAGCCCAGTACAAAGCCACCGGCTGCATCCAAAAACTGTTAAATGCTGCCTTCGGAGGATGCATTCCAAGGTAGGAAGGCATCAAGGCACGGCCAAATCCAAAGTTAGTTTCACTTCCTGTCTCATGAGATACCTTCTTCTGATAAATTTTTGAAGGCAGTATAGATGTATTCCTTTAGCTGTAAATAAAGATGGCGTCTGAAAGCTACGTTTGGTGGTTAGTTTGTGTGTAAATGTATATTTCTGATTAATTTTTTGCACTTCTGATGTAATTTCTAGTGAGAATTTATATTATAGTAATTAAATATTTGTTTAGTTATCACCAAAACTAGTTCTATTTTGTTGTAGATAATTAAACCGTTACGCTGCCTCAGAAGCCCGTCTGAAATCAGTTACGCAAGGTGCCTTCATGCAAAAATGCTGCCTGCAAAGTCATTGCCTCATAAGGCATCGAGGCAGCAAGTCAGCTGCCTAAGTTTTCGGATGCAGCCACTTTCACTCCACTCAAGATTTGTCTGGTCTCATATCATGTGAAGTCGCTACCACAGACTTACCTGACTCTCCTACCATTGGATACTCACCTGCCGATCTCCTTCTTCGATTGTCCTCTACCGACCTCATCCTAGGATTCATGTGAAAAGGAGCCTGTTAACCCTTAAAGACCTATAAAATGTTTGGGGCACCTTTCATGCCTGCAGTTTTCTTTGTTTTTTTAAGACCTGTTCTAGCAGTCAGCATCAAGTGCCATATATTATTATAAACAGGAGAACTTGAAGTTTCAGTCTAGCTAATTTAATGTCCCAATTTTCATTTAGTTTTCTCTAAGAATTAAATAATTGTAAGAAAAACGCAAGCAACAATTCGGAGGGTTTTTATTTATTTATTATTATTTATTTATTTTTTACTGTGAACTCAAACATAAACTCCTGAAGTTTGAATTTTTTTCTTTATACAGTTGCATCTGCGTGCTTTACACTTCCAAATAAAAGTTTGTCTACATATAACATTCCCCAAGCAATTTATAGCCATTTATTACAATATTGTTATAAGCACTTAAAAAAATGTGATTTTTCTCAGATAAATATATGTTCAATCTGAGTATGAACAACAACAAACACAAACCATGCAGCTAATAGTGAAAACAATTGCACAAATTCTTCTGCAAAAAAAATACAAACAGTGCAAATGATTCACAAACTACACACTGTCATGAATCTGGTTACCACTCACTCCACTGCACATCACCCATGGACTACATCTCCCATCATGCACTGCACTCACACATTCCCGTCCACCATTACACCAATCACACAGCTGTCACCATTCACTCATCAACCCTAATTGCCTCACCACACCTGCACCTCATTCACTCACTCACATAAAAGCAGCACACAAACACTCACTCACTGCGAAGTCTTGTTTTGCCCTGGCTACATTTCTGAGCGTTCTTCCCCGTATCTGTTATCTCTCTGTGTGTGACCCTGGACTGCCTGACCTTGGACTTCTGAACCTGTGCCTGTGACCTCGACCCCTGCCTGGTATTGTTTACGTCTCTGCTCTGCCTCCGATATTCCTGTTATGCCCTCTGACCATTGCCTGTGTGATTCTGCCTCTGTCCAATAAATATATCTTACTGCACTTGGATCCCCTGCCTTTGACCAGTCTTTACACACACAAAGTGAGTAGTTACATTTAATTTTAGTATTTTTAACCTAGGGTTTTCAATCGATTTAAATATTGAATTGCAATTACTCGCACGAGTTATCTCGCCAATAATCCCAACTTAACCGCACATTTTTATCTGTTCTAAATGTACCTTAATTTAATACTTTTCAAGATTGTAATACAATAATCAACATGGGCATGGACAAATATGGATGCTTTATGCAATATATGTTTAATATTCGTGAAACCTTAACATAGAGCATGAAAAGTAGACATACACAGTGCAACAGAAAAAATTGTGAAAATGATATTTATTTATACCTATATAATTATTGTTATAAATGGATCCATTCGCTGGCTGTACTCTGCGTCAGAATTGGTTTTACCGGGACATCGCCTAGTGATGCGAAGACCTGAATTCCAGTGCTTTATCTGATATGTACCGTAGTTTTATCCTTCTCTTCGGTTTGTTTTATATCAAAGTACTCAGCCGTGTTTTTCTGTGCTTTTTCAGAACGTTTTCTCATGCAAATGTGTTATTTTGTGTTTGTTTTCATGTACGCACGACAGACTTTACTTTCACATTGCGTTTGTTCAAATTTCCAATGAAACATCATAAATGGTGTTTCAAAAGGCCAAAATCTATGTTTATTGGTTGAATATGGGACATTCTGAACCCACTAGGGCACGGGGGTGAGACTAAGCGTCAACAATCGTTAATGTTTGGCTCAGAGGAACAAAATGCATTGGTTTCTTCTGACAAATCAATGTTGTCAAAATGTGATGAAGTATACCACGTACACTACGGAGCCTTTGCATAGCCAAACGAGATACAAAACTTTGAAAAGCATTCAGATAGGATTAGTAGTTCAAAAGTTCTGAAACATTTAAGAACAATAGTTATTTTTAGCCACGGGCAGCTGTCTCAGTCTTTGAGGGTTAACTCACCAAGCTAAGTTGACTATATTTCCAGTGAAGTTGATACTCACCTGCTGACTCTCCATTCCTCTGCACCTGATTCCTATTATTTAATAAATACTCTGTCACTATCCCGTTCCTCCATTTGTGGTCTCCTCCCTTTCTGTGACAGAAGACCAGACCGTAACATAAAAAATCGGAGCACCATGGACCACTTGCTATAGCCCACGCTCAGAATGGCCAACCAATCGTGGACTTTGTGTTGGAGTTCCCGGGCGCTGGCCAAAACTTGAGAGTTTTGTTTCTTGGAGGCCTAGACAATCAGTGGTACTCCAGAATGCCCATTAACCTTCTCACGAACTTGCTCACAGAGTGCATGCATTATGCCCTGCAGCTGAGTCGATCCACTCTATCCGGTCCTTCGTCTAAGTTCTCACCTGGTATGGCCGCTAGTCTCCTGTCATCACCCATCAGGGCCACCAGTCGCCAGTCATCACCCAACATGGCCGTCGATCTCCATTCCTCACCAATCATGGCAGCCAGCCTCAGATCAGCTATTATGCCAGCCACTAGATCTATCTCGAGGTGGAAAAGCCTGGCATCCAGCGTGGCGAATCCTCCACTGATGTCTGTGTGATCAGCAAGCCCGCCGGCCACTCCACTCTCACGCCTGCCGCCCATAAATGTACATTTACATTTATATTTATTTATTTAGCAGACACTTTTATTATTTCATGTTGTAGACCACAAAATAGCAATTGATTTACTGTTGAGAGAAGTTTTAACAAAAAAAATAAACAAAAAAATGATTAACCTCACAATTGAACTGAATATTTATTGGGTGGATTTTTTTGGTCTGAACAAAAACTGCAGACTGAAATATTGAAAATGCACATTCATTCTCTGACATGGGAAGATGAGAAAAGTGTGAAAAATATTGCCTATATTGATGAGGAAAGTCCATTGATGAGTTACCAGCATAAGCCTACATTTAATTTTAGTATTTTTAACCTAGGGTTTTCAATCGATTTACATATTGAATTGCAATTACTCGCACGAGTTATCTCGCGAATAATCCCAACTTAATCGCACATTTTTATCTGTTCTAAATGTACCTTAATTTAATACTTTTCAAGATTGTAATACTCTAATAAACATGGGCATGGACAAATATGGATGCTTTATGCAATATATGTTTAATATTCGTGAAACCTTAACATAGAGCATGAAAAGTAGACATGTTTCTAAGGTCATAGATGTTTTTCAAAGAACTTGTTCATGTCCATTAGACATGAAAAAAGAACAAAGAAATACCAGGTTCCTATAACTTTTATTTATTTGCAGAGCAATTTACTAACACAGGCCTGTTTAAATTTGCGCACGACAGGGCAGCTCACTTCTTCTGAACATGCAGAATGTTTATTTATTATTAGATTTGTTTGCCTCTTTGTACCACATACTGTAGCCTATTTTGATGCAGCTAAATTCTCAATAAAACAGTTTTCATTGATATATTTTATTGTCTCTGTTGTCAGAAAATGGGATGAATATGAAATAATGACTGAAATGCGACCCATTAAGACTACATAACAAGCTCTTCCTTCTGAAATGTTAATCTGCACAAAATCATGATTTATAATAGTGCCGTCGTCAGCTTCAGATGCATAATATTTAAATTTGCTACAAGCAGGATGCACAAGAAGCATGTTCAACTCAGACACGCGGACGCTGTCTTGATAATAAATTTCCGCGTGTCCACACCTAATGTGTATATCATATATGAAAAGCATTTTAGGGGACTCTTGGCTTTTGGGGGCCCAAGGCAATCACCTATCTTTGCCTAATGGGTAAGTCCGCCCCTGCTGCTTAAAAACAGAGGAATGCACATGCATGCATCGTGGTACTGTTGTGAATGTCAAAGACTTATTTATATTTTTGTTTTCTTTGCACACCAAAAGCATTCTCGTTACTTCATAAAATTAAGGTTGAACTACTGATGTAACATGGACTGTTTTAATAAAATCCTTAGTACCTTTATTGTTGCATTGCTATCTATACAGGGTCAGAAAGCTCTCAGATTTCATCAAATATATCTTAATTTGTGTTCCGAAGATGAACAAAGGTCTTACAGGTTTTGAATTACATGGGGGTTGAGTAATTAATGTCTGAATTTCAATTTTTGGGTCAACTATCCCTTTAAGACCATTCTAAACTCTAGAGATGAGATAAGAATGAGATGCTGCATCACCTTGCAACCGACTTGAGTGGGCAAATGCTCACATTTGATGGCGTCTGGCACTTTGGAGAGGTGTTCTCTTCACGGATGAATCCCGGTTTTCACTCTACATGGCAGACAGCGTGTATGGTGTCGTGTGGGTGAGCGGTGTAGGGCCTTATCGAGAGAGAAAATACTAAAATATGCTGCAGGATATATGCAGTCCTTATAAGAAATTTAGAACTTTTCTCTCCACAGCTGTAAACCATAAAACGAGCTAATGATTAAGACCTAACTTGATTGTTTGGACCAGTTCCTGCCATGGCTTGTTCCTTATCTCCCACGAGACCCATAAAATAAACACAGAAGAAAGGAACTTCTTATTTGGAGATAGGACAGCGACCACACTCCCAGGATCTCCTGAACATTAACGCATAATTCAATGATGCTATCAACAAGGAAGACTGTTTAACGATGAGACTGAGCTAAGAAAAATCACCAGATCTCTACAAACGCGACATTCTCATAGCCCTGGACAGCTCCTCTTTCGTTCTCCATACATTCAAATAGAAATACGATTTTTTTATCTTCTTTGACAGAACAAAAAAACTTAAACTGGCATAGAGGACCTCTAAAATGATATTTGTTATTTGCTGCTATTAAAGCAATACACTCAAGAGACAATATATATTAAGGTTGTATTTTATGTCTTCTATAAGCATGATGTGTTATTTCTAATCTTTAAAATGAACCCTTTATGTGTTTTGGCAGGAAAAGCTATTAACGTGTGTGAAATATGTTGAGATTGATTTCGTATGAATGGTCATGATAAATGCAACAATTTGGTGTGATCTATATGTCGATTCTCAGCATTGTATGAATGATGAATACTTTTAAGTTATTAGAGGTATTTCCTTCATGTGATAAATTGACTATCAGATAATGTATGCATGGAAATAAACCATGTGGGGCTGGGCTCCGCCCTACGAGGACAATCTGAATATGAGAAGCCTCTAGTGGGCGTACTTAAATTAGTCCGTTTAAAATGGACACAAAATCTTTGCTTTAGCGTGTGCTCGCTGACTTGCTAGAAACTTCGGTTTCATCATTGGATTGCGCTTTGGAGCGCCCTCAGCCATATAGCATCTGGCGAGAATCTACACATGCCTCCAAAGTTCCGACCAGAGGAACAAAAGCTTGCTGCTCGCTGACTTGCTTGAAACTTCGGCTTCATTGTCATGCATCGCGCTGCAAAAGCGCTCACCGCCTTACCAATAGGCTGATGAACCTAAAGAACTAAACATTTTGACAAAGTTCTCACTGAAGAACTTTAACATCTGAAGCCGTAAGAACTCTTAAACAAACGTCCTAAGAGCGTCATCACATCACAAAGAAACCGCCAATTACAAGAGGGGTTCCCCAGTGACATCAAGCAATGCAAACCAGCAGCCCCGGAGGTTTCCACCGACCATGCGGAAACACGCGGAAACACCAGAGCAGCTGTCAAACTCAACTGAAAGCAAGTAAACCAAACAAATCTCCATTGTGGCTGGAAACTGGTCAATTGATCTCTATGAAGTAAAGATAGCGAAGTCTCTGTTTGTGATCTACCTCTGGTAAAGTAACAAGATAGCAAAGTATCATTTATAAAGAATGGTGTCCTGTGATGTGTGATTTTCAAGTATTAAACTATTTGCCAAAGATCGAGTTACCTAGCTCAAAATTTTATAAAGTACTATTTTGTTTCTTTTATCATCGGCCACGAAGATAAATGAAATTTATAAAGACATACTGATGTTAATGGTCGCTGGACGAGTCATTAATAATGTATAAATCACAAGTTAAAGATTACTATCACTTCAATCAAATCAATATTGAATCTTTCATAAATGATTCCCCAAAGCTGAAATAATAGCTTTAAATTTATATTACATAATGGTGGAGAATGCAGGCATACGTTTGATTTGAAAATTCATAGCACATTCATAACAGTCAATTTGGGTATTGTTCTATTTTATCCGGAAAAATAGATTAGATACAGAGAAACCGCGTTTGTTTGTGATTCTGTATTCTTGTTTGTGGCACACGGTGCGTTTTGAATGAAAGACAATGCAACGCGAGTTGTTGTTAAGAAGAAAATAAGCTGCAGTAAATAATTAATATTTTATCTATTAAGGCAAAATTAAGTCGCTCTAAAAGCGCGCGAGAGATAAATGAGCGGATTCCTCATTTCTCTCTTTAAGGTCTTCATATTATGATTTGTTAAGTGCGCATGTTCTACTTCCAAACTCATCTATGCTATCAAATCTCCTGGCTTGAGAACATTAACTTAGCTAATTAATGATTCTCGGCCACTTTTGATTCACTACGCGAGTGAACTCAAGACGCTCGGCGCTCACAGAAGGAGGGGCCAAACGGGGTCTGGGGGGGGGGGAATTATGAGATCGGTTAAATTGTTTTCCATGTCTGTCTAAACAGGCAAATATCAGCATAAGGTCCGCTGAGGCCTCAATAATTTATAATAATTAATCCATTGATTAATTTATCTCGCCCTAAACGAGTGAGATTGTCAGTGCTATACAAAGATATGAATCTAAATAATGCTTGTTGATTTTGAAGTGTGAGACACACTTACAGCTCCGGTTATGCACAGAAACTGTGCATAACTCACATCCTGGTGTGTGTCACCATAGTGACAACTCAACCAGGAAGTCTTCAGAGACTCTGTCCGGAAAATTTGCTAGTGGGCAGGCTCAGTCCCAGTGCCATTTTGAGCTTTTGTAAACAAATAGCATAGCACAAAGCTAAGCTAACTGAAGCTAAGGAGCTTGTATTGAAAACTATGCAAGGCTATTAGCATTGAAGGCTAGTGATTAGTACATATAATTTAGAGGGTTTTGAATGTGGTGTGTTGCAGTGTGTCTTGAAGTGTTGTTGTGACTTAAACCTTTACAGCTGAACTCTAACTCACACTAAGATTTTCATACCGTTACTTTCTCTCGTTTTCATTTATTCATTCTATCTCTTCTCCCATTTAAAAGGACTGTAACAAATGCAATGTTAATAAACTGGCTGTATGATTATAACTAATCGTCAGAGTGGCTAGCGATCTCACAGGTGGTTTTAATAAACATTTTGTAATGTTTTTATTTTTAGTATTAGTTTAATAGCTGTTTTTATTAGAAATTAATTTGGTACTACCTCATTACCTTGATAATACGGGGATTAATTCAATTATAACTGCTCTCCTTGTTTTAAAGACATCAGTGAATAAGTTGCTATTGTTAGGAATTTGAAATTGTTAATGTCATAGTTAATTACAAATTTGAAATCAATTTCATTTCATAAAATAATTTAAGTTCCTGCTTCCATGTAGCCACTAATTAATCGTAAATACACTTATAATTTGATAACAACAATAAGATCTTAATCATTATCAAGAGGGCCCAACATTTTTTATTTTATTCACAAGTAATTAGTGTGGCACAGATTCATATGGTCGGATGATTTTAATGACACAAGGAGGAATGAGTAACTTGTCATGCTAGGGATCCGAAATTGGGGATTTGGAATCTGTAATTTAATTTGAAAATTCTAATTACATTTAATAATTAATTACAGTTCCTGTTTACATATTGCAACAATATATGCTGATAAACTCAATTGTAAATTGCTCTTGTAATCCTAATCGATCCTATCAATTTTAATGATAACATAATTCAATTTTAATTAGAAACCACAATTTCTAATTTTAAATTCTAATTTGAGTCGCAACACATGTCTGGCTCTACCTGTTAGGCCTTACTTCCTCTCCTTAGGTTATCTGATTAACTCAGCTAATTCTTTATACTTCCGAAGAATACTTCCTTTCTAGTATTGCAAAGTGATGGCATGCAGCAAGCCTAGCAATCGGGTATCGTCGGAGGAGTCAACAGGCCGACTGGGCGAAGGTGCGGATATACCACCCCGGGTAACTCTTGACGAGGTATGTCGGACTTAGGGTCTGCGCTGAGGGATAGCCCCGGGATTCAGCCCTGCCCCTTTACAGGCCAGCAGTCATTGACGTGCCTCACCCGAGTCCCAGCCCGGTTGTGCCAAAAGCCACGGCTGTTTGAGAGGCTCACTGCAATACAGCAGTGTGTTCGGCAAGATGCTTTACAGGAGCACACCTGGTGCGCTCGCACGGGCAGGGCCTTGCTGCTGGGCACCGCTGGACAAATGTCATTTCTCACCAAGCTTAGGGTATAAGGACGTTAACATTCCAATTAGAAATATCCCCAAAGGAAATTATGGTTTTCTCAATACATAGGTCAGATTGTTTTATCCTGTATAACAGCAAAATCAACCCCCCCAAGTGTATCGACTCAACAGCGCAACTGATTTTTTATAAATCGAGGAATCGCGATTTTGAATAGAAATATTACCAAATGCTAGAATTAGACACTTTGATAATAACAGATGAGTCAAGATGGCGCCGAGGATGGCAGCCGTGTTGCGTGCTCCAGGAAAACTTTGCAGTTTTTCGTATGTTTTATTTGTTTTTTTGTTGTTTTACGTGTTAGATGTTGTTAGTATAACTGTCTCAATAGAGACACGCTTTTGAACATTGGTTCCTCCGTCGCGCAACGCAAACCGGACTTTGAGTTTTTGAATGCCGGTGGATGGTTCACAGACACCGCATCAGAGCCCTTTGTGTGGGTTGCGAAATCGAGGAGACACCGCCGACGCCGAAAAAGAGGAAAAAGAGCAGGCGTTCTCGTCAGACTGAGACGCCGTGCTTTCCGACCTCCTCTCCCAACCATTTTACTGGCCAACGTTCAGTCACTGGATAACAAACTCTGCGAACTGCGGGCGCGCATCTCATACCAACGAGAAACAAGGGACTGCTGTGTTATTTGCCTCACAGAAACCTGGATGTCTGCAATGGTTCCAGACTCAGCCATCGAGCTCACGGGCTTCCCCGTGCATCGCTCGGATAGAACAAAGGAGCTCACAGGGAAAAGCAGAGGTGGAGGTGTTTGTTTCTATATCAACAACTCATGGTGTAATGAAAGGAACATACACGCTATTAAATCCTTCTGCTCCCCTGATCGGGAATTTCATACGCTTCTGTGTCGACCATTCTGGCTACCGAGGGAATTTACAGCCATCATAATCACGGCTGTTTACATTCCTCCTCAAGCCAACACAGACCAGGCACTCAAGGAACTGTACAGGAATATAAGTGAGCAGGAAACCGCGCACCCAGATGCAGCTTTTGTTGTCACAGGGGACTTTAATAAAGCCAACTTCAGAACAATAGCTCCAAAATACTTTCAACACGTCACCATCAACACGCGTGGAGTTCGTACACTCGACCATTGTTACTCCCCTTTCCGGGACGCATACAAGTCCCTCCCCCGCCCACCTTTCGGCAAATCGGATCACTCTTCTGTTCTGATCCTGCCTGCTTATAGGCAGAAACTGAAACGTGAAGCACCCGCCCTCAGGACAGTCCAATGCTGGTCGGACCAATCGGACGCTATACTACAGGACTGTTTTGATCACGTGGACTGGGACATGTTCCGGGCAGCGTCTGATGACGACATAGAGGCGTATTCAGATACGGTCACGTGTTTCATCAGGAAGTGTATAGATGATGTAGTTCCGACCAAAACAATCCGTATTTACCCCAACCAAAAACCGTGGATTAACAGCGATGTTCGATCAGCCCTGTCAGCGCGGACATCTGCCTTTAAATCCGGAAACACTGACGATCGGAAACAAGCCAGTTACGATCTCAGGAGATCCATCAAAGCAGCCAAACGAACATATAAAAACAAAGTTGAAGAACATTTCAACAACAATAATCCAAGAAGCATGTGGCAGGGCATTAACAACATCACAGGCTTTAAAGTGAATAAACCAGCTACTGTGAACATTGCCGCCTCTCTACCGGACGAGCTAAACACCTTTTATGCTCGGTTCGAGGCTGATAACTCCGCCCACACAGAGAGCGCTCACACGGCTGCTGTAGAAGAGGTGAGTCCACTCACGTTTTCTGTCACGGATGTAACCCGATCCTTTAAACGGGTGAACATCCGTAAAGCCGTAGGCCCAGATGGTATACCAGGCCGTGTGCTCAAAGCATGCGCTTTCCAGCTAGCCGGGGTTTTTACAGATATTTTCAATCTGTCCCTCTCTCTGTCTGTGGTTCCCTCATGCTTCAAAAAATCCACCATTGTGCCCATACCAAAGAAAAATAAAATCACATGCTTGAATGACTGGAGGCCCGTTGCTCTGACCCCCATCTTCAGCAAGTGTTTTGAGAAGCTTGTCAGAGACTACATCTGCTCTGTGCTGCCTGCTTCACTGGACCCACTACAATTTGCATACCGCAGTAACCGTTCCACAGACGATGCTATTGCCTTCACCCTGCACACTGCTCTCTCCCACCTGGAAAATAAGAACACCTATGTGAGGATGCTGTTCGTGGATTATAGCTCGGCATTTAACACCATAGTGCCTGCCACACTGGTTGCGAAGCTCCAGACTCTAGGACTGAACAGATTTCTGTGCAGCTGGATCCTGGACTTCCTGACAGGCAGAAGTCAGGTGGTCAGAATGGGCAACAACACATCATCTCCCCTGATCCTCAACACTGGTGCACCGCAGGGTTGCGTCCTCAGCCCACTCCTGTACTCCCTGTACACACACGACTGTACAGCTACACACAGCTCCAATGTCATCGTCAAATTTGCCGATGACACAACGGTGATAGGCCTGATCACCGACAACGATGAGACGGCCTACAGAGAGGAGGTGAGTACCCTGACTAAATGGTGTCAGGAGAACCACCTCTCACTCAACATCGACAAGACCAAGGAGCTGGTGGTGGATTACAGGAGACAGAGCAGAGAACACACACCCATCACCATCGACAAGACACCTGTGGAGCGGGTGAGCAGCTTTAAGTTCCTCGGCGTTCACATCACCGAGGATCTCACATGGTCTGCTCACACAGATGCAGTGCTGAAGAAGGCACATCAGCGTCTCTTCTTACTGAGACGGCTGAGGAAGTTTGGAACGAGCCCCAGAATCCTCAGGTCCTTCTACACCTGCACTGTGGAGAGCATCCTGACCGGCTGCATCACCGCCTGGTATGGAAACAGCACCGCTGGCAACCGCAGGGCTCTGCAAAGGGTCGTGCGAACTGCCCGCCACATTGTTGGAGGTGAGCTTCCCTCCCTCCAGGACATCTACACCAGGCGGTGTACAAGGAAAGCCCGGAGGATTATCAAAGACTCCAGCCACCCGTCCCACAGACTGCTCTTTCTGTTGCCCTCAGGGCGACGTTTCCGTAGCATCCGATCCCGCACTAGCCGACTGAGGGACAGCTTTTTCCCTCAGGCTATCAGGCTAATGAACAGTCAGAAATAACTCACCCTACAACACACTCCCACTCACACAACATGCCATGCACTGCACTTTAACACAGTTCAACTGGACTACACGCACACACTGCACTAACACATCTGCTATCACTGGACACCATACAATGCACATCCACGACATTGCATATGCATAATCTGTTGCACCTTTGCACAACTATCTGCTGTTCAACCAATCTGCTGTTAATTTATAATCTGTTGCACCTTCACATTATTACTATGTATAGACTACATAATGTATAGATAGTGTACATAATGTAGATGTGCCCATACGGTGTATAATGTGCAGTTGATAATTAAGTATGTCTTTATAGTACACTATGTGTACTGAGTATATGTATGTGTATTTTGCACATTGTCTTCTGTACAGTCTGTAAATATGTACTGTCCACATGTAAATTGTTGTTTTTTTGTTTTGTTTTTTGCACTGTCTGGAGCACGCTCATAAGAATTTCACTCACCAAGGCACTTGTGCTGTGGTGATGTGACAATACAAGTGATTTGATTTGATTTGATTTGATTTGAACAGTAAAGAGAAAAGAACAATCCAACCGCATGTCTGCACATGATTAACTGCTCACGTGTGATGCTCTCTAGGTGCCATTCACACAGAGTGTGTTTTTGTGTTGACGCGGGCAGTGGAATAGGAAAAATACAAGAAGATGTGAGTTAAACATCTTTTAATAACTAGAGTGCCGCGTTTTTAGAATGCTGTTTCATGCACGAGATGCTGCAAGAGACGCGAGCGCAACAGTCAAACGTGTCCATGTCTACATAGAAAAAACTACGGAACAGCAGCGTAATCGAATACAAAACTTGTGAAGAACTACTACTGTATATCTGATATTTCATGTTTACATCCTGGTGACAGGCTGAAAACTGCTGTTCATTGTTTTACAGAGCCTTTATAGTTAATAATAGCACTCTATGACCTTCAGTCATTTTTAATTGGAATTACTTGAGTTTTTTGGAGCATTTGTCTTGTATTATTTCAGAACATATAGCCTAATATGCATAATATAAGTTTGTACAAGATGTAGTTGTAGTTCATCTTTTCTGCAAAGATATTTAGTGATTTGTTTAACATTTACATCATGAAGACAACCTCATGTGTGGTGCACTTAGAATATACTTTTCTTTAACTAGAGGGTTAATAAAGAGAAAGTTGCTTGAATCATGTTGTGGTAACATTTTCAAGTTGACTAGATAAAATCTTACAAAAAAAGGAGACTTTCTCTTATAGGAAAAGATGAAGCATCAAATTATTATCCTTTTACTTGCTCTGTTGGTGTTCTTCTTTTCTTTCTCTGTAATCCCAGCTGTGCTACCTGTGTGTGTGTGTGTGCTCAACAATTCCCTTACAGGGGGTACAAATTAGAAGCACGCCCACCAGAGGATCACAGTCGCAGAAAATCACACTCAACATTGGCATACACTATACTTTGCACATTTACACCCCTGTTTTGTTTTGTTTTGTTTTGTTTTGCTTTTTTTCTAATTCAAGGTCTATGTCAGTTTGGTTCGAGATCTCCCTCACCCCGCCAGAACATGTCTCGCACAACAGAACATGTCAGCCACTGGGAGGATCTGGAAACATGGCTGAGTGTTGCGACAAACAGCCTCCTCCGTAAGGCTGCTGAAACACTCAAACATCAGACACATGACCAGCTGGATGACAACATAACAAGCCTCATGGGACAAGACCCAAGTCAAAGCTACAGTCACAAAGAATTATACAAGATCACCGGCTCCTAAAGTCACACACTCATCGCCACCCTCAAGTGGAGCGACAAGCATGCTGCACAACTCCAGCAGGAGCTGACATGCACACAACGATGCATAGAGCAGCTGGAACTTGAAGCTCAGCAGTGACAGAAAGGGCCTGATGAGGTGGAACTAGAGCTGTAGTACTCGAGTCCGGTCTCTGATTTTTCTATTGTCTCGGACTTGTCTTGGACTCGTTGGTATTTGGACTCGGACTTGTCTCGGACTTGGTCATCAGACTCGCCAAATGTTCCAGTTGGTCTCAACCGAGTCCAGCAATATATGTTTTTTTTGTCTTTCAAAACAAAACCATTAATCTGGCTCGCTTGTTCCACAAATGGGTAATGTAATTGCCATTGGTTTAACTCCATCTAGAACGGGCATTGTCATTGGTCGCCTGTTAAATGCACAGCTGCGTCATATGAGTGTGCGCCTGGCTCTGAGTGTGCGCGCTGCGTGGAGGCATGAATAATCTTTATTTTGGCCACAGACACGCTGTCGGCAAGTTGCATAATACAGTTTGGTTTCACAAAGTTCTTTGGAGTTTTCCCTCTCATTTTCCTTCTCTTTTAAATACCTTATTATCGCCCGTGCACATTTTGCTTTCACTTTCATTTCAGGTCAATTGCTTATCTATAACTTACAACGACACATTTTCTGCAATAAACATGGGACTTTAATTAACAAAACGAATAAAAATACACCATTACCATGCTATAAGCCTAATATAAAATTACAAACTTGCAAAATGTTTAAATGTAAAAAAAAACAAAAAACTGACAATCATCAAACGCCGTGGCACCAAATGAATAAGACAAAGAATGAATAAGAGCAAAACGAATAAAGCCTGGAGGCACGGAATACAATTGGATGTAAAATTAAATAAATTACACAAAAATGTAAATAAAGTAAAACATAAGCAAACAGTGTGGCAATGGCTGGGCGATTTATCAGATTTTATCGATTAATTCGAATTTAATATTTTGCCACAATTAGATTTTTTATAAATCGAGGAATCACGATTTTGAATAGAAATATTACCAAACGCTAGAATTAGACACTTTGATAATAACAGTAAAGAGAAAAGAACAATCCAACCGCATGTCTGTGCACATGATTAACTGCTCACGTGTGATGCTCTCTAGGTGCCTTTCACACAGAGTGTGTTTTTGTGTTGACGCGGGCAGTGGAATAGGAAAAATACAAGAAGATGTGAGTTAAACATCTTTTAATAACTAGAGTGCCGCGTTTTTAGAATGCCGTTTCATGCACGAGATGCTGCAAGAGACGCGAGCGCAACAGTCAAACGTGTCCATGTCTACATAGAAAAAACTAAGGAACAACAGCATAATCGAATACAAAACTTGTGAAGAACTACTACTGTATATCTGATATTTCATGTTTACATCCCGGTGACAGGCTGAAAACTGCTGTTCATTGTTTTACAGAGCCTTTATAGTTAATAATAGCACTCTATGACCTTCAGTCATTTTTAATTGGAATTACTTGAGTTTTTTGGAGCATTTGTCTTGTATTATTTCAGAACATATAGCCTAATATGCATAATATAAGTTTGTACAAGATGTAGTTGTAGTTCATCTTTTCTGCAAAGATATTTAGTGATTTGTTTAACATTTACATCATGAAGACAACCTCATGTGTGGTGCACTTAGAATATACTTTTCTTTAACTAAAGGGTTAATAAAGAGAAAGTTGCTTGAATCATGTTGTGGTTACATTTTCAAGTTGACTAGATAAAATCTTACAAAATCGAGAATTGGTCAAATATTAGTGAAATTGCTAAACCTAAAATATCCTCCTGAGACGCCCCCCCCCCCCCCCTTAAAAAAAAACAGTTTTCATGTCATTACATTGTTTAGACCATAAGAAAAAAATATATATATTTTTATATATATATAAAATATATATATTTTTTAAACTCTATTTTATTTATATTTGGTTATATGTCCTCTGTAGAGGACACGATGACTAAAATTAAATGGCATGAATAGACATCAAAACGGCAAAATCAATGAGTTTTTTTAAATCACCAAATACATTTTTAGGTTTCAGGATTTTTTTATACTAAACTTTGTTTAAGGATGATTCTCAACTATGTTTTAAAATGTATAACAAAATTATTTGATATACCATTTTGTTTTATGCAATATGTGTGTAAAAACTGCCATAAACTGGTTTCCCATTAAACACAGTGTACCTATACACTGTATCTAATTTGCTTATTAACGTGTTGCTGTTGGGACAGAATTTTGAAAAATAATTTTCATAATGGGAGTAAAACATGGCCAGATTTTCATAATAATATATAATATTTCATAAGCAAACTGATATATAATTTATTTCCCTATTCAATTGTTGTCTCCCAAAATGCATAATAAATATGCTTTTAGTCCTGGTGTCCTCTACATTGAACATGTATGAAATGATGTCCTGTTTCATAACAGGAAGTCATATTTGAATTTGAAAACCCATTTTCCTGAGATGTTGCTTTATGACAAACAATCTGAAAATTATTCAGATGTAAAAGACATTACAGAATATAATCATATTTCCATAAGGATGTACAATTTTTCACATCCTTGAGAGTATGAGAGGGTTTAAAAAACATTTAGTATCTCTATAAAGCCCTGAATGTGCTCTGTACAGGACATCCAGGCTTATGTGACGTGAGGTCTCAGAGAAATTCACTAAAATAGAATGTCCACTACAGAGGCAAAAACTCCATAGCTGGGTCTCAGGAGGAGAAATAAAATAGCCTAATTTGATCCTACAGTGTTGCTGCACATGCTTTTAGATCATTACAAACAATAATGCAAAATTATTATATTAGAATAGAAGATATGCCGTCTCTCGTATCACATAAATTATCAATAATTAGTATGTGGTTTTGAAGAAGATTATTTTTTTCTTTCTCTGTTTTGACCGTCTCATTTGGACTTGGACTTGACTTGGACTCGAACCTCTTTGGACTCGGTCTTGACTCGGACTCGAACCTTTTTGGACTCGGTCTTGACTCGGACTCGAACCTCTTTGGACTTGGACTTGTCTTGGACTCGACAAAGGAGGACTTGACTACAGCCCTAGGTGGAACAAGGTGCCGAGGAGGAGATCAACAGGCTAAAAGAGACCCTAGCGGCTACTACCCGAAAAATGGAACAAATCAAGGCAGACTACGCTGATCGTTCTGACAAGCTACAATGTGAAGAGCAGCTACTGGAGAAGGCAAAGGCTGACTTCAGGGACAAAAAACAGTAGAATCAAAGCCCTTGAAGCTCACCTGGATGAGTCAAGAAACGAGATCAGCCGCCTGTCACAACAGCTCGACTACTTCATAGAGGAATATGAAAGTTTCCAAAAGGAACTCATGCACGCTTATGAATTACGCTATAAGCCGTCAAGGACAGGACGTGCACCAACCTCACCCCTGCCAAGCAGGACCGGGTCACCTGTTCCTGGACTGACATGTGAGCAAAAGGTTGAGGGGTGGTGTTGAAACATTCACCAGCACCTTCTGAAGAACTTTACCTCACAACAAAGCCAAAATAACCTGCTGCAGCAAGCCGCAGATCGTCGCACGGCTTGGACTTAAAAGACCTCGACAAGCTCGCCAGGAATATTGGCAAATTCAACTCAAGCGGGCCAAATAGCCAAAATGTCCAAGCTTATCTCCAAGATATCGATTTCCATCTGGAAATGCGACTTCACGTTACGGACAAAGATAAACTATATTTGCTCCGAATGAGATCCAGTCCTGAAGTTCGCAGCTTCCTGGACCGGCAGCCTGCTAACACAAAGACTGATTATCAACTGCTTCAAGAAGCCCTCATTAAAGAGTTCGCCGATCCTGAGTCTGAACAAGGCTTAGTGGCTGCCCTGGAGACGAGATAAAGACGTCACGAACCTCCTCAAGCCTACTACAGTCGACTCAGACGAGCATACTTTGGAACTCGCAACAAATCTGACATGGAGGATGAACTGAACTTTAAAACTCTCTTCCTGAGGAACCTTCATCCCAGCATAAGCCACCATCTTGGCATTCTCGCATTTCCACAAACCATGAATGCCCAGCAGTTGCGAGATTTGGCATAGAAAGCCTACGGCAAACAAAAGATGGCCTCAGAAAAGAGCGCAAAAACCCCATCAGTTCTTGACTTCAACACTCAAAGTCAAGGGGTTGGTTCTAAAGGCGCCCCACGCCAAGACAGCATCATACCGCTACCCAGAGAGTGGAATGCAAAAATTCCAAGCTGACAAATTCTCAAACTGAATCCACACAAGAACAAAAGACACCACTATATTTGACTAACAAGAGCTGATGGAAATGATGATGAAAGAGTTCTTCCAACGAAAGGAGGAGGATCGGAAGTGGGAAAAGAAAGAGAAACCAGATTCAGCCTGACTAGAAGCTGGACGAGAAGGCATCGACCAGCTGACCCAATCAGCCACAGAGAACAGCACTCCTTCACCTCACTCTCAGAAAACAGTAAACATCCTAACTTCAGATGGACACGAAACCCCACCAAAAACCCAAACAACAGAGTTAAGCACTAACTCAACACCCAATGCTCCAGATCACAGCAGCGTCCAACAAGCACCTGCTGACAAAACTCCTCAAGTTCCTGAAAGTACTGTCTTGGTCGTCTGCCAGTCCTCCGAAGAACACCAGATCAGTCCTGGCATCCTAACTGTTTCCTCCCAAACTCCAATCCCTCAACTCCTAGGCGATCTCATTGAGAAAGGTATTGCAAGAAAGTTTTACCTCTCCATCATCATTGAACGACACCTCAGAGTTGAAGCCCTTCTCGATACGGAAGCCGACATTACCCTAATGTCTACAGAACTCAGCAAGGACCAGGATCCTCTCCTCTGCTCACTGCAAGAGCCTGAATAAAATGCAGGCCCCCTTTGAATCATGACTGCAATAGATGTTCAAGGCACATCAGTGTCCGACGCGGCACTAACCCTGTGGGCAGAGACCACAGCCATCAGCCTGAAGTTATTCAAAACATTGAAACAAAGACACCAGAGCCTACCTCATGTCGCTAAGCACAGCCGATTCCCTCTCAGTACCTGGTCAACAACCATGACCACCTCCAAGATCATCTGTGCTCTGGACATACGATGGAACAACAGACATCTGAGTCACTACTTCCTCATTGTCCCAGACCTAATGCGTGACATCTACATTGGAGCGGATATTCTGGTCCGGCTCAATGCGTGCATTGATACCGTAAACGACATCATAGGGGCTCCCCTGTCACACCAACTGACAACTTCAGTCAACCTCAAGAACCTCCAATCCGGTCAAACCATGCCAGACGCATGCGCTATGATCACTGAGCAAGAAGCCACAATACATGCCTACAGCAAGTGTTTCAGCATGCGACCTGGCCAAACTCTCAACAGTAAGCTAGGCTTCTTCCAACCTTCCAGGACCTGCTTAAAGCCAGGACTGACCCTGGAAGCCACACCTCTCATTGAAGTGTCATCTCGTGCTGTGTATGTGTTGTTCAACATCTGTACAGCCCAAGACATCCACGTTTTCCAAAGCCAGTCACCTGGGATGGTTTATCAACCAGGCGTTCCACGACTTTGAACTAACGGTATCTGTCATTGGCCCCATACCAGCCAAACTAACATCAGATGAATACAATGACACCATAACATTCACAAAACCTCATGAAATCATTGCTATCACTTCTATTCTGCCGGTGTCCAGAGAAACTGTCCGCCGTTCAGAACTAACATATGACACTCACCTTGCTGTCTATGCTGTGTCAACACAGCCTGCAACAGAATCAACTACACAGGTAACCATCAGGGCCCAAAGCCCCCAAAAGGAACCCTACACCGGGTTCAATGCACAAATTCAATAGATCCTGAGTGATGCAGATGCCCTCCACAATGAAGTGGATCGCCAAGGAGTTAAAGAGGTTCTGCTCAAGTACAAGGACTCCTTCGCAAAGGATTGCCTGGATTGTGGCCTGACCAGCATCCACACTGTGCGCATCCCGACAAACCCAAATGTGCCACCCACATTTGTGCGACAATACAAGATTCCAATAGCGTCATATAAGCCAGTGCAAGAAATAGTTGACTCCATGCTGGAAAGGGGGTCATCCGGCCCTGTAACAGCACATACTCTGCCCCGATATGGCCAGTCCTAAAACCCAACGGCAAATTGCGGCCCACCATCGACTATCGCAAGTTGAATCAGCAAGAACCATTGTCACGATGGCCTATGACCCAGTTGGACCAAGAAATTCCAAAAAACAATGGCTCGACGATCCTGTCCAAACTGGATGTCGCCTCCGGGTTCTGGACAATCCTTGTCCACCCCAATGATCAACATAAGCTGGCATTCACCTTTGGCAATCGACAGTAAACCTTCACTCAGTGGCCCTTCAGCTATGCCAACTCACCAGCAGAGTTCTATATCTTCCTGAACAAAGCAGGCCCTGACGCCAGAGCCAGAGGCAACATCGTCTACGTAGACGATGTCTTAATGAAAAGCTCAAGTGTGGAAGACCACCTCAAGGAAATCGATCACGTCCTAAACCAGCTGACAATAGCAGGAGCTAAAATCACCCTTCACAAAGGACAATGGTAAAAAAAAACAATGTGAACTATGTCGGACTGCTTGTCGGAAGAAATGGCATCGAGCCACAATCTAACCGTGCCCAAGCAATCCAAAGTATAAAGACATCAGTTAATGTCTCTGAGCTGTGAAGCTTTCTGGGAGTGTGCAATTACTCACGACAGTTCATCGAGAACTACGCTGACATCGCACGACCACTAACTTCCCTTCTGAAAAAGGATGAACCCTTCATTTGGATGGAAGCCCAGGACATAGCGATGAGCAAGCTCAAACAGTGCCTGTGCTCTTCTCCGTGCCTGGCCTACCCAGACCCAAGAAAATAATGATATCTGGATGCTGGATTCTCTAATCAGTGCCTCAGCGCAGGCCTATACCAGCTTCATGACAAAGACAATCATGTGGTCGCTTATGCCAGCAAAACGTTGCGTCCCCCAGAATGCAAGCATTCAAACTGCGAAAAAGCTTTGCTTTGCACTGTGTAGGCCATCCAGCGTTTCTTCAATTACATCGGTGCACAGAAAGTCATCGTCAAGACTTGTCATCAGCCAGTCACCTTCCTCAATAGCCAACATATCAGGGATGGTGTGTGACCAACGCACGCATAGCTACCTGGCTAATGACACTCCAATGATGGAACGTTGAGGTGAGATATGCCCAAAACTATAAATCCTCACTTGGAAACGGGCTAGCGGCCTCCCAAAATTGTTCAACGGACACGCTGTACACCTCGGCAGAACCAAAAGAACTGCCACAACCTCAACTGAAAAATCACAGGTACTTGTGTGTGAAGGGATGCCCACAGCATATGTCGATGGCTGTTCCTACAATCGCAAGGGCTATTTTAAAGCTGGAGCAGGTGTGGTCTGGCTCAACAACGACCCGTGCCCACCGCAACAACTCAAATTAGGCCCTCAATCATTGTAATATGCAGAAATGGCAGTCATCCTCATCACCCTGCAACTAGCTGCATCCCACAACATCAAAGAACTCCTCGCCTGTACCGACTCAAACTATGCCTGTCTAAGCTTCACCTGCCAATGCAAATGCAAATGGAATGGATTCAAGACAGCTAACAACAAGCCTGTCTAGCACCAGGAACTCTTCCAAGCAAGCGATGCCATCGTCACTGAACATAACAAGATTATTTATTGGAAAAAATTACGAGGTTATTCATGTCAACCAGGACAAGACAAAGACTTCAATGACCAAACCGATGCCCTCGCCAAAGCAGTTGCATTACACGGAGTCCTGGGCATTTCATGCCCTCCCACCCAACCCTTCAGTGGCAGCTCCCACATTGCCCTATCACCTCAGTTCACTGCTGACGATCTCCTTACCCTACAAACTGTGGATCCATCACTACGAACTATGGCAGCTAACATCGCTGACCCATTAACACATCCCATTACCACCTCCGACCTAAACACTTCCTCCGAGTTCCGTACGCTCCAGTCTATCAAGCACATGCTGCATCAAAGAGACGGTGTTCTCACATATGTCCCTGAGCCACTCACTGCGCCAAAGCTCGTAGTACCTCACGGCCAAAGGGGGATGATGCTGACACACGAACACGATGCACCATGCGCAGGACACCATGGTGCCAAGGCCACCTATGAAACACTCAGGCAACTTCTATACTGGCCTGGCATTTAACAAGACGCAGCAGAATACGTTAAAGGATGCCTGGTGTGTTGCCAGTTCCAACCGGCAAATACAAACCACTGAGCACCACTGCAAAGGAAAGGAACGGTCAACACGGGGTAACAAATACTTCCTCACCGTGGTCTGCGAATTCACGAAGTGGATAGAATGCCTCCCAGCTCCCAATGATACAGCAGAAATGACAGCTTACTATGTCCAAAAGGCCTCTCTCCATGAGCTCAATGTTAGAGACAAAGTGTGGTACTACAGCTTCGCCAGACCAAGGCAGAACGCTCCCCATCGCTTGTCAAAGAAGTTCCTACCTCGCTGGACAGGACCCCACGAGATTGTAGACAAGCTCTCACCTGTTGCCTATCGAATCAAAATCAGACAAGGGTGCAGCGAGCCTGTCCTTCAATGGGTCTATCGAAACCAGATTAAGAGGCACCAAGGCTCCAGCTGACTGGAAAAGGGGGAAGATCAAACCCACTAACACGGACCGACAATCATACGCTATATACCACACTAACATAATCTCTGTTGTTTAGGAAAACATATAGCGACCTTGCTTAGACACAACACTTACTCTCTCCTCCACTGCACTGCTAGGACCAACCTCTAGTAGAAAGGAGTTACTCCACACATGACACTCATTTGCAGCCTCACCTCATTCTGTGTCCTTGTGTCTCTTTGTTTTTTTTATTATTATAGTTTTTTTTTCTTGTCTTATTTTGTGTATTTCCTTTTTCCTCTCTCACTATAATCTCCTTTCCCCTCTAGTCCCCTTATCCAGGAACTTCCTTAACCAATCCTCAAATCCAAGTCCCAAAATTGAGATTGACTCCCTTCAATAAAGTCGTCGTTCCTCGGTTGTTAGAACTGCTGTCAACCGATCGAGGCAGCCCGCCAAATCATGACCGACATGTTACGAGAAGTAAGTTCCTTGATCAACAAATTAGCCATGAGTAGGATTCATGGCTTGATACCTCTTAGTCTTGACCAAAACGTCCTAACTTCGGTCACTGCGGGCCCCGTTAGTCCCATCCAAATCCATCTCACCCTTTCTCTGGGTAGCGTTATTCCCTTATACGTAGACCCGGAAGCAGGCGACTTGACCTTTCTCCCCATTATCGACGCCGATAACATTTACCGGCTCAAAGACGGTGTGAATGTGGGATTTTGGCTAGGGAACACCTATGTTAAAAGCCACATTTTTGAAGTCGTTGTGAGGACATTCACTTCCTCTGCCTGAGTAAACCCTTTTGTACGCGATAATACAGAGGGCATCTGTGACTTAGAATCCATTAGACCCAACACTAACTGCCTGGCCGAAACAACACCATGTTCTCAAGTTGAGGTAATACAAGCCGAAATCATCGAAAACCGATGGCTGGTCAACACCCCAGCATGAACAGCTACCCTCACATATGATCAACACGACACAGCCACACACATTATCCTGCCCAACCAAACTCTATGGACCACTGTCCCTAAAGGCTTGATCCTCCATATTGACGAGATAGCATTGTATCAACTTACCGACGGCGAGTATCAGACTGAAATCGAAATCTCACCCTTCTTCAAACAGCACTCCTTCATCCTCGATCCAGAATTGGAAGAAAGGATCAAGGAGGAAGGAACGGAACTCATTGATTTGACTTCTGTAGATACAGCTTTAGAAGCTATCGCTCGCCTTCCACCTGCTGGCGTGCTAATTATTCAGTCTTGGTCTGCCACTGACACAGCGCTTTGCATCTCTACTATTGTAGAATATGTTGTGACTTTGGCACTGGCCATCCTCCTACACAAGCGAGTGAACGCCGTTCAAGAGTCTTTCAACAAATGCACGTCAGTCGTCCCGCGCATTTTCCCATGTGATAAAACCGACCAAGATCCCAAACTTGAGAACTCAACTAACCTAAATTAAGAGCACACCTATACCGTCTCGTCGAACACCTGACAATTAAACCAATCAAAATGATCCAATTGCAAAAAGAAAATGATAAACAATGCATCCCTACGTCTTCTCAAGTTTCTAATCTGTTCATTCCCAAATTACCCCACACCAGGATTCAGTCAGTGATAGAGATGTTGTTTGTGTTTTGGTTGTGGCTGTTCTTGTTCCAGTGCTCACCAATGTTCCATCAGGAACATCACAGAGCCAAAGGGGGATGTGGAGGGCCTTATCAAGAGAGAAATTACAAAAATAGGCTGCAGGATCAAAGCAGTCCTTATAAGAAATTGAGACGTTTTCTCTCCACAGCTGTAAACCATAAAACAAGCTAATGATTAAGACCTAACTCGATTGTCGGGACCAGTTCCTGTCATGACAGCTCTTCTTTCGTTCTCCATGCATTCCAAGAGAAATGCTTTTTTTTTCTTCTTTGACAGAACAAACTCAAACTGGCATAGAAGACCTCTAAAATGATATTCGTTATTTGCTGCTGTTAAAGCAATACACACAAGAGACAATATATATTAAGGTTTTATTTTATGTCTTCTATAAGCATGATGTGTTATTTCTAAACTTTAATCTGAACCCTTTTTGTGTTTTAGCAGGAAAAGCTATAAACTTGTGTGAAATATGTTGTGTTTGATTTTGTATGAATGGTCATGATAAATGCAACAATTTGGTGTGAACTATATGTCGATTCTCAGCATCGTACGATTGATGAATACTTTTATAAGTTATAAGAGGTTTTTCCATCATGTGCTAAAATTGACTATCAGATAATATATGCATTGAAAGAGGCCGTGTGGGGAGGGGCTCCGCCCTACAAGGACAATCTGATTGGGAGAAGCCTCTAGTGGGCATACTGAAATCAGTCCATTTAAAATGGACGCAAAAGCTTTGCTTTAGCGTGTGCTCGCTGGCTTGCTAGAAACTTCGGTTTCATCATTGGATTGAGCTTCGTAGCGACCTCAGCCATATACCATCTGGCGAGAATCCACACATACCTCCAAAGTTCCGACCAGAGGAACAAAGGCTTGCTGCTTGCTGACTTGCTTGAAATTTCGGCTTCATCATCACGGATCACAAAAGTGCTCACCCCTTACCAATAGGCTGACGAACCTAAAGAACTATACACTTTGACAAAGTTCTCACTGAAGAACTTTAACATCTGAAGCCGTACGAACTCTTAACAAACTTCCTAAGAGCGCCATCAAATCACAAAGATACCGCCAACCACAAGAGGGGTTCCCCGGTGACATCACGCAATGATGCAACCAGCAGCCCCAGAGGTTTCCATTGACCACGCGAAAAAACCAGAGCAGCTGTCAAACTCAACTGAAAGCAAGTAAACCAAACAAATCTCTATTGTGGCTGGATACTGGTGAATTTATCTGTATGCAGAAAAGATAGCGAAGTCTCTATTTGTGATCTACCTCTGGTAAAGTTACGAGATAGCAAAAGAATGCTAGACTTAAACTTTCTTCTAACCGCAAAGCTCCTGACCTGTGTGTATGTGAATATGTGTGCATATGTGTGTGTGTGTATTTGTGTTTAAGTTTAGTCCATGTATTGTAGAATAACAGTTAGCAAATAAACCCGTTTCATTTATAAAGAATGGTGTCTTGTGATGTGTGATTTTCAAGTTTAAATTATTTGCCAAAGATTGCGTTACCTAGCTCAAAATTGGATAAAGTACTGTTTTGTTTGTTTTATCGTTGGCCATGAAGATAAACTAAATTGTTAAAGACATACTGATGGTAATGGTTGCTGTACGAGACGTTAATAAGGTATAAATCAAAAGTTAAATATTAATATCACTTCAATCAAATCAATATTTAATCTTTAATAAATGATTCCCCAAAGCTGAAATAATAGCTTTAAAATTATATTCCAGCGGTTTGCTGATGTCAACGTTGTGGATCGAGTGGCCCATGGTGGCAGTGGGGTTATGGTATGGGCAGGTGTATGTCATGTAGGGCTGCACGATTCTTGCAAAAATGTAAATCACGATTTTTCTCCATGGGAATTGAGATCAAGATTCTCTTACACGATTCTCATTTTTTTTTCAAACAAAATGTATTTCACTCAAGTACAAAAATAAAAATAATAACACCGTTCAGTATAATAAAGTGCTGGAGTAACACAAATTTGTCTCTCTTCTTTATTTTAGACCCCTTAAAGTGAATAATTTAAAAGCTTTAAGTTGTTGAACATAAAAGAACATTAACAATAATAAATAAATAGAACCTGTGCTTTTTGCTCCAATTGCCACAGAACCTTAAAGGTTCTTGGCCAAGAACACTAACCTATCAACATTTTGTGGTTTCAGGGAGGAACGCAGGCATGTTACAATGTTCCCTCCTGTGCTAAAAACCCTTTCTGATGGGGAACTTGTAGCAGTGATACAAAGGTATTTCCTTGCCAGCACAGACAGTTTTGGATATTGTCCCTTGTGTTCCTTCCACCAGACTATGGGGTCATCTTCGCTGTCAATGTTTCTTGTAAGCAGATATGAGCCTAGCTCCATGTCAACATCATTCTCTTGAGAAGAAACATCAGATGGTGCAGCTGCCTCATTGCCCTTTGCTGCTTTAAAAAAACTGCCTAAAGTCTTTTTCTTCTTTTCTACGGGGGGCAGTGGAGGCTGGGTGCTGGGGGCAGTTGTGGGGGGACTTTGCTGGAAAGAAGAAAAGATCACTTAAAAATCTTAATATATTAAACTTGCTAACAAAAGTAACATCACAGCAGTTAAAAACTAAGGTGGGTTAGCTAAATCCAATTTTAATTATTTGCAGCTGTAAACAATGTAGCCTAATGTAAATTTCTTACTCTGTGAGACAATAAATATCGTGAATTTAAAGATATGCTTACCATACCAATGCTAGTCATCTCGTTTTTCAGTCTATCCTTGATACTGACTTTTTTGTCCTCGCCGACATAGTCCAGTTTAAACCGTGGATCCAATACTGTGGTTCCTTAGTGTGTGGATTACTATACTTTTATTTAAGGTAATGCAGGATTTTTGACTTTATTGATCGTGCAAGATCTGTATCATCTTCCTGCACTGCCATCATTGTCTCAAAAAGGTGAAGGACTGGCTTGACTGAGGAGATAGTAACATAATGCTCTCCTGACAGAGCATCAGTAAAGTCTGCCAGTGGGGTGAGCGTCTTGTTGACCACTTCAAGGACTTCGATATCCTGCCAGTTTGGTGTCAGGTGTCTAGCCTTCTGGTCAGAGGAGAGAACATGTCCAATAGCAGTTTGCTGTTCAAGGATCCTTTGGACCATAGCTTGTCGGGATTCCCATCTTGTTGGGCACTCTGTTTTAAGCTTGTGTTTAGGCAGGTTGAGCTCATTTTGGGCAACAGCAAGCTCCCTCCTCCGCTTCCAACTATGGCTGAAGTAGGTCACAAGCTTTTTGCATAGACCCACAGCACGGTCAATCCGTGAATCTTTCATTGCATTCTCTAAAAATAAAATTTGTATTTGTTATCAACTCTGCAGTAAATTAATTTAACATTCCATACATTTTCTTGCATTAAATGTTAAAATAGCTATTCAAATTCAATATAATGGGACAAAAATAAAGCAGGATAAACTTAATTGTGTGTGCTAAAACTTTAACTTTTTTTTAATCTACATTTTAAATAAAAGTAATTAGTTAAAAAGTCACAGATTAAAATGTAGAAACATACAATCCTCAATGTTCAGTTAAGCATTAGAGTAAAAAGTCCCATTTATACTTTTATTTTTTTCTGCTTATGTCTGGTTAATGTGTGTATATATTAGCGCTGCACAATAAATCGAAATTAAATTGTGATTAGGTAAAACTCTGTGTATTAAATGTTGCTCCATCTGAAAGCAGGTGATGGAGATTTACTGCTGATTACAGAATCTGCTTTACTGACAAAATGTGCATGACAATTGCATTAGATTAATTGTGCAGCCCTAAATAGTACCTTGTGTGTTCTTATTTTATTCTGTTTTCTGTCATAGGTCAAGTATTTAATAAAAAAACAAAAACAAAAACACCATAACGACACATTTTTCTGATTTAAATGAAAATGTTACTGGGTGTTTAATATACAGCTCACCTATAGCCAGATGTAGCCTATGGCCAAAACATTGAAGCCTTGTCCAGTTGTTCAGGGAGGCTGCTTTTACAATGTTTGCTCCACAGTCTGTGATGATGCACACCATTTTTTCCTCCTCCAAACTCCAGGAGCTGAGACTCTCCTTTAGTCCCTGTGCCAGTTCCTCGCCAGTGTGATCAGCAGGGAAGAACACCGTCTGTAGACAGCGGCTTTTCACGTTGAAGTCACTTGTTATGAAATGCACTGTCAAGCTTAAATACGGCTCCATGGTTTGGCTTGACCATAGGTTGCAGCGAAGTTCTGCATAGTTTGCAGTTCTTTCTCGACTGTGATTCGATACTGGGTGTATAGACCTGGCAGTGCAACGGATGAAAAATAGTTGCGAGAAGGAAAAGAGTAGAGCTTGTCTAAAGTCTTTATCATTGCCTTAAATCCCTCGTTTTCAACGGTGTTGATTGGAGCCTTGTCTTTAGCTAAATGATAAGCGATGGCGTTTGTTATCTCTTTGTGCCGCTGGGAACTTGGAGGGTATGGCGATGCTCCGTACAACGTCTGAGTTATGGAAGTTTGTGTGGTCTGGCGACTGGTATTTTGAGGTGTGGCTCCCTTGTCTTTCATGGCTAACTCATACTGTATTCTGTGGTGACGTTTGAGGTGATTGTAGAGATTAACTTAGTGATGTTACCTTGCGGTGCTGCGACGATGCCAAAGCACTGCTTACCAATTACGACTCTTTGCGCATCGTCTTGAGATTTAAATCGAAAAAGTTCCATACGGTGGAACGTGCTCCTTTTTTCTGTACCAATATTGATACATCCTCACTCTCACCGTCGCCACCAGGATTTTCCACACTGGGGTTCATTTTATCTCTCTTACCGCTACAAATCCACCACGTAAAATGACTCCGGGTTTAGGTCTGCCGCCTTGTTACACGTCACGTGAGTGATAGCGGATCATAATCTTTTTTCGATTAATCGTGCAGCCCTAATGTCATGGACAACGAACACAGGTGCATTTTATTGATAGCATTTTGGATGTACAGAGATACCGTGATGAAATCATGAGGCTCACCTCAGGATCACCTCTTGTTGCAGCACGATAATGCACGGCCCCATGTTGCAAGGATCTGTATACAATTTCTGGAAGCTGAAAACATCCTAGTTCTTGCATGGCCAGCATACTCACCGGACATGTCAGCCATTGAGCATGTTTGGGATGCTCTGGATCGGCGTATACGACAGCATGTTCCAGTTCCTGCCAATATCCAGCAACTTCGCACAGCCATTGAAGAGGAGTGGACAAACATTCAACATGCCACAATCAACAACCTGATCAACTCTATAAGAAGGAGATGTGTTGCACTGTGTGAGGCAAATGGTGGTCACACCAGATACTGACTGGTTTTTGGACCCCCCCAATACAGTTGTAGCACTTGAGTGGACAGGCCCACCTTACCATGGACTCTCACACTCATCAAAGGAACACAATGAGATTATTTTGTTGGACATTTGCGAGTCGTAAAAAAAATCAACAAACTCCAATAATGGCTCCGCTCCATCTGGATCCCTTTGCTAATCTCTGTAAAAGACACAGGAAGGGAGAGATTTATAGACCCACATCCTTGAGTGAGCTAATAACTGACCTTTGCTCCCAGATCCACTTAGAAACATAACTTCAATGTTGTTCCTGACTGGCTTACCATAAATAACGTTAGAGTAAAACAACAGTACAAATAACGGTGCATCTGGAAAATGTTAACGCGACAGACACTCCCGGGATCCCCTGATCGTTTACTGACTAAATTTATGATTTAATCAATGGCTGATATACGTTGATGCAGACGCTCCCCATACCTCCACAGGAAATGACTTCCTTACTCCTGAAAATGCCTTTCGTCCTCTGAAGTCAATAGGAAACGTTTCTTTGTTAATTTTCTGGAGCAGACAAAGAACGAGCAAACTGTTATGGACTTTATGCTAAAAGACAATTAATAATTCCTGCTACTATTATAGCAACATACCCGAGAGACAATATATATTAAGGTTGTATTTTATGTCTTGTATAAGCTTGCTGTGTAGTGGAACCTATGGTATTTTTCATAACCTATGACGTATTACTGTTCCCTGTAAAGTTATAACTAGTATTTAGTTTCATACAGATGGTCATGATACATATGAATCAGTGGTGCAACAGATTTGGTGTTATTATAAATGGGTAAGCATGTGATAACACTTTACATAAGTATTAAACTCTTAGAATTCTCCACATGGAAGATCACAGAGTAGGTTAGGTATGTCCAAAATGAACAATATGTGCGGGGCTCCGCCCCACAAGAACAATCTGATTGGGACAGCCGCCCGTGGGTGGACCCAAATCGAGCCGTTTAAAATGGACAACAAAAGCTTTTAGCTTTGAGCTTTCTCTTCTCACTCGCTGCTCGCTGATTTGCTGGAAGCTTCGTCTTCACTGGTCACGCTGGAAGCGCTCGACCCCTGCCTTACCATCAGGCTGACTTGCAAGATTTTGGCTTCGGCTCAGTGATCGCACTTCGAAGCGCCCATAACCATAACATCTGGTCGATAATATAACAACACTACAAATACTTAGTCAAACTCCTGAAGAAACCTTGAAAGCCTGAAACTACGCGGAAGGAACTCAGAGAAGAACTTCAAGGGTCGCCTCTCTCTCAACGAACAAGGCAACCGCCAGTCGCAGGAAGGGTGCCCTCAGTGACATCACGCAGCGAGCCAATCAGCCACCGGGATTCCCTCAGCCATCTGAAGGAAACACCAGCTGTCCATCTCAACTGAAAGCAAGTAGACAGAACAAATCTCTACTCCAACTCCTGAATTGATGAATTGATCTCTATGCAGTAAAGATAGCAAAGTTTCTGCTGTGATCTTCCTCTAGTTAAAGTTACGAGATAGCAAAAGACTGCTAGCCTTTAAACTTTCTTCTAACCGCAAAACTGCTTATGTGTGTGCGTATGTTATGTGTGTATATGTGTTTTATTAAGTTTAGTCCATGTATTGTAGAATAACAGTTAGCAAATAAACCTTGTTTAATTTATAAAGAATTAAGTCTTAGGCTGTGTTCTTTTCAAATTTTAAACTATTTGCCATCGATTGCGTTACCTAGCTCAAATTTGATAAATTGCTAATTTTGTTTGTTTTATCGTTGGCCACGAAGCAAGATAAACGAAATTGTTAAAGATATACTGATGTTAACGGTTGCTGGACGAGTCGTTAATAACGTATAAATCCTAAGTAAAATATTAATATTACTTTAATATTACCCCCCTTCACTACCTCTTTAACAGCTGATGATTATGCCACATTATTCACAGATAAAACTAAAACAATTAGCAGTCAGTTCTCAGCTCCACACACACAGGAATTGAAACCAACCACATCCTCTGCTAAAACTCCCCTCTTCTACTTCTGTTCCCTCACTAAGTCAGCAGTATTGAAACAACTTCACTGCAGCCATCCTACAATATGCCCTCTAGACCCAATCCCCTCACACCTTCTCCAAGCAATCTCTCTTACACTCTTACCAGCACCCACACATATCATTAACACATCTCTTCTCATAGGCATTTTCCCCACCGCATTCAAACAGGCTCGGGTAACCTGCTGCTCAAAAAACCTAAATTAAACAATTCACTTGTAGATAGCTACAAACCGGTTTCTCTCCTTCAATTCATAGCAAAAACTATTGAACAAGTTGTTTTCAACCAGGTATCATTATATCTTTAACAGAAAAACCAACTGGACGTTGACCAGTCAGGTCTCAGGAGTGGCCATTCAACTGACACTGCATTACTGTCAGTCACTGATGCCTTAAGGCCCTGATATATTCTAAGGAAGTTCATTTTTCTTCTTCTTTTTGGGGCAAAAAGAAGTTCGAAAAGGCTGAGCGATGGTATACTGTTTTCGAACATTCCAACACCCCTGCGTTGCTGGAGGCAACTTAACGTAGCTTAATGTAAATGTGTTGCGACGCTCACGCTTTTATGCCCTAAACACAACAACGATGCAATGATAGTGTATCTATGTCTTTTATTAAACTGGATACATTATTACACATTTTTATATTTTATGTGGTTTCATGATTTGATAAAAACAAAGGTTTATTATTGTATGTTCTTATTGTATACCTTTTAAATTTGCTTAACATGTGAAAGAACAACAACAGCAGAATCAGTATGGTGTAACATTTATTTGAAACACATGTATTTGTTACTTGCTACGTTATATCTTTACTCTTTCATTTCATTCTTTTCATGGCTTTGGAAAGCTTTCATCTGATGTTTCTCTACGTTGCTTTTTGCATAACTCCGGGTCGTTGACACCAAGCTTCGTTGCAATTTCTTTCTAGTTATTAAATGCTTTACCTGAATCTTTAAAGTATCCCCGCGAGTAATTGTACAGGTGCGGATATATTTGTGGCAGCTCAGCTATTCGAAAAAGTGTATTTATGTTGCTAGTGACTTGGAGATGTTGTTCTTCTGCCTAACCTCCTTCGAAATTAGAAACGAACCGGGAAATTTAGATTTTGTTTCAAATAAAGTGGAGCTCCAGAATTCACCCACCTATTGTGTAATCGCCACGGACCAATGGCAGATCAAAGGTGCTTAGGAGCCAAAACGAACTTCCCCAGCAAGTTCGCTTCGGTGAGCTGTTTCGAACTGCCGAAATGAACTCAAAATGAACTTTGTTTCGGCCTGATTTTGTTAGAAATGATGTCATATCATTTCGTTCTTCGATTTAGTTTGAAGTATATCGGGGCCTTTAGGGATTGTGAAGGCAAATTCCAAATCATCAGTTCTCAGTCTGCTGGATCTGTCTGTTGTTTTTGACACTATGATTCATCAGATCCTCCTGTCACTGGGCATCACAGGGATTCCACTTTGCTGGTTTGAATTCTGTCTCATAGGTAGATCTTTCAGGGGGGTCTGGGGAGGGGAGGTATCCAAATAATATCAACTGGTCACAGGGGTTCCTCAGAGCTCAGTTCTTGGACCCCTTTTCTCCATATACACTACATCTCTGGGACCCATCATAAAGGCATATGGTTTATCCTACCATTCCTATGCTAATGACACATAGGTTTATCTTCCAGATAGAGCTATCTTCCATTTCATCCAGATGATCCAACGGTAGCTGGATGGATCTCAGGCTGCCTGGCGGACATCTTGCATGAATAAAAGAAGATTACCTACAGCTCAACCTGGCAAAAACTGAGCTTCTTGTCTTCCCTGCCACTCCACCTCTACACCATGATTTCACCATCCAGCAAGGTTCATCAACAATTACCGCAAAAGTTTCGGTCAGAAATCTCAGTGTAATCTTTGATGACTTGCTGACTTTCAAAAACCACATTGCAAAAACTGTTTGATTTTGCAGGTTTGCATTGCACAACATCAGAAATGATTAAACGTAAATGTAAGAATGTTTTGAGTTTGAATACTCACTTTAATTTATCGTGACAGATCCCTGTACCACCTTTGTTCAAGTGTCACATGAACCAATTAACTTTTCATATTTACTTAAAGCATGAAATAAATATGAATGAACATCAGAAGGTATTTAATTTCAACCATGGAAAGACATTGATACATACCAATTTTCATGTTTAAGTCCACCAAAATTAATCTACTCTCCTGACGGATTTATTTGTCGTTATGATTGGTCAGATTGCCTGTCAATCAAGCTCCCTGCGAAGGGTCATTTATGTCAACACATAGGCTGCGTTCGAAATCGCATACTTCCCTGCTATATAGTAGGTAAAAAGCAATAAGCGACCGAATAAATATGTTTGAATCATAAGTATTCATAAAAGAGTAGGCGAGAATTAGTAGGTAAGTGAACTAATTCTCGCGAGATTCAGACGTACGTATACTTTAAATGTGTGAACATCAGTCAGTTCTTCAGTTTATATTGCACACTCCTCTAGTGTGATCCTTATCTCTCATCATGACTATTTTAGCACATTTTACGTTTTACATTTATGCATTTAGCAGTATACTTAAGTTGCATCCTTATATACCTACTCACCTACTATATAGTAGGGGAAAAGAGTATGCAAAGAAAGAAGTACGTTCGTAACCTTAAGTATTCATAAAAGAGTAAGCAAAAAATTACTGCTTCAGCCCAGATTCTGAAGTGTTCATCCGATGGACACTTTTCTATCCCAGGAGGCAACAGGAGAGGATACGCCATCACCGTACAGGGCGAAGAACAGCGACATAGCAGTTTACAAATGTAAGTATTATAAACCAAAACAGGGTTCCTTGTTTTAAAATCACGTTTGTTGAGCTACTGGAGAGCAAACTGTTGAATTGAAAGGTGTAAACGCTAAACAGTACAGGTTATTTGTGACTTTGCAGTAAAAACAAGTTTTTTGGCAGTAGAGTACGTACACTTTTAGTGCTCGCTAAGTAAGTACTTATTGAAATTAAGTACCTACTCATTGAGTATGTGATTTCAATGCACGCATAGAATAACGCTGTGCGATTCAAGGCACTTCAGTAGATCTTTATGCTATGTTACAAAAATTGTCACTTTCCAACACATTTCTGTCCATTATGTTTTATATATTCTATATATTTATATAGCTGCTAGTCTACTACACAGTAAACATCTTCAGATCAGAATTAGAAACAATCTTTTTTTTCTTCTTTTTTTTCTGTCATTTTGCACCCCCTCCCATTTCAAAACTGGACTACAACAATTTGCAACCTGGATCACCTTGAGGAATATATAGACACACATTTTAACAGACTTTACAGGACCACAAACAAGGACAATTTGAATGAAACCTCACTCCAAATTACAAGAGACCCCGTCTCAATTCACTTTCCGATTTGTCCCAATTCGTAGCTTCACACTGCAATGGGTGACCAGACAAAGATGCCCAATTTCTCCCCCATTATTCACCCTTTTTACTGAACCGTTAGCAGCAGCCATCTTTAACACTGGATGAACTTACCACTATCCACTATGGGCAGAATATCAGTAATTAAAATGACTGTACTACCTAAACTAAACAATGTATTCTCAATGATTGCAACACAACCCACCCACTTGGTTTAAATATTTAATAATTTATATCAGACTCAGTCAGAATCGTTTAAATCAGACTCAATCATTACCTAATTTTACTGGAAAAATAAGACCCCACGAATTAAATTATCTACTCTACAGAAACAAAAACACAAAGAAGTCTGGAAGCACAACATTTCTACCTCTACTTTCTGACCAATCAGCTTTAAAATATATACAAAGCTTGTTGCGTCATACCCAAAACTACTTGAGGCTGTAATTGCTGTCAAATGAGCTACAGCTAAGTACTGAGTAAAGGATTGAATACATTTACAGACATTTCTGTTTTCACTTTGTCATTATGAGGTACGTAGATTTACATTTCTGTACAGTCTCTAATCTCTAATTGTTATACCATTCAAACTTCATATAAAGAAAATATTTTTGCCCAAAAAGCTAATTATTCTTCCTTAGAAATAGTTCTCTTTAAAATACAAAACTTGAGTAATCCCACGTAGGCTATCTGTAAACAGACGCTAATTTAAAACTGGAATAACTGGCACATTTAAAACTGGGGACTCATCTCAGGCGCTGAAGACTCATCTCAGGTGGTGAAATCTGATCAGTGGCGAAGCTACGGGCCCACCCACTTTCAGCCGCGGCCCTGTATCGTTTAATATTGTGTAATGCAATTTTAAATGAAGCTATTGTTTCAGCTCTGGGAATTATTTATTAAATATTCAATATTGCTTGGTTAAAGTAATATTAATATTTAACTTATTTATACTTTATTAAGTGGTCGTCCACCGATCACTAACATCAGCATATCTGATCAATCTCGCTTCTCTTGCCTCGTGGCCACGGTAACAATAAAACGAGATTAATAAATCTCTCAAATTCGAACCTAGGTAACGTTCTCTTTATGGCAAAAAGGATACAATACTTAAAAATCACGTTCCAGAGACAATTCTTTATAAAATGAAACAAGGTTTATTTGTAATACTAATATTCTAACATACAGGGACTGACTAACACACAAACATACACACATGCATACGGGATTTTGGTGAGTAAACTCAGAAAGTTAAAATAGCCCTCTTAGCTGTTTTAACACTTAAACTAACCAAGAAAGATCACGACAAATGCCTATGCTTTGTTACTGCACTCAGATCAATTTACCAGTTCAGTTAGGAATAGAGAATCAGTTTATGATACTTGCTTTTGTTGGTAAGCAGGCTGGATCTTTGATTCGGTTTCCACGTGGTTTCCACGTGCTGCTCGTGTTGCTCTGGGAAACTCTGCTGGCTCGCGTCGCTGTTGCGTGACGTCACCGGGGAGCCGTGTTGGAATCGCGGAGGCTGGCGCGTTGTTTTAAACAGTCCGATTTGGGACCGCCCACAGGCGGCTGCTCAAATCAGTGTCCGTGTGGGGCGGAGCCCCGCCCATGTCCAGGGTTTCTGGGAGCCATGCCCACGTCATCTAATATTTAATTCGATGTGAAAGATATACACAGGTCTTTTATATCTGTTGTAAACATACATTATGATGCCAAAGCTTAACGGTCATCCACACCACTTATGCCTTACGACGCCAGCTTCTTTTAGAGACTAAACATCGCATTTGGCACAACCTACACATTACAGTTTATGCAGTTTAAGGCACAATTAAAAATCACCCACATTGTCCTAAATAATTCACATTTAAAATAATCACATCAAGCCTATGAAAGGCCGAGTACAACATTAATATTCATCTTGTTTCTTGAGTGGGGGTTTTAAGTCATGAAATAAATGTGTCTTTTAGAAATCTTTCATGGTAATTTCCTTTGTTCTGTGACCGAAAGAAATCGCGCGCTTTTGCGCTGATGAGGGGGAAGGGCTCTATAGAGACGCTGAATCATTAGCTGGCACCTGGTATTTATGACATAATACCTGAAAGTAACCAAATTCCCCAATGATGTTGTCATGAATCTGGTTACCACTCACTCAAACTGCACATCACCCATGGACTACATCTCCCATCATGCACTGCACTCACACATTCCCGTCCACCATTACACCAATCACACAGCTGTCACCATTCACTCATCAACCCTGATTGCCTCACCACACCTGCACCTCATTCACTCATTCACATAAAAGCAGCACACAAACACTCACTCACTGCGAAGTCTTGTTTTGCCCTGGCTACATTTCTGAGCGTTCTTCCCCGTATCTGTTATCTCTGTGTGTGACCCCGGACTGCCTGACCTTGGACTTCTGAACCTGTGCCTGTGACCTCGACCCCTGCCTGGTATTGTTTACGTCTCTGCTCTGCCTCCGATATTCCTGTTATGCCTGCTGACCATTGCCTGTGTGATTCTGCCTCTGTCCAATAAATATATATTACTGCACTTGGATCCCCTGCCTTTGACCAGTCTTTACAGAAGACTTCGCCAAAATGGATCCAGCAGTGAGGATGAGTGAATGGTGACAGCTGTGTGATTGGTGTAATGGTGGACGGGAATGTGTGAGTGCAGTGCATGATGGGAGATGTAGTCCATGGGTGATGTGCAGTTTGAGTGAGTGGTAACCAGATTCATGACAGATGCAGTTTGAGTGAGTGGTAACCAGATTCATGACAGATGTGCTGTTCTTCCATCACCTTTCTCTACAAGTAAATATCGTTTAATATTTAACGATATAAAACGAAATATCGTTGAATATTTATTAAACGATAATAATAATAAATGTATTGTTTCCCAACATCTTCATATATACTTTAAAATATATTTAACATGAGGTTTTATGGTCAATTACAGACAGTTTATTAATTGTAGTTTTTCCTATAGGTGTATTACTTGTCAAAAATGATGATTTGTGGGTGTTAGTCCCACCCACAATTTTGTTTTTTACGAGGTAAGAACATAGTAAAATGCGCATGTTTGAAAACAATGAAACTAACCTTAATCAGTATTTAAAAAATATTGGATATCCCAAATGAAACTTAAGTCTTAGCACTGAATCCAGACCACCAAGAAATGAAACCAGACCACCGGGTGATGGACTTAGATTGGAACTTATGAGCATTTTTAAAGCATCATATTAGCAACGATACAGTGTTTGAACTGCTAAATAGATGCGTCCTTTGTAGAAAGAAACATACTCTTCTGCATAACAAACTGCATATTTGCAACTGCGCACGTTTCTGAGGTATACGTTTACTCTCATTTGAACGCGAACTGACAGAGAACCTTGATTATAAGATCATCTGCGAAGCTCCGTCGTCTCAGACTAAGGTAATGCTTTACAATAAACTTACGTTAGGTAATGCATTAACTAACATTAACACAGAGAAATAGATTTGGTACAGTATTAATTAACCCGTTTTAAAATTATTTAATAAAAATAGGCTACAACTTTTTGTTAGCTAAGGTACGAATGTTTACAGATAAATTAAAAGTTTATAACTATTAGTAAATGTTGAAATTAAATTGAATGTCAATTAATGTTTTAGAAGTGTTGTGCATTGAACAATTGTGCTGTATTTTCTGTTGGCAATTATGTAGTTTTCTTACCAGTGGCTAGGATTTTTTTATTGGGGGTGCTAATGTATGGAATTATATTTGTGTCAATAAAAATGAACGTCACTTTATAAAAATGAACGTAACTTTATACAAACGAACGTAACTTTTCCAGAAACGATCAAAAATATGCCATTACAAAAGAAGAAAAACACAATGAAAACAAAAAAAAATTACTCAGTCGCACAAATTTAACATGCTCTTCAAATAGGCTTCATTCTTTGTTAATGATTTTCATAGATTCGTTTTCGCAAATCGTGGATTCTGAATGCGTTGCCACAGATTTCGCTTACGCTTCGCAAATTTTCGTTTGCTGTTTAGGCACAAACCTTTCGTGGGGGCGGGCTTAACAGCGATCCACTCTGATTGGCTAGTGAGCTTTTGATAGACAGCTGCTCTCTGGAATTACAGACGTCAGTGGCGCCCATATTGGAAAGCTGTCACGGTGATTTGTGTGCAATACGTCGTGCTTGGTTTGTATTATATTAAGTATGTAAATAATATTTGACCTTCGGTCGTCTCAGTCTGTAAAGATGAGCTCTCAGGAGAGACACAGAGCGGCATCATCGTCCTCCTCAGCTTGTCCCTCAAGGCAGCTTGAAGTAAATTCGTGTTACTAAAGTAACGTTAATCAATAACATCGATAAAAGTTTTATTCATGTACAGTGTGCAACAGTTCGTTGCGGATTATCAGCATCTGGAGGTCAAATATTATTTACATACTTAATATAATACAAACCAAGCACGACGTATTGCACACAAATCACCGCGACAGCTTTCCAATATGCGCGCCACTGACGTCTGTACTTCCAGAGAGCAGCTGTCTATCAAAAGCTCACTAGCCAATCAGAGTGGATCGCTGTTAAGCCCGCCCCCACGAAAGGTTTGTGCCTAAACAGCAAACGAAAATTTGCGAAGCGTAAGCGAAATCTGTGGCAACGCATTCAGAATCCACGATTTGCGAAAACGAATCTATGAAAATCATTAACAAAGAATGAAGCCTATTTGAAGAGCATGTTAAATTTGTGCGACTGAGTAATTTTTTTTTGTTTTCATTGTGTTTTTCTTCTTTTGTAATGGCATATTTTTGATCGTTTCTGGAAAAGTTACGTTCGTTTGTATAAAGTTACGTTCATTTTTATAAAGTGACGTTCATTTTTATTGACACAAATATAATTCCATACTAATGGGGGGGCTTAACATTTCAGAGGGGGTGCTAAAAAACACTTAAATTGAAAGTAATGAATACCAAAACTATAACTATCAGTTTTTTATATACAGCAGCTTCGATAAAGGCATATTTAACTTTTTCCTGTGGTATTAAACTTTTCACTGTCACTGTTATTAATATAAGTTCTAATGCCAGACGCCAAATATGACATTTACAAAGAAATATAATTTATGAATAGAAAATAATTTTTTTCATTGTTTTATTTTATTTAAGTTATTTTTATTTTATTTATTTTTTACACATATCTAGTAATTTATTTATGACCATCAAGTTTCAGTCACTCTCAATGCCAACTGTTATGGTAAATTCTAACCATTTACAATAGATAATGCCGAAAATTCATAAAACTGTTTCCACATGGTCACACATTACGGGTGATAAACTCTCCGTGCTGATTTGCATCGTGTTATGTGTAGATGGTACCCAGAGATCTTGTAAAAAGCATCAAAATTTGGCAATATTAAGAGGGTTTAGCATTTCCAATTAATGTAGGTGTCACGGTGCACGGGGGAGCCAGGAACGAGGAGGCGTGGAACTTCTTTTACACACTTTATTGGAAACACAGAGATCGCTGGAGCACAGGTACACACGGATGAGGAAACGAGGACAGGAACAGGAACCAAATATGGGCACGAGAGGAGGGGAAACACAAGACACAGTCTGACAGTAGGCCAGTTACACGTCTTATTATTAGGCCTCAGGGCCACTGCTGGCCAACTGGGTGCCATACGCAGGATTGTATTGTTGTGCCCCCTCCCTCAAATATTATGGAAGTTAAAAAAAACAAAAAACACAGGGGTCAAAATAGAACTTTACTAGAATATAATTATAAATACATACCTTGTATTACTTACAAATTACAATTGTAATTCTAGACAGTTGCCTATGGCTATTATTTTATTAATACAGTTGTCTGATTGAGTTTATGGTCTGAAGCATTCAAGAACCTTGCAAAAGAAAATTAAGCAGTTTTACTATGATAAAACCATGGTTAATTTTTGTAAGGGTTGTGATGTCCACATGTTTTATGTTAAATAAATTATAGAGGCTGTGTCATCTATAGCAAAAAGTTGGCCACAATTAAAGATTAAGTGGATATTTGAATTAAAGTTTTGGTCAAAAGCCTATTAAACAAGGATTTGATTGTCCTGTAAGTGTATAACGGCAGCAATGACCAGGCCTTTAGCGCCTTTTGCAGGCATTTATAATAACATGTAATGTACATAAATTGTTTATTTTGTATTATCCAACATAATGTAGCCTATTTTAACAGTGTTATTCGATGAAACCGTATAATTATCAATTAACCAATCATTATTGCATCATTGTTTGTATATAATGCATTTTAAGTCATTTTAAAGGCTGTTGTTGGCTTAGGTCTGATTTATAACCACAACAATATTATCTTAATACTTCTTTGTAAATTATTATTTGAAGTAATAAAACCATGTTTAATTTCCTGTTACTGTGGCTACAAAAACAGTGATTTTTGGTTTTATTTGTGTTAAGACCATAGATAATTTTCGTGAGGGAACATTAAAACTCAGAGAGAATATTAAATTAATGGTGAAATTATTTCAACAATAAAACACGTCAATAGCCAAAAAAGGTTTTACAGGATTATGAAGTGATGCACTTTTTTTCATTTTCGTTTTTTTTTCTCTGTGCCAGATTACTGATATGTGTTTTCACGGGCATAGTTGTCCATCAATTAGGATCATCTGCATTCAGCCGCAAACATGAGGTGCGAGCCGTCGTGGGCGCCGATGCGGGAATGGCGCGTCACCTTTTTTTTTTTTTTTGAGCAACTTGGATGGTGATATATTGGTTTATACAATGAATTATAGGCATGTAAAATATTATTATTAACACTGCAGTCATCAATAAAAATTCAGAGCAGCTTTATTTCAAGCAACAACCTGTTTATCTCAAAATACGTTTCTTCTCATGTTTTCCAGTATAGGAGCCACGAGAAAAATAGTAAGGAAAACATTTAAGATATACAGTTATCAGCATATGTTAAAGTAGATTCGTCTCTCGTTGTCTGAGAGAATTTATGTGCCGTTAATGCAGTGTTTTTTTACATTCAATTTCTTTATAGTGAATTGACTGATGTTCGCCATCTTGGCAAAGTTTGCTCGTTGCTTGCTTGAGTTGCTTGACCCCTCCCCCATAATATAAATTGTTTATATATAGGCCACATATTAGGCACTTTTATTTGGTTTTTAATGTTTATTTTTCAATTTTGAGAGTAAAACCGTCACTTAAAACAGGAAAGTCATACATGCACCTTGCCCACACAGTTTTATGTTGGCCCACCCACTTAAACATTTCTGGCCTCGCCCCTGCATCTGATGGCTGCGTAATGCGAGAACTCATAAAATCTGGTGCATAATCTTAGATGGCGGCTCCCCACTGGTAGACTAGTACACTGTAAACAACTTCATTCATTTTTTTTTACCATCGCTGCTTCTTCTTTCTCGTTTTGCATTTTTCTTCCATTTCAAAACCGGACTATAAAGCTTTTCAACCTGGATTACCTTGAGGGTAATTACCTGGATTACCTCTACAGCACCATGAACAAGGACAAACCAGATGACAACAAAAAAAGTTAAGGCAAGCTCCCTCCAAACTCCAAAAGACCCCGTCCCGATTCACCATCCAGTACAGATATAAACCACATGGACATCACTTAACCCGCCGTGCTGCACAGAGGCAAGCGTCATTCTACTCTCCACTGAAAATAAACTTTCTGGACTTGATGCAAGGATCGCTCTAATAGAAGCAATACACAAGGATTTTCAACAACTATGGAAAAGCTTTGAATTCAGCCAAGAACAGATAGATTCTCTTACCAAAGAACATCATTTTCTAAAGGATTCACCTAAAGGTTCACACTCTTACTGCTCAACTCACCTCCATTGTCACACAAAACAAAGCCATGAAAGAGAACATTCTGGACTTACAATCGTGAAGCAAGTAGGACAATTTAGTTTTCTCAGGCATCCCAGAACAAACCCCAGACGACCGCAAAAAATCAGTTAAGGATTTCATGATAAATCAACTCAAATTACCAGATGAAACTGTACAGAATATCACGTTTCACCATGCGCCTCGGATCAGATCCCAAAACAACAACAATTGCCCATGACCAATCATCGCAAAATTCAAAGCAGACAATTCAAAGGCACAAACTACGGACACAATGATCAATACCCAAAGGACATTCTTGAGCGTCGATAACATCTCTCCCCAATCCGACAACAAATGATGAATGAAGGAAAAAAGGCAACCATCACTGTGGACAAATTTTACATAAATGGACAGTTATACTGTGATAAAGACATTACCCCTGGCTCTTCTGAACGCTTCACTCCTATTTCCGAATAAGTAATTGATATTCATGAATTTACATTTACATTGACATTTACGCATTTAGCAGACGCTTTTATCCAAAGTGTCAGTTATGTTCCCCAGTTCCCCTCTCTCTGTCTCTCTTTCTCTTTCCCACATTTAAAGTCATGAAATATGATCTCATATTGCACCTACACTCTAAAAAAAGGTGCTATATAGCACCAAGAGTGGTTCTTAGGCTTGTAATCATAGCACATATTCTTAATGGTGTTCAACAGTGGTTATTTGGGTTTTAATTATAGGGACACCTCGTTTGGTACTATATGGAACATATTCTTAAAGATAAGAAGCTTAATAGCACATTTGTCAAAATGTGTTACACAGAACCATTAGAGGTGCCATATATAACTACCATAGATCTGCCAGTATGCTTCTAAATAACAATTCTACTTAAGATGAATTATAACTAATAATTTCTTACCAAATTGCAACTTTAAAAATTCAAATTAATGTACTAAATGCTTAATGAGAAACAAAATACATGCCACTTTCAAAACCGTTTAATGTATTTATTTCAGGAGCAAATAAAATGAGTGCTGACAAGTCAGGGAATATACATATTCAACATCACAATATACGGGAGTTGTTGTTTTATACACATACAAAATAATGCAACAAGTTTGAAATATGTAAATTTTTGAAGAAGAGAGAGTCCTGCTTTACATATATATATACTGTAGCCCAGTAATCAGGTAACTTGTTTGCCTACGGTCTTAGGCCTACATTAGTTCTTTACTTTATTTGGAAAATCTAGTCTTTTTAACATTAACAGTGAGTGAGTGAAATTACTGAAAATGAATAATACACAACCACTTGCAAACTAAGTTGTACACTCTGAAGTACTGCAGTATCTTTCAGATTTTCACTGTCAACAGCATACTAACATTTTTGTAAGTCCTTCAGGATTTAAAAAAACTATAGAAACTACAACTAGACTTGGAAGAGGCCAAGAAATAGAGAATATTGACTTAATATTGACATAAATAAATATGAGAAGATGGTTAATGCTATTATCCCCTCTCCCCCAGGGCCATTCTCAGACCAGTCAATCCCAACACCTAAGATTAAGCTTAAAGGCTGTGTAGGGAGGGTCAACTTGTGCAGTAAATCACAGAGGAGAGCGAGGACATCTCGACAGCACTGGGACTCCTCCTGTAGCAGCGGTTCTCAATTCCAGTCCTGGCGACCTGCCCCCACATGTTGTACATGTCTCACTTATTTAACACACCTGATTCAGAGCATGAGCTCGTCACAAAAGAGCTCCATGAATGAACTCTGCTCTGACTGACATGGTCCCTACAATGTCAAAATTGTGTACTGGCTCTTTAACAGATGATTCACCCAAAAATTAAAAATAAAGCTGTCATCATGTACTCCCCTTTATGTCATTGTAAACCCATATGGCTTGCTTTCTTCATTGGCATACAGAAATGTTGTACACAATGTTCGTGTCAGTCAGCTATCTAGATATTTTTTTCCCCACAAAATAAATTCATAATAGTTTAGAATGACATGAGGGAGAATACCCATCCAAGTGGAGCAGTGGGCAGCCGACTGTGCGGCGCCCAGGGAGCAGTTGGGGGTTCGGTGCCTTGCTCAGTCGTGGACACTTCCTGCCAGAGCCGGGATTCGAACCCACAACCTTGGGTTACCTTGGGTTTCAAGTCCAACACTCTATCCATTAGGCCACGACTGCCCTGGACAAACATGGAGTTTGTGCTTGACTGCAGGGTCAGAATTAACATGCTACCTATGGAAAGCAAAAACATTTTTTTTCGGTCTAGTGTTATTCATGGTTTTGTGACAGAACCCTGACACTCCCATCATGTCCTGCTCTCTTGTCTGCGTGCCTTGTTTTGTGTTGGAGCGTGGTGTTCGGATCTCGGCCCTCATGTTCTGTCTTGTTGTGTGAGCGCGTGGTCTCGAGTTCGCTTGGCCGCACAATCTTCTGTCCACGTGTGTTTTGTGTTGTAGCACGCAGTTCATGTTTTTATTGGCTGCGTGCATTCATGTTATGTATTGTGCTGTGTGGCTTGTGTTTTGTTTTGTTTGAGCACATGACTTTTTTCTTAGTTTTCTGTGTGCAATGTGCTCTCAAGTCAATTGTCTTGACCCCAAACATCTTGTTTCCTGATTATTGGTTTATTTCCCCTCCCTGTTTATTCCTCGTTACCCTCCTCATTTGCTCACTTTAAAATCTCCTTGTAAGCTAAATCTATCATAATCATAACTGCAGTCCTGTGCCAGTTCGTCATCGCATGTATCCTGCCGTGTCCTGTCTGCCTTGTCCTGTCCAGCCTTGCCAAGCCTGGATGCCAGCCTGTTTTCCCCTACGGGGTAGTTTTGTTTTTGTTTGTTTTATTTTATTATCAATAAAAGCCCATTCTCTTGCACTATCGAGTCCTCGCTCCATCCCTTCACCCCACAACTCTGACAGTGGCATCTGGTAAAATAGATTTAAAATAGTTGTTAAAAAATAAATAAAGAACAAATTACTAATAAATGCGTAGTTACTAAACAAAAATTATTTTATTTTACTTTAATCTCCATTTTTTTTCAGTTTAACAATTTTGGACCTGTGGGATTACAAATTTTATTTAAATGTTTAATTTAAATTCACTTCCTGACTAAGAAGTGTCAGGCAAATTCAGGTGCTTGAGATCGCTTCCTGACCATTGAGCTTGAGACAGCTGGGCCTTTGTCTCTATGATAATGGTAAGTTCAATGAGGCAGACTACTGAGGCTTTCAACGTTTGTTCTGCAAATGGCTTTCTGGCCCAGATGTGGAATCGCTAGGCTGATTGGATTAGTGTCTATGCATTTGATTACGGGAAGTCTGGTAACAAACCAACATGTGCTTGCTTTGTTTGAATTTGGCTCCACCTCCAAAAGTCCCTCCTCCAAAATTGCCTATAAGACACCATGTAAAATTACTTAAGATTGAGATTTTCGATGACTACAGCTACCATCAACTTGGGTTTTTCAATAAAGAATCCTACGATCGAATCCGAAGTCTCCTGGTCTTCTCTTCTGAGTTTCCTACACTTTAGAAGAACCAAGTTCACAACAGATGGTGCCGTGCCCCGGATAGAGTTCCAGCTTCCTCACCTGAAAAAAAAACTTCAAGCTCAAACAAAGATCTGCATCTTTGCGGAATCCAGCGAAACTTCCAGCTGAACAAAGATTCCCAGACTGAATTTTTCTCTCAACCAAGGGTTGTGGTGAGTGCTGTCTCTAATCCAAAAGAACCTAAGACCAGTACGAATTTTGTATCCTCTGTGCCGTCAGAGAAGAGTTAACATACATCTGTAGGGTTTGTTTAACTAAATTTATCCTCTAAAGTTTTTCTTTTAGAGATGAAAGTTATCCTCTGTTCTTTCAGGCAGGGAAGGTTAGCATTTCGTGCTAAAAAATAAGTTATCCTCTGTTTCAGGCAGGGAAGATTTTAGCATTTCGTGCTAATAATTTTGGTTTATCCTCTGTTCTTGTAGGCAGGGAAGTTATCCTCTGTTTCAGGCAGGGAAGGTTAGCATTTCGTGCTAATAATTTTGGTTTATCCTCGGTTCCTGTAGGCAGGGAAGTTAAGTGTGAAGTGTTGGTAATTTGGAAAGTGAACAATAGTTAAGCTTTTTTTTTAACAAGTTGATCAGAGAAGTTTTTTTTTTTTTTTTTTTTTTTGTGTTTTGTTTGTGTGGTACAGAAGAAACTTACAAAATGGTTAGAAGGAATGCTAGGCTGATTTCAACCACAGAAAAGAGTGGTCTTGCGACTCCTTTGTGGTCAGATAGTGAATTCAAAACGCTGTTAGGGGAACAAATGGACCTAATAGTCACTGAAAAAGTTAGACAAGAACTAACGCAGAAATATGAGATTCATCCAGACAAGACTTGGTCGGTAGATGAGTGTAAAAAGGTGCTAGGAGCAAGTATTCGTAAGAACAATGTGAAAGGCATTATCTGTTGTCACAGAGAATTGAGTGTAACACGAGCTAGAGAACAGTCTCAGCGTAACTCAGAGCTAGAGAAACAGAACAATGAACTCCGTGCTAGAGTATCCACCTTGACTAAGACATTGAACCTCAAGAAAGCTGCAGCAAAAACTGATGTGGAAGTTAGTCAGCCTGATAACATTTACCCTGATTTACAAGCGTTCTTTGAAACAGATGTAGCTCTCCAATCAGTAACTGGTGTGCCTGTAAATTCCGTCCATGTGTGTGGGGCTAGGAGAAGATCTCAGGGGATTGAGGAAACTGATAGTGTTCCTCTCAATTCTTCTGTTGTGCAAATACAAACTGTTGCCAAAGCTTTATGTCCTAAAGATATAGAGAGACTATCTCAGAGTTTACCGTCAGCACGCACACATTTTTCTGAATTTAGAAGAACATTGATCAGTAAAATGCGTCTTTATGACATGTCGTTGGCAGAAGTCACGCAGCTGATGTCACAAATACTAACTGAATCTGAATTCAACAGTTTCGAATCTGCTGTCACTTCTGAACTGCGAAATGCCAGTAAGGGTGATTTAAGAGAAGGTATTTTGAAAATCCTAAAGAATATCTTAGGACCCAAAATAGATTGGTCTAGAATTACTACCTGTGTGCAAAGGAAAGAAGAAACTGTGAGTGAATATACTGAGAGATTTTGTCAGTCAGCTGTAATCTACAGTGGAATTGTTGATGACCCTGAAAGTGTGCTTGATGACAAGGGACCCCTGGTTCGTATCTGGTCAGATGGCCTTGTAGCCGAATACAGAAAAGCATTACCATTCTTAGATCTAACTTGGTCTAACAGAACTCTCAGAAGTAACCTAGACAGGTTAGCTACATGGGAAAGAGATGCTGATGTCAAGGCAAAAGTAAGAGTAGCAGCAGCTACGTTTAACACAACGAAACAAGACAATAGATGGTCTAAAAGAGAAAACAAATGCAAATACTGTGGAAAATTAGGACATTGGGAGAAAGAGTGTAGGAAGAAGTTGCAAGATAGTAAAAGAAATGCTATGCATAATTCTGCTCCTTCTCAGCCTGCCCACAACCCTGAAGTAGTTCCGCCAGTGACCACTGAAATTATAGGACAGCTAGTTCAGGCTCTTCTAAGAGCACAACAAGACCAGGAAACAAACTAATTATTGGGGCTGTGAGTAGCTACCTTTCCCCTGTAATCCAACACAATGACCAAATAATTTTTGTGAAAGGTAGCATAAAAGAGAAAGAGATTGATTTTTTGCTTGATACAGGTGCAGAAATTACAGTAATTCCTACAAAATTGCCACAAGGTTTAAACATCCCATACAAGAAAACCAAACTTTGTTTAACTGGTGTAATAGGTGAAGATTCTGTTTTGTATGAAACTCCGCCCATAGAGGTACAATTTGGCCCAAAAACTCTAACTACAAAATTGCTATGCGCTCCATTAAATACAGGTGCAATTTTAGGCATGGATCTTCTGAGACAAATAAATCTAACTTTAGACATGTCCTCAGAATCTAGTAGCATAAAAATTTCCTCAGCACAGATTTCTACCAATAATGCAACCCCTCCCGAGGATGCTTTCTTACAAAATCATCCAATTTGGGCTAAAGACAAGGATGATTGTGGGTTGTTGACAGGTGTAGAACCAGTTAAATTGACAGGAACTCCACCTCCGGTCACCAAACAATATCCAATTAATAAGGAAGCTATACAGGGAATCAAACTTATTGTAGAAAATTTGCTGATGCAAGGAGTGCTAGTTAAAACCAACAGTCCATGTAATTCACCCATATGGCCCATCAAGAAATCTAATGGGACATGGAGACTTACAATAGACTACAGAGTAGCCAATAAACATATTGATAAAATCACCCCCCTAGTGGCAGATCCATCTACAATTTGTAATGGCTTACCATTAGATTGTAAGATTTTTTCAGTAATTGATATGTCTAATGGATTCTTTTCTGTACCGTTGCACTCTGACAGCCAGCCATGGTTAGCTTTCACAGTTGACTATGAACAATACCAGTGGACACGATTGCCACAGGGATTTCAAAACTCCCCAACCATATATCATCAGGCTGTCAGACGTGATTTGTGTGACCCAGAATGTCCGGTAAAACAGTCCACTATGATCCAATATGTCGATGATATTTTGATTGCCTCAACAGATCATGAGGTACATCAAACTGAATTGGCATCATTGTTGGACTATTTGCATAAAAAAGGACACAAATGCAGCTTTCACAAAGCTCAAATCGCTAAAAAGCAAGTCACATTTCTGGGTCAAACAATTGGTGCAGGAAATAGATCCATTACACAGGATCGAGCGGCTTCAGTCAAAGCCATACCTCCGCCTACTACCATTAAAACACTCCGCTCATTTTTAGGAACAACAGGTTATTGTAGACCTTGGATTGAAGACTATGCCTCGATTGCTCAGCCTCTCTATGATTTGTTGAAAGGCCATGGTAAAGATTCAGATACTGTTTGTATGGAAGAACTTCATCTCAAAGCTTTTAATGATTTGAAGAGAGCACTATGTCAAGCACCAGCATTAGGAATTGCCCAATCTGATAGACCCTTTGTGCTTTATGTCCATGAACACTTAGGCTTTATGACTGCATGTCTAATGCAAGATCATGGGGGCAGCTTACGCCCAATTCATTACTATTCCGGTAAACTTGACATAGTCGCTCAAGGTATGGGCCCATGCCTCAGAGCAGTACAGGCAGTTCATCTAGCGCTTCAGGCTTCATCAGGAATGGTGTTAGGTCAGACTGTAAACATAAAATGCCCTCACACAGTGTCCGCACTAATGAATCAAGCAAAAGTCACTTCTGTCACCTCCTCCCGTTGGGGAAATTGGTTAGCAACTCTCACAGCCCCGAATATTGTTATACAGCGTGCACCAGTCACGAACCCATCCTCATGTATGATGTCTGCAATGACTGAATTTGTGTTAGAGGATGAAGGCAAAATGACTCATGATTGTGTTACGCTTACATATGCAGCGACAAGTGAAATAGCAGAAACTCCCATAGAGAACGCAGAATTGGAGTTGTTTGTTGATGGTTCAGCTCAAGTTATTGAAGGTAACAGACGAGCAGGATATGCAGTAACTTCCACCACTGAAGTAGTTGCTTCAGGTCGTCTTCCAGATCATTTTTCAGCTCAAGCTGCAGAACTAGTAGCCTTAACTAGAGCATGCACGCTAGCTTCAGGATCGGTAGCAAATATCTACACAGATTCCAGGTATGCTTTTGGGGTAATTCATGATTTTGGTGTCATTTGGCAAACCAGAAAATTTCTAACTTCTGCTGGATCCCCCATTAAGCATGCTGGATTAGTGAAAGATTTAATGTTTGCCATGAAACTCCCAAAGAAATTAGCGGTGATCAAAGTGAAAGCACATATCACAACTAATACTACGGAAGCTAAAGGTAATGCTCTTGCTGATGTAGCGGCTAAACAGGCTTGTTTCTATGCAACTGTACAAGTGTGTTCAGGTAGTACAGCACAGAAGACAATTCTACCTCCTGAATCAATCGTTGATCTGTATAAAGACGTTCCTCTATATGAAGCATGGACATGGTTAGACAAAGGAGCCACTGTGGATTCATCCGGCTGCTGGACCAAAGGGGGAAAGTATGTTGCTCCCGAATCACTGTTGCCATATTTGGCTCAACAAATACACAGTTTGGGTCATAGTGGTCCAGCAACGATGAATCACAGGTTCTCAAATCAATGGTGGAATCCAAAATTCAGAAACGCAGCCACTGAAACAGTCAAGAGATGTGTTACATGTCAGAAAAATAATGATGTACCAGCAGCCACTACACCAGCAGCACATACCCCAGCTCCACCAGGGCCATTTCGTCACCTGCAAGTTGATTACATATCGTTGCCCCCTTGTAAAGGAAAAACTGACGTTTTGGTAGTAATAGACAAGTTCTCAAGATGGGTAGAAGCTTATCCAACAGGGCGTGCTACAGCTGCACATACTGCTAAATGTCTTGTCACTGATTTCATTCCCAGATGGGGATTACCAGATTGCATTGACTCAGATCAAGGTACCCACTTCACAGGACAGGTAGTCAAGGAAGTGTCTAGAATGTTGAAGATTAAGTGGAACCTTCACTGTCCCTATAGGCCACAAGCATCAGGACAGGTTGAACGATCAAACAGAACAATCAAAACCAGGCTAAGCAAAATGCATCAGGAAGGAGTACCATGGGTTGAAGCACTGCCCGCAGTTCTGTGTAGTATGAGAGCATCACCTAACAGATCAGTAGGACTGAGCCCTCATGAGATTATTACTGGACGCCCAATGCAAATGCCAGGTGTGATTGATCTTAGAAATGCTGATGTGCACATTGCTTCAGATGCCCTGATTGCTTACTGTGAAAACCTCACAAAGGCAGTGCAGAGTGCCAAAGAGAGAGTTGAGTCGTGTTGGCAGACTCCACCAGAAGGTGGACACACAATCATCCCAGGTCAATGGGTCATGATAAAGGCGTTCAGAAACCAGCCATTAGAGCCTAAGTGGTACGGACCACATCAAGTGATGTTGATTACAGCTGCTGCAGTATTGTGTCAGGGAAGGAAAACTTGGACTCATGTGTCACACTGTAAAGTTGTTCCTCCCCCTGCAGGGATAGGATAGGGCAGACACAAGAACCAGTGAGGAGCCCAGGGAAGAACCGAAAGCAACAGGCTTCGGGGGCCAACCCTGCGGTGAAGATTTCCTCATAGGCCTTTCCCCTCCATTAGTCCATCCTTTCCTCACTGTTCTTTAGGTGTCGCAGGAATTGAGAAATAGGGAAAGAAGGAACAACAATAGCAGACTATATTTGAACAGAGGATACAACCCTAATGTTTGCAGACGCTACAACAAATACTGCTATGTGCCGTTGTTCTCTTTTGTTTTGGTTTCTTTCTTCCTCTGTGCAGATACCACTTGATGGCTGTCCTGAGATCCATATGCACCGCTCTTCTCACCTGCGGATGAAGCCACAACCTCTAGAAAACAACTAGACCCATTGCCGAGCCAACTATCACACAAGAAAGAGAAAAGAAAGAAGAAAAACAAAAAAATACACAACGCAGAGACTCACATACGGGAACTTCAGTCATCCATCAACATGATCAAGATTTTCGTACTATTAACCATCATGGACATCACGCAAAGTGTAGACCCCAGAAACAACATATTCTTAGAGCTGATGAATATGTCAAGAAATGCCTTGTTTGCTGGAAAGAACATTTGCATGCCGCACGCACCTTCAGTAGGAGCAGGAATCCCATGGGTGGCACACCCTATCTCCAAATGTGATACATGTACCTTATTTTGATCATCATACCAGTGGATTATACAACAAGGATACATGTCACAACGTAACAATTCCTCCAGCTTCTTCGTGTTGCATTCCTGGACTACCATCCTGCAACCTAACTTCAGCTACTCCCATCATGACAGATCTACTCATGCCAAGGATGTTCTATTGGTGCATGGAAAATTATGCTCCAGCATCGACTACACTGGGTGAAATTCCTCGTGAACGTTGCAGCTTTGTGATTGAAAGAAGAACCGAATTCGATGTGTACGTTACTACATCAGATGAGAAAGAGGAGAATGAATTAAAAGAGTGTCTCTACGGGAACCCATCCCTACCGAATTTTTTTGCCATAAATCAGTGGTGTATGATTCCTCCACCGACTGGCACTTTGTGGTTATGTGGGACTTCTGTCTACAGCATCCTACCCAGCCAATTCAATGGCAGGTGCACCCTGGTTTATGTCCTACCAGCCATCAGAGAAAATACACACTCCACCTCAAGTTCTCCACATCTACAAAATTCAGCTTCTACCAACAAAGATGGCTGCATTCCAGGACTCACTTGTGTACAAACGTGGTGGTCAAGAACTCTTGGAGCATTAATCCCATCGTATGGTGTCATGCAGGCTCTCGATCAGGTCAGAAGCCTGTCGGATTCTGTACAGAAATTGGCCAATGATACGGCTTTGGCCCTGGGCAACATCAAGGACACTCTTGCCTCGCACAAGATGATTATCTTACAGAACAGAGTGGCCTTGGATTACATTCTTGCAACACAAGGGGGAGCCTGTACCATTATCGGTCCTGAATGCTGCACCGGGTTAATGGATCCAACAGAGAACTTGAACAAAATCCAACAAGACATTCTTGGTCTTTCAGCAAAATTACACCAGATGACTGAAGATAATTCTTCATGGTTCGGAAACTTGTTAGGTAAACCCTGGCTGTGGATCAAGGAAATAGCAATTCTGCTGTTGTTTCTCCTACTTGCGTACTATCTATGCATCCACAGTATCAAGTGTTTCTTTCAGCAAATGACTCCCGCCTCTCACGAGGAAATGACAGTTCCAACCAGAAAAGATTATTACCCATAAGAACTTCACAGACCCTAATTGCATGTTTTGTTTCTGTGTCAGCATGCAATTACATATAAGCAACACAGAACATGTACTATGTGCCTGTAACGATTACAAGTTACAAGAATTAACTTTTAAGTGTCTAAATTTGTATTTTGTGAGAGTTATTAGAACTCTCAAAGGGGGAATTGTGGGATTACAAATTTTATTTAAATGTTTAATTTAAATTCACTTCCTGACTAAGAAGTGTCAGGCAAATTCAGGTGCTTGAGATCGCTTCCTGACCATTGAGCTTGAGACAGCTGGGCCTTTGTCTCTATGATAATGGTAAGTTCAATGAGGCAGACTACTGAGGCTTTCAACGTTTGTTCTGCAAATGGCTTTCTGGCCCAGACTTCCTGGCTTTCTGGCCCAGATGTGGAATCACTAGGCTGATTGGATTAGTGTCTATGCATTTGATTACGGGAAGTCTGGTAACAAACCAACATGTGCTTGCTTTGTTTGAATTTGGCTCCACCTCCAAAAGTCCCTCCTCCAAAAATGCCTATAAGACACCATGTAAAATTACTTAAGATTGAGATTTTCGATGACTACAGCTACCATCAACTTGGGTTTTTCAATAAAGAATCCTACGATCGAATCCGAAGTCTCCTGGTCTTCTCTTCTGAGTTTCCTACACTTTAGAAGAACCAAGTTCACAACAGACCACACTGATTTTAACTGAATGGAATGTAGGCTGACAATCCTGTGCTGCCTGTGCCATGCTCCAAACCATCTCCCCTCCCAGTCACTTTCCTTTCAGCACCTAATTTAGCTAAAAACAATACAATAAGCCCAAAACAAAACAAAAAGCATAAACATTTAATGTTTAGTTGAAGTGACAACTAAACATTTCGTGGTGCGAAAGCCCCTTATATGTGGTCACATGTTGGCTACATGCCAAGTTTGCTAAATGACTGTAATATTACTAGTCAGTAAACTTTAAGATTTTTGGGAGCAGCTAATTTTGACAGAGTATACATTTGTTCCAGTTCTGTCAGAACAGTTCACATATCCTCATTTGCCTGATTAGAGCCAAAAATGCGATTAGTGTCTTCAAACATTCTGCAAACCAGTCCAGTGAGTATTATAAACATTAACCTCTTCATATACTTTTAATGTATAAAGTATATCTATATTATATCTAAATGCTACAACAGTCAACATAAAGGAAGATGTCATGTCACCATGTCATCCATCTTCTGGTAGGAAGTTAGCCTTAAAGTACTGCAAGGATAAATTCCCTTTCACTTTTTTTCCTTTGTCTCCTCGCTCTGAGAGCTTGTGGGAAAATTGAGCTGAAACTATCATAAATATGGCTGTCGTTTAACAAGAAGAGGCCCTTGTGTGCTCACAGTGTGCATCATGAGAGAGACCGAGTGCCAATCTGAATCACGTCACACTAGGGCTGTAGTACTCGAGTCCGGACTCGAGACGTTTTTCTATCGTCTCGGACTTGTCTTGGACTCGTTGGTATTTGGACTCGGACTTGGTCATCGGACTCGCCAAATGTTCAAGTTGGTCTCGACCAAGTCCAGCAATATATGCTTTTTTTTCTCTTTCAAAACAAAACCATTAATCTAGCTCGCTTGTTCCGCAAATGGGCAATGTAATTGCCATTGGTTTAACTCCATCTAGAACGGGCATTGTCATTGGTCGCCTGTTAAATGCACAGCTGCGTCATATGAGTGTGCGCCTGGCTCTGAGTGTGCGCGCTGCGTGGAGGCATAAATAATTTTTATTTTGGCCACAGACACGCTGTCGGCAAGTTGCATAATATAGCTTGGTTTTACAAAGTTCGTTGGAGTTTTCCCTCTCATTTTCCTTCGCTTTTAAATACCTTATTAATGCCCGTGCACATTTTGCTTTCACTTTCATTTCAGGTCAATTGCTTATCTATAACTTACAATGACACATTTTCTGCAATAAACATGGGATTTTAATTAACAAAACGAATAAAAATACACCATTACCATGCTATAAGCCTAATATAAAATTACAAACTTGCAAAATGTTTAAATGTAAAAAAAACAAAAAACACTGACAATCATCAAACACCGTGGCACCAAATGAATAAGAAAAAGAACGAATAAGAGCAAAACGAATAAAGCCTGGAGGCACGGAATACAACTGGATGTTAAATAAAATAAATTACACAATGTAAATAAAGTAAAAAATAAGCAAACACTGTGGCAATGGCTGGGCGATTTATCAGATTGTATCGATTCATTCGAATTTAATGTTTTGCCACAATTAGATTTTTTATAAATCGAGGAATCGCGATTTTGAATAGAAATATTACCAAACGCTAGAATTAGACACTTTGATAATAACAGTAAAGAGAAAAGAACAATCCAACCGCATGTCGATGCACATGATTAACCGCTCACGTGTGATGCTCTCTAGGTGCCATTCACACAGAGTGTGCTTTTGTGTTGACGCGGGCAGTGGAATAGAAAAAAATACAAGAAGATGTGAGTTAAACATATTTTAATAACTAGAGTGCCGCGTTTTTAGAAAGCCGTGAAAGCTCATGCACAAGACGCTGCAAGAGACGCGAGCGCAACAGTCAATTGCGTCCATGCTTACATAGAAAACAACTATGGAACAGCAGCGTAATCAAATACAAAACCTGCGAAGAACTACTACTGTATATCTGATATTTCAGGTTTGCATCCTGGTGACAGGCTGAAAACTGCTGTTCATTGTTTTACAGAGCCTTTATAGTTAATAATAGCACTCGAGGTGTTATACCTTCAGTCATTTTGAATTTGAATTACTTGAGTTTTTTGGAGCATTTGTCTTGTATTATTTCAGAACATATAGCCTAATATGCATAATATAAGTTTGTACAAGATGTAGTTGTAGGTCATCTATTCTGCAAAGATATTTAGTGATTTGTTTAACATTTACATCATGAAGACAACGTCATCTGTGGTGCACTTAGAATATACTTTTCTTTAACTAGAGGGTTAATAAAAGTTGACTAGATAAAATCTTACAAAATCGAGAATTGGTCAAATATTAGTGAAATTGCTGAACCTAAAATATCCTTTTTTTTTAAATGTTCATTTATGAAAAACTCTCTATTTTATTCATAGAGGACAAAATGACTAAAATTAAATGGCATGAATAGACATCAAAACGGCAAAATCAATGGGAGTTTTTTTAAATCACCAAATACATTTTTAGGTTTCACTATGTTTTAAAATGTATAACAAAATTATTTGATATACCATTTTGTTTTATGCAATATGTGTGTAAAAAATTCCATAAACTGGTTTCCCATTAAACACAGTGTACCTATACACTGTATCTAATTTGCTTATTAATGTGTTGCTGTTGGGACAGAATGTTGAAAAATAATTTTCATAATGGGAGTAATACATGGCCAGATTTTCATAATAATATATAATATTTCATAAGCAAACTGATATATAATTTATTTCCCTATTCAATTGTTGTCTCCCAAAATGCATAATAAACATGCTTTTAGTCCTGGTGTCCTCTACATTGAACATGTATGAAATGATGTCCTGTTTCATAACAGGAAGTCATATTTGAATTTGAAAACCCATAACATTTTCCTGAGATGTTGCTTTATGACAAACAATCTGAAAATGATTCAGATGTAAAAGACATTACAGAATATAATCATATTTCCATAAGGATGTACAATTTTTCACTAAATTAAATATAGCCATCTTTAAAGACGTATGAGAGGGTTTAAAAAAGATTTAGTATCTCTATAAAGCCCTGAATGTGCTCTGTACAGGACATCCAGGCTTATAACTGTGACATGTGAGGTCTCAGAGAAATTCCCTAAAATAGAATGTCCACTACAGAGGCAAAAACTCCATATCTGGGTCTCAGGAGGAGAAATAAAATAGCCTAATTTGATCCTACAGTGTTGCTGCACATGCTTTTAGATCATTACAAACAATAATGCAAAATTATTATATTAGAATAGAAGATATGCCGTCTCTCGTATCACATCAATTATCAATAATTAAGTATGTGGTTTTGAAGAAGATAATTTTTTTCTTTCTCTGTTTTGACCGTCTCATTTGGACTTAGACTTGACTTGGACTCGAACCTCTTTGGACTCGGTCTTGACTCGGACTCGAACCTCTTTGGACTCTGTCTTGACTCGGACTCGAACCTCTTTGGACTTGGACTTGTCTTGGACTCGACAAAGGTGGACTTGACTACAGCCCTAGAAGAGGGTGCCATTTTATTTTGTATTCCTATTTATCCCTGTTTTTGGTTAGTGAGAGAGCTGAGGAAAGCTTTTGTTGTTGATTTATTTTATTTTACCTGGATATGTTATTTAGTATTCCTCCTGTTAGTTAGTCCTGTTAAACCTAGTGGTTTTTGCTTTTCAGGGGCAGAGAACTGGGGTGATTCCTCCTTGTTTTATTGATTTATTCCTTCCTAAATTTTAGTAACCTATTACTTCCACTCCCAACCCTAGACTGGGGAACGGGAACATAACACAACCAACTTAACCCTTTCCACCAAAGGGGGAAACAAGATTATTTACACAAATAAAACGTGTGCCTGCATAGCAGGGAAGTCTAAGTTATAAAATCTAATGAAGATAGATGGCAACAACCAGCCGGCAGCCGCTCAAATCTCGCCGATAGAGATTCCATTGGACCACTGGGCTGAAGTTTAACCTTACAGTCTTAGGCCCAAACTCAAGGCAGGAAGTCACCAACACACTTAACTGAGGCCAGTGCCAACAGCAGAGTGGGTTTCAGCGACATGAGCTCCAAGTCAGCAATTTGTAGCAGCTCGAAAAGAGGGACCTTCGGGGGTCCAAGTCCCATGCCGGTACAATCCTGGGGCAAGGCGGGTTCAACCGGCGAGCTCCCCTTAAAGGGGTCATATGATGCGATTTCAAGTTTTCCTGTCTCTTTGGAGTGTTACAAAGCTGTTTGTGCATAGATAAGATCCTTGAAGTTGCAAAGACTAAAGTCTCGAAATCAAAGAGATATTCTTTATAAAAGTTAAGACTCTGCCCGCCCCCCTAAAACAGCTAATTTAAACATGACCCCAGATATCTATGTCATAGTGTGGGAAGATTTGCAAAACACCGCCCAAATGTATATGCAATGAAAGAAGGCGGAACTATTATTCTCGTTGTAGTATTGCTGCTGCCACCGGCACCATGTCCTGGAGACGCTGTGTTTCATTGTGAAAGCGAAAGTACTTTGTTCGGGCTTCCAAAAGAGGACTCAAGTAGAAATCAGTGGTTAAGTTGTATTTACAACACTGTTCCAGAACAGTTCAACCCAAATATTTGAGTGTGAGCACTTTAAAGCACATTTTATTGAGGACTATTTTCTGAGCCTGGAAGAGTAGCCTACAATGCTGGCTTAAACGAAGACTGTTTCTATACAGTGGGGCAATTATGCCATAAAAAATTTTATGATTGAAAATGTGGCTTATGGTTAGTGTTATAGGCTAGGCTTTGTTCTAATACATATTTTGGCACTCACATTAATGTCATAAATTATGAAAGGCTTGAAATTTACATTTAATAATTTGCTGATGTATTTCAGCATGTCACACATACTTATTCGTTATCTGGCCTTTTTTAACAGATTTATTCCCGCATAAAGAGCCCATGACATGCCGAAATGTCCCTGAATTCAGAAATTGATCACTTTTTATCGTTCCTTTGTATTAATTAAAACATGTTTAAATAATATATATATATATTTTTAAATAATACGGTTTAGCATACAGAGTTTGGGCGTGTGAGAGATTGGGGGAATCCATAAAATGTCAAAAATAAAAACCATATTTATGCATATGAAAATTTATGTTTTTAATCAGGGGTTGTTGTTTTCTAATTAAATAACATACATTTCCATATGCATAAATATGGTATAGACCTGCATGGGCCTTAAACCTAGGCCCTATAGCAAGCCCTTAGCTGACAGCTTACCAGTATTCTCGCCCGAGTTCCGACTAGAGCTCGTGTCTTTTATCTATCTTTTTTGCTTCCTAATTACACTGCTGTTGCAGCCATTAAAATAGTTACGTTTTTTATTGCAAAGTTATATTTATTATTGTTTCATTATTCATTAATTTAGAATTTATTTTGGAACAATTATGTTTGTTAAATTCAAGTTTTTTTTTTCAAAGTGATGATCAAGTGGATAGCAGCAGACAGTTGAGTTGATCATATTTGATCAATTTAGCATTCTCAAATCATCACGACTTAAAATAAAATCTGTAGATATTAAACACTTAAATCATAGTACAATGTTATTTTAAAGGGGTCATATGATGCGATTTCAAGTTTTCCTTTCTCTTTGGAGTGTTACAAGCTTAAACGAGTCACCCCCAAGATTACTGTTACAACAATGAGCCACATCCAAAAGGCAAAGGGGGAGGTGTTGCTACAATTTATAGCAATATTCTCAGTATTACTCAGAAGACAGGCTTTAAGTATAACTCATTTGAAGTAATGGTGCTTCATATAACATTATCTAGAGAAAAAATATTAATGATACATTCTCTGTGATGTTTGTACTGGCCAAACAGACTTTATGAAATAATTTGGTGATTTTTCAATCAGAGTAAGTGCTGGCTGCAGATATAGTCTTAATTGCTAGTGATTTTAATATCCATGTTGATAATGAAAAAAATGCATTAGGATTAGCATTCATAGACATTCTCAACTCTATCGGGGTTAGACAACACGTGTCTGGACCTACTCATTGTCGAAATAATACTTTAGATTTAATACTGTCACATGGAATTGATGTTAATGGGGTTGAAGTTCTTCAGCAAAGCGATGATAAATCAGATCACTATCTAGTATCCTGTATATTCCAAATAGCTAAAGCTGTAAAGCCAATCATCATTTCTACATTTATTCATTTACCAAACGCTTTTATCCAAAGTGACTTACAATTGAGGAATACAATAAGCGATACATTATAAATAGGCAAACAGTCACAGGAAGTGCTTGTCATACAACATTTCAGGCATTGTTCAGAGCAAAACTAGCTAGATAGGGAGAGGTTAAGGAAAGAGAGAAAAGTGTTTTTTTTTTTGGAGCAGAAGTCAAGTGAAGACGGAAGAGATGAGTTTTCAGGTGTCGCTTGAAAATTGTCAGGGACTCAGCATTCCGGAAAGGGGTGGGAAGTTCATTCCACCAGCCAGGAACAGTGAATGAAAACGTTCTGGAAAGTGATTTTGTGGCTCACTGTGATGGCACCACGAGGCGTAGCTCACTTGCAGATCTCAGGTTTCTGGAGGGGATGTAGATCTAATCAGTGAGTGGAAGTAGGAGGGTGCTGAGCCTGTGGCTGTTCCATATGCAAGCATCAGTGTCTTGAACTTGATGCTAGCTGCAACCGGGAGCCAGTGCATGGAGACAAAGAGAAGTGTGAATGGGCCCTTTTGGGTTTGCTGAAGACCAATCGTACTGCTGCAGCATTCTGAATCATCTGTAAAGGTTTGATTGTGCATGATGGAAGTCCAGCTAGTAGAGCATTGCAGTAGTCCAGTCTAGAAATGACAAGGCACTGGACACAAAGTTTTGCAGCGTGCTGTGTAAGGAAGGGCCTGATCTTTCTGATGTTGTGCAATGCAAACCTGCAGGATCAAGCAGTTTCTGCAATGTGGTCTTTGAAAGTGAGCTGGTCATAGAAAATTACCCCAAGATTTCTGACTGAGCTTGATGGGGTAATTGTTGATGAATCTATCTGGATGGTAAAAGCATGTTGTAAAGTTGGAGTGGCCGGGAAGACAAGAAGCTCAGTCTTTGCTAGGTTGAGCTATAGGTGATGCTCTTTCATTCATGCCATGATGCCTGCCAGGCAGCCTGAGATCCGTTGGACCATCTGGTCGAGCTGTGTTGATAGAGATAGAGCTGTGTGTCATCAGCATAGCAATGGTAGGAGTTACCATGTGCTTGTATGATGGGACCCAGTGATGTAGTGTATGTGGAGAAGAGGAAGGGTCCAAGAACTGATACCTGAGGAACCCCAGTGACCAGTTGATGTGCTCTGGATTCCTCCCCTTCCCAGGCCACCTTGAAGGACCTGCCAGTGAGATAGGATTCAAACCAGCGAAGTGGAATTCCTGTGACACAAAGTGTCAGTTGCAGCATTCACATCCAGAGCTGAGAAATGGGTGGGTGAGGGAAGAGAGGAGAACACTACGGAAAGATATGAGGGTGAAAAGGGATTTTGCCTAAAGGTAACTGGTAGAGGTGTTGGTGGCTCGGAGGTAGCAAGATGTAGGTTAAATGTTATGAAGTAGCGGTCAAAGGTGTGTAGGGGTTTTACCAAAACACAGCAAAAGACTGCTTCTACCACAAAATACTACTTTATAAATAATCTTTCTGACTTATCTCAGTTCCTCAGCATGTCCAATTGCTCAGAACAACTTGATGATGCAACAGAAACTATGGACTCTCTATTCTCTAGAACCTTAGATATTGTTTCTCCTTTATGCTTAAGGAAGATTAAGGATACGAGTCCAACACCGTGGTACAATGAGCACACTTGTGCTCTAAAGAGAGCAGCCCAGTAAAGGGAGCGCAGCTGGAAAAAAAAAATTAGAGGTATTTTGTATTGCTTGGTGGGAAAATACTCTTTCCTAGAGGAAAGCCTTAAAAACTAGATCTGCTTACTTTACGTCTCTTTTAGTAGCAAACAAACATAACCCCAAGTATTTATTCAATATGGTGGCTAAATTAACAAAAAAAATAACATCAGCAGGTGCAGACATTACCCAGCAGCACAGTATTAATGACTTTATGGACTACTTTACTTCCAAGATCGAAATTTTTTAGAGATACAATTGTAGCCATGCAGCTGTCAGCTACAGTATCATTTGCATTTGTATTTATTTGTTTAGCATACGCTTTTATCCAAAGCGACTTACAGTGCATTCAGGCTATACATTTTTTGTCAATATGTGTGTTCCCAATGCTCTACCACTGAGCCACAGGAACACATCAGTATCACATCAGATAGTATGCTATAGATCCCCTGAGGAACAATTTCACTCATTCTCTTCCATTGGAAATTAAGAATTGTATAAACTTGTTAAGTCATCTAAATCAACAACCTGTAGGTTAGACCCTGTTCCATCTTAGCTCCTACAAGAGGTGCTTCCAGAATTAATAGATCCTCTTTTGAATATTATTAACTTGAATATTATTATATTAATATAATTATTAACTATTAATTAGGATATGTCCCAAAATCCTTAAAACTGGCTGTTATTAAATCTCTCATAAAAAAAATGCAAAAACTATTGACCCCAAATAATTAATTAATTATAGACCGGTCTCGAATCTCCCTTTTCTGTCAAAGATAATAGAATAGGTAGTATCAAATCAAATCAAATCACTTTTATTGTCACATCACCACAGCACAAGTGCCTTGGTGAGTGAAATTCTTATGAGCGTGCTCCAGACAGTGCAGAAAAACAACAAACAATTTACATATGGACAGAGAGCGCAAAAAAAAAAACAACAAACAATTTACATATGGACAGACAGTGCAAAAAAAACTGCACTGGAGCATTTACAGTGCTCCAGACAGTGCAAAAAAACAACAGCAATTTACATATGGACAGACAGTGCAAAAAAACAACAGCAATTTACATATGGACAGACAGTGCAAAAAAACTGCACTGGAGCATTTACAGTGCTCCAGACAGTGCAAAAAAACAACATCAATTTACATATGGACAGACAGTGCAAAAAAGCAACAGCAATTTACATATGGACAGTACATATTTAAAGACTGTACAGAAGACAATGTGCAAAATACACATACATATACTCAGTACACTTAGTGTACTATACAGACATACTCAATTATCAACGACACATTATACACCGTATGGGCACATCTACATTATGTACAGTATCTATACATAATGTAGTCTATACATAGTAATAATGTGAGGTGCAACAGATTATAAATTAACAGCAGATTGGTTGAGCAGCAGATAGATGTGCAAAGGTGCAACAGATTATGCATATGCAGTGTCGTGGATGTGCATTGTATGGTGTCCAGTGATAGCAGATAGGTTGTGTTAGTGTAGTGTGTGCGTGTAGTCCAGTTGAACTGTGTTAAAGTGCAGTGCATGTTGTGTGAGTGGGAGTGTGATGTAGGTGAGTTATTTGTGACTGTTCATTAGCCTGATAGCCTGAGGGAAAAAGCTGTCCCTCAGTCGGCTAGTGCGGGATCGGATGCTGCGGAAACGTCGCCCTGAGGGCAACAGAGAGAGCAGTCTGTGGGACGGGTGGCTGGAGTCTTTGATAATCCTCCGGGCTTTCCTTGTACACCGCCTGGTGTAGATATCCTGGAGGGAGGGAAGCTCACCTCCAACAATGTGGCGGGCAGTTCGCACGACCCTTTGCAAAGCCCTGCGGTTGCCAGCGGTGCTGTTTCCAAACCAGGCGGTGATACAGCCGGTCAGGATGCTCTCCACAGTGCAGGTGTAGAAGGATCTGAGGATTCTGGGGCTCGTTCCAAACTTCCTCAGCCGTCTCAGGAAGAAGAGACGCTGATGTGCCTTCTTCAGCACTGCATCTGTGTGAGCAGACCATGTGAGATCCTCGGTGATGTGAACGCCGAGGAACTTAAAGCTGCTCACCCGCTCCACAGGTGTGTTGTCGATGGTGATGGGTGTGTGTTCTCTGCTCTGTCTCCTGTAATCCACCACCAGCTCCTTGGTCTTGTCGATGTTGAGTGAGAGGTGGTTTTCCTGACACCATTTAGTCAGGGTACTCACCTCCTCTCTGTAGGCCGTCTCATCGTTGTCGGTGATCAGGCCTATCACCGTTGTGTCATCAGCAAATTTGACGATGACATTGGAGCTGTGTGTAGCTGTACAGTCGTGTGTGTACAGGGAGTACAGGAGTGGGCTGAGGACGCAACCCTGCGGTGCACCAGTGTTGAGGATCAGGGGGGATGATGTGTTGTTGCCCATTCTGACCACCTGACTTCTGCCTGTCAGGAAGTCCAGGATCCAGCTGCACAGAGATCTGTTCAGTCCTAGAGTCTGGAGCTTCGCAACCAGTGTGGCAGGCACTATAGTGTTAAATGCTGAACTATAATCCACGAACAGCATCCTCACATAGGTGTTCTTATTTTCCAGGTGGGAGAGAGCAGTGTGCAGGGTGAAGGCAATAGCATCGTCTGTGGAACGGTTACTGCGGTATGCAAATTGTAGTGGGTCCAGTGAAGCAGGCAGCACAGAGCAGATGTAGTCTCTGACAAGCTTCTCAAAACACTTGCTGAAGATGGGTGTCAGAGCAACGGGCCTCCAGTCATTCAAGCATGTGATTTTGTTTTTCTTTGGTATGGGCACAATGATGGATTTTTTGAAGCATGAGGGAACCACAGACAGAGAGAGGGACAGATTGAAAATATCTGTAAAAACCCCGGCTAGCTGGAAAGCGCATGCTTTGAGCACACGGCCTGGTATACCATCTGGGCCTACGGCTTTACGGATGTTCACCCGTCTGAAGGATCGGGTTACATCCGCGACAGAAAGCGTGAGTGGACTGACCTCTTCTGCGGCAGCCGAAGCAGCGCTCTCTGTGTGTGCGGTGTTATCAGCCTCGAACCGAGCATAAAAGGTGTTGAGCTCGTCCGGTAGAGAGGCGGCAATGTTCACAGTAGCTGGTTTATTCACTTTAAAGCCTGTGATGTTGTTGATGCCCTGCCACATGCTTCTTGGGTTATTGTTGTTGAAGTGTTCTTCAACTTTGTTTTTATAAGTTCGTTTGGCTGCTTTGATGGATCTCCTGAAATCGTAACTGGCTTGTTTCCGATTGTCAGTGTTTCCGGATTTAAAGGCAGATGTCCGCGCTGACAAGGCTGATCGAACATCGCTGTTAATCCACGGTTTTTGGTTGGGGTAGATACGGATTGTTTTGGTCGGAACAACATCGTCTATACACTTCCTGATGAAACACGTGACCGTATCTGAATACGCCTCTATGTCGTCGTCAGACGCTGCCCGGAACATGTCCCAGTCCACGTGATCAAAACAGTCCTGTAGTATAGCGTCCGATTGGTCCGACCAACAGTGGACTGTCCTGAGAGCGGGTGCTTCACGTTTCAGTTTCTGCATATAAGCAGGCAGGAGCAGAACGGAAGAGTGATCCGATTTGCCGAAAGGTGGGCGGGGGAGGGACTTGTATGCGTCCCGGAAGGGGGAGTAACAATGGTCCAGTATACGATCCCCACGCGTGTTGATGGTGACGTGTTGAAAGTATTTTGGAGCTATTGTTCTGAAGTTGGCTTTATTAAAGTCCCCTGTGACAACAAAAGCTGCATCTGGGTGCGCGGTTTCCTGCTCACTTATATTCCTGTACAGTTCCTTGAGTGCCTGGTCTGTGTTGGCTTGGGGGGGGATATAAACAGCCGTGATTATGATGGCTGTAAATTCCCTCGGTAGCCAGAACGGTCGACACAGAAGCGTATGAAATTCCAGATCAGGGGAGCAGAAGGATTTAATAGAGTGTATGTTCCTTTCATTACACCATGAGTTGTTGATGTAGAAGCAAACACCCCCGCCTCTGCTTTTCCCTGTGAGCTCTTCCGTTCTGTCCGAGCGGTGCACGGAGAAGCCCGTGAGCTCGATGGCTGAGTCTGGAACCATAACAGACATCCAGGTTTCTGTGAGGCAAATAACACAGCAGTCCCTTGTTTCTCGTTGGTATGAGATCCGCGCCCGCAGTTCACAGAGTTTGTTATCCAGTGACTGAACGTTGGCCAGTAAAATGGTTGGAAGAGGAGGTCGGAAAGCACGGCGTCTCAGTCTGACGAGAACGCCAGCTCGTGTTCCTCGTTTTCGGCATCGGCGGCGTTTCCTCGGTTTCGCAACCCACACAAAGGGCTCTGATGCGGTGTCTGTGAACAGCCCACCGGCATTCAAAAACTCAAAGTCCGGTTTGCGTTGCGCGATGGAGGAACCAATGTTCAAAAGCGTGTCTCTATCGTAGACAGTTATACTAACAACATCTAACACATAAAACAACAAAAAAACAAATAAAACATACCTAATAAACATAACAAATAAAACAAACCCGGAGCACGCAACACGGCTGCCATCCTCGGCGCCATCTTGCTTATCATCTTGCAGTATCATCACAATTATGTTCCTTCTTAGAGAAAAATTATATATGTGAGGATTTACAGTCAGGTTTTAGACTATATCATTATACTGAGGGTGAATCCCATTTCTCTGTCTTACCCCTACCCCTTCATCTTACCCCTAGCCCTTGTCCCTCGAAACCGAGTTTTAAGTGCTTGGGGTGAAAACATACCTCTATGAAATGAGACGCCCCTTGGTTACTGTTACGTCATCATACATCGTCACTAGCTGGCTGCTACGTCACCAGAGGCGACAAGTGTTGATCACAAACTTGCCGTCTGCAAGTGTGTGTATGTCAATTGCGTGGGTTTTAGTGATGTTTTCTCTAGTCGGAGAAATGCGGGACTGTTGTGCAAATCAGCAATGTAACGTTAGCGTGGAATTTTTTAAAAAAACGTTTCAATTAAGAACATGGTTGCAAATATATATGTACAGGACTGTGTAGAGCACAAAACAAGACTGTCATAATTTTAAATCAATTATTTAAGCCGAAAATACTTACTTTTATGGGACTCTCTGGATGATCTGGCCACAGTGTGTTCTGGGTACCCCTTGGTTTCAAGTAAGCTCATGAAAATGCTTGGTTTTAAGGGGTATTTACCCCTTCCCCTTAGCCCTACCCCTCAATCAAAACGAGAATCGGGACAGCCCTTACTCTCACGTGAACGCACAAAACTAAGGGTAAGGGGTAAGGGAAAGGGGTAAGACAGAGAATTGGGATTCACCCTGAGACTGCTCTCATTAGAGCTACAAACAACCTGTTTTTAGCATCTGATCGTGGTTGTATCTCTCTATTAGTGCTACTGGAACTTAGCACCGCGTTTGACACTAGCGACCACAACCTTCTTTTAAATAGATAAAAAAAATATTATTAGAGGAATGAACTGGCATAATTCAAATCGTACTTATCTGACCGCCATCAATTCGTGGCAGTAAATGAAGAGGCATCATACCAATCACAAGTGCAGTATGGAGTACCTCAAGGCTCAGTACTAGGCCCTTTACTTTTCACGCTTTTCATGTTACCCTTGGGAGGTATCGTATGTAAACACGGTGTTAGCTTTCACTGTTATGCTGATGATACTCAACTTTATATTTCTTCGCGACCCTATGAAACTTACCAATTTGCAAAATTAACGGAAATGTATAGTTGATATCAAAAACTGGATGACTAGAATTTTCTTACTGCTAAATTATGAAAACACAGATGTTAATTATTGGACCAAAACCTTTTGCATGCAATAACCTAGATCACTGTCTTATACTTGATGGCTGTTCTGTAAATTCTTTGTCATCTGCTAGGAACCTCTGTGTACCTTTTCATAGCAATCTTTTCTTCGAAAAACATGTTTCTAGCATTTGTAAAACTGCATTTTTCCATCTTAAAAAATATATCTAAATTATGACAAATGTCAAATGAAGAAATATTAATTCATATGTTCATGACCTCGAGGCTAGATTATTGCAATGCTTTACTGCGTGGTTGCTCTGCACGTTTAATAAACAAACTCCAGCTGGTTCAAAATTCAGCAGCTAGAGTTCTTACTAAAACTAGGGAATATGACCATATTAGCCCAATTCTGCCAACATTGCACTGACTCCCTAATAAACATTGTATACATTTTAACATCTTGTTAATTACCTATAAGGCCCTGAATGGTTTGGCATCTCAGTATTTGAGTGAACTCTTATCACACTTTAGTCCTTCATGTCTGCTGCGATCTCAAAACTCTGGCCATTTGATACTAAATAGAATATCAAAATCATCTGCGGGTAGGAGATCGTTTTCCTATTTAGCTCCCAAACTAATCTACCTAGCCAATGGAACAATCTACCTAACACTGTTCGGGAAGCAGACACACTCTGCCAGTTTAAATCTAGATTAAAGACCCATCTCTTTATTCTGTTAGCCAGCATTCCCCATTTTGGGACTCACGGTTGAAAAAGACATACCTAAATAAAAATTGTAACAGTTGCATACTTTAGTGTGCTACACACCCAATTTCGGTGTCTTTGCAAAGAAGACCCTTTGGGCTTTACTATCCATCATCCAGAGTTGATAATGCTTGTAACGCAGTTCTTAGATCAGGAAGAAGGAGGCGGGAACTGGCGAACATTTAAACACTTTAATTATAAAATAAACAAACACATAATAAAAGCGGCAGCCCCTCACGGACCACTGCCACACACAAAACACAAACTAAAATCCAGGATTTTCAAAATGTTTTTATTTCTCCAGGGTTATAGCCTAACCTAATGTAAGTGTAATCTGTTAACAACGCACATCATAAATCCGTATTTTTAGGCAAGTAAATGGATGTCACGTCATGAAACGTTTTTAATATGACGGAAAGTGTATTTAACGTGATCACAATTTGATAAAAACATTGTAAGTTAGGCCTATTAATTGTAATGATTTCATTTCCCGGTGATGCAAACAAAGAATAAAGAATATAGAGAAAGCGAACACAGAACATTATCAATGGAGCTTTTTGAAACGAAGTCAGTTAAACCATTGCATTGCAAAATTATTCATTGTTGTGAAGCGCTCCAATCGGATCGTGTTTCGCAAATCATTTGATTCAGAACGGCACTTCAAAGCACGTATCGCAAATCATTGAATTCAGAACGGGACTTCAAAGTGCATATCGCGAATCATTTGATTCAGAACGGGACTTCAAAGTGTGTTGCACGAAGCTGGTATGTACTGCTTTTTTATGGATGGTTTGATGTGTACTGTTTACAAAATTGTAGCAAATACATTTATAATAAGCTTTCCATCGAAAAACAGCACTCTATCATCGATGCTTGAGGCTTAGACCTTCAGAATGATATATATAGTTTGTCAAGATTAATTTGGTCCTGTATCATTTAATCTATTTGTAAACAATGACACGTGCAAACAAAGAGTGTTCAAAGCACCAGCGTCCTTGTGTAGGTTAACAGGTTTGATAGCCAGCCTTCCTCATTTTGGGACAGTTTAAAAAGACATACCTAACTTACAGTGGCGGCTGCTGATCTTTTAAAGAGGGGAAGCTCATTTTCGGCCTAAATCATAAAAATTGTCCATTTATTTATATGTAAATTCTGCCCTACGTTCCTTTTCAAGAAAATGCTCTGTAACCCTGTCGTACCAACTAGGCGTCTTTTCCAGTGACTTGACCAGTGTCCTCTCAATGGCCAGCAGAGCTAGGCTGCTTAAACGGCCTTGGCCCATTGTGTTACGGGTGTAGGACTTGAGCCGCTTTAAACAGGAGAAGCTCCTTTCTACACCTGCAGATGTAGCTCCAATTGTTGCCACTAATGAGAACAGTTTGTAAAGCTGAGGCATTGCACTGTCCAACTCCATGTCTTTAAGGAACACCAAGTAATCACACAGCTTTCCCCTGTTACTCTGCAAGTCCTGATCTGAATACAGGACTTGAAGTTCAGACCTCAGTCTCCCTGAATCAAAGTGATGGCCATAACTTTTCAGGACACTTTGGAAGGCCTCCTCTGGAAATGCTTGTCTCATGTCATCAAATTTCCCTGGATTGACTAATTCTAAGAAAAGCATACTTTCCAAATTTGAAAAACGTCGAGGAATCTGCTCCAAGATGTTATCAAGGATGGCCATGTACAGATTTCTGTAGCGCTCTTGGGGATCCTGCAATTGGGTCAGACGGCGCTTTCTCATGGGCTCATCTCTTGGGTCTGATGTGAGATCTGCTGCTTTGGCATAAACAGCTTGGAAAGCCCCCTCTGACCTCTTCTCTTTGACAAATGCAAGAAGAGACTCAATTCTTTTCTTGCAGTAAAGAACATCCATCGCTCTCTGCTGGACAATATCAAAGACCACATCAGTCTCAGAGAAGATTTGTTCATATGTGTACAACATGAACACAAACTCAAAATCCTCCAGTTTCCTCACGAAGCCTTTGGCACAATCCAGTGTATCATCATCCATTGTCGTATCTGCAATGATGTTATCAAATGTCTGCAGGAGGCCATCATAATTGTTTGCCACAGTGCTCACTATCCGTGATGTGAAATTCCATCGAGTAGGAGCGTTTCTGGGCAACCTTGAGCAGCCTGCAGACTCCAGAAAAGACGTCCTCTTTGTGGATTTTGAGAAAAATGTGGCAAACCCAGAGAGTGATGCAAAAAAAATTCTGCACTCAGGCAAGCATTTGGCCCCCTGTGACAGCACCAGATTCAGTCTGTGTGCATAGCAATGCACAAACATTGCACTGGGGGCTATTGCTTTCACTTTGGCCTGCAGACCATTGAGAGCTGAAGCCATGACAGCAGCCCCATCATAGGTCTGTGCCACAAGCTTATCCTTAAAATTGTAGCCCTGCATGTTCTCATTTAAAACATCAAAAACGGACTGAGCATCTCGCCCCCCAGAAACATCAAAAAATCCAATGAAGCGCTCCTGAATTTTACCTGCACTATCCACATAGCGAACAATGACAGAGAGTTGGGCACGGCAGGATATATCAGTGGTTTCATCCACCTGCCATCCAAAAAAGGGAGCATCCTGAATTTCATCTCTGATCTGATCAGAAATGGTGGCTGCAAGAGCAGAGATCAAGTCATTTTGAATAGTGTGTGACATACCAGAAAACACAGTTGAGGACTCGAATTGTGTGGACAGGACAGAGTCATATTTAGCTAATGTTTCTGTGAACTCTCTGTAATTCCCCTTGTTGGATGATTCACTACTCTCATCATGTCCCCTAAATGACAGCTCCTGCCGGCCAAGCAAGGATGTCACATCAATAAGGCGGTTTAGGAAGGCCCTGTTTTGTTTAACAGTTTCATTATGTTTAGCCACTTGAATGCGAGCACCTTCATTGATTGCATGCTCAACCCTGATCCTGCCCATGCAACTTAATCTTGCACATGCACTCACATGTTCATTGCTATTTTCATGCCTTTTATATGCCCTGTCAAAGTTTGACAGATCTCCAAACCCCAATTTTGACCAAACAACACATCCATGAGATGGTTTCATCAAGAGACATGGCCAGCAGTACATTTTCTTTTTCACAGCACTTCCAGTCAGCCAGCTAACTTTGTCATACCAGGAGAGCTGAAAAGACCTGTTACTTTTCCCTATCTTTTGCACTAAATCAATCTTAGGTGTTGATCTGCCCTGCTGTTTAATTCTAAGTTTCTCCTCGTAAGGAAGACTTTCTAATGGCTTTGCCAAAATCAGGTCGACAATATTAGCACTGTCTGCCATCGTGTGCAGTTTGCTAGCTGGCTAGTTCAGACTATATGAATTAATGAACAAACGATCTAATATATATATATATATATATTTAACTCAACGGGAGGAAATGTGGGAATTATGTTAAACTGAAACAATGAATGTGGTGTGAAATTGTGTGAAATATACGATGAAGGTTGCAGCAGTTTGTCTTTCGACTACACATGCAAAATCCGCGATGGGACTGAGTTGGAAATGGAGACACAGGGTGATACGCGTCATAATCTGAAGACCACGCCCACGCCCACACCAACCGTCTCTTTGCGTTGCGAGAAGCTGCTGCCTCCTTGTCATTTATTTATAACAAAAAAAAAAATAATAATGTCTAAAAGCTGATATGTGACAATGTGTATAGCAAACAAGCTAAAAAAAAACAATAAATACGTTTTTATAAGCTGTCGACCCCAAAAAACGAGCGTTTTAGGACATAAAAGTGGATTAAAAAGAGATGACAGACCCTCCAATCATCACGCAGACGCTCGGAGTCCGGGCCAGCCCACTCCTCCATTCATCCCAGAGACGCTGAGTGTCCGTGGGCGGGACATAATCGCAGCATTATCCAATGACCGTCTTGTTTCTAAGCACTGAAAAAAACTGTTTAAAGCAGCCCCATTGAAGTCAATGGACGCTGGGCTTCAACAGAGTAATGCACTGTACGCTACGGGAATGAATGAGAAGGAAATCGAGTCAGCCGACCTAAGTAGCTGATTCTGAACGAAATTGTTTTCGTTCGAGATGAACGTGTTTAACGCATTTTTAGTCAATAATATGTTAACATAATAGTACATATATTTGACCATTCATTTTTTGACAATTATAGGGGAAGCTGAGCTTCCCTTGCAGTCTTAAAGAAATCGCGTCTGCTAACTTAAAATTATAACAGTTGCTGACTTCGGTGTACTAAACACACAGTTTTGGTGTCTTTTCAAAGAAGACCCATTGGGCTTTAATATCCATCATCAGTTGACAAAGCTCAAAAATATAAAAAGTTATAGAGACTGAAGTTCCTTGAATTTATTTTTACCACACTGAATAATAATAATACAAAAATTGTATTTCATATGAAATAGGTCATGAAGCAATCCAGAAAATGTATGGGTTGAAATCACATGTCTCATGAGTTTATATTTCAAATCTGAAGAATATACCATAAAAAATGAGATCATATAAGGGATTTATTTGACCACTAAAGAAGACAATAAGAATTGTTTGAGTAATAAAAAGAAAGAAAGAAAAAATAGCTTTGTATGTAGTACATACTCATGTACATACTCTGATTGCCAGATATACACTGATATGGCCAGACATTCACACTGATTGCTGTTAATATGTCAGTAATCACACACTGATGTGCGAGGTAATACAGATGATAATCATACAGATATGGGCCATATAGTCATTTATAGGCATTCATAGTGATAGCCCTCATTCAGTCAGATTAATCACAGCTGATAATCATCCACACAGATGCTAATAATACAGATACAGACACATTCTCCACAAAACACACATACACAAATAAAAAATGTAAAAATTAAAGGTTTATTTTGGTTTTTAATCTGGCTTACACATAATACACTATCGCATTTCTACAATTGTTAGGCTGCATTAATTAGGTCAACCGGAACCGGGAACACTTCCCAAAACATCCAATGTACTCGTTACATCATTAGAAGAATGGCACTACTTTAATATTAGTCAGTTTTTTTCTTATTGCAAGGTCACCGAAGCCACCCAGATCCAGACTTTATCCTAGAGATGACCTCTACAGCCCCGAATGTCAGCAGAGACCAGGAAAACTAGATGAGTCCCAGAGACAGATCCCCAGTGAAGACCCTGTCTCCTAGACGGCCATCGGGACAAGACCACAGGAACCACATGAGTCCTTTGCACAATCTGACTCCGCTTTACCCTTAAACCTAGATTTAAACTGATGATTTTGTCTGGCCGGAGGAGAATGACACTATTTCGACACACATTACCCTTTCTAAATACTGTAAAGCTGATATAAAGCCACCCTGCTTTATATCAAGCTGATGTAAAGCTGCTTTGATACAATTTGCATTGTTAAAAGTGGTATACAAGTAATAGTGACTTGACTTGTCTTGACTCTCGTGGGGTTGTGACAGGTCCTAAGAAGATCGAGGTTATAGTCCAATGACATCTCCGCACAGTGGTGTCAAAGCTGCAAACTGCCTTGGGTTTTGCCAACTATTATAGGCACTTTGTGGAGGGTTTTGCCAAGTTGACAGCCCCTACACAAATTAGTGTCATAGTTGATGGGAGGTTAAGTAAGCATTGTCAGAAAGTAACTGCAGTATGGTCAGAGCAATTCGAGGAAGTGTTTCAAGCTTTGCTCCGGTGTTGTCCTATGTGGATTTTACTCATCCCTTTATGTTAGAGGTTTATGCCAGTTATGTTGGACTAGGAGCAATACTAGCCGGTTATTGAGGTAGGGAGAAAGTTCTGGCAATGTATTGTACAATGCGCTTTATAATTAAAGGTGACTTGACTTTTTTACCGTCTTAGAGCTGTCTCACTCTGGGCAGGAGAACTTGATGGTGATGACTGGTGTGTCCAGTAAATTCACTGTGATGACCCCTATTAGGGACAATCAAGCTGAGAATACGGCCTGTATTCTGGTGAATTAGTGTAGATCAGTAGATCCTCAGCATTTCCAATAGCTCAGAAAAACTTGATGTTGTAACAGAAACGTTTTGCTCTCTCTTTTCTAGAGCTTTAGACATATTTGCTCCTTTACACTTAAATAATATTAAAGATAACATTCAGACACCGTGGTATAACAAGCACACTCACACCCTGAAGAGAGCAGCCCAGAAAATGGAGTGCAACTGTAAGAAAACAAAACTAGAGTTATTTCATATTGGATGCAGGGACAGTATTTGTATCTACAGAAAAGCCTTAAAAGCTGCTAGCTCTGCCAACTTTTCGTCTCTTTTAGAAGAAAACAAACAAAACCCCAGGTATGTATTCAATAGAATTGCTAAATTAATGAAAAATAAAACAACAACAGCTGCAGAAATGTCCAAGCAGCACAACAGTAATGACTTTATGAATTTCTTTACTTTCAAGATTGACACTATCAGAAAGAAAATTTTAACCATGCAGTCGTTCGCTACAGTATCACATCAGATATAATTCTACTCATTCATAGGAGAGGAATAATTGTATAAACTTTTTAAATCATCTAAACCAGGGGTTCTCAAAGTTTACATTCAAAGGTCCGAATGGGAATTATCATCAACGTCAAAAGGTCCGAAATAATTGTTATTAAAAAAACTTGTTTTTATAAACATGCTTATAACTTTATATAACAATTCAACTTGATATATGCTTAATTATCATATCTATTACGCCATCAGGTCGTACTTGCGTTTACGAAAATTAACCATAGTTTTATACAAATAAAAAAACAAAAAAAAAACATTTGGTTACTACTAAACCATGATAACCACAAATTAACCATGGTCTTGCTACACTAACCATAGTTTAACCATTGTATTTGTAGTAAAACTGGTTATATAAATTGTAATCAATATGCAAAAGAAATACAAACATTTACTACACTTTTATTACAAATAAAACTATATTCCTCGCGCTCGCGGGGCATTATTTTTACTGAATGAAATCTAAGGTTTATCCAAAATGTCGCTAGTTGCTATGTGCTTTGTCTTACAAAAGAGTCTGAAATCACTGCAACACTGGTTCATGTGCCTATGTGTGTGCGTCACGCGCGCCGCACGGAGGTCTGAGTGATACGAGTGCACTTGAAATATCAAGTGGAGGCAGGTCTGGATTGAATTCCCTCCCGGTCCAGATCCGGACTGGAGTCCGGACTTTGAGAAGCCCTGATCTAAACCAACAAACATGTACTGTATTTTAGACCCTATACCATCAAAGCTACTAAGGGAGGTGCTTCCAGATGTCATATATTCTCTTCTGAATATTATTAATTCATCATTGTCATTAGGATATGTCCCAAAAACCTTCAAACTAGCTGTTATTAAGCATCTCATTAGCGTGATCCTAGACAACTGGTTAATTACAGACCAATCTCAAATCTCCCTTTTTGTCAAAGATACTATAAAAGGCAGTATCCTTACAACTACATTCTTTCTTAGAGAAAAATTGTATATGTCAGGATTTCCATTCCATATTTAGACCGTATCATATTACTGAGACTGCTTGCATTAGAGTTACAAATGATCTGCTCTAATCACCCAGTGGTGGTTGTATCTCTCTATTAGTGCTGGATCTTAGCATTGCGTTGACACTATCAGAATCAGAATCAGAATAAGCTTTATTTCCAGGTATGTTTACACATACGAAGAATTTGTTTTCATGATAGAAGCTACCGCAGCGCAACAGAATGACAGTGACAGAACTAAAAACACAGATAATAAAAATAAGAATTAAAAACAACAAGTAAATAAGGAATAACAATATACAAATTAACAATTGTGTGTAGAGGTATATAACAGTAGACAGTTTTGAATGTACTGGTATATTGTGTGCAATTGAAATGTAGACTAAGCATGTGTGTTAGATAAAGAAGTGTATAAATAGTGTGTGTACCATAATTATTGTCAAGTGTTCATGAGATGGATTGCCTGAGGGAAGAAACTGTTTCTGTGTCTGGTTGTTCTGGTGCACAGAGCGTCGACCAGAGGGCAACAGTTCAAAGAGGGAGTGTTCTGGATGTGAGGGGTCCAGAGTGATTTTGCCAGACCTTTTGCTCACTCTGGATAAGAACAGTTCTTGGAGAGTAGGGAGGGTTGTACCAATGATTTGCTCAGCAGTACGGACTACCCTCCGTAATCTTCTGAGGTCAGATTTGGTAGCTAAGCTGAACCAGGCAGTTATTGATGTGCAGAGGATGGATTCAATGATGGCAGAGTAGAACTGTTTCAGCAGCTCCTGTGGCAGGTTGAACTTCCTCAGCTGGTGAAGGAAGTACAACCTCTGCTGGGCCTTTTTTTACAATGGAGTCTATGTGATTGTCCCACTTCTAGCCCTGGGAGATGGTGGTGCCCAGGAACCTGAATGACTCCACTGAAGTCACAGTGCTGTTCATGATGTGAGTGGGGGCTTTCTCCTGAAGTCCAGGATCATCTCCACTGTTTTGAGCATGTTGAGCTCCAAGTTATTTGTTGTGAGCTCAAGTTGGCCCGTGGTAACCTTTGATTTGGCCCGCCATACCATCCGAGAAGAGAGAGAGAGAGAGAAAGGGGGGGGGATGCCTTCGACACAGATCGTCATTTCTAATTTGACATAAAAATTTTGTTTGTTTTATTGTTGAACTACAACAGAGTAAACTGAAATTAAATGTTTAAATTAAATGTAAATCAATTTTTTCTGTACATGCGCAATTCAAGGTGCAGCACCGCATGCTTTGCGACACTTGACGTCAATTAATGTCAACAAATTAACAAACGCAATAATGGAGAAATCAAGGCGGTGGCACACAGACAAGAGAAATGTAAAAAAAGTTTGGCAAGATGAGTTTTTATTCACTGAAGTCAAATCAAAGGCAGTATGTCTAGTTTACAAACAGTCTGTTGCTGTTTTAAAAGAGTACAATATCCGTCGTCATTATGAAACAAAACATTCTGCAGCTTTCTCAAAGTACAACGGCGAGGAGCGAAAAAAGAAGGCTAACGAGCTGCTTGCTAAACTTCGATCCGAACAGAGCGCGCTGCTACGTCCTTCATCAGCACAAGCAAGCGCCACACGGGCCAGTTATCAGATTTCCGCTCTAATTGCTAAAAGTGGAAGAGCCTTCGCTACTGGAGAGTTCGTCAAGGAATGTCTTGCAGTGGCTGCAGAAGCAGTTTGTCCTTCTCAGGTACGAATGTTCTCACAAATTAGCCTGTCAAGAAATACTGTTACCGACGCATAGAGGACATGGCTCAAGACATCGGCGAGCAAATCAAGACAAAGGCAAGTGCGTTCTCTGCCTATTCAATAGCCTGCGACGAGAACACCGACATATCCGATTCTGCACAGCTGTTGGTATTTTTGCGTGGAGTAAAGGAAACTTTTGAAGTGACACAAGAGCTGGCTGGCATTGAGACCCTTTCTGGTACTACTAAAGGAGAAGATATATTTTTTGCTGTTGAGAGAGTGTTGGAAAAAAACGAATTAAAGTGGGAGAAGATGGCTGGCATTACAACTGACGGAGCGCCGGCAATGGTAGGGAGGAAGTCTGGCCTTGCTACTTTTGTGTCTCAGAAAGTCAGTGAATGTGGAGGAAAAGTTGTTAAGTACCACTGCATTTTGCATCAAGAACAACTAAAGAACAATGTGCTAAATCTGTCGGGCTTGTGGATGTGATGCGTGACGTCGTCAAAATTGTCAACAATATACGCTCCAAGGCGCTTTCTCACCGACAGTTCAAGGCACTGATGGATGAGATGGATGCGCAATATGGTGATGTGTTGTACCACCAGGAGGTCAGATGGCTCAGCCGAGGTAAAGTTCTCAGGAGATTTTTTGATCTGCGTGATGAGATCAGAGTTTTTCAGGAAAGCAAGGATGGTAATATTCAAGTGCCCACTGATAAGAAATGGCTCTCTGACCTGGCTTTCCTTGTGGATGTAACAGAGATGCTCAATGTTTTGAATGTTCAGCTCCAGGGAAAGGACCAGATTATCACCCAGCTTTTTGATCACGTCAGAGCCTTCAAACAAAAACTACTGCTGCTCAGAAGACATCTCTCAGCAGGTAACAGTAACATTTACAGTTATAATATTCAGGATATTTTATGTGAAATTATTATTATATTATTATTCATTATATTTAGAATTATATGTGGAGTATGCATTTATATTCAGTCATGTCAGCATTTGTATTTTTGTTGTACATCAAGCTGATAAAATTTGCTTAAAATATGTTAGTTTCTTAAATTGTCATGAAATAATAATTTCCTTCTTTTTTTAGTTATTTATTCTATTTTTTCTCCCTCTGTTTTACATGCCTGCTTTGCTCATTTCACTCCCTGTTTCACTCCCAGTCTCACACTGTTCTTTCTGTTTCTCATCCCACATGCAGGAAATTTAGCCCATTTTCCCTGTCTTGGAGAGGTAGGTATGGTGAAAGAGAAGGTCCATGAGTATGATGCTGTTCTCAGTAACCTTATCCAGGAGTTTGACAGTCGCTTTGAGGACTTCAGACACAACACTGCTGACTTTGAGTTGTTTGCTCAACCCTTCACCATCAGTGTGGATGCAGTCAGAGATGATCTTCAGATGGAACTATTTGAGCTTCAGTGTGATACAGAACTGAAACACAAGTTCACATCCCTTCCCTTGACAGACTTCTACAAATGTGTCCCAGCAAACAGGTACCCAAAGATGTGTAAGCAGTCATGCTGTCTCTGTTTGGTAGTACCTACCTCTGCGACCAGACTTTCAGTCTGATGAACTTGAACAAGAGTAAACTCAGAAGCAAAATAACTGACTCTCACCTACATAATATCTTGTCTTTGTCTGTAAGTCAGCTACAGCCCAATCTTGAAAAACTTCTGAAAAATAAGGACCAGCTTCATATCTCTCATTAGGTCACTGACATTGCAACCACATGTTTTATTATTGCTAGTGTATTTGGTATTGAACTGTACACTTGGGGATTGTTCGTTTTTATTGTAATAAGTTCATTAAAATGCAAAACTTTACAAATAAAACTGCATTAGTTAATCAGATTAAAGTTGTTTTATATTTATTTTAAATATTATGAAATAAATAAGGGGAACCCATAGCAACTTTAATGTAATACAGTTTGATTTATGATGCAAAATTTACTTTTGGCCCACGGCCCTCAATCAAGATTTTTGGCCCTTCATATGAAAAAGTTTGGGCACCCCTGGTGTAGAGGGAGAAGAGCAGTGGGGAGAGAACACATCCCTGAGGAGCTCCAGTGCTGATAGTATGGGTGATGGATAAGAATTTTCCCAGCCTCACTAGCTGCTGCCTGTCTGTCAAGAAGCTGTTGATCCACTGACAGAAGGAGGTGGGCACGGAGAGCTAAGTTAGTTTGGGCAGGAGGCGGTTTGGAATGATAGTGTTAAAGGCTGAGCTGAAGTCCACAAACAAAATCCTCACATAAGCCCCTGGTCTATCTATATGTTGCAGAACATAATGCAGCCCCATGTTGACTGCATCGTCCACAGACCTGTTTGCTCTGTAGGCAAAATGAAGAGATCAAGTGAGGGTCATGTGATGTTTTTCAAATGACTTCATGACCACAGAAATTAGAGCCACAGGCCTGTAGTCATTTAGTCCTTTAATTTTGGATTTCTTTGGGATGGGGATGATGGTGGAGAGTTTGCTGCATGAAGGGACTTCGCACAGTTCCAGTGATCTGTTGAATATCTTTGTAAAGATGGTGGCAAGCTGGTCAGCACAGGATTTCAGACAGGCTGGTGTGACACCATCTGGGCCTGGTGCTTTTTTCCTTTTCTGATTCCGGAAGACCTGGCGTCTTCGCTGATCTGAATTGCAGGTGTGGGGGTGAGGGGAGTTGCTGGAGGTGTTAATGGTTGTGTGGAGAGGTGTCCTGATATAACTCATTCATTCAATAGAACTCATTCACATTGTCTGCCTGTTGTTGATTCTATTGACCAGAACATTCTTTTAAATAGACTAGAAAGTTATGTTGACATTTGTGGAATTGCACTGGCATGGTTCAAATTGTATTGGCCACCATCAATTCATAGCAGTAAAGGAATATATATAATATAATTTACAAGTACAGTATGGAGTACCAAAAGGCTTAGTAATAGGAACTTTGTTTCTACCCTCTACATGTTACCCCTGGGAGATATCATCAGGAAACATTTAAACAACAGATTTCACTGTTATGGTGATGATATTCAGCTCTATATTTCTTTGCGGCCAGATGAAACATACCAAAACACAATACTAACAGAATGTATAGTAGATATAAAATATTGGATGACTAGCAATTTTCTAGCCCAAAAATTGTTTTTAATTATTGGACCAAAAAACATCTGCATATAATCACCTTGAAAACTGATTTGTGTGCATAATATCAAACTACAGCCGGTCCAAAATGCAGCAGCTAAAGTTCTTTCTAGAACCATGAAATATGAACATGTTAGCCCAGTTATGTCAACACTGCACTGGCTGCCTATTGAACATTGTGTACATTTGACTATATTGCCAAATACTTATACACCCTTGAAATTATTTAGTTCCTCAGTACCTGAGGGATAACTTATTGCATTATAATCCTTAGTCCTTCACATCCACTGCAGTCTCAAAACTTTGGCCATTTGATATTACCTAATATATAAAAATCAACTGTGGGTGGTAGATCCTTTTGCTATTTAGCACACAAACCCAGTATTATTCGGGTGGCAGGCACACTCTGACAGTTTAAATCTGGATTAAAAACCCATCTAATTTAACCTGGCATACACATAGCACACTATCACATTCCTATAATTCAAATATGTTGAAAGATATTTAGGCTGCATTAATTAGGTTGACGGTAACCGGGAACGCTTCCCATAAGTCCCAATATACTTTTTACATCGTAAGAAGAATGGCATCTACACTAATATTAGTTTGTTTCATTCTTATTCCAAACTTACCGTAGCTGCCAGATCCAGACTGTAGTTACCCAGATCCAGTCCATACTAGGGACAAGCAAGCTGAGACCATGGCTTGTGTTCTGGTGAATGAGTGGTTTTTCAAGTTTGGGGTCCCTGGTTGAATTCATTCTGATCAGTGCTGCAACTTTGAATCTCAGTTGATACAGAAGTTGTTTAGTCTCTATCAGGTGGATAATTCGTACAGCTCCCCTTTACCTTGAGAGGTTCGATCGAACCTTACATAGTTTGCTGCAAACTCTGCCCCCTGATAGACAGACAGACAGACAGACGTGGCACCTTTTTTAGGACAAATTATGTTCTGTTATAATACCACTCCAAATCAGGCTATGGAATTTCAGGAGGAGTTCACAGGAGCCAGTGGCAAATAGGGAACATTAGTAGGTGGAAGAGCACCGGGCACATTCGAAGGTTACCTTTTAAGCTGCTTGAGGCAGGCTGTAGGTTGCCGCAACCCAACGTAATGTGGAACTTGATTGGCGGGTTAAGAAGCTGCCTTTGTATGAAGGTCAGTTGGTTTACCTGCATGATCACAGGGTCATCATAAGATACATGATCTGTGGAGTTCGACTGTATATGGTGGTCAAAGCCTCACAGGTTGGTGGATCAGTGTATACAGTAGCTCCAGTACATGACTGGGAAAGTATGTCATGTGCATCGTTTATCTTTGAAACCCCGAGCCAAGGGTGAGGCGGCACCTGGTAGTCTTTCAGAGATCAGGGTTGAGTTGCCAGTTGAGGTGACAACTGAGGAGGAACCAGTAGATGGAGACTGGTTTATGTGATGTTGGAAATTCCTACTTCACAGGGGAAGGTATGGTGGTAAATATGCTGCCCTCAGGAGCGATGGGCATTGTTGTTTCTAATGTAGATGATTCAGAAGAAATCTCACATATAGAGGCCAGTGGTAGTGGTATGAGTTCTTTGTCAGTACCAGTACCTACTTAAAGGGGACCTCCTAGTCAGTCTGGGGTAACAATATGACAAATCCGACAAGAAGGGGCTGGACAAAATTCTGACTTACACCATCTTGCATCATCACTTGTACATACCAGTGTTTGCATTGCTCTTCCTGGAGCAGCAGCATGGTGCAGTCACGTTTTGTAAACAACACTTTGTTTGCCAGACTGCCTGATCGACTGTGTAGCAGTTGGAAGCTATTGCTAGCATGTTATCAGACTGTTTGCTCTCTGCTCCTACCAGCATGCTTATTTCAGCGTTATTAATACGAAATATGAAGTCAGGACTAGTTTGCATGGGTTCAATAAAGCAAACAAGTTTGTAAGGTTCCAGTTGAAATACTGTATTTATGTTTCTAATATAAGCATGGATGAATTGTGTTATGGAATATTGAATATGTTTTTAGTATTTTAATTAGCAATTTGACAGATTTTCTGTAACTTTAATGTCTTTGTACCTTGTGTGTGTATATGTATTGTAAACGGAAAGCACAAATACTTGTGCTGAAATTGTCCTTCTTTGACACCATACCCTGATAACACATCGATTTGACATCTGCATTCACATCTGGAAGATGGATATTTTAGAGTGTTTGCTCATATGCAATATGCCTATTGGACGTTTCCTTTTAGATGTCAAATAGACGTCTATTCGATGTTTTAAAGATGTTTATGGTTTATAATGTAGTTTGAGTCTACATTGTCTTAATGTGGGTTTTATACTGTTCGTGGTCAATTTAAGGAAACCCCACACATCAGTCAAGGCTCTCGTATCCAACAGATTGCTACTGTCACAATCACCAGCTGGAGTGTCCCTGTACTCTGGACTCCATTTCCCTCGAGTTCCTTGCCACTCATGTGATCTTGTCATGTGCTACACTTGTCTGTGTGTCATGTTCTGATTGGTTCCTAGGTTATGTGTCATGTTCTCATTGGTTGGTTTTGACATGTGTTCTCCTTATCTAGTATAAAAAATGCTCACACTCACTCAAGGGGGGCTGATTATTGCATAGCCATTCCTTGTTCCTAGTTTGAGTTGACCTTTTCTGTGTTCCCTAGTTTACCTGTGTTTTTGATCCTTGGACTGTTTCCTTGTTTTTTATGTTTGCTGTCTGCCCTGACCATTGCTTGTATATTGGATGGCTCTTTTGATACACGTGCGTCCGTTATTCTTAGCTTGCAAATAAACAAACTGTGTATGTGCTCTCTCTGATAGTTTTTTTGCACAAGCACATTTTAGTAAGGTCGCATGTCTAGCAAGTGTTTTATAATGGACACTTGCTGAAGAAATGTGTTTTTATAGGATTTTACAAAGGCCAGTGGTATACAGAGTGTACAGCTTTTATAACAGTGTACATTTGCTGTCCCTTCAAACTAATTCAACACATAGCCATTAATGTTTAAACCGCCGGGCACAAAAGTGAGTACACCCCTAAGTGAAAATGTTCAAATTGGGCCCAATTAGCAATTTTCTCTCCCCGGTTTCATGTGACTCGTTAGTGTTACAAGGTCTCAGATGTGAATGGGGAGCAGGTGTGTTAAAATTTATGTTATCGCTCTCACTCTCTCATACTGGTCACTGGAAGTTCAACATGGCACCTCATGGTAAAGAACTCTCTGAGACAAGTGTGTCTTGCCTACAGTCGAGCACGGTAGTGGGCGTGTCATGGTCTGGGGCTGCATGACTGCTGACGGCACTGCGGAGCTACAGTTCATTGAGGGAACCATGAATGCCAACATGTCTGAAGCAGAGCATGATCCCCTCCCTTCAGAGACCGGGCCGCAGGGCAGTATTACAACATGATAACGACCCCAAACACACCTCCAAGACGACAGTGCCTTGCTAAAGGAGCTGAGGGTAAAGGTAATCAGTGGGGAATCCTCAAACGGAAGGTGGAGGAGCGCAAGGTCTCTAACATCCACCAGCTCCATGATGTCATCGTAGAGGAGTGGAAGAGGACTCCAGTGGCAACCTGTGAAGCTCTGGAGAACTCCATGCCCAAGAGGGTTAAGGCAGTGCTGAAAAATAATGGTGGCCCCACAAAATATTTACACTTTGAGCCCAATTTGAACATTTTCACTTAGGGGTGTACTCACTTTTGTGGCCAGTGGTTTAGACATTAATGGCTGTGTGTTGGGTTATTTTGAGGGGACAGCAAATTGATACTGTTATACAAGCTGTACACACACTACTTTACATTGTAGCAAAGTGTCATTTCTTCAGTGGTGTCATATGAAAAGATATAATAAAATATTTACAAAAATGTGAGGGGTGTACTCACTTCTGTGAGATCCTGTATATATACACACACACACATGGGCGTCAACACTACCTCTGAAAGAGGAACTGTTAACTGGTCATGTTGAATTAATCACCTTAGATTAGTGGTGGAAAGGGTACTGAAAAAACATGCTCAAGTTAAAGTACCATTACCTTCCAAAAATGTAGTGTGAGTAGAGTAAAACTACTTGTCCAAAAAACTATTTGAGAAAGAGTAAAAATCCCCATTTAAAAGTAAATAATTTTAATAATTTAAAAGCATGTGTAAGGCTACTGAGACAGCATGCTGGTGTTGCACATAAAATATGAATGTTTAGAACAGTGCAAATACAAACACCATTAGAAATTCATAGTTCACTATCACACACCATGATATGGGTTAAAATGAGAGCCCATTTCTCTCCAAAACTGTGCCAGTTTTAGCTTTTTGCTATAAAGTATAAGATAACTAAACTTGGATAATTTGTTAATTTTTATATAAATTGCTCTTTAAGGATGACATCGTGGCATACCTTTTACACATTTACTCAAATTGTTATGGTGATAAAAAAATTTGTAAGGAAAAATGTATTAAATAGCAAAGTATTTCTGGGGAAACTTTTTTAAAAAGGAAGCAAACGCACATCTCTTTGCTTAGCCACGGCGATCTCGGTGAATCAGCAGCATCCACAACTGAATAGAATAAAAAGTGTTGAACTTGAAATTGTTTATGCGCGAGTGCACTTTGCTAAATGAAGGCGGATTGAATAAAATGGATACAAAGAAAAAAAATTTAACAAGCTGCAATTTTATTAGATCATGCGCTGACACAGATGCAGTATAACGGAGGTCATCAATAAGGTACATATTGGTCCTCAGTTTGAGTACATTATTTTCAAGCATTTTAGTGTTTCCAAAACATTTTTTCACAGCGCGCATCATGCGCTCATAAAAAATCAAGTTCAAAAAGCAACAACGAGTTATCCAAGTGACTGCTGCAGAATGCACGGGAGAGAGAGATGAGAGACTGATTTTTATTTATATACAGTGGTGTGAAAAAAGTTTGGTAACACTTTACAATAACGTTCAGTTGCAAGTCATTTTTAAGTGATTAGTTAATGATGAACTAATCATTTAAAAAACATTCATAAGCAATTAATAAGGGATATGATAATTTGTGTATGTATTGTTAATTCATTTACAAGTAATTGGTTTATGATGAAATACTCATTTACAAAACATGACTATGCGTTCATAGATGATTAATAAGTGATGTGTTAATATTTGTATCTATGTTTTGTAGATTAAGTAATAAATCATTTAAAAATGATTAAATGATAATGAACTAATCCTTTACAAAACATGACTAAACATTCGGGTAAGCAGGGAAGAATGGTGAGTAAGTATCTTGAAGTACTTAGAATGATAAAGGATATACTGATGATGGTTTTCTTGCCAGGAACTCGTGGATGACATGGTTGAGCACACGCCTTGGACCAACACCGAAGATGAGCTGGGTTGATGGACGAAGACAGGCAGACGTAGGAGACACGGAGGAACAACGAGGAACAGGAGGTAAGCAATCTTGAGTTAAGTAACTGTGTAGTGTAACGTATATCGGCAGGAATTCAACTCTACAAGTCACCAGAAGGGGGGGCAGCTAAAGAATCCGCAGCCCTCTAAAAGCCCCTCCTCCGCCTCAGCGCAAAAGCGCGCGTTTTCTTCCTGTTATGGAACAAAGGAATGTAGCGAGAACGTTTCCTAAAGACATTCGTTCGTCTCATGACTTTCAAAGCATCCACAAAGAAATATATGGATATTAATGTGTGCTCTTTTTCTCATATGCTTGTGGAATGTGAATTATTAGGAAAACGTGGGCTGATTTCTAATCGTGCTTTAACCTGGAATGTGTAGGCTGCAGTGTTTAGACTTTTATGAATGGTTGCAAAATTTCATGAATCAGTACGATAACGAATGTGGTGATATTATAAATGTGTAAACTTGATAAGAGTTTTAATACAGGGATCAAAAGTTATTCTTTTCGTCACATGAGAATGCCTTGCAAGAGCAAGCCTGGACGTGGGCGGGGCTCCGCCCCATACGGACAATCTGATTCGATCAGCCGCCGGTGGGCGGCGCCCAAACCAGACAGTTGAAAAGACGAGGCGCGTCCGCGTGCTCTCTCTCTTCTCTCTTTGCAACTCTCTGGTGCTCCTGAACTCGTAACTGCGCGCTCAAACGCGCGCAAGGCTGACCTGGAAGCCGGCCCGCTGGACTCTCACAACGAAACCAACCACAGAAGTCTAAGACCGTGCCCAAAGCCGTAACACCACGAACTCAACGACTTCAGAGGAGGGGAGAGCTTTCCCGGTGACGTCACGCAACGTGAGCCAGCAAAGTTTCCAGAGCAACGCGCCGAGCTGAACACGTGACACCCGAAACAAAGAACTCACGCGGGAAAACGAAACCAACTTCGAGCCTGCTTTAAACCCATCCAAGCAAGTACAAACTGAATTCCTAATCCTGACTGAACTGGTTAAAAATTTGATCTGAATGCAGTAACAAAGCAAAGATTTGTTCGTGATCTTTTTGCTGGTTGGTTAAGTTATGAAATAGGAAAGAATGTCATTCTTTAAACCTTAACCTCAAAACTCTCGTATGTGTGTGCATGTCTATGCTTTATTAGGTAATCCATTTATGTTAGAATAGCAATATCACAATAAACCTTTTCCATTTTATAAACAAGTGTCTCTGGAATGTGATTTTAAGTATTTTCATCCTTATTTGCCCTAAAGATAACGCAACCTAGCTCAAACTCGAGAAATTATTAATCTCGTTTATTATTACCTGAGGCCACGGGGAATGTAAGCGAGATTTTAATAGAGATATACTGATGTAGTTCGCTGGCCGAGCACTCAAAGTATAAATCGTAAATTAAATATTAATAGGGCTTTAATCGAGCATATTAAATATTTAATAACTAATTCCCGGAGCTGAAACAATAGCTCCATATTAAACTGGATTTTTACTACAAAATGGTGGAGGATAAAAGCGGGCAATTAAAGATTTAAATCTGATAAGTCAAACCAGAGACAATAAGTTATTTCTCAATCTTTATCCGGAAAAGAATTGAGTAAATATAGAGAAACAAACGGTTATTTGTGGTATTGCATTCTTGTTTGTGAAACACAGTGAGTTTGAATGAAAGAGAGTGTAACTGTTAACTCGAGTTCGAGAAGAAATTAAACTGCAGTAAATAATTAATAAAAAGTCGCTCTAAAGCGCATGAGAGGCGAACGAGCGTGTTCCTGGTTGCCCCTCTCTTAAGGCCTTCGTGGTAATGCTTTTGTTAGTGCGTGTTCCACTGCAAACCCAGCCACGTGACTCCCGGCTGTAGGATATTAAAGTAGCTATTTAAGTAATTCTCAGCCAATTTTTGATTTCACGAGTGAAATTCAAACGCACGGCGCTCAAAGGAGTGGCCAGTCGTTTTTGAGAAAGGGAGACATTTTGCAAATCGATTTAATTGTTTGTTTTTTTATGTGTGCGGTCTAAACAGACAGATATTCGCATGATAGCCCGCCGAGGCTTTGATAATTTATAAGTAACCCGTAGATAAATGTATCTCGTCCTAAATGAGTGAGATTATATGTGCTATAGAAAATTCAAGTCTGAACCATGCTTGTTGACTCTGAAGCGTGAAGCACATTTTCCTTCTGCCTACAGGCACTGAGTCGCCATAGCGACCAGTTTAGCCACGTGGAGACTTAGCCACGTGTAAATAGCATTAGCGCTAAGCTAACAAAGAAACTGTAGCATTGTAGCTTTAACCATGCTGGTAGCATTACGGCTAGCGATTAGCACATAGCATTTAAAGCTTGAATGCAGTGTGTGTGGGGAAATGGGGTTCACAGCTAACACTAATTCTCTCTCTCTCTCTCTCTCTCCCATTTAAAAGACTAACGTACGTTTTAAGTTGGCTGTGTTAATGTTTCCCAATCATCAGTGTTAACAATTTCACAGGTTGGTTTAATATAACAGCTGATTAAAGTCTTTTTACCTTTTGTGGGACCAGCTTAATAACTGGTGGGTTATTAGAAGATAATTTAGTATTACCTCATTATCTTGATAATATGGTGATTTGATTGCATTCAATTATAATGGCTTTTATGATTTTGAAAACACATCAATGGATAAGCGCTATTGTTAGGAATTTTTTAATTGTTAATTGAATGTCACAATTGATTACAAATCAATTTTGGATTAATTTCATTTAATGAATTATTTCAATTCCTGCTTCCAGCAACAACAGTATCCATTTATGAACCATAAACGCTCTTATAATTTGACCACTACAATAAAACCTTAAGTTATCAAGAGGGCCAGAAATTTTTAATTTCATTTACAAGTAGGATACAGATTATTATTATTAAATTCTTTATTTTGATGTAATGACACAATGAGGAATGCTTAAGTTTGGAAATTATTTTAATTACTATTATGGGAATCCAAAACTAGTGATTTAGAAGCTGTAAATTAATTTAATAATTAATTATGAATTCGAAAATTCTAATTACATTTAATAATTAATTACACTTCCTGTTTACATTTTGCAACAATATTGGTTTATCAACTCAATTGTAGATTGCACGTGTAATTTCTAATCCTAGGTGAGCCTATTAATTTTAATTATAACATCATACATTTTAATTAGAAACCACAAAGTCTAATTTTAATTATAATTTCAGACTTAACACAAGTCTGGCGCCCCCTGTAGGCCATACTTCATTTCCTTAGGTGATCTGATTAACTCAAATAAAATTAATAATAATTTAATTAAAATAATTTTATTAAATTAAAATTAGTCCTCTTTACTTAGGCCTGAGAGTAGATAGTGCTCCCCCTAGTGTTGTGTTGGAGAAGTGACAGTGACACCATACAATCAAAGTCACTTCTCACCACTCTGGAGCATAAAACGTAACCTTCTAATTAGAAAACCCCAAAAGGGAATTAAGGTTTCCTCAACCTAGGTCAGTTTGTTTACCTGGTAAACAGCCAAACCAACCTAAGCGTATCACTCAACAGCACCACCTTGTGCCAACGTATTGGTTTTAAATCTTGGGAATAAATCTTAATCTCTTTTTTTTTTTTTTTCTCTGTTACTAACTTCCAATTTGACTTGTTTGCTTAAGACTTGACCGGGGAAAGATCACGAATAGAGCGAAATGTCACAATTGAACAGATGTGTGAAACTTGAGAACTACATTCAAAACTGTTTACCATTTACCCTCTATTGTGAAATCCTATTCCCCCAGGTTAAAGCAGGCGCAATGAGAAGATAGACATCGGCAAAAGTTTTAACACGCGTGACACACGCTGACCAGCGTTGCGGTGTAAAATCCTGCCATTCAGGGACAAGTACTGTCATTGCTGTTGTTTTCCTCCATCAAGGAGAAAATTGGAATAGCAATACCAGTCTTGTTACAAAAGAGAAAACTCGCCTACAATCCTCTGATTAGAAGCGTCCTTCTAAATCAGACTCAACAAAGCGAAGAGAGAATCTGCTATTAAAAGAGAGATCGGTCTAGTGTTATTGTCCCTGTGTACTCATTCTGTTAGTGTGCTTTTCTTTCTGTTTCCCAACAGTGCTGCCTCTGCGTGGGCTCAATTTCTACGCAGAAGCTGCAAATTACACGCACCCCATCACAGAGGACCACAGAAACAGAATCACACTCAACACTAGCAAACACTACACTGTGCACATTCACACCCCTGTTGTTTTGTTTGTGTTTTTGTTTTGCTTTGTTTCCCATCCAAGGTCTGTGTCAGTTTGGTCCAAGATCCCATCACCGCCAGAACATGTCTCACAAAACAGAACATGTCGGTCACTGGGAAGGACTGGAAATGTGGCTAAGTGCTACAACAAACAGCATCCTCCCTAAAGCTGCTGAAGCACTCCAACATCAGACACAGGACCAACTAGATGACAACATCGCAAGCATCATGAGACAAGACCCAAGTCAAAACTACAATCACAAAGAATTAGCCAAGATCACCTCAAGCTTAAGTCACACACTCATCGCCACCCTCAAACTGAGCGACAAGCACGCCGCACAACGCCAGCAGGAGCTGACAAGCGCACAACGACGCATAGAGCAGCTGGAACGTGAACGACAGGAAGGGACCGATGAGGTGGAGCAAGGCGCCGATGCGGAGATCAACAGGCTAAAAGAAACTCTAGCAGCTACCAGCCACGAAATGCAGCAACTCAAAGAGGACTTCGCTGATCGTGCAGACAAGCTACAGTATGCAGAGAAGCTACTAGAGAGGGCAAAGACTGACTTCAGGGACAAAAACAGCAGAATCAGGGCCCTCAAAGCTCATTTGGCTGAATCAAGAAACGAGATCAGCCGCCTAACACAACAGCTCGACTACGTCACAGAGGAGTCTGAAAGTTTCCAAGAGGAACTCAAGCACGCTTACGAACTACGCCATGAGCCGTCAAGGACAGGACGTGCACCAACCGCACCCCTGCCAAGCAGGACCAAGTCACCTGTGCCTGGACTGACACGTGAACATAAGACAGAGGGGGTGATGTTAAAACAGTCACCAGCGCCGTCTGAAGAACTTTATATCACGACAGAACCAGAAGAATCTGCCGCAGCCAGCCGCAGATCATCGCACGGCTTGGACCTAAAAGACCTTGACAAGCTCGCCCGAAACGTTGGCAAATTCAACCCCAGCGTGCCAAACAGCCAAACGGTCCAAGCGTATCTGCAAGATATTGATTTCCATCTGGAAATGCGACCTAACGTTACGGACAAAGATAAACTCTATTTACTCCGAACGACATCCAGCCCTGAAGTACGCAGCTTCCTGGACCGGCAGCCTGTTAACACAAAGACTGATTATCAACGGCTGCGAAAAGCCCTCATTAAAGAGTTCGCCGACCCTGAGTCCGATCAAGGCTTAGTGGCTGCCCTGGAGACGAGACAAGGACGTCACGAACCTCCTCAAGCTTACTACAGTCGACTCAGACAAGTATATTTTGGAACTCGCAATGATTCTGACATGGAAGATGAACTGAACTTTAAAACCCTCTTCCTAAGAAACCTTCATCCTGGCATAAGCCACCATCTTGGCGTTCTCGCATGTCCACGAACGATGAACACTCAGCAGTTGCGAGACTTGGTGCAAAAGGCCTACTACAAACAAAAGATGGCCTCAGAAAAGAACGGAACCCAGCAGAACCCAGCAGTTCTTGATTTCAACACGCAACACCATGAACTGGCTCTAGAGGGCACCCAACGCCAAGACAGCGCTAAGCCACCACACAGAGAATGGAATGCACCCCCGTCCAACAGAGAACGAGACTCACACGCTGACACCCGACCTGAACAGAGGTATGACCGATGGGATGGACCGCGTGGACGTCAACGCTCACCTGGACGACACTGGGAGAAGTCATGGGACCAAGCAAGGTCTCATGAGAATCAGTGGGAAAAGGAAGAGGAACCAGATTCAGCCTGACTAGCTGTCAGACGAAAAGGCAGTGACAAGCTGAACAAATCAGCCGTAGCAGACAGCACTGTTTCACCCCACTCTCAGAGAACAGTAAACACCCTGACTTCAGATGGACATGAAACCCCACCTGAAAACCCAGCAACAGAGTTAAACACTTACTCAACACCCAATACTCCAAATCACAGCAGCATCCAACAAACACCTGCTGATGAAACTCCTCAAGTTCCTGAAAGTGCTGTCTCAGTCACCTGCCATTCCTCCGGAGAACACCAGATCAGGTCTGACATCCTAAATGTTTCCTCCCAAACTCCAGCCCCTCAAATGACCAAAACGATGCCCTCACCACAGCAGGTGCATCACATGAAGAGTCCTGGACCTTTCATGCCCTCCCACCCAACCCTACAGTGGCAGCAGTAACCCGCCGCCAGCACGCCACTGGCGAGCACACCCCTGCCCTTCTGCATTACCATACCACCTCAGTTCGCTGCTGACGATCTCCTCACCCTCACATGCGGATTCGTCACTACGAACCATGACAGCTCACATGTCAAACCCATTTGAACATTCCATTTCCTATACGGACCTGAACACATCCTCCGAGCTCCGCGAGCTCCACTCTGTCGACTACATGCTGCATCTGCAAGACGGTGTCCACACGCATGTCCCTGAGCCACTCACTGCGCCACAGCTCGTAGTACCTCACGGCCAGAGGGGGAGTATGCTGACACACGCACACGATGCACCATGATGGGTTGCCAGTGCCAACCGGCAAATCCAAACCACCGACAGGAAAAGGGGGAAGATCAAACCGACTGACACAGACCGACAACCATATGCACCACACAAGCATACGTATTGTCATTTTAGGAAAACATATAGCAACCATGCTTAGACACAACCCATATTCTCTCCACCGCAGCACTGCTAGGACCAATCTAGTAGAGAGGAGTTACTCTCAATATTTTTTTTTTATTATTATATAATTTTTTTTTTTTTCTTTTTTTTTTTAGTTAAATTTTTTTTTTTTATTTACTTTATCGTTTGGTTTCTTTATCGCGTGTCTCACTTTGTGTTTCCTTTCCTCTCTTTCACTTTGAACCCCTTAACCAAACCTTGAATCCAGGTCCTGAAATTGAGATCGACTTCCGTCAGTAAAGTCGCTGTAACTCGCTGTGAGAACCGCTGTCGACCGATCGAGGCCACCCGCCAAAATCATGAACGACATGATACACGATGTAAGTTCCTCGATTGACAACGTAGCCATGAATAGGATTCCGTGCTACACGATACCTCTTAGCCTTGTTCAAACGTTGTAACTTCGGCCACTGCGGGCCCCGCTAGTCTCATCCAAACCCATCTCGCCCCTTTCCCGGTAGCGCTATTCCCATATACGCAAACCCGGAAACAGGTGATTTAGTTGTCTTTTCAGTTTGCCCATTATCGACGTTAATAATGTTTACCGGCTCAAAGACGTTGTGAATGTGGGATTACGGCAAGGGAAAACCTATGTCAAAAGCCACGCTCCTAAAGTCGCTGCGTATTACGAGAACAACGAGCAGTTGTATCTGGCCCCAAACTTAAAGATGGGCACGCTCACTTAGGACATTCACTCCCCCCTACCCGAGTAAACTCTGCGTACGCGATAATACCAAGGGCATCTGCGGTTTAGAATCCATTAAACCCGACACTAGCTGCCCCGCCGAAGCAACACCACGTTCTCAAGTTGAGGTAACGCAAGCCGAAATCATCAGAAATCGATGGCTGGTCAACACCCCAGCACGAACAGCCACCCTCACATGCGATTAACACGACACCACTACGCGCATTAATTTGCCCAACCAAATGTTATGGATCACTGTCCCGAAGGGCGTGATCCTCCATATTGACGAGTTAGCATTGTATCACCTCACCGACGATGAATATCAGGTTGAAATCGAAATCTCTTATTGAATTGACACCGGCTGACAGCGCTAGAAGCTATCGCTCGCCTTCCGCCCGCCGGCGCGCCAATTATTCGGTCCTGGTCTGCCGCTGACACGGCGCTTTGTATCTCTACTATCGTAGGATATGTTATGAATTTGACACTGGCCTTCCTCCTACACAAGCGAGTGAACGTCGTCCAAGAGTCTCTCAACAAAGGCACGTCAGGCGTCCCTCGCCTTTTTCGACGTGGTAATCCCGACCGAGAACCCGAACCCGAGAATTTGAACAACCTGACTGAGATCATGCCTATACCGCCCCGTCGAGCCCCTGACAATTAAAACAGTCAAAAATGACCCAATTGTCAATAATGATAAACAATGCATCCCTATGTCTTCTCAAGTTTCTAACCTGTTCCTTCCCAAATTACCCTGCACCAGGTTTTAGTCAGTGATAGGAATGATGTTTGTGTCTTGTATGTGCCTGTTCTTCCTGCCTCTTGTTCCAGGGCCTGACAATGTTCCATCAGGGGAACATCACCAAGCCCGAGGGGGATATGTAACGTATATCGGCAGGAATTCAACTCTACAAGTCACCAGAAGGGGGGGCAGCTAAAGAATCCGCAGCCCTCTAAAAGCCCCTCCTCCGCCTCAGCGCAAAAGCGCGCGTTTTCTTCCTGTTATGGAACAAAGGAATGTAGCGAGAACGTTTCCTAAAGACATTCGTTCGTCTCATGACTTTCAAAGCATCCACAAAGAAATATATGGATATTAATGTGTGCTCTTTTTCTCATATGCTTGTGGAATGTGAATTATTAGGAAAACGTGGGCTGATTTCTAATCGTGCTTTAACCTGGAATGTGTAGGCTGCAGTGTTTAGACTTTTATGAATGGTTGCAAAATTTCATGAATCAGTACGATAACGAATGTGGTGATATTATAAATGTGTAAACTTGATAAGAGTTTTAATACAGGGATCAAAAGTTATTATTTTCGTCACATGAGAATGCCTTGCAAGAGCAAGCCTGGACGTGGGCGGGGCTCCGCCCCATACGGACAATCTGATTCGATCAGCCGCCGGTGGGCGGCGCCCAAACCGGACAGTTGAAAAGACGAGGCGCGTCCGCGTGCTCTCTCTCTTCTCTCTTTGCAACTCTCTGGTGCTCCTGAACTCGTAACTGGCTGACCTGGAAGCCGGCCCGCTGGACTCTCACAACGAAACCAACCACAGAAGTCTAAGACCGTGCCCAAAGCCGTAACACCACGAACTCAACGACTTCAGAGGAGGGGAGAGCTTTCCCGGTGACGTCACGCAACGTGAGCCAGCAAAGTTTCCAGAGCAACGCGCCGAGCTGAACACGTGACACCCGAAACAAAGAACTCACGCGGGAAAACGAAACCAACTTCGAGCCTGCTTTAAACCCATCCAAGCAAGTACAAACTGAATTCCTAATCCTGACTGAACTGGTTAAAAATTTGATCTGAATGCAGTAACAAAGCAAAGATTTGTTCGTGATCTTTTTGCTGGTTGGTTAAGTTATGAAATAGGAAAGAATGTCATTCTTTAAACCTTAACCTCAAAACTCTCGTATGTGTGTGCATGTCTATGCTTTATTAGGTAATCCATTTATGTTAGAATAGCAATATCACAATAAACCTTTTCCATTTTATAAACAAGTGTCTCTGGAATGTGATTTTAAGTATTTTCATCCTTATTTGCCCTAAAGATAACGCAACCTAGCTCAAACTCGAGAAATTATTAATCTCGTTTATTATTACCTGAGGCCACGGGGAATGTAAGCGAGATTTTAATAGAGATATACTGATGTAGTTCGCTGGCCGAGCACTCAAAGTATAAATCGTAAATTAAATATTAATAGGGCTTTAATCGAGCATATTAAATATTTAATAACTAATTCCCGGAGCTGAAACAATAGCTCCATATTAAACTGGATTTTTACTACAGTAGAGTAGGTGTGAGTCCACTTTGTGTAAGCGAGATCGGTCAACTGACTGAGGTGAGGTGTGTGCTTAAGTAGTGCTGGCTTAATTGAGTGTTGATGAGGTGCAGGTGGTTTGAGTTAAAACTCTGGTGGTGGAGCCTGGCTGATCTGTGACAACTATTATCTCAATAAACATTATAAATAATTTTCAAAGCTTTCTGCATCCCCTAATCTAAAGTGTAAACTACTCATCACTTGTAAATGTGTTACACACATTTGTAAATGTGTTACACACCATGTTGACATCAGTCAAGGTGTGTGAGCCGGCAACAATGAGCTTCTGAACAGATGGGTTTGACGCATTAGGGGTCGGTTCGAGCTAGCAAGCTCTAAAGTGTGTGCGCACAGATCACAGTGAACCACACGTCCTGTGCGTAAACATGCGCTTCTGGGAGAGTTTACAGGTAAACAATCATTGTAGGCTAATTATGGCGAATAAAGAGAACGAGAACGTTGTTGAACACTAAGAAGTTCTTGAACAATGTGCTCAGCGTGACAGAGATGACATTTTCGACAAAGAGAGCGATGTTTCATCCATTGAAGCAGAATGGAATCTGGATCCAGGCGACATTTATGTTCAAAAAGTACGTATTTTATTACATTATATAATTATATTTATATATATTATACATGTAAATATGTATCTTATACATATTTCACAGTATATGTTGAGGTATTAGTTTGTTTTGAGATCTTTCTGCTAACTTTCGGTGTGAGTTTGTTTGTTCGCGGTGCGCCTGTTACGTTGTTTATGAGGTAACAAATGTGTATAATGACATGGGTATGACAAATATTACAAGGATAAAATGATTTATGAGGACATTTTCAGTGTTCCCATAATTCAAAACGCTTATAAATCATACAGAGTGAGTTTTCTTTGGGGAAAGTAGAAATGCACAGTTTCCCGTGAGGGCTAAGTTTAGGTGTAGTGTAGGTGTAGGACACTTATACTGTAGTTTGTACAGTATAAAAACCATTACATCTATGGAGATTCCCTGTAAATCATAAAAAACGTGTGTGTGAGAGAGCGAATGTGTGTGTGTGTTTGTTTGTGTGCTTGCATGAGTGTGTGTCTGTCTCTGTGTGTGTGGTTTATGAGGACACAAATGTGTATAATGACATGGGTATGACAGGTATTACAAGGAGAAGGTGATTTATGAGGACATTTTCAGTGTTTCCATAATTCAAAAGTTTATAAATCCTACAGAGTGAGTTTTTTTTGGGTGGAAAGTTTGTGTTTTGGTGTATTCCTGCTAACTTCTAACTTTTTTATATCACAGACAATCATCTGACATTGAATCGAATGAAGTCTGGGAGCCAGTCAGCAAAAAGCCATATGCTGAGGGACATGATAACAGCAAAAAATAATCAAAAACACTACAAGCACAATCAGAAGAGCTTTATTACAAGTATGTTTACACACACAAGGAATTTGTCCTGATGACAGGAGCTTCCAGTGCAGAATAAAGTACAGACATAGTGCAGACATACATAGGAATAACACAGAAGGAATGGAATATAACACCAATATAAGAAAAATAACAGAAATTAAATAATATACTATGTAAATATAGGATTTTTTTTTAATATGTTATTTACAAGTTGTAATAAAATTAATATATGAAGCTATTGTTTCAGCTCCGGGAATTATTTATTAAATATTCAATATTGCTTGGGTTCAAGTAATATTAATATTTAACTTACGATTTATACTTTACGTGTTCGTCCAGCGATCACTACATCAGTATATCGTTATTAAATCTCGCTTCTATTGCCCCGTGGCCCCGGTAACAATAACGAGATTAATAATTTCTCAAGTTCGAGCTAGGTAACGTTATCTTTGGCAAGGATGAAAATACTTAAAATCACATTCCAGAGACACTTCTTTATAAAATGGAAAAGGTTTATTCGTGATATTGCTATTCTAACATAAATGGATTATCTAATAAAAGCACAAACATACACACATACGAGAGTTGAGGTTAAGGTTTAAAGAATGACATTCTTTCCTATTTCGTAACTTAACCAACCAGCAAAGATCACGAACAAATACGTATGTTTTGTTACTGCATTCAGATCATATTTACCAGTTCAGTCAGGAATAGAAAGTCAGTTTCTGATACTTGCTTTTGTTGTTTCAAGCAGGCTGTGGCTTTGGTTTCGTTTTCCCACGTGAGTTCAACGTGTTGCTTCAGTCCTTTGTTACGGTTTCCACGTGGTTTCCACGCGTTGCTCTGGGAAACTCTGCTGGCTCACGTTGCGTGACGTCATCGGGGAAGCTCTCCTCTCCTCTGCAGTCGTTGAGTTCGTTATTCTGTGGTGTTACGGCTTTGGCACGGTCTTGGACTTCTTTGGTTGGTTTCGTTGTGTGAGTCCAGCAGACCGGCTTCCAGGTCAGCCTTGCGCGCGTTGGAGCGCGCAGTTACGAGTTCAGGAGCACAAGAGAGTTACCAGAGAGAGAAGACGCGGACGCGCCTCGTCTTTTAAACTGTCCTGTTTTGGACCTCGCCCACAGGCGGCTGGTCCAATCAGAGCGTCGGTACGGGGCGGAGCCCCGCCCATGTCCAGGCTTTCTGGGGGGAATTTACGTGATTCGATATTCCATTCCGTGGAAGATACAAACTTACAGATTTTATATGCATGATTAGTCACACATGATGCTAAAGCTTAACGGTCATCCACCCCAACTTATGGCTTATGACGCCAGCTTCATTTAGAGACTAAACATCGCATTTACCAGACATACACATTACATTTCTCGGATTATACAGTCTAAAGTACGCATAAACTCATCCCACCTTTCTAAACAATTCACATTCACACAAGCATATGAGAGAAAGAGTACAACAATTAATATCCATATGTTTCTCGTGTGGATGTTTTGAAAGTTATGAAACGAACGAATGTCTTTAAGAAACGTTCCCGTCACATTCCTTTGTTCCATAATAGAAAGAAAACGCGCGCTTCTGCGCTGATGCGAAAGGGGGAGGGGTTTTAGAGAGACGCTGATTCTTTCGGTGACGTGTAGAAATAAGTTGACTTCCTGACGATATACGTTACATATCCCCCTTTGGCTTGGTGATGTTCCCTGATGGAACATCGTCAGGCCCTGGAAAAAAAAGGGCAGGAAGAACAGGCACATACAAGACACAAACATCATCTCTATCACTGACTGAAGCCTGGTGCAGGGTAATTTGGGAAGGAACAGGTTAGAAACTTGAGAAGACATAGGGATGCATTGTTTATCATTATTGACAATTGGGTCATTTTTGACTGTTTTAATTGTCAGGGGCTCGACGAGGCGGTATAGGCATGATCTCAGTCAGGTTGGTCGAATTCTCGGGTTCGGGTTCTAGGTCGAGATTACCACGTCGAAAAAGGCGAGGGACGCCTGACGTGCATTTGTTGAGAGACTCTTGAACGACGTTCACTCGCTTGTGTAGGAGGAAGGCCAGTGTCAAAGTCACAACATATCCTACGATAGTAGAGATACAAAGCGCCGTGTCAGCGGCAGACCAGGACCGAATAATTGGCGCGCCGGCGGGCGGAAGGCGAGCGATAGCTTCTAACGCTGTCAGCCGGTGTCAACTCAATAAGAGATTTCGATTTCAACCTGATATTCATCGTCGGTGAGGTGATACAATGCTAACTCGTCAATATGGAGGATCGCGCCCTTCGGGACAGTGATCCATAATGTTTGGTTGGGCAACTTAATGCGCGTAGCGGTGTCGTGTTAATCGCATGTGAGGGTGGCTGTTCGTGCTGGGGTATTGACCAGCCATCGGTTTCTGATGATTTCGGCTTGCGTTACCTCAACTTGAGAACGTGGTGTTGTTTCGGCGGGGCACTAGTGTCGGGTTTAATGGATTCTAAACCACGGATGCCCCTGGTATTATCGCGTACGCAGAGTTTACTCGGGTAGGGGGGAGTGAATGTCCTAAGTGAGCGTGCCCATCTTTACGTTTGGGGCCGGATACAACTGTTCGTTGTTATCGTAATACGCAGCGACTTTAGGAGTGTGGATTTTGACATAGGTTTTCCCTTGCCGTAATCCCACATTCACAACGTCTTTGAGCCGGTAAACATTATTAACGTCGATAATGGGCAAACTGAAAAGACAACTAAGTCACCTGTTTCCGGGTTTGCGTATATGGGAATAACGCTACCGGGAAAGGGGCGAGATGGGTTTGGATGAGACTAGCGGGGCCCGCGGTGGCCGAAGTTACAACGTTTGAACAAGGCTAAGAGGTATCGTGTAGCACGGAATCCTATTCATGGCTAAGTTGTCAATCAAGGAATTTACATCGCGTATCATGTCGTTCATGATTTTGGCGGGTGACCTCGATCGGTCGACAATGGTTCTCACAGCGACTTACAACGACTTTACTGACGGAAGTCGATCTCAATTTCAGGACCTGTATTCAAGGATTGGGTAAGGGGGTTCAAAGTGAGAGAGAGGAAAGGAAAAACACAAAGTGAGACATGAGATAAAGAAACCAAACGATAAAGTAAATTAAAAATTTTTTTTTTCAAAAATTCAAAAAATAAAAAAAATTCTAAATAAAAAATAAAATAAATAAAATAATATAATAATAAAAAAAAAATTGAGTAACTCCTCTCTACTAGATTGGTCCTAGCAGTGCTGCGGAGGAGAGAATATGGGTTGTGTCTAAGCATGGTTGCTATATGTTTTCCTAAAATGACAATACTTATGCTTGTGTGGTGCATATGGTTGTCGGTCTGTGTCAGTGGGTCTGATCTTCCCCCTTTTCCTGTCGGTGTTTGGATTTGCCGGTTGGAACTGGCAACACATCATGGTGCATCGTGTGCGTGTGTCAGCATAATCCCCCTCTGGCCGTGAGATACTACGAGCTGTGGCGCAGTGAGTGGCTCAGGGACATGCGTGTGGACACCGTCTCGCAGATGCAGCATGTACTTGACAGAGTGGAGCGTGCGGAGCTCGGAGGATGTGTTCAGGTCCGTAGAGGAAATGGAATGTTCAAATAGGTTTGACATGTGAGCTGTCATGGTTCGTAGTGACGAATCCGCATTTGAGGGTGAGGAGATCGTCAGCAGCGAACTGAGGTGTCATGGCAATGCAGGAGGGCAGGGGTGTGTACGCCAGTGGTGTGCTGGCGTCGGGTTACTGCTGCCACTGTAGGGTTGGGTGGGAGGGTATGAAGTGTCCAGGACTCTTCATGTGATGCACCTGCTGTGGTGAGGGCATCTGTTTGGTCCTTTGAAGGCTGGAGTTTGGGAGGAAACGTTTGGGATGTCAGAACTGATCTGGTGTTCTTCGGAGGAATGGCAGGTGACTGAGACAGCACTTTCAGGAACTTGAGGATTTTCATCAGCAGGTGTTTGTTGGACGCTGCTGTGATTTGGAGTATTGGGTATTGAGTTAGTGTTTAACTCTGTTGCTGGGTTTTCAGGTGGGGTTTCATGTCCATCTGAAGTTAGGGTGTTTACTGTTCTGAGAGTGAGGTGACAGTGCTGTTTTCTGTGGCTGGTTTGTTCAGCTTGTCACTGCCTTTTCATCCGACAGCTAGTCAGACTGAATCTGGTTCCTCTTTTTCTTTTTCCACTTCCGGTCCTCCTCTTTTCGTTGGAAGAATTCTTTCACCATCATTTCCATCAGCTTTTGTGAGTCGAAATGCGGTGGTGTTTCTTGTTCTTGTGTGGATTCAGTTTGAGCTTGGTCAGTTTGGAATCTTGGTGAATTCTTTCGTCGATTCCTTGGGCTGACTGTTCCAGGGTGAGTTTGTCGCTTTCCCTTGGAGTTTCTATACGAGCTTGGCTGGTTCCACGATCTGTCCCATGGGCTCTCATGAGGCCTTGCTTGGTTCCATGACTTATCCCAGTGTCGTCCAGGTGAGCGTTGACGTCCACGCGGTCCATCCCAGCGGTCATACCTCTGTTTAGGTCGGGTGTCAGCGTGTGAGTATCGTTCTCTGTTGGACGGGGGTGCATTCCACTCTTTGTGTGGTGGCTTGGCGCTGTCTTGGCGTTGGGTGCCCTCTAGAGCCAGTTCATGGTGTTGCGTGTTGAAGTCAAGAACTGCTGGGGTTTTTGCACTCTTTTCTGAGGCCATCTTTTGTTTGTAGTAGGCCTTTTGCACCAAGTCTCGCAACTGCTGAGTGTTCATTGTTCGTGGGCATGCGAGAATGCCAAGATGGTGGCTTATGCCAGGATGAAGGTTCCTCAGGAAGAGAGTTTTAAAGTTCAGTTCATCTTCCATGTCAGATTCATTGCGAGTTCCAAAATATGCTTGTCTGAGTCGACTGTAGTAAGCTTGAGGAGTGTCGTGACGTCCTTGTCTCGTCTCCAGGGCAGCCACTAAGCCTTGATCGGACTCAGGGTCAGCAAACTCTTTAATGAGGGCCTTTTTAAGCCGTTGATAATCAGTCTTTGTGTTAACAGGCTGCCGGTCAAGGAAGCTGCGCACTTCAGGACTGGATGTCGTTCGGAGTAAGTAGAGTTTATCTTTGTCCGTAACGTTAGGTCGCATTTCCAGATGGAAATCAATATCTTGCAGATAAAAACAGTTTTGGCTGTTTGGCAAGCTGGGGTTGAATTTTCCAACGTTTCGGGCGAGCTTGTCAAGGTCTTTTAGGTCCAAGCCGTGCGACGATCTGCGGCTGGCTGCACCTCATCGGTCCCTTCCTGTCGTACCTGAGCTTCACGTTCCTGCTGCTCTATGCGTCGTTGTGCGCTTGTCAGCTCCTGCTGGCGTTGTGCGGCGTGCTTGTCGCTCAGTTTGAGGGTGGCGATGAGTGTGTGACTTAAGCTTGAGGTGATCTTGGCTAATTCTTTGTGATTGTAGTTTTGACTTGGGTCTTGTCTCATAATGCTTGTGATGTTGTCATCTAGTTGGTCCTGTGTCTGATGTTGGAGTGCTTCAGCAGCTTTAGGGAGTATGCTGTCTGTTGTAACACTTAGCCACATTTCCAGTCCTTCCCAGTGACCGACATGTTCTGTTTCGTGAGACATCTGGGAGATCTTGGACCGAACTGACACAGACCTTGAATAGGAAACAAAGCAAACAAAACACAAACAAAACAAACAGGGGTGTAAATGTGCACAGTGTAGTGTATTCTAGTGTTTGAGTGTGGCTCTGTGTTTGTAGTCCTCTGTGGTGGGTGCTTCTAATTCGTAGTCTCTGCAGGGAAATTATTGGGCACACGTAAGGGCAGCACAGCTGGGAAACAGAAAGAAAAGCACACTAACAGAATGAGTACACAAGGACAATAACACTAAACAGATCTCTCTTTTAATAGCAGATTTTCTTCTTTTCGCTTTGTTAAGTCTGATTTAGAAGGACGCTTCTAATCAGAGGATTGTAGGCGAGATTTTCTCTTTTGGTAATAGGACTGTTATTGCTATTCCAATTTTCTCCTTGATGGAGGAAAACAACAGCAATGACAGTACTTGTCCCTTACTGGCAGGATTTTACACCGCAACGCTGGTTAGCGTGTGTCGCGCGTGTTTAAAAATGTTGCCGATGTCTATCTTCTCATTGCACCTGCTTTAACTGGGAGGGGTAGGATTTCACAATAGAAGGTAAATGGTAAACAGTTTGAATGTAGTTCTCAAGTTTCATAAACATCTGTTCAATTGTGACATTTCGCTCTATTCGTGATCTTCCCTGGCCAAGTCTTAAGCAAACAAGTCAAATTTAGAAGTTAGTAACAGGGAGGAAAGACAAGAGAAGTGAAGATTTATTCCCAAGGTTTAAAACTAATAATACGTTGGCAGCAAGGTGGTGCTGTTGAGTCGATATGCTTAGGTTGGTTTTGCTGTTTACAGGGTAAACAAACTGACCTAAGTTGAGGAAACCTTAATTTCCTTTTTGGGGTTTTCTAATTAGAAGGTTGCGTTTTATGCTCCCAGGCTGGTGAGAATGGCATTGATTGTATGGTGTCACTGTCACTTCTCCAACACAACACTAGGGGGAGCACTATCTACTCTCAGGCCTAAGTAAAGAGGACTTTATTCAATTTTAACTTAATAAAATTATTTTAATAAAATTATTATTAATTTTATTTGAGTTAATCAGATCACCTAAGGAAATGAAGTATGGCCTACAGGTGGCGCCAGACTTGTGTCTGAAATTAGAATTAAAATTAGACTTTGTGGTTTCTAATTAAAATGTATGATGTTATAATTAAAATTAATAGGGTTACTTAGGATTAGAATTTACGAGTGCAATCTGCAATTGAGTTGATAAACCAATATTGTTGCAATATGTAAACAGGAAGTGTAATTAATTATTAAATGTAATTAGAATTTTCGAATTCATAATTAATTATTAAATTCATTTACAGCTTCCAAATCACTAGTTTTGGATTCCCATAATAGTAATTAACTAATTTCCAAACTTAATCATTCCTCATTGTGTCATTAACATCAAAAAAATAATAATAATAATAATAATCTGTATCCTAATTACTTGTAACGAAATTAAAAATTTCTGGCCCTCTTGATAATTAAGGTTTTACTATGGTTGTCAAATTATAAGATCGCTTGTGATTAATCACTGGATAATGTTGCTACTTTGAGGCAGGAATTGAAATAATTGTATTAAATGAAATTAATTCAAAATTAATTTGTAATCAATTGTGACATTCAATTAACAATTAAAAATTCCTAATACTAGCAACTCCTCCACTGAAGTGTTTAAAATCAGAAAAGCGGTTATAATTGAATGCAATCAAATCACCATATTATCAAGATAATGAGGTAATACTAAATTATCTTCTAATAACCCACCAGTTATTAAGCTGGTATCCACAAAAGGCAAGACTTTAATCAACAGTATATTAAACCAACCTGTGAAAATGTCAGACAGATAACTGGGTATAACATTAACACAGCCAACTTATTACATACGTTAGTCTTTTAAATGGGGAAAATAGAGAGAGAGAAAGGGAATTAGTGTTAGCTGTGAACCACATTTCCACACACACTGCATTCATGCTCTAAAGCAAGCTATGTGCTAATCGCTAGCCGTAATGCTACCAGCATGGCATTTGCTACAGTTTCTTTGTTTCAGTTAGCTTATATTGCGCTAGTGCTATTAGCTTACACGTGGCTAAATCTCCACATGGCTGAACTGGTCGCTATGGCAACTCTACTGGCAAAAATCTTTATAGCACATAATCTCACTCGTTTAGGGCGAGATAAATTTATCTACGGGTTACTTATAAATCATCAAAGCCTCGGCGGGCTATTATGCGAATATCTGTCTGTTTAGACAGATACAAAAACAATTCAATCGATTGCAAAATTTCTCCCCCTTTTCCAAACCGAATGGCCACTCCTTTGTTTGAGCGCCACGCGTTTGGAATTCACTCGTGTGAAGTTAAATCATGATGGCTGAGTTTTAATTAATTAGCTATTTTAATTTTCTACAGCCGGGAGAATAGCGTGGCTGGGTTTGCAGTGGAACATGCACTAACAAAACATTACCACGAAGGCCTTAAGAGAGGGGCAACAAGGAACACGCTCGTTCGCCTCTCATGCGCTGTTAAAGCGACTTCATATTAATTATTTACTGCAGTTTAATTTCTCAACGAACTCGAGTTACAATTACACTCTGTTTCATTCAAAACGCACTGTGTTTCTCAAACAAGAATGCAATATCACAAATAACCGTTTGTTTCTCTATATTTACTCAATTTTTCCGGATAAAAGTGAGAAATATTTCTATTGTCTCTGGTTTGATTTTCAGATTTAATCTTTAATGCCAGCTTTATCCTCCACCATTTGTAATAAAATTAATATATGAAGCTATTGTTTCAGCTCCGGGAATTATTTATTAAATATTCAATATTGCTTGGGTTCAAGTAATATTAATATTTAACTTACGATTTATACTTTACGTGTTCGTCCAGCGATCACTACATCAGTATATCATTATTAAATCTCGCTTCTATTGCCCCGTGGCCCCGGTAACAATAACGAGATTAATAATTTCTCAAGTTCGAGCTAGGTAACGTTATCTTTGGCAAGTAAAGATGAAAATACTTAAAATCACATTCCAGAGACACTTCTTTATAAAATGGAAAAGGTTTATTCGTGATATTGCTATTCTAACATAAATGGATTATCTAATAAAAGCACAAACATACACACATACGAGCGTTGAGGTTAAGGTTTAAAGAATGACATTCTTTCCTATTTCGTAACTTAACCAGCCAGCAAAGATCACGAACAAATACGTATGTTTTGTTACTGCATTCAGATCATATTTACCAGTTCAGTCAGGAATAGAAAGTCAGTTTCTGATACTTGCTTTTGTTGTTTCAAGCAGGCTGTGGCTTTGGTTTCGTTTTCCCGCGTGAGTTCAACGTGTTGCTTCAGTCCTTTGTTACGGTTTCCACGTGGTTTCCACGTGGTTTCCACGTGGTTTCCACGCGTTGCTCTGGGAAACTCTGCTGGCTCACGTTGCGTGACGTCATCGGGGAAGCTCTCCTCTCCTCTGCAGTCGTTGAGTTCGTTATTCTGTGGTGTTACGGCTTTGGCACGGTCTTGGACTTCTTTGGTTGGTTTCGTTGTGTGAGTCCAGCGGACCGGCTTCCAGGTCAGCCTTGCGCGCGTTGGAGCGCGCAGTTACGAGTTCAGGAGCACAAGAGAGTTACCAGAGAGAGAAGACGCGGACGCGCCTCGTCTTTTAAACTGTCCTGTTTTGGACCTCGCCCACAGGCCGCTGGTCCAATCAGAGCGTCGGTACGGGGCGGAGCCCCGCCCATGTCCAGGCTTTCTGGGGGGAATTTACGTGATTCGATATTCCATTCCGTGGAAGATACAAACTTACAGATTTTATATGCATGTTTAGTCACACATGATGCTAAAGCTTAACGGTCATCCACCCCAACTTATGGCTTATGACGCCAGCTTCATTTAGAGACTAAACATCGCATTTACCAGACACACACATTACATTTCTCGGATTATACAGTCTAAAGCACGCATAAACTCATCCCACCTTTCTAAACAATTCACATTCACACAAGCATATGAGAGAAAGAGTACAACAATTAATATCCATATGTTTCTTGTGTGGATGTTTTGAAAGTTATGAAACGAACGAATGTCTTTAAGAAACGTTCCCGTCACATTCCTTTGTTCCATAATAGAAAGAAAACGCGCGCTTCTGCGCTGATGCGAAAGGGGGAGGGGTTTTAGAGAGACGCTGATTCTTTCGGTGACGTGTAGAAATAAGTTGACTTCCTGCCGATATACGTTACAAAGTGTACACATTTTGGATTCTATGTATAAATGTCACTGTGTTTATGCTTCAGTTACTATGTGTCAGCAATTATTGACAGTGAATCTGAACGAGAAATTGAATAGCTCTAAGTGTAACCTTTCATTAGAGCTCAAAATTATGACTGTACATTAAAGCATTCAATGTGTCGTTGCTTACAAAGGGTCATTTGGAGTCTCCAAGGGTCTTTTTTTGGGAAGTGCCTAGACATAAACTTAGATAAACGTGTGTAAAACACTCATTTTCTAATATATTGTTTATCTAATGGTAAATCCGGCTTGGTAAGGCTTCAGTCTGTGATCCCAATGTATTTTTCAGCTCATAGCCAGGGCCAAACGGAATCTGCTGACTACTTTGGCGATTTCTGCGCAGAATTTTTGGAAAAATCTGTGGAATTCTGCGGAATGGTTTTAGAGTATAGGAGAGTACAGAAGCTGAAAACATTACAAATAACATTACAATTATTCACTTCTTAACTTTTATTTAAGGTTTACAATACAAATCCTTTTGAAACAACTGGTTTGTTAAACAAAGCTAGGTCTCTTTTAAACTAAAGCTGCAGGAAACATTTCTTTATAAATTGTACACAAATCATAAACTAAACATTTGCATATCAAAAAAGACTAAATAAATACTCTGATATAATTCAAAAACAAATACAAATTCATGCACAAATAAATATAAATAAATAAATAAGGTACTTTTAACAACTATAAATAAATAAATAAACCAAGTGGTGTGGCAATCAATTAAACACTTCAATAAATGCATTACATTGGAAAAGGAATTTAGTAGTAATTTAGTAGTAAAAATAGTCATTTACAATCAGTAGTAATTTTACATCAGAAAAACTACTGAATGCGAGTGAAGTTGGAATGTAGATGTGAGTTAATATCTGGTGTTAAATTTGGCAATCAGCATCATTTCTCCTCTGTTAGGCTGCATCTGTGTTCTGTTAGAAGTGCGGAATAGTGAGAAAAAAAGCCTCTCCACATCCACTGAAGTAGTAGGGAGATGCAGGTACAGTGCAGCGAGTGTTGGCATTCGATCTTCCCTGGAAGCCCACCACTCCACCGCACTAACCTCACCTGCATCACTCTTGTCCATCCAGATGTAGTAATGCCACTCTTCTGTGGAGACATTACTCAGTGAAGGGACAACTTGAACATACTTCTTAATATCAGGTTTTAAACCAGATACCTTGGCAGGATCAAAGATTGGGAGGACTTTGAAAAGTTCAGTGCAAGGATGTCTCTCCATCACTGACTGTAGCTTGGTGAAACATTCTGCCATTGCCTCTTTAAACAGCTCTGAACAAGTGTACCTCTCATCCTCATTTAACTCATTCGGTTGCTCTCTAGTCTTGGGACGCCAATCCTCAGCCTCTGCAGTGCAGCCATACTCAAACAGCATGCTGAGGTCCTCCAGCTGGCTGAAGATGCTGGCAGCTGTGGGTCTGGAGGTTTCTTCCAGTTATCCAGGATCCCCATCTTGTCTGGACAGCAAAGACTGGCATGAAAGGAGACAGGCCCTGCTGCATCATGAAGGCCCTCAATTCAAGACGACGTTTGAGTAACTGGCAAAAAACTCGCTTAACCAAAGCACACATCCGGTTCAGTTCTTTAAATGTGTCAGGAAACACCTCTAAAACCAATTTCAGCAGATGTGCAAGACAGGTGACATGATTGGCATTGAGGAATAGACCGTGGAGAATTGTGTTATATGCCTTTTTCATATAACTTGCAGAATCAGTCACAAAAGCCCATACGTCATTGAAATTGACGTTGTTGGAGTTAAGACAGGAGATGACAGCCTGCGATACAGTGCTGAAATTAACACGATCTAGAAAAATTAGATCTGCTGCAACAGATGGTTTGCCCACTGGCTGGAGGAGAATAGCAAGGACACAACGGCCACAAGCATCTGTTGTTTCATCAGCAATTACATATACAGGATATATATATATTAGTGGTGGGCCGTTATCGGCGTTAACGTGCTGCGTTAACGCGAGACTCTTATCGGCGATAAAAAAAATATCGCCGTTAATCTATTCTCAAAGTTGGGTTGGGAGCTGGGTCTATACTACACAAGCTATGATGACTTTCACCCTGATATTTTAGCGCGGATGTATACCTAGCCGAATTGCACTGTAGGGGCGAGAACGAGTCTTCGAACTAGAGGCTCGCAGTCCGTGATGGACAGATTGTTAACGGCTGGTCTATGTGGTAATACAATCGGGCAGGACATCCAAACGCTCACCTATCATTCATCAACCTCAAATATGGCTTTTCATCTGAAAGATGTATGTAGTAGCAACTTTACATGGCCGCTCAATACGTTAACCTAGAGAAATGTGCGCTATTGAAGTGTTTGTGTGGAAGCGCGTTTGCTGCAGGACAGGCTCCGGTGCGCTCACTTGCTCTTAAAATCTCCGTCATTCTTGGTCATACAGATAAAAGTAGCCTAATACATCTTTCGAATCTGTAAAGACTCTACGTTTATTTGTGTGCACTCAGAATAACAACGAAACGTTGCGCTTTTAAGCAAACAGGATGCGCTTTAGGTCTCATGTGAACTTGAGAATTCACTCCCGTGTCACCCTCTGCTTATGTGTTACTGTGAAATTACCACATCAAACGTGACGTGCTAACATGGATGCAGCTATGAAGCCGCCGGGTTTGCTTCAGGGAAAATTTATTTTTAAGAAGCTTCCCAATGGAAACTGTAAACAGTTCATCACGACCTCTTATGTAGGCCTACAGTTCAAAATTCATGTTTAACTGAATAAACAGTTAGTAAACACAAGTACATCTTATTGAACATAGTTTATTTTCATCACCAATTATCATAGTAGAACAGCTTTCTCAAGCAGTTTGTGATGCATTTTGGAAACAGGAGATGAGCCCCTGGTCTAATGCGCCACCTGGCTTGAGAAACCCGTTCTCAAAGACTTACTTTTAGCCATTATTTGGGTAGCACACATATTCTGAATGCCTTCGGCAGAATTCAAATGACCCATTTTAATCTAGATTAAAAAAATTAATCTATGCCCACCCCTAATATATATATATATATATAAATTTTTTTCTCAAAGCATTAATGTTTGCCTACAAAACCACTACTGGCTCTGCACTCCTTTACCTAAATTAATTTCTTCTGACGTATGTACCCTTCTAGAATTTTGCGTTCTGTAAGTGAACGTCACTTTGTTGTTCATTCCAAAGAGGCACAAAATCACTTTCACAGACTTTTAAATTAAATGTTCCCTCCTGGTGGATTGACCTGCAAAAAGGCCTCTAACACTAGCTTGCTCTATTCTTTTTCTATTAAAAAAACCTTGCTATGTGTACTGCATTAAGCTAAATTAGACTTGCTATAGCACTTGCATATCATTGCTCCTTTGTTGATTTTGATAGCTTCCATAGTCCTCATTTGTAAGTCACTTTGGGTAAATTACTAAATGTTATATATATATATGTATATATATATATATATGCATGCATGCATGTATGTATATATGTATGTATATATATATATATATATATATATATATGTATATATGTATGTATGTATATATTATACATGTCATAAATAAAAGAGCTATTCAAAGTATCAATACGTTGTAGTGCTGGGTGGTAAGATGACCCCCACGAAGCCCCCACCCCCCTGTATATTTTTCTTTACTTGACAGGGCTTTATATTATAAATATAAAATATAAACATTGCATAAAAGAAATGTGCTATTTATAAAAAATGCTGATTAAATGTTAACAGTTTTATTTTCATTGGCAATGTGGTGCACAACAGATGCTTGGGCTGGTTAAACTTTAAACATGGATGAAAAATTGTGAAATTGTTTGATATTCCTTAAAATGTTTGATATTCCTTATTAATATTACTTTGAGAAGTACATTCTAACACACAATATAGCAATATATTTCTGTCATAAAGTTAAACAAACTTTTATTTTGGCGGATTGTAGCGAAGAGCTTTGTTTTCTGGTGAGAAATCCTGGTGCAGTGACTCAGATGAAGTTCATGTCCTCTTAGTGAGATGGGTGAGCGTCATGCGTACTTGAGTATGTGTAGTAGTCGACACTGCGGCGCTCATTCACAGAGATGCGCAGGACACGCGGATATCAGAATAAAGATTTTATTTTGCTTTACAGACAATCGTGACTTGATACTTTGTTGGCCATTGATTTTTTTCTCCATCTCTTCACCGCTATATGACGGCATTTGAAAAATACACCTCATATACCACCCAGCACCAATACGATTTCATCATTGTGAATTTAGCGTGTATTAAGATAAATTGTGAAGTGTTTTTACCACATTAAGTAAATATCACTTACATTAAACTTACCAACAGAACTTTGTTTTCGATTCTTGTGGTGAGCGGATTTGAGATGTTCCAGTTCCGTCTGTCGCCTCAGGTAATCTTCTGTGCGGCCCTGCTCATAGCTCCCAGCTATATTCATCTGTAGGCTTCTATTTACAAAAAAAATGTAGGCAGATTCTTTTTTTTTCAGTGTGTTCAAAGTCCTATTGCTCAATATCAGTAAGGCTTAGAGTGATTCTGACTGTTGAGAAACAAACCTGAAAGGAGACCAACACCATGCATATAATCCAAATGGTCCAAGAACAGCATGCTATTTACTTTGGGTATGCCTTTTTTAGGCGTTTTATGCTAATTTTACAGTAATCGAAAAGGGTTAACAGGCATGGTTTATTTACTCTGCATTAGAATTGCTAGTGTCCTCGGACAGGTGCGGGAGTGAGTGGGAAGCTGGTGATCTAGTGGAGCTACTCAGGGAGGACATAAAGTTCCAGAGAGAGACAGAGGAGAGAAGAGCACAGGAGAGAATGGAGACTGTTTTCTCTTCTTGAGAGAATGGGTAACAAATAAATTAAACATTCTCTCAATAAGAGAAAACATTGGAAAAATGGGTGAATAAAATATTTTCCATATCTTATTTTTTTTAAATGTCACTTTGTCAATGAAACAAGAATAAGTTGCATATGTTATTCATTTTTGTAATTACATTTATTTGTAAATGAGCCTGAGTACTAATCAGGGTATCTTCCATTCATTTGTCTTTTAATTTAATATTAAAAACAGAAAAATAAGAATACTGTTCCTTTTTTCATCTTTCAATAAAAAAAACAAGAATTATGCTTGATTTTACATTTTTACATTCCTGGCTAGAAAATGAATAAATGACTTGAACATTTTATCTCTGCATGTGGGCGGGAATAAACCGCCCCTTTCCACTGATTGGTCAACCAAACATTAAACCGTGCCATCATTAGTTCTTCCGCAGTTCTGCCCAGCATAAAACAGTCCTGCTGCTACAGTTGTATGCATTCTTAATGCATTTATTGCAACTATATTTGTTTTTCTTTTTCTAACTCTTGCTTGGTTCATTCGTTGAGTATGGGACAAAACATATCTAAACCAGTAGATTTTATGGTCAGAAATGATAAAGGTTATTGGACACAACCATTTGTTGATAATTTAGCCGGATGGTCTGAAAGCGATGTATTGCAAATTGACCAATATCCGAGATTCGGATCTTTTAAAGAAAATGATATGGAATTAATGAAATCCATGGTTAAAAAAGGTTGGGGTGATCCTCACTGGGATTATAAATATATGAGCGAATCGTATGAAATTTGGAAAAAAATGAGAATAATATGGACCCAAGGTCCCGAACGTATTAATAAAGCGAGCAAAATATCAAACGATGTGCCATCGACTGTAAAAACACCGCCACCTTATGATACAGCCATAATTACGGTCCAAAATAATGCTAAAACCAGTTCAAATTTATATCCTTCCTTATATCCCTTTGTGTCTTGTGCAACCCCTCCCCTTCCCATGAACAAAGAAACTGTACGCATGCAGGGTACAACTCAGCCGTTAATGGTTCAAGAAGGTCCTAGAATTATTCTTAAACCAGCAACAATGACTGACATTGATACTATTTGTAAAACTCTCCCGAACGCGACTAACTCTAACAAATTTGTAGATGTTTTGCGCTCACACACACGTTATGCACAATTAAGCGGCTCGGATTACAGATCGATCTTATTACGAGTTTTGGCGGATGAGGTTACTGAATCGTCTCTTATTGCAGAAATCCCTGCTTTAAATCTTGATCATGACGAATTAGATGGCAATGGTATACAACGTGATCCTCATGAATGTTGGTGGGCTGATCCAGAAAATGTCACAGAATTCTTTAAACAGGTAAAGAATTTTCTAGACACTCGTGCTCATGTATGTAGGGATCTAACCAATGCCACAAATACCAAGCAAAATAAGGACGAGACCGCATCTGCTTTTGTTTCTCGTTTTAAACGTGTGTGGGAAGAAGACGCTCGTATTCCGATAGGCGGTGACATGTCCTCACTGTTTATAAATACGTGTTTAAATAATATGAATCCAGATTTGGCATGTTTGGTTCGTGTAACGACTTGCAAATTTAATGCAACAAACTGTTGAAGATTTTTGCAAACTAATTTGTGAGTTAGATGCTTCTGGTGGGTTCACTTCATTTATGTTTAAACCGAAACAGGAAGTTATGTTTTCAGCTCCACAGCAACGAATGACTACTCCCTCTGTGTATTCCAAAATAATCCAACGGGGCGGTGCTCAGTATAATCGGGGCCCGCCTCTGGGAGTTCCTAAAATATCTGGAGTGTGTCATTATTGCGGAAAGGCAGGGCACTGGATAAGGGAATGTCGGCTGAAGCAGGCACATGAGAGTACACATATGCCTTAACAGACAAACCATTCTCAATCGCCACTTAATGACCGTAAATATGCTGCTCAATATCAGGTGTCTTGGATAAACAAGAAGGATAAACGAAATAAATCAAAAAATTAATAGGGATGCCCACAGAGCGATGTCAGTGCAGATGTACAGTCAATGATTTGTTTTTCTTTTAGCAATCGCACGGATGAATTACCCATTGTAAGTTTAGAAGTGAATGGGGTAGATTACTCATTTTTGATCGACACGGGTGCTACGTGCTCATCTATTTCTGATAAATTTTATGAAGGGCCGATCACAAATCGTACTATGCGCTCTGTTGGGGTTTCAGGAACTGACATTATTTGTGACACATGACACCTGCCATTGAGGTAGGGGTACTTAATCACCTGCCTTTATTTCACAAATTCGTAATTACTCCAAATTCACCATTGAATCTTTTAGGCAGAGATCTCATGCATAAACTTGGCATTGAAATTGTATTTTTAGACAGCTCTGTTAATTTCTCTTTGCTTTCAGATGTACCATATGCATCTGTGGATGTAATGCCATACTTCATGAGAAATAACGAACCACAACGATTTAAATACAACATTACAGAGGTAAACCCATTGTTGTGGTCACAGTATAAAGATGAATCAGGCTTCGTAAACATACCCCCTTGCAAGGCGAAATTGATCACACAGAAACCTGTGTACATGAAGCAATACCCATTGTCAACTGAAAAAATTGAAGCTATTCAACCGGTGATTGATAATTTCTTAAAACAAGGGGTTATTCCCCCACTCACTCACCTTACAATACACCAATCAATCCCATCAGAAAAGCTGACGAGACGAGTTGGCATTTAACACAAGATTTGAGGGCTATTAATTCATTAATAATTCCTCTGGCCCCGATTGTGCCTGATGTGCTGACTATTTTAAATTCTATACCACACAATCACACCTGTTTCACGGTGGTGGATTTGTGTGCAGCCTTCTTCTCCATCCCCGTTCATGCACATACTCAGCCGTTGTTTGCATTTACATTTAAAGGTGTGCAGCTTACCTGGACACGCCTTGCTCAAGGATTTGTTGATAGCCCTATTGTCTTTTCCGCTACGGTGAAACGTGTTTTGAACACTGTCACAAACCTGCCATCCACGGTTTGTGTGCTGAATTATACAGATGATATTTTAATATCCGCTGAAACTGAGGCTGATTGTTTGCAGGCTTCAATTGTTGTCTGCAATGTGCTTGCGAGTGCAGGATTTAAGGCCTCGAATGAAAAACTACAGTGGGTGCTACCCAAGGTCCATTACCTGGGTCACATCATTTCACCAGGACTGAAGGCCATTTCCGCTGAGATAAAGACTATGCGTACTCCTGAAACTGTGACACAGCTACAAAGTTTTTTGGGGTTGGTGAACTATTGCCATGCATGGATACCTGACTGTGCGTACCATGACAAAGGCCTACGATGTCTCATTCAACATGGAATGGGTCCGAGAGACTCGCTGAACTGGACTTCTGAAGCGGAAGAACATTTCAATGCATTAAAGATTGCTATCACATGCACTCCTGCCTTGGGGCTACCAGACTATTCCAAGCCGTTTCACTTACATGCGGGGGAGGCTGTGGGTGTTGCAATGGTTGACCCAAGAGCATGGTGACAAACCATGGTCCATGGTATAATTGAATGCCTTCGTGCTGTGGCTACAGCGGCGGAGATGGTTAGAATGGCTGAAAAAATAGTTTTATCGTATCCTTTGATTTATACACCACTCATCAGGTGGGTGTTGTTTTGCAAAATTTGAAAACACAGCACATGACGGCCCAGAGACGGTCTGGCTATGAAGCTACACTCCTAGCCACGGAAAATTTAATTATTAAGCCCACTTCAGTTTCTAATCCTTCAGTTCAATCGCTATATGGCTTATCCACATTGATCACTGAAGCTATACCTCATGATTGCATGAATGCTATTGAAAGCTCCACTTCGGCCAGGGTCAATCTGAAAGATACGCCCCTGGATGGGGAGAGCACTTATATATAGATGACTCATGATCAAGGCCATCTGACGGAGTGTATCTGTGTGGATATGCCATTGTGACACAGGAGGGTGAGAGGGTGGAGGCATATCGCCTGAACCATAACTCAGCACAGGCTGCGGAAATAATTGCATTAACAAGAGCCTGTGAGTTAACAAAAGGCAAAAGAGCCACCATTTATACGGATAGTAAATATTCGTACAGGGTAGTTCAAGACTTTGCCCAGACTTGGGTTAGGCACAATTTTCAGACATCTGAGGGCAAACCAATATCACATGCAGGGTTGGTGGTAGATTTATTACAAGCTGTACTGTTGCCATCTGAACTAGCTGTAGTGAAGGTCAAGGGACATGTGTCAGGAGATGAACCAGATGCTGTTGGCAACAGAAATGCGGATGAAATGGCCAAATGGGCAGCGGAACATGCAGAATTTTCCCCATATCAGAGAGTGCAGAATAGGGACGTAGAAACAATGATGTTTGTACATGCATTCCTGACATAGATTTGAAAATATTGCAAAGTCAACACACACAGTGAGACGTGAAACATTGGGCAGAAAACGGATGCGTACCAGATGCTAATAGTTTGATAAGAGATACAAACAGTAGAATAGCATTACCAAAACTGTCCTTGGTGATATTGATAAGACATTATCACGGCATTTCGCACAATAGCGCGTCTAAAGTTACACAAACAATTAATCGCCTGTATTGTATACAGGATACAGCTAAAATGGTCAAACTAATTTTAGACTCTTGATATGCGCCAAAACAAACGACACGTTACCTTTTCCAGAAGCGCCTTTTCAGTGCCTTCAAATAGATTTTTCTCATATGCAAGCAGTCGGAAATCTAAAATACATGTTAACTATCGTCGATAGGTCAAAATGGCCTGAAGTTTTTGCATGTGCCAAAGAGGATGTGAAAATGGTAGTGAAAATACTGTCGAAAGAAGTAATTCCGCGTTTCGGCATTCCAATGACCATCGAAAGTGACAATGGCACATCGAAAGTGACCAAACTATTGGCTAAAGCGTTGTCCATAGATTGGCACTATATATACCCTACCACCCACAATCATTGGGCGTAGTGGAACGAACTCATAGAACAATTAAAGATAAGATCATGAAAGCCTGTATGGAAACAAGCAGGAAATGGCCAAATGTGTTACCAGCCGTATTGGCAGAAATTAGAATGACCCCATCCTCAACGACAAAATACTCACCATTTGAGATTTTAATGGGTAGACCTTTCCCGACCCCTTGGGTCAAAGGTCGCGCAGGCGTTTCTTCCTTAGGAGACATGGAGGTGATCCTGGATGACTACGTGATTTCCCTTATTGATAAACTGAATTCTGTGTGTGCTGATGTTTCTCCTTCTCTCCCTATTCCATCAGATAAGCCCACCCATAATTTCGTTCTAGGCCAACAGGTGCTAATTCAGAGTCTGAAACCAGTCACCGTGGGGGAACCAAGATATTTGGGGCCAGCTGTAGTCATCGCAGTGACCAGGACTGGAGTGCTAACTGATCATCAACCGCAGTGGATTCACGCATCCAGGCTGAAACATCTATCAACATACGCATTACCAATTGACACCGAAGGGCCTAAGAAGCTTGCCCAAAGTGTGTGACAGGGCACTGGTGAGAGGGCTTGTGCCAGACAGAAGATCCTCGCTCTTTTAGGGGGCGAGGGTGTCACCTGTCGGCTGAACGTAGGGCCTGGACAAACTTTTGCTCCATTAATAGCTTCCCGATCACCTCTGAAGGTTCCCCTGTTACACATTTGGGTCTAAATTGTCCAACATGTCAATTATATGTCTACTATTAATCAATTAGGTTAATAGATGAAGATGATTCATGGTTAGACCATGACGATCCACCACACTCATATGTAAATGTAAATATTATATGCTACAAACATGTGGTGGAGATTGGCTAATTACACCGTAAAGACATGTGACATGAAAGGTATTTGTTATGTATGTGTTATTATTGGCGATATTTGTTGTACTTATGTTCCAGATAATGATGCAGATGGACATTTGATAGACCAAGGGATCAAGAACATCACCAAAGCAGTTGTTGAGATGACAATCCGAGAGAGGAATAGAGATGATTGGGACTGGAGTTTGAGTTTTTCCAGCCTATTCCAGAAAATCGAACATTGGCTAATTTTAATCGTCATAATTATTTCATGCATTCTGGTTTTGCTTTGCTTATGGCCCTGTATTATGGCTATGATTCGCCGTGCATTGAAATCATCTTTAATTGTGATTATGAAAGGTTACCATGTTGCCCAGGCAAGACCAGGAGACAAGGTGACCACGAACCCGAATGTAATGTAAAGTCAGAGATAAAAACATCTGTTCAGACCAGACGGGATCTTTAGATTAGGACTTTTTAATTTTAATTTTACTGTTTATCATTAGTGTGGAAAATTTACTGCTAAGTCATAAATGACTTAAAGGGGGCAACTGTTAGATTTAATTTCCGCATAAGTGAATACAAAGCTACATAAATGGTAAAGAGCTCGCTGGTTATGTGGCTCCTGGCTATAAGAAGAGGAGGTCGCTTGACAGGTGGCTCCTGGCTATAAGTAGAGAAAGAATACATTCATTCTGTGTCTGTCATGCTATGTTTTTTGTACCTTATTTGGTCATTTAGTGAACCCCCTGGACATACAAAACTCTCCGGTATCATATATAAAGGCATGCTTGTCAAGAATAAATTGAGTTCAAAAGCCATGATGCCCCTGTGTGTCTTGTCTTGGTTCTCCCATATCTGTTGAAGACTTCATTCACAACATCCAACCTATATTTCTGATTTGATTTAGAAGTGATCCAAAACACAGAAAGAAAACTTAGTTCATAAAGGGACTGAAGTTTTACAGGAACTGTTTTCTTATTTTTTCTATTAAATAAAAAAACGAATGAACGGAAAATGCCCTGATTAGTACTTTCTGTAAATTTAGTATTTTTTATGCATGTTCACATGTGTAAATAAAAGAGCAGTAATTATGTATGTTGTTCTTTTTTTTAACGCAGCTTATCATTTTTACAAAAACATTTTATACATTTATTTTTGGTCCTGTAAATACATTTTTTTACACAAACACAAATAATTATATACATTACTCAAAGTCATTTTTACAACTATTTACAACGTAACTTAGGTTTGACATCAGAAAAAAACAACATAATTTTTAAGCCCAGCCCTGCAAATCAATGGCAAACTGCCTCCAGGTCTTTAGTAGGTGAATTACATGGTGGCGAATGACCACCACCTCCTCAGAGACTTGGACAATAGGGTGGACAGTGAAAAGAGACATGCCAAACACTCTGTTGACCACTCTGTATGATGTACCACTGGCCAGACCAATAAGAAACACAGGGGTCTCGATTGTGGCACTCCATCTGTTTTTTGCATTAATTTCTTACAAGATCCAGCAGAAATGTCAGGGCCTCCCTGCTCAACCGGCTGTGTTTCAAACCCATAAAAAAAAACGCGTCCAGCACTGGCACATTGAGGTTTATCAGAGTAATTAAGCAGGAAAGAAGGAAAATAAAAATAATTTAGAGCTATGAAAAAATTATTGGTAGGGGTGAGAGAAAAAAAATCGATTTGCCTAACTATCGCAAATCTTTTTAAAACGATTTTAAAATCGATTGGTTTACCTCATAATCTATTTTTATTTCATTATTTAATTATTCCTAAGAGGTGGTGGGGAGAAGTTAGCGCTTTGTAATTTCAACAGAAGGTGAAATGTATAGCTGTGTTCGACTTGGAGCAGCACCGCGCAGACAATCAGTGTATGACATCTAAGTACTGTGACAGCGATCCGAAAGCATGCGGAGTCATTTGTTCTCTGTAGCTCTCGCGGTGCTTTGATGTCATACAACGATCGTTCTGCGTGCGCAGTGCCGCTTTAATTAGATGACGTCATATACATTTCAAGCCGGCGCGAGAAAGCAAAACCATGACGGAGGCAGAGGATCAAACCTCTTCCAGAATTTTTTCTTTACCTTCATGTTTTGAATCCCAACTGCCGGGAAAACCTAGCAGGCAAGGCAGGGCTGGACAAGGCTGGACAGGGCACAGACGACATCTAACATTAGGTAACGAACCCACACGGAACTGCAAACACAAGGAGATTATAAAGGGAGCAAATGATGAGGGTAACGAGGGAAAACAGCTGGGGAAAATGAATCAATAAACAGGTAACAAGATGGGTGGGGTCAAGACAAATTGACATGAGAGCACGTGGCACACAGAAAACTAGGACAGAAGCCACGTGCTCGCACAAAACAAAAACACTAGCACATGGCCAGCAAACTATTCACCAGCCATGTGCAAAACAAGACACGAACACGCAGCTAATGAGAAAACTTACATAAGCCACGTGTTCACACAAGACATGAGAACACGAAAGCACACAGCCAATGAAAAACACCAGCTGTGTGCAACACAGCACAAGATATAACATAAATGCACGCAGCCGATAGAAACACGAACTCGAGACCGCGGACTCACACAATGACAGAAAATGGAGCGCGAGGGTCCGAACCCCGACACGAACCGAGTGCCGGGATCTAAACACCACGCTCCACACAAAACAATCGAGCACACTCGAAGCCGTGCGCTCACATGAAAACCCGGACATGACGAGAGTATCAGGGCTCTGTCACAAAACCATGAATAACACTAGACCGAAGTGACAGAACCCCAACAGGTTGTTGTGCTGTGGAATACAATGTTTCCCATACATCGATTTATTTGTGGCGGGACCTATCACAATATTAAAACTGACTGCCACAAATAGATTTTGCAAAAGGCTTTGACTTCATCAAATAAACATGAGCACTGCACGTTTAAAAATCGAAACACGGTGCAGGTGATTTTATATCCCTGTATCTCTGAAGGAAACCAACTGTCTTCAGAAAATCTTCAATGTCATTTTAATTTAATCTTGCATGTAATGAGTTTTTAAAATAGTATTTGTGAGCATTTGTACAGTCATTACTGGGGACACCTCTATCTCTGCCACTCCAAAAGATCCTCCTGCTGGCAGAGAATGAATTTGCATTTTCAATAAGCCCATCTGATTTACGCAGCAAACATATTTTGCTTGTTATCAGAAATAATCAACTGTAGAGGGACTTTGCTGTTGTTATTGATTTTTTTGCGGAAGGCTACTGGAAGTTGAGTTTGTGCCACAAAAGCACACATGCACAGTAACATTTGTTTATGTTGTTACCGTTGAAACCATCTATATTCCTAATGGCAATTTTATGATTTGTTTACGTATATACTACACATTTTATTTAAAATTTATATCACAGAATATGGCAGAAAATACTGTATATTTTATAGTTTCTATGGCTATTGTAATAAATTCTATGTCACTTATCACTGCGTCATCCAGATACTTTATTTTTTACCTGGAGATGACTTGAAAAACACATACCATTGTCACAAGCATGCATGTGTCGTCTTCGCATTTCTTTATTAAGCTTAGCTACAAAGATAGCTGGATGCCTTGTGTTAAAATTAGGGATTTCCTGGCACACCATAAATTATGAGTCGTTTTGGACTTTCTGCACGAGCTCACCCACCGGATTCAAGTATTATAATCAAATATGCCTAATGTTGTTTTTTTATACAAAGTTGTTTGGATTTTATCTTTGTCCTCTCTATTGGACTTATTGCCTGGATCTTTAGTCTGTATTTCCTATGTTTAGCCTTTTTTTTTTAAACCTGTGCAAGCATTTGGATTCGCCCTTGCACACTGGTTGCAGTATTAAAAATTGTTTCTTTTTTCATTCATCTTATATTTCTGTAATCAAAATGTTACATTATACAATTGTCAAATTTAAAGACAATTTCAGGTGCAGCTTATGTGCCACCTCTGTGGTGAAAAGATGGAAAGGCTTTGGTTGATATTGATATAATTTAATCGGTTATAGCCTATAACTGTCACGGTGCACACAGCAGGAATGAACAAGGAGACGAGGATATAACTCAAAATAACTTTAATGTAGACAAGGCAGGGTAGATACACAGGAACACCGGGAATAACAAGTAGATCAGATAAAAACTAACTGAACATACAGGTCGTAAATACAAGGGATAATTAATACACACAGCTGGATGAAATCATAATCAAAATTAAGGACAGGAAACAAACCAAATAAGGATACAAGAGGCGGGAACACATGACACAGGACTGACAATAACGTTGTATTAATCTAATTTAATTTACTGACTAAATAGAATAAAAAATAAAAAAATCCAAAACAAGGTTAAATTAAAATAAATAAAAAAAATTGAGGGGGAAAATATTGCCCATTATGGGAAATTGCCCATTACTGATAGATGGTAATACATTTAGAAATACATCCACTCATCCACTCGTTCACGGGACTCCATTAGGAACACCATCAGTGCGTGCACGGTGATGTGGTGAAGTATCCTTTAATGTTCGTAGCTATCCAATTTCGGAGGATAGAAGCATAATGTGAAGGTTGCATTTAACCTGCACCTCAGGCATCCACTGATTTTTGGAACCAACTGGCCAGCCTTTAGTCATTAATTGGAATATTTATGTGTGGGTGTCTCTTGGAAAAGGGAAAAGCAGGGAATGGAGGCAGTCACGCAGATGGGAGAGTTTGAACCGAAACTGACCGGATTTGAGCCAGGGGAACCGAATGCTGTCGAGAGGCTAACCCTCACGGAGCATGATGATTTCCCCCTGGAGCAGTCTCAGGATGAAATGCTGAAAAATGCATTTGATCAGGTCTGCTCTATTGACAAGCAACTTCTCCAGTCAGCTCGACGACCTTTTTGTTCTTATTTTGCTATTTTAAAAGAAAGGTTGTATCAAGTCAATATACAACTCAGTTGTTGGTACCAAAAGCCATTGGGAAATGCTTTTCCAGGCAGCTCATTGTAATTTCATGGCAGGACATTTGGGACAGGCAGCAACGTTAAGTCATTTAATGTGCACAGGTGGTGTACTGGCTTGTCGTGAATGTCAGTTAGTGAATCCCCTAGCCTGGCCAAAAATGCCGTAGCACCCTCTTCCGCTCATGCAGGTCCCCTTTGAGAGAATTGGCATGGACCTCATCGGGCCATTAGAATGGTCTGCACAGGGCCATTGCTTTACATTAGTTCTAGTGGATTATCCAACACAATACCCTGATGTAGTTGGGCTCCACAACATTTCTGCAAAAAGTGTAGCAGACGCCATGTGTTTTATAATCTCCCAAGTGGGAATCCCAAAAGTTATTCTAACTGATCAAGGCACGGCATTTATGTCACGTACATTACGCAAATTATTGGCCATTAAATTGGTTCGCACAAGCATCTGTCACCCACAAAGGGATGACCTGGTGGAATTTAATCATACGTTGAAAACCATAATTCGAAAGTTCATTCATGAAAATGTCAAAAAATGGGGACAAATGGCTGGAACCCCCTTTTTGTTCGCTGTGCGCGTCCCGCAAGCCTCCACAGTGTTTTCCACCTTTGAGCTTATTTACGGTGGGATTTGAGCTCCATGGTTTTTTTGATGTCCTGAGAGAGGCTTGGGAGGAGGGACCATTGGACAGCAAAAACTAAATTCAAGATTCTGTGTGGATTATCGCAAGGTGAATGCAGTGTCGAAATTCGATGTCTATCGAATGCCGCAGGTTGAAGAATTGCTTAATCGACTGGGTACAGCTCTCTTTATTCGACACTGGACTTCACAATGTTGTTTGGATTACACCAACTTGTTACACTTCCTTTCAGGTTGTTTGGGGCACCGGCCACTTTTCAGCATCTCCTGGACAGAATCATCCGGCCGCATGCTGCCTATATCGTTGCCTATCTGCCTATCATCATCATCTACAGTCAGGATTGGCAGCGTCATATGCTGCCTCTATGGGCCATCCTGCAAGCGCTGAGAGGGGCCGGGCTAATGGCCAACCTGAAGAAGTGTGCGATTGGGTGTGTGGAGGTATCTGTGCTTCCTGGTGCTGGCGGGATATTTTTAGAAGGTTTTTACCTAATTATTTGGACCTCATCAGCCCCTTGACTCACTGAAAAAGAAAGCACCAGATCCGGTCCAGTGGACAGAGACCATGTACAGCACAGTTGAATAGGAGTGTTTCGGTGTTCTCATCCTCTGGTATTATTTTCTGGGATGGAAATTCACTCTCTGTCCGGACCACGTACCCCTGCAAGTGGATCCACTGCATGAAAGATCAATACGCAGGTCAGGTATCTGGAGTTACAGCCGTTTCAATTCAAGGTGATCCACAGGCCGGGGGCGCAGATGGCTGTGGCTGACATCCTCTTCAGGAAGGGGGGCGTGGGGAGCTGCAAGCCGGAGTGCTCCCCGACCTGAGTTGGGTGGTGGTGGTATGTAGTGAGGGGGGTGTGGTTCAGCAAGGTCTGCAGCGGGAGAGAAATTCAGGAGACAAGCCATGAGTAAGTAGGTCAATTGCAAAATGACGAACACCTGTGTCTGATTGTAATAATTGGCATGGAGAGGACCGTATAAAGAGCAAATGGAGAATGGGGAAAAGTTGAGAGAGATGGGACAGAGAAATTGTGCATGCTTCCCCAGGCTGAGTGAGGGAGAAATCTAAGGAACTGAGTAATTTTGTGAACTGGGATTGTTTTGGAAGTGCAGAAAGTGTGATTTTTGTTTTGTACCTCTGATTTTCATTGAATTTTGTCACACTGGGCATGTTGGATATTCAGCCTAATTTTTTGTGTAGTTTATATAAATGTGGTATTACAAATTGGCATCTCAAACAAGATCAACTTTTTCATCAAATGATGACATAAAAGTATCATGTCAATGAGGTCAATCACTAAAACAACAACACTACTTTGAGGAACAGGTACCACTTTAGTATAGGGACAAATTCTCAATAATAATTAGTTGCTTATTAACGTGCCTATTATTAAATTATTAGCCGTTCATAAGTACTTATAAAGCAGATATTCTGTATGACCATATTCTACATCCCCAATTTTACCCAATACTTAAACTTAACAACTACCTTACTAACTATAAATAAGCAGCAAATTAGGAGTTTACTGAGGCAAAGGTCATAGTAAATGGTTTGTTGATAGTAAGAATTGAACTTTAAATAAAGTGTGACTGAGGAAAAAATTGCATGCAGATTAAACTGACAATTGTCACGGATCTGTCTGTCCTCCTACCCAGGCAAACACTACACACGCCCGCACCTGATTTCACCTGAGCCCCAATCAAGCGCACCTGCACCTCATCCTCATCACCCCAACCTTCATAAACACCAGCACCAGAGCACTTCCTCGTCCAGTCTCGTCTCGACTTTGTTGGACTCTAGCACCAATCCGCTCTATTGACTCTGTTCATATTTGTGAGATATACTAACCTTCTGTGTCATCCCCAGTGTGTCTTCCTCATCCTCTGTCCTCCTCCTCTCGGATCCATCCTCCTGTTCCAGTCCAGGATTCCCCGCGTTTGTCTCCTTCCACGATCTCCTGGAACTGGAAGGATACCATCGGTCTGATCTGCTCATCACCCTTGAAAGTATCATCATACCCATTACTCACCTGCTTCCTGCTGTTCATCTTCATACTGTCATTAAAACGTCACCTATTAACATCTCCCTCTGTGTCTGTGAGTCTTTCCATAACAACAATATAGTTTTGCTTTATATTCATGTGTTAATCTGTCTCTTTCTTTTTGACACATAAACTAGTAATGAGTGTGAACAAAGCAATCTTAAAACTTATTAGGTATGAGCAGATAAAGTGTATGCTTTTGTTTTGTAAATCAAGCCCCTCTGAGACAAGTTTAGCATTATTCTGTGTGTTAGTACACTGGTAATAAAAAAACACAGTCAAGAAGAAAGCTTTGTTGGTCAGAGTTTGAGGAAATTGTGATGCTTAAAGTAGTAGCTAAACTACAGAACCTGTCAAACATTAAGAGCCATCACACTTCAAAAACATATCCTTTACACAGCAACAAAAAACTCCTTCAGATGTGAGAACGCTATAAATCATAACCTTAAATTACCTCATGGGGCAGGAATATTACTTTATCTCTGTCCATTATGTAAAGTCAACCTGTATCTCATAAGCTTTTGTCTGTGATCAGTGAGTGCTATATTCCAAAGGGGGCAGACTAAGCTTAAAGAGCTGAATTTAACCAACCTAATTATCACGCCTTAAATAGTACCAGGGGTGAAATCTGATTGAAACAACTGCAGACTCAATTTATATCCTGACAAGTGAACAAGTGTTAATATGCTGTTTTTCATGATAATACCTGATAGTATATTGAAGAAACCGCTCAACTCATAACAATAAGGCAGTATAAAGTATTACAAAAATGAATTGCAGTGGGATTTTGAGATGGAGCAAATCATTTTTTTTCAATTGTGATGTTATGAAAATCTTTCAAATGAATGTGTTTGCTAGCTCTGTGGAAAATGGAGAAACTGTCTCTCCTAATATGACAGGGTAAAAGAACTGACACAATTTTCTATTTCTGATCCACGACTATTTTCAAAATGAACTCTCAAAATAATCACAGCATTTTGCAACCCAAACTCTCCTACATACAACTCACGTCGACTACCCCCTTAAAACCAGCCTTTTCCCATGAGATCCCTGTGTGAAAATGATCCATATTGTTGTCATTGTTGTTTTCATTGTTATTGTTGTTCCAACAAGATTTCCCATAGCTAGTGCCCCCCACCCTAGATTGGGGGATCACTTCCTGGGGAGAAAAATTTATGTCCAGGCACTGGGGATAATCCATCATGTAGCGAAAGCGGAGGTCACACAGGGGATGATCGCAGGTCTCTTTTATGCAAATGCTTTTTGCACAGTGCAAAAGCTGTCTTTATTACTTTACCAATGTGGTCGTTGAATATAAGAGTGGAATCAATGAGAACACCAAGATTGCAAACTTTAGTGGAGGGCATAATCAGGAGGGAAAACCATTCAAGGGCTGTGTCAGTAATTCCAATTGCTGAAAGCCGTGAGAGGAGTATATCATGACAAACAGTGTCAAAAGCTGAGCTGAGGTCTAACAGAAGGAGAGTGCTAAGAGCACCCGAATCAGAAGCTAAGAGAAGATCATTAAGAACCTTAACCAGGGCTGTTTCCGTACTGTGTAATGGGCGAAAGCCAGACTGGAAGGGCTCGTAGAGGTTGTGTGCAGTTAAGAAGGCCTGTAACAGGGAGGCAAAAACTTTTTCTAATATCTCAGAGAAAAAATTTAAGCTCGAAATAGGCCTATAGCTACTTAAAGAAGATGGTTCGAGACCATGCTTTTTAAGAACTGGAGTGAAAGCAGCAATCTTAAGCTTAGATGGTACTGTTCTGGATGCCAATGACGTATTAAAAAAATGAGTGATGTGTAATGACAGAGCAGGCAAGCAATTCTTCAGTAAAGAAGTAGGCGCAGGATCAAGAAGACTGGTAATGGTATTAGACAGCCTGATTAACTCATCAACCACTGTGGGGGCAATAGAGTTAAAATTAGGGAAACTATGAGCATGGCATAAAGAGAGAAGTTCAGTAGTGGGGGCAGAGGTAGGGTGTAGACAGGTATAAGAAGCTTTTCTCTGAAAAAAGTTCAGGAAAGCATCACACATTTGATCAGAGCCCTCAAGAGAATGACAGAGGATCAACCAACTTCCATACATGATAATAATGAATAATTATTAAGCTCAGATGAGCTTTATTTGTCACATACACAGAGTATAATCAGCAGTGAAATGTGTTTTCTGCACTTAACCCATCCAAGTGCACACACACTTGGAGCAGAGGGCAGCCAGGCAATGCGGCACCCGGGGAGCAGTTGGGGGTTCGGTGCCTTGCTCAAGGGTCTCACCTCAGTCGTGGATAATTCCTGCCGGAGCCGAGTTTCGAACCCACAACCTCGAGTTACAAGTTCGACGCTCTATCCATTAGAGCCATGACTGCCCCCTATAAACTATCAAAGATTTAGTAACCGGTTTTGGAATATAAAAAATCACAAGAAAATTAAATCAGTTTATGATCAGAGATACCTATGTCAGAGCCTTTAGAGGCAATAATATCAATACCTGTGGAGCAAACCAAGTCCAGTGTATGGCCATGTAAATGAGTTGGAAAATCAATATGTTGCTGCTGATTAAAACAATCAAGGACAGACATGAACTCTAGAGCATGAACAGCATCAGTATCAACACGAATATTGAAATCCCCTAGCAATAGCATAGCTATAGATTGGACAGAAGCAATTGTTAGCAATTCACACAAATCTGATATAAATTGCATGTTCGTTTTAGGAGGAATATACACCAGTATTATGAGCAGTGAAGAGTGACTAGTGATTTGAAATGCCAAATATTCAAACGATGTCACCTATTGGAAAGGAGATATATCAATATGAAGACTCTGGCGATAGACCACCGCCAGGCCCCCACCCCTGCCTCAAATTCAGGGCTTAGTCAGAGAACTGAAACCAGGAGGAGAGAGCAGATTAATTTCAACAAATTCATTAGATGCTTGCCAGGTTTCTGTGAGCATCAGCATATCACAGTTATTGTCAGAGATGATGTCCCGAATAAACGTTCCTTTCCCAGTTAGAGACCAAGTATTTAGTAGGGCAAAATTACCACATTGCTTCACATTCTTGCTAAGCACAGTGACATAGCTGGTCCTTTCTAGTTGCCTTAGTGATGATAAAGAAACGCTGCGATGTATATGCGTAAAGGACGACTTCCATATGCTTAAATCTACGTTAGATAGAGAGAATTGAAGCAGGTGAAGAGCAGTTAATGTTCAGGAGTCGTTTAGGTGAACGATGGATATAGCAGGGCCAACAAATAAATCCCTTCATTTTACACAGTCCATATGTGACAGGATCCAGACAGAAAAAAAAACTGTTCAAATGATGCAGTTGCGCCGATGTGTAACAAAATTTCATTTGAATGGAAAACAGCAGTGATAACAGAAAAACACAAGAGGCCATCAGTCACACAGCCAAACCAGATTTATTTGAGAAGATTTTTTCATGCATGACTCGAAGCACCACATTCACCACAACGATACACGTTCTGTCACATTCGTTTGGCTAAAGTGGTGCTACGCAGCCACATTTCACTGTGCTTCACGAGCCCTCGGCCAGAATCTAACTTTGTGGGTTAATTCTGGGCACTACTGGTGGGTTGGGTTTCTAACTTCTCGCCCTGTGTGCCACTGTCTGGCCTGGCTAACATGGGCCAGTGTTGTGTATTCTACACCCACTCACCAGTAGTCCCCAGAATAAACCCACAAAGTTAGATTCGGGCTGAGGGCTCGTGAAGCACAGTGAAATGTGGCCGCGTAGCACCACATTAGCCAAACCCAAGACAAACGGTAGACAATACCAGGCACAATGAATTAGTGAGAAAGTGAAGACTCACTCACCGACACTGTCAAGCGATAAAAACAAACCATCAATCCGGGAGAGGTCTCGCAGGAGTGTGAGGCATGTAGCAGGTTAACATCCAACAGAGGACAGTCCGGAGAACGATAAGTGAAGATGATGTTCACAAAAAAAAAAAAAAAAGGTAGACGAACAAAAAGTAGAAAAGTAGACAAAAACTGGTGAAGAGCGAAGAGAATCATTTATTTACATAAATGTAAATGACATCCCAAATTTTCTGAAGACAGTTGGTTTCCATCAGAAATGCAGTGATATAAAAACATCTGCACTCGTTTTCGATTTTGAAACATGCAGTGCTCATGTTTATTCAACAAAGTCAAAGCCTTTTGGAAAATCTATTTGTGGCGGTCAGTTCGCACACAATTGGAGCAGTGGGCAGCCAACACTGCGGCGCTGGGGAGCAGTTGGTGGTTTGGTGCCCAAGGGTCTCACCTCAGTCGTGGACAATTCCTGAGACCCTTGAGCAAGGCACCAAACCCCCAACTGCTCCCCGGGCACCGCAGATTAAGCAAATTACTTACTAAGCAAATTAAATCGGTATCAACAAAATTAATATTTGTAATGCAGAGAAAACACAGAATTTTCATCTGAAGTGACATTTAGATGTAACTGTTTAATGCAAGACATGAATGCATTCAACCTGAAGTTACAAATGCAGAAATAATGTTTTGATAAATTAGACAAAAAACGTTGAATACTCAATATATATATTAATTCTATATTATATATGAATATATATTTTAAAATATATATATATATATATATATATATATATATATACATATATACATTTAAAGTATCATATATATATATATATGATACTTTAAATGTGAAAATAAGACCACCAGTAGGGGGCATCGGGTCACTCTTAATAAGCGATTGTGATTGAACTGAAAAATGTAAACCATTGATTCATTCAGGAACAAAATGTTGCTCAGAGACACAAAGCTGTACTGTGGTGGCTGTTTGAAATTATTTATGTTGCACCATATTGCAAAAAACTGGCAATATTGTGTCTAAAAGTATCTTAGTCTTATTTAACTTGTTGTTTATTAAACTGTTGTAAAAATAAAAATCTATATGTAGTCTTGCTGATTTTTGGAGAAAAAATGGCACTCTTTGTGTGATATTAACTATATGAAATTATATAAATGTATACATTTTCTGTCCCTATAGCTTCAATTTTGTGATCATTCTAAATGCATTTTAACAGACTGAATCATGCATAGTCTAATTCACAAGACTTTACGGCACACTGTAGGAGTGTTTTGAAAAATACCCAATAATGTCAAATTGCACATAATTAAAACAACAATTACGATATTATCACAAATGAAATATATCGCACACCCTGTCCTGCAACCACTGCATTTTTGGCTAATTAGTGCAAAACCTCTTCTTAAACTTTCAACTTAATTTTAACCACCCATGGAACAATGCAAGTTACCTTACCTGCATGCTTGCGAAGGTTTGATGTCGAGATTTTACAAGCTGCTAGTTTGGTCTCCCTAGGCAAACATAGCTTACACTACATAATAGAGCTTAAATATGGCCTGGGGCCCGTACTTCATACCTTGCTTAATACATCTGAGATTATTTGAAAGATGCCAGATCTTCGGGGTCATATGATGTGATTTCAAGTTTTCCTTTCTCTTTGGAGTGTTACAAGCTGTTTGTGCAGGGATAAGATCCCTGAAGTTGCAAAGACTAAAGTCTCAAAACCAAAGAGATATTTTTTATAAAATGTACGACTCGACCATGCCCCCCTAAAATGGCTCATTCAATCACGCCCCCACATGTCTACATCACGATGTTGGAAGATTTGCAAAACACGTGGTGGCTTTTTCTGTGAAGAATCGCTCTTGAATTATTGGGGTTTTGATGCCAGAAGAGAGATTGTATTATCATTAGAAAAGAAGGCAGAGAAAACTCTGCAGATAGATCTCCCGAATATTTTTCTTTATCCTCTTTAAATGTTTTTTCCTTTAGGCGTGTTCAATACATTTCATACATATGCATTTTACCTTCTTTGGCTGTGTTTCTAGTCTGCTACCAAGATGCAAACAGGAGACCTTAATTCTATGTTCCATGAAAGTAAGGGCCCCCTCATATATTTCGTGTGATTTCAAAACAGGACATGCAGCCTCACCATATTTCCGCATGTTCCATTCATGCAGGCCTCTACACACAGGCAGGTACCATATTATATTAGTAGAATATCTTGATACATAAATGGTTATATTCACTTTGATTATACTTAAACAAATCATATTTTGATCAATTTAACCCTTCGACAAACACCGCTCAAAGTATAAGCAATGAAAGAAGGCAGAACTATTATTCTCGCTGTAGTATTGTTGCTGCCTCCGGCACCATGTCGTGGAGACGCTGTGTTTTGTTGTGAAAGCGAAAGTACTTTGTTTGGGCTTCCAAAAGAGGACACAACTAGAACTGCAGCACATTTTACAGAGGACTATTTCCTGAACCTGGAAGAGTAGCCTACAATGCTGACTTGCTCAAAGGCTGTTTCTATAAAGTGGGTAAATTCCAACTTTGCAAGGATAGTCTGGCGCTTCTGACTCATAGCCTGTAAGTACATTTTCTTATTTAAATAATTTGCCACTGATGATTCAAATGTGAGCTTTGAGCAGTGTAGAGTAGTGCTTGTTGTTTGTCCTTTCTACGATCCCTAATAAAGACATGGTAATGTTCACGTGGCGCAATGCAACGCAACACGTAAAAAGACAGTAAGTCACTATAATCAGTAATTATGTCCCCACTGGATGCAACAAACGCCTAATTTAAAATGGGTTATATTGTTTTAGTCTCGTCGCGCCGGGACACGACATCACCACATGGTATGGTGCGTACCATTTCCATCTCACATTTGAGGATTTCGGCCAATCACAATGCACTGGATAGCTGTCCAATCAGAGCACACCTCTCTTCTCAGAATAATGAGCTTTGTAAAAATCGTTTTAGAAAGGCAGGCATAGAGGAGCAACAAAAATGTACACTATGTGGAAAATAATGTTTTTTGAACCTTAAACTGCATAAACATATTGCATTACACCAAATACACAAAATAATATTTAGCAACGTCATATGACCCCTTTAAAGGTGCCATATAATGCATTGATACAACATTTTTAATTGTTCTCTGTTATGTACATCTCCAGAAATGATTTAAATGTCCATTTACAACCTTAGGATTTTTTTTCCTAGAATGAAATGGTCTGTTATTATCTCATTTGGAAGAGTCATGAATAATAATGTCGAGCTCTGCTCTGCTTGGCTGTTTGACAGTGCGGCTCAATGTTGAGCTCCGCTCTGCGGCTCATTTCAGTAGCTCACACAGCAGGAAGGAAACACAGGGAAAATATATATTTCAATACTTTCTCGCACAGTTATATCGTTGGGTAATTATACTGCAAATAAAATGCAGGCATCAGGGAGCTGCTATTAATATGCTGGGCATTGAAACTGCTTTCGAATGCATGATCGCTTTTTAGTTTCAATTTCGAGATTCGTGATCGCACGTACTCTGTTTATACTAATGAGCGGCAGTACTTACCACACACTTCACAAGATCAGATGCTTCCATCAGCCTCAGTCATCTCTCTTTACTCTGTTTATGTGGTAAGTCACATCGTATTTACTGTAATGTAACAGGCTACCCATAGCAAGAAGCTACCATGTCCCTTTAGTGGCTCCCGTTAACTTATTAGAACACTTTTCGTGCCTTTCTGAATACAGACACCAACCCATCCCTGCACTTCATATCCCCTGCACAGCCTGAAACATAAAATGTATTTCCATGATCTGACATTTCTACTGTTGTCCCCGCTTTTTTTCTTCACCATACCTGCATAAATTCGGATGATTCGGCTGTGCAGGTTTAGCTGGCGGCTGGCCTAGAACATGGGCGGGTATATGCAAATGTTGGGGGCCTAACTATTAGTGATCCCAACTGTAACGTCACAGTCGGTGTCATGATTTATATTATTTGTACATGCTTTAAAATTGTATTTTAATGTTGTAATTGGCAATTCATTTAATTGTATCTTTGAAACAGATTTGTTACATGACAGCATTGATTAAAGTTTCTTAAGGGACAATATCAAGGTATCTCTTATTATTATTATTATTATTATTAAGCTCAGATGAGCTTTATTTGTCACATACACAATTATACGGAGTATAACCAGCAGTGAAATATGTTCTCTGCATTTAACCTATCCAAATGCACACACACCTGGAGCAGTGGGCAGCCGACACTGCGTGCGGCACTATCATCTCCTACGCTCCATCAAGCCACTCCCATAATAGCTGTCACCACTCAAATTAATGCATGGCTCATATTAACTGTATAGCATGTGTGTAAGACTCCAATACAATTATAAAGTAATTATTTTGAATAAATATTTATTCAAAATAAATATTTATTTATTTAATAAATAATATTAATTTCTAAATTATTATTATTATTTTGTATGATTTTAAATTACTGTCCCTGCATCAGTAGGGTACTCCTCTAATAAAGTAGCAGTGGCTGGGACAGATTTTAAGTATAAATTCTGCATAAAAAGATCTAATCTAATCCTGTTTACATTAAATAAGCCTACTCCCAAGCAGGTTTAATCTTACGGACCTGATGCTATGACAGCAACTCTAGCATAGTACCTCAACTATAGTAGCCAAGCTACTATAAAACCTCCCAAGGCGGTGTCCATTCATGAACTCATAGTCTGTCCTGTCACAGCCAAGGAGGGAGTTCATGAACTCACTGCCTGTCCTGTTATAGCTGCTGTTAACCTCTCTGAGCTCTTTTTTCTGGCCCCTCTGCTCCGCCCTGGTGGCTTACTGCTCTGCCTTGGCTTCCTGCTCCGCCGGCTCAGACCTGGTGGCTTTCTGCTCCAGATTGACTCCCTGCTCTGCCAGCTTTGCCACTACCCCATGGCCCAGGTCTACCATTACCTTACTTCCCAAGTCTGCTAATGATCCATACCCCAGATCCACCAGTTCTTCGTGGTTCATGTCCACCGTTCCACAGTTCAAACCTGCTACTACTCCATGGTTCATTGTTCCACAGCCTAGGTCTGCCATTGCCCTATGATACTGGTCCACCACTGCTCCCAGCTACTTGAGATGCACAGAGATTTTCAGATAAGGGATGTTTCTGATTGCACACACAAGACGCAGGGCCTAAAATTAACACTCGCCAAGCTCCAAATGCGAGTAAAATCAGCATTGGCAAGTACATGTAACAGTGTCAGTCGCCAGTTGCCAGGTGGGACTTTTATGAAATATAATAATGCAATGTAGTGAGAACAACAGCCCATTTTTAAAGAGATTCGCTGTTTCTGACGTAAGCGAGTAAAATTGTCTTTTCAGAAGACAAGATCATCGTGATTAGTTGTTCACAAGCGAAAAGATAAGGTCTGAGCAGAGTGATGGCCAGCTTGTCCCTAGACACGGTTCTAACAACTTTTACCTGAGAAGATTTTACTGCTTCATTTCGGAAGATTAACTTTTTTCTTCATAACCCCAGAATGTGACGACACATACCTGGGGTTACACTGCCCAAACGGTGCATTGAAGTGGTTTGAAAGGTTGCTCGCCTCATTCGGCTGTCCACAGCCGCTTTAGCGCAACCAAAAGCGCTTCAACGGACGAAGACACACACGATTATGTCAAAACATGCTGTTTTGGCGAGTTACCTCGTAAACGTAGTCTTAAATAAGTTAAAGTCTTAAATGACCATAAAGTGTTTGAAGAAAATAGGGTGTCAAATCCGCATCATGCGCATGCAGCGCATCCAGGTTTTAAAGAAACAGTGCTGATTTTAAAGTGAAACATGCTGAAATCTGTCATTGATGTAAATCAAAGAACAAAATAAAAAGAGAAATCACTGGACTGCTCAAGTCTCTGATTACCAAAGATTAATCTGTATAGTTTATGCATATCGAATTTATAGTTTATGTGAAGATTGTTTTAAAATCACTTAATATTTCAGAGCCTAATAAATGTAAAAAATAATGGCCTTCAATTATACTGTAATGTTGTGTAGAGCCTCATCGAGAGGGGAAAAAAAGCCGTACAGGGCAGGGCTCCGCCCAACAAGAACAATCTGATTGGGACAGTCGCCCATGGGTGGACCCAAATCGGGCCATTTAAAATGGACACAAAAGCTTTGTTCATTGCTCGCTCACTTGCTGACTTAGTCTGAAACTTCAGTGTCTTCAGTGATCACCCCGAAAAGCGGTCTCCGCCTTTACCATCAGGCTGGCCGTCTAAAGAACTCAAAGACATCGTCAAATTTCTCACTGAAGAACTTTAACACCTGAAGCCATAAAAACGCTAAAACAAACTTCCTAAGAGCGTCATCACATCACAAAGAAACCGCCAATCACGAGAGGGGTTCCCCAGTGACATCACGCAATGACACAACCAGCAGCCCCGGAAGTATCCCATCGACCATGCGGAAACACGCGGGAACACAAGATCAGTCGTCAAAACTCAACTGAAAGCAAGTAAACTGAAGTCTCTATCTGCAACTAGATGGATGTACTGTTACTTCCTCTACAGTTAAAAATCTGGGTGTTATATTAGACAGCAACCTATCTTTTGAAAATCATATTTCCAATGTTACAAAAACAGCATTCTTCCATCTTAGAAACATTTCCAAGCTACGGAACATGTTAAGTGTTTCTGATGCAGAAAAGTTAGTTCATGCATTCATGACCTCTAGACTGGACTATTGTAATGCACTGCTAGGTGGTTGTCCTGCATCTTCAATAAACAAGTTACAGATAGTACAAAATGCTGCGGCTAGAGTCCTTACCAGGTCAAGAAAATATGACCATATTACTCCAATTTTACAGTCTCTGCACTGGCTACCTATTAAGTTTCGTATCAGTTACAAAATATTATTACTTGCCTATAAAGCCCTAAATGATTTAGCTCCTGCGTACCTAACTAATCTTCTATCACGCTACAATCCAACCCGCTCCCTTAGGTCGCAAAACTCTGGACTCTTGGTAGTACCTAGGATAGCAAAGTCCACAAAAGGAGGTAGAACTTTTTCATATCTGGCTCCTAAACTATGGAATAGCCTTGCTGAAAACGTTCGGGGTTCAGACACACTCTCTCTGTTTAAATCTAGATTAAAGACGCATCTCTTTAGCCAAGCATACATATAATGCATCTCACAATCTTGTACTGCCAGTCTATCTGAACACATGCACATTATTATGCTTTAGCTTGGGTTATACTGATAATTTCATCCAGGGTTATTCCTGGATGGAACAACTGCTACGCTAATTGCCTTACTGTTTCTATGTTACTGCCACGGGATTAACATCCCGTGGTAGTTAGGAATTACACAAGCTTCAGTCTGGATCCTACCCTTAAACGATAGAGATGACCGAACACCTGAGAAGAGACGATGACAACCCCTCCGAGGACCTCCGAGATGAGCCCCAGAGACAGATCTCCAGTGAGGACCTCGTCACCTAGACATCCATCGGGGAAAGACCCCCGGAACCAGTGGACCACTTACACTCTGACTTTGCTGCAGTTGGAACAAACTACTGATTCGTCTGGCCGGAGGGGAACTGGCCCCCCGACTGAGCCTGGTTTCTCCCAAGGTTTTTTTCTCCATTCTGTCACCGATGGAGCTTTCGTTCCTTGCCGCTGTCGCCTCTGGCTTGCTCAGTTGGGGACACTTCATTTCCAGCACAATCATCGACTTGATTGCACAGATACTATTTAAACTGAACTAAGCTGGACAATGCCATTACTAAATTCAATAATGAAATGCATTCAGCAGATAATTGAGTGTTAAATCCTGTCATTTTACATTATTGACAAAATTTGCCTATTTTGATATTGTGCAGTGCTTTGTTACAATTTGTATTGTTAAAGGCGCTATATAAATAAAGGTGACTTGACTTGACTTGACTCTATTGTTGCTGGAAACTGGTGAATTGATCTGTATGCAGTAAAGATAGCAAATCTGCTTGTGATCTACCTCTGGTAAAGTTACGAGATAGCAAAAAAGTGCTAGACTTAAACTTTCTTCTAACTGCAAAAATCCTATGTGTGTTTGTGCATATGTGTTTGTGTAGCTGTCGCAGAAAGTGTTTTTTTTGTTTATTAGAACTGTTGTGTAATAATTGAATACTTGTTTGGGTATATATACAATATTTTATTTGCATTATAGTTGTCAATAGTGACACCTGCAGGAGAAAATAATTAGCATTAGTCTTTCCGGTCATGTGATTTCTTACAATCAGCTTGTTTTCAGGAAAAATGTGAGATTGCACGGAAGTTGAGCGGTGTAAGATTGAGAAGAGTGTTTGTTTGGGTTATGTCTCCTAATGTCTCCTGAATCCTGATTGGAAAGCACACGGTATGTTTGTTATATTGTTTATCATTTGTTTAATTTAAGGTACAGTGTGTATTAATGTAAGTTTAATACGTTTTTGGATTAATCAAACTACGTCATGGAAAATTCACAAACCATTACAATCTTGACTGTAATTTTATTTATTTTCAGTTTTTCACGGTGTCCTTTTGATGTTTGTGACGTTGACTGTCCTGACGTTTGCGAGGAAGAAATTAAATATTGAAATCAGAGAAGGCATCAGTTGAAGCGTGGTTTTTCTGGTCACGGAGAAAAGTTCAGGAGCCGTAATAGTGAAAAACGTTCTCACACCCCTGGAAGAGTGCAAGAATCATCGTGGAAAAGGAAAAATCGTTGCCAGCCCTCGATGTGAATAGCATCCAATCGACCTCGGTGGAAAATTGCAGCCATTAAGTGGAAGTGAAGACGTCGCCATTCAAGGGAGCAACGCGATTTCGTCAGATTGAGAACTCTCTTTTGTATTTTGTGAGTCTGTGGTGCTGCTGTAGTAACGACGGACAGCCACAAGGAGGCAACGTTCTAAAGAATTGAACAGTTCGGTTGTCAATAAGAGTTGATACCTTTGGATTCACAGGTCAGACTGTATCTTTTCAGTTTGAAATCTAATTTATTGTTTGATGGTACTTTAACATATAGTCTAAGTGAAATTGTATGCAAATGGTTGAAACAAATGTTTGCATTGGATAATTTTGATAAGAGTTGATAAAATTGTGCAACTTGTTTAATAATTGACACTATGCAATTTTCATGTGGTACTATAGCTTGCTACAGTAGCAGTGTTTAAAGCTGAACAATAGTGTGGTTTAAAGTAAGTTACTAACATGGATCAAAATAGATCAGACAGTATCTTAGACCAAGTGGTTCAAGCTCTTGAAGATGAAAAGGCACAATTAGAGGGGAAATTAGAAGCTGAAATTTATGTCTCAGAGAGGCAAAAATATGAAAGTCGCTTAGCTGAAATCAATGCAGATCTGGAAGTTAATAAAGCAAGACTCCAGGAATCATCCTTACAAGTTGAGCAAGAAGTTAGGCGATCTGAAAGAGAAAGGCGTCCAACAGAAAAAATGCTTGAGTTGAGACGTGATGAGACAGCGAAAAAAGAACGGAAGTTTATGTTCACATACTTAAACTTTAAAGCTAAAGTTCCGTTTATCAGATCTAAACTGAAAGGAGAGTGCTCTAAAACCCTTTTAAATGATATGATGGTGACTGCAGAAAAGCGTGAAGCAGAATTAAAACAAATATATGAGAATATTCGTGCGTTGAATGTCCCATCTCAAGATATAAGAAGGAGAATGGATAGCTGCACTTCAGTTACTAGTGAAATAACTGCACTACTGCAAGGACGTTGCGCAGAAGTTGGCACTAAGGAGTTTGATGCTGAGGCAGTAAAAGAAACACTCCTTCAGTTACTGCAAATAGATGACGCCAAGTCAGTTTATGGATCAACTGTGTCAAGAGCTGAAAGAGATAGTCAGCAGGGAAGTCATATGTCAGTAAATAGGCGGAAGCAGCGGCACGCCTAGCTGCCAAACGTTCTGAACTAAAGAGAGAAAGGGAAATTTTAGCACAAAGAAAAGAGGTGCTAGCTCAACAAGATAAGTTAAAGATGCTCGAGGATCAAAGGGATCTTGAAGTTATGGAAGCTGAATACATTGTGTATGCAGAAGAGGAATCAAAATTGAATGCTGAAATAGCAGAAACTAAAGAGAAAAGCACTTTGCCTCAGTATCAGCATCCACTTCAACACAACAACTCTTCATGCTGCAAGGTTTCTCAAGAAACTTTAACTCACCCTTGCCCTGAAAATGAGCTAGAGGCGAAAGTAGATGAGGCTTTTTTAGTGAAAGCACTAAGGGAATCCCTGGCAATGACTAAACTACCAGCTCCAGAACCATTCACATTTACAGGTGACCCACTCAAGTATACTGAATGGCGCACTTGCTTTAAAGCCTTAATTGAAACAAACTGTACAACTCCAGGGCATAAGTTGTTCTATTTGAAAAGGTACATAAGTGGAGATGCACAGTGTACTAGAGGGAACTTTTTATAGGAGTGATGAGGATGCATACATGCAAGCTTGGGTTGCCCTGAACAAGCGCTATGGACATCCCTTTATAATTCAAAGAGCGTTCAGGGCAAAGCTGAGTAGCTGGCCAAAAATTGGACCCAGAGAGTCACTGAAGTTAAGGGAGTTTAGTGATTTTCTCATCTCCTGCAAAAATGCAATGCCTCATGTACAAGGTCTAGGAGTTTTGGATGATTGTGAAGAAAATCAGAAATTACTGCAGAAGCTTCCTGATTGGATTACAACTCGCTGGAATAGGTATGTCACAAAAGTAATTGAAGAAGGGAAGCTATATCCAAGTTTTTCTGAGTTTTCAGACTTTGTGGCAGAGGAGGCACACATTGCTTGTATTCCAGTTTCCTCTCTTCATGCTTTAAAACATGCAGACGAAAGGTCTGGAAAGGAGCAGAAACGTCTAAAGGCCAGCGTTCTCATGCAAAATGGTTAAACCCTTTGGGAAGAGTTTGAGTGCTATGGAAAAGGGTTCCAAACCCTACCCTTCTGCTACTCAGGACAAGAGAGAAATACAATGCATCTGCTGTCAGCAAAATCACTTTATTTACAAGTGTGAAAAGTTTGCAGCAATGCCTCTCGAAGAAAAGAAAAGGTTCATTATTAACAACAAGATGTGCTTTGGTTGTCTCAGAATTGGTCATATTTCAAAAAGCTGTAGGAAACGAGTTATTTGTAATATCTGCAGACAGAGTCACCCCTCTCCACTTCATGAAGAATACTCTCAAGATGGAAAGGCAGCAGGTTTACCTGACGAGAAGGTTTCTACTAGCTTATGCAGTGTGGCGGTGAACAGTGGCAATCACACTTCTATGATTGTTCCAGTATGGCTCTCTTGTGCAACGAACGACAGCCCACAAATTCTAGCCTACGCATTACTGGACACACAGAGCAGTAATACATTTATCAGTCAGGATGTCTGTGACAAATTGCAAGCAAACACAGAACCTGTAAAATTAAAGCTGTCCACAATGACTGATAGGGCTTCGATAGAGAATTGTCATAGAGCAGTTAGATTAAGAGTGAGAGGTTATAGTCTGCAAGAATACATTGAGTTGCCACCGGCATACACTCGAGAATATATTCCTTTGGAAAGAGAGAGCATTCCTACTTGCAAAAAGGCTCAGAGATGGATTCACCTGCTCAGTGTTGCGAAGGAGATGCCAGATTTGTTGGATTGTCCCGTAGGGCTTCTAATTGGCTATGATTGTCCGAGGGCTTTGAAGCCAACTCAAGTGATATCAGGGAAAGACCACGAACCATACGCAGTCAAAACAGACTTAGGCTGGAGTGTGGTGGGATCCATAACACCCAACACTTACTCTACGAATGTAGCAGGATTCTGTCATCGCATTTCCTTGAAGGAACTCCCGGCTATCACACCTGCATCAGTAATCAAGGTATTGGAAGCAGACTTTTGAGATACAGACTGTAAGGAGAAGGCAATATCACAAGAGGACATTCAGTTTCTTCAACAACTGGATGAAAAAACCCAACACAACAAAGAAGGTCATGTGGAAATGCCCCTACCTTTCAAAGAACGTCCTCAGTTACCGAACAATAAGCAACTAGCCATAGTTCGCTTGAAGCACTTGAAAAGAAAGTTATAGAAAAATCCCAAGTACAGAGAGGACTACGTGAGATTTATGGGCGGTGTTTTTAGAGATGGTGATGCTGAAGAAGCAGAAGTTACATCAAAGGAAGGAAATACATGGTATATTCCGCACCACGGGGTGTACCATCCCAGGAAGCCAGAAAAAATAAGAGTGGTATTTGACTGCTCAGCCAAATTTGAAACTACGTCTCTAAATAACCACCTTCTCACAGGTCCAGACTTGACAAATGCTCTGACTGGTGTGTTGTGTAGATTTCGAGAGCATCAGATTGCTATTGCCTGCGATGTGGAGAAGATGTTCCACCGCTTTCATGTCAGTCCAGACGATCGTGACTTCTTAAGGTTCTTATGGTGGGAAAACGGGAACACTGAAAAGGAACCCAAAGAATACCGTATGCGAGTGCATATATTTGGAGCAGCATCTTCTCCGGGTTGTGCAAATTACGGTATGAAATATCTTGCAAGTAAATATGAGAAGGATTATCCACTGGCAGCAAGCTTCATTCGCAAACATTTCTACGTGGATGATGGTCTTGTTAGTGTTGATTCCATCGAGAAGGCCAACAAGTTGGTTAAAGAAGCTCAAGAAGTCTTAGCCAAAGGGAAACTACGTTTACACAAGTTTGTGTCAAACAGTAGGAAAGTCTTGAGTGAACGTGCCAGTGGAGTAAATAATGTGGATCTGACTTACAATGATCTTCCAATGCAGAGTGTACTAGGAATAAAATGGAACATAGAAAGTGATATGTTTTCATTCAAGATTGATCATTCTGAAAGAGCTTCTACCCGCAGAGGGATTATTTCAGCAGTTGCAAGTGTGTACGACCCATTGGGTTTTCTTGCTCCTTATATCTTGATTGGGAAAAGAGTGCTCCAGGAAATGTGCAAACGAGGAGTAGGATGGGATGACTCTCTTCCCTTGGATTTGAAGCCAAAGTGGGATACATGGCTCCATGACCTGGATAATATCCAAAAGATTAAAATACCAAGATGCTTCATTCCTGAAAATATGGCTGGAAACCAGAAAATAGAACTGCATCATGTTTCAGATGCTAGCAATGAAGGATATGGACAGTGTTCATATATCAGGACTGTGACTGATGAACAAGTTCATTGTGCACTGGTCATGGGAAAGTCCAGAGTGCCCCCTACAAAGGTTTTCAGTATACCTCGCCTTGAGTTGACTGCTGCTACAGTATCCGCTGCAGTAAGCCATGTTCTCAGAGAAGAGCTTGATCTGACGGTAGATCAGGAGTTTTTCTGGACAGATTCTCAGATAGTGTTGGGGTATATTAAGAATGAAGCCAGACGCTTTCATGTCTTTGTAGCTAATCGCGTACAGAAGATAAGAGACCTCACAGATCCAAAGCAGTGGTTCTATGTGGAAACAAATCAGAATCCAGCAGACTGTGCATCTAGGGGTCTCAAGGTGGCAGACCTGATGGACTCAAGTTGGTGAAAAGGTCCTAAGTTTTTATGGGAACGTGAAATTGCACAACATGAAAAATTCCCAAGGCTTCTTGTGGGCGATCCTGAGGTAAAGGTCCTAAAAACAGATGCCTGTGTAAGAGGTAGCTTTCTTGAAAGACTGTCTAGGTTTTCGGACTGGAATACAATGCTCAACACTATAGCTAGGATCAAAAGATTGGTGAGCAGAGACAGGTCAATGTTCATACGTGTAGAAGAGAGAGAGAAAGCAGCTCTTGTGCTCATCAAGGCAGCACAAAGAGAAGCCTTCGAAGAGGAACTGAAATGCCTCAGTCAAAACCCTGCTAAGCTGTCAATGAATAACAGGTTATACCAACTTGATCCTATCTTCCAGAATGAACTACTCCGGGTTGGAGGACGGTTAGGAAAGTCTAACGCAGCGTTAGAGTTGAAACATCCAGTAATTCTTCCTAAGGAAGGCATTGTCACACAGCTAATACTTGAACATTGTCATGAGAAAACTCAACATCAAGGTCGAGGTCAAACACTGAATGAACTCCGAGCCAGTGGATACTGGATTTTGGGTGCAAGTAAGGTGGTGGCCAAGTTAATCAATAATTGTGTTACTTGCAGAAAGATGCGAAGACCAGTTGAAGAACAACGTATGACTGACCTTCCAGCTGACAGAGTTGAACCTTCCCCTCCATTCTCATATTCTGGTGTTGATTGTTTTGGCCCCTTCTACACAAAACAAGGTCGGAAGGAATTCAAAAGGTACGGGCTGTTGTTTAAATGCTTGAGCTCCAGGGCTGTACATTTAGAGATGCTAGAAAATCTTTCCATGGATGCATTTTTGAATGCTCTAAGATGTTTCATAGCAATCCGAGGAGCCGTGCGACAAATCCGATCCGACCAGGGCACAAATTTTGTGGGGGCGAAAAATGAGTTGGAGAAAGGTTTGAAAGATTTAGACCAAGAGAGGATATCTACTTATCTGTCAAGTAAACAATGTGACTTCCTAATGAATGTTCCCGAAGCAAGTCATATGGGAGGCGTTTGGGAGCGCCAAATAAGAACAATTAGAAGTGTAATGAACGTTGTTCTGGCCCAAGTCAAAGGAAGACTGGATGACGCATCATTAAGGACATTTTTCTACAAGGCAATGTCAATTGTCAATAGTCGTCCACTTACCACTAACACAATAAATGACCCAAAGAGTCTTGAGCCATTGACGCCCAATCATTTGCTCACAATGAAGACCAGTGGCACACGCCTAGGAGAAATGTTCATGTTGGGGATGTTGTAATTGTCAAAGAGGACAATGTTCCCAGAAATGAATGGAGGCTGGCTAGAGTTGTAGAGACAAGTGCAGATGATGCTGGGTTTGTGCGGAAGGTCAAACTCCAAATGGGGCAATGTAAGTTAGGAGAAAAGGGTGAACGATTGAAGCAAGTATCTTTTTTGGAATGCCCAATCCAAAAATTAGTAGTGATAGTTGAAAACAACTCCTAAACTATGAGTAAAACCATAAAATGGGACTGGAGAATTTGACATGGGACTGGAAAATGGGACTGGTGAACTGGAGAAAGTGACACTGGTTGAAAAGGGATGGAAATAACAGTTTATAGAAAAATGTGAGATTGCACGGAAGTTGAGCGGTGTAAGATTGAGAAGAGTGTTTGTTTGGGTTATGTCTCCTAATGTCTCCTGAATCCTGATTGGAAAGCACACAGTATGTTTGTTATATTGTTTATCATTTGTTTAATTTAAGGTACAGTGTGTATTAATGTAAGTTTAATACGTTTTTGGATTAATCAAACTACGTCATGGAAAATTCACAAACCATTACAATCTTGACTGTAATTTTATTTATTTTCAGTTTTTCACGGTGTCCTTTTGATGTTTGTGACGTTGACTGTCCTGACGTTTGCGAGGAAGAAATTAAATATTGAAATCAGAGAAGGCATCAGTTGAAGCGTGGTTTTTCTGGTCACGGAGAAAAGTTCAGGAGCCGTTATAGTTTGTATATGTGTTTTATTACGTTTAGTCCATCATTTATTGTAGAATAATAGTTAGCAAATACACCTCTGTTTCATTTATAAAAAATGGTGTCATGTGATGTGTGATTTTCATATTTTAAACAATTTGCCAAGGATTGCGTTACATAGCTCAACATTTGATTAACATAAAAAAAAAAATTGTTTTATCGTTGGCCACGAAGTAGGATAAACAAAATTGTTAAATATATACTGATGGTAATGGTCGCTGGAAGATTCGTTAATAAGGTATAAATCATAAGTTAAAGATTAATATCACTTCAATCAAAGCAATATTGAATCTTTGAATATTGAAGCTTAAATAATTATTACAGATAATGGTGGAGATTAGAAGCTGGCATAAGTTTGATTTGAAAATTCATAACACATTCTTAACAGTCAAATTGTGTATTGCTCTATTCTTTCTGGAAAAATAAATTAGATACAGAGAAACAGCGTGTTTGTGATACTGTATTCTTGTTTTTGGCACACGGTGCGTTAAGAATGAAAGACATGAAAGTGCAACTCGAGTTGTTGTTAAAAAAAATGGAACTGCAGTAAATAATTAATATTTGTCTGTTAAGACAAAACTAAGTCACTCTAAAAGCGGATTCCTCATTTCTCTCTAAGGCCTTCATAGTATGATTTGTTAAGTGCATGTTCCACTTCCAAACTCATCTATGCTATCAAATCTCCCAGCTTGAGAATATTAATTTAGCTAATTAATGATTCTCGGCCACTTTTTGATTCACTACAGTGAGTGAGTGAACTCAAGATGCTCGGCGCTCACAGAAGTGGCCAAACGCGTTCTGTGGGGAGAATTATGTGATAGATCATGTTAAATTATTTTCCATGTGTGTTGTCTGTCTAAACAGGCAAATATCAGCATAAGGTCCGCTGAGGCCTCAAGAATTTATAATAGTTAATCCATAGATTATTTTATCTCGCCCTAAACGAGTGAGATTGTCAGTGCTATAAATAGATAGTAATATAAATAGTACTTGTTGATTTTGAAGTGTGAGACAAACTTACAGCTCTGGTTATTAACTGAAACTGTGCATAACTCACATCCTGGTGTGTGTCACCATAGTGACAGCTCAACCAGAAAGTCTTCAGAGACTTTCCGTAAAATTTGCTAGTGCAGGCTCAGTCCCAGCGCCATTTTGAGCTTTTGTAACAAGTAGCATTATCACAAAGCTAAGCTAACTGAAGCTAAGGAGCTTGCAATGAAGCCTATGCAAGGATATTAGCATTGAATGCTAGCGATTAGCACATAGCATTCAGAGGGTTTTGAATGCAGTGTGTTGCAGTGTCTTGAAGTGTTGTTGTGACCGTTTACAGTTGAACTATAACTCACACTAAGATTTTCATATCATTTCTTTCTCTCGTTTGCATTTATTCATTCAATCTCTTCTCCCATTTAAAAGGACTGTAACAAATGTAATGTTAATAAACCGGCTGCATGATTATAACTAATCGTCAGAGTGGCTAGCGATCTCACATGTGTTTTTTTTTATTTTAGCGGGTATTAGTTTATTAGCTGTTGTTTTTTTATTATAAATTAATTCGGTACCAACTCATTACCTTGATAATACGGTGATTAATTTGATTGTAACTGCCCTCCTGATTTTAAAGACATCAGTGGATAAGTTGCTATTGTTAGGAATTTGAAATTGTTAATTTAATGTCAAAATGAATTACTAATTTGAAATCAATTTCATTTCATAAAATAATTGCAGTTACCACTTCCATGTAACAACAATAGCCACTGATTAATCATAAGAGCTCTTATAATTTGACAACAACATTAAGATCTTAATCATTATCAAGAGGGCCCGACATTTTGTATTTCATTCACAAGTAATTAGGGTAGCACAGATTAATTTGGTTTGATGATTTTAATGACACAAGGAGGAATAAGTAACTTGTTATGCTAGGGATCTGAAATTAGGGATTTGGAATCTGTAATTTAATTTCATAATTACGAATTTTAAAAATCGAATTACGTTTAATAATGAATTACAATTCCTGTTTACATATTGCAACAATATTGGCTGATCAACTCAAATGTAAATTGTTCTTGTAATTCTAATAATAATCGATCATATCAATTTTAATGATAGAATCATTGCATTTTAATTAGAAACAATAATTTATAATTATAAATTCTAATTTCAGTCGCAACACAAGTCTGCCTCTGCCTGTTAGGCATTACTTCATCTCTTTAGGTTATCTGATTAATTACATTTGTATGGGGTTCCCTTTACTTAGGCCTGATAGTAGATAGTGCTCCCCTAGTGCTGAGTTGGTGAAGTGATATTGCCTCCATCGTGGGTCACAGCAAGCAGAGTCATCTGTTCTAACGTAACTTGGTGCGGGCAGGGGGGGGGTCGAATACTTCCGTTCTAGTATTGCAAAGTGACGGGATGCAGCAAGCCTAGCAATCGGGTATTGGAGGAGGATTCGACAGGCTGACTGGGCGAAGGTGCGAATATACCACCCCAGGTAACTATTGACGAGGTACGTCGGACTTCGGAGTCGTTGACGTGCCTCACTCGAGTCCCAGCACAATTGTGCCAAAAGCCACGGCTGTTTGAGAGGCTCACTTCAAAACGGCAGGGACGGACTGTTCGGCAAGATCCTTACAGGGGCTCACCTGGTGCGCTCGGACAGGGGGGGACCTTGCTGCTGGGCACCTTCTCACCAAGATTAGGGTATAAGGATGTTAACCTTCCAATTAGATAAAAACCCATTAGGATATTACGGTTTTCTCGATACTTGGGTCAGTTTGTTTTATCCTGTAAAACAGCAAAACCAACCCCCTAAGTGTATCAACTCAACAGCGCTACCACGCTGCCACCCTTGTTATTAGTCCTAACTTTGGAGGCAAACCCTCACTTTTCAGTTCCTCTTCTCTTTCCTCCCTGCTGCTATATTCTAATTTGACTACTGCTACTTTTGCTTGGATTTTGCCTGTGGGAAGATCATGAGCAGAGAACTTTCGCAATTGAACAGGTATTTGTGAAACTTGAGAACGACTTTTCAAAACTGTTTTCTATTTACCTTCCTCTCTTGTGAAATCCTATCCCGCCAAGCTAATGCAGGTCAACGAGAAAATAGGCGTCAGCTAAATTTTAAGCACGCACGAGAGACAAGATAACCAGCATTGTGGTGTCAATTTTGCCATTAAGGGACCAGTACTGTCATTGTTAATGTTTTCCTCAACCCAGGAGAAAATTTGAATATCAATCACAGTCCTATTACAAAAAGAGAAAACCCGTTTACAATCCTCTGACTAGAAGCATCCTTCTAAATCAGACTTAAAAAAGAGATAATAGGAAAATTTGCTACCAGAAAGAGATATTTTGTTCTTGTCCTTCTCTCTCAGCTTTGTATTAGACTGACCTCCTGCCTTGGAAAAGAAAAACAGAAAAAGGTGAAGCATCCAATTATTACCCTTTTTCTTGCTCTGTTGGTGTCCTTCTTTTATTTCTCTGTTTCCCAGCTGTGCTACCTGTATGTGTGCTCAATAATACAGAGGCTACAAATTAGAAGCACGCCCACCAGAGGATCACAGTCACAGAGAATCAGACTCAACATTAGCATTCACTATACTTTGCACATTTACCAGCCCTTTATTGCTTTGTTTTGCTTTGTTTCCTATTCAAGGTCCGCCAGAACATGTCTCGCACAACAGAACATGTCGGCCACACTTTCTGTGTGAGAAAGGCAGTGACTTGGTTGAACACATCTTGTTCCAGTGTTTTTGCAATGAGAGGTAGAAGGGAAACTGGTCTATAATTCCCTAAAAGAGTTGGGTTAAGAGTGGGTTTCTTAAGAAATCGGGTTATACGAGCCTGTTTAAATGCTGAGGGAAAAATTCCAGTGTGAAGGGATGTGTTAACAATGTGAGTGAGTGCAGGAACAACTGCAGGAGAAATAGCTTGAAGGAGATGAGATGGAATAGGATCAAGCGGACAAGTAGTAGGATGACTGGAAAGGATGAGTTTAGATATTTCTGCCTCAGAGAGTGGAGAGAAGTATGTGAACGAGTTTATATTTGCTGATAAGATGTGTTTGACAGATTGTGGTGTGGAAAATTGTGCAGTGAGGTTTGTAATTTTATTAATGAAGAATGTGGCAAAGTCATCAGCTGTTAGAGTTGATGAAGGAGGGGGAGGAGGAGGACAAAGGAGGGAGGAAAATGTTTTAAAGAGCATGCAAGAATAAGGTGAATTGTTAATTTTGTCATGATAGTATGTCCTTTTAGCAGTGGAGACATTAGCAGAGAAATCAGTGAGGAATGATCGATAAAAATTAAGGTCAGTAGGATTTTGTGATTTACGCCATACCTTTTCTGCAGCCCTGAGTTTAGAACGATGTTCGCGGAGAACGACAGATAGCCAAGGGGCAGAAAGAGTGGTACGTGCTGGCCTGGAATTTAAGGGCCAGAAAGTAACAAAACAAGACATCAGAGTGGAACAGAAAGTATCAGTAGCACTATTAGCATCAAGATATGATAACTGTTTAAGGGGAGGAAGCGAAGATGAAACCATAGCAGATAGCCGGGAGGGTGAGAGCGAGCGTAAGTTACGTCGAAAAGTGACATGTGGAGGGGTATGTGATGTGTCAGGAATCATGTTGAGGTTAAGAGTGAGGAGGAAGTGGTCCGAGGTGTGCAGTGGAGTAACCAGCACATGATCAGTGGAGCAGTGTCGTGTGTAAATAAGGTCCAGTTGGTTGCCTGATTTGTGAGTAGCCGTAGTTAACAATCTCTTGAGATCAAAAGAGGCAAGTAGAGTGTGGAAGTCTGCAGCCTGAGGTTTATCTAGGTGGATGTTAAAGTCTCCAAGTATAACTAAGGGTGTACCATCCTCAGGATCCATCACCACATATGTTCTGCAAACTGAGTATGTGTAAAACAGTCGAAACACGATGGACTGCTCCGTTTGTCCCGAAAACATGCAAAGGACAAGAATATCAACATTTTTTCGACAAAAAAAAAAAAAAAAATATATATATATATATATATTTTTTTTTAAGTAAAATAAAAGACAAATAAACAATATTTTAAATATGTTTAGTCATTTTAATAGTAATAACTGGCTTTTGCAAAAAGAGTTTCATGGCCGGTAACAAAAATTTGGGCCGGTAAAATGTATCAGGTCACCGGCCATTGACAGGTGTGGCAAAAAGTTAGTTTTAGGCCCTGACTAGACATGTTCAGATATTTCCAGAATACCAGCCCTTATAAAAAATAACCCATGGTTTTATTATTGTAAAAGTGTATTTATTTATTTTTGACAGATTGATTGCCATATTTGTATATTTGTATAACCACAGTTTTAATACACATACATGTTTTTAACTACAATAACAATGTTTTTTGTTGTTGTTTTTTTTATTTATGTACTCTAATTGTCATAAGGAGCAAGCACTGTTGTGTTTATTGGGGTGTTTATCAGTTAAAAATGAATCAACCAGTCATTTTTAAATCTGTAGGCAAGCTTAAATGAATCCGGACTGATTGTATTTAAATAAGTCTTTTGATTAACAGAATCGCAAAGCTGCAGTGTGAAAACGTTGTTGCACAATTTTAGACACAGAAGGCCACCAAATGGGAATTAAATATTCCATGGAGGGATTTATAATATAAAACAAAATAAAAATAAGGTGGGTAACTCAAAGCGAGGGTTTACAGATCTCAATGCAAGCGGGAGAAGTCTCATATTACGGTTGGTCATCACGATCGCGGATGACAACATGCAGGATCAACATTGTTTGTGTATCACAGGGTACGATTAAATTCATGTACATTTAACCAGTTTAATACGGAGAGGCATTGAAATTGTAGACCTTCGTTTATGTGTTTTTGCCCTAAACCGTACAAGACGTGAGAACAGTCTGCTATTTAGGTTTGTACATTAGCATGGACTCACTAACTTTAATGTTAGTTATTTTTACTCAGAGATACCTTGATAAAGCACAAGATAACATAAACGTTCTGCTTGAACAGATGAAAATTGTAACTTAATGAGTGTATGACATCCAGAAAATGAATTTTTGTCTTCATTTGTATTGGGGTTGAATACTTAGGGAAATTTTGCTCAGTTTTTTCTGGATTCAGGATATTTAATAAAATAAATTATATTGTTTATCCTCTCAAGATACCTGGAATCAGTGTTACAAGTACCCCAGGGACATAATTTTTGCGTAGTTTTTGAAGTATAAATGCCATAAAACCAATGCAAGCTTCGGATCTTCCAGTGTTTCTCTATGGCACTGACACCTAAAGATGTCCGAGTTCTGCTCCCCTGCAACTGATACTCGAATGCCATTGGCAAGTCTGCATTCGAGGGGAGGGGCTTACCGATAGGTCAATTCTTGATGCCTGTGAATCTAATCTTTTTGGAGCATCCGAGCATCACTGTTCTTACCCCTTAACCCCGCTACCTCGCTGCAGTTTTTGCACGCGCACGCTGACAGCGTCCAGTTTTTTATAAGAGATTTACCTCAGACAAAGGTAAATGTGAATATATATAAAACAATTTTGAATAATATATTTACAAGAACATAATATTACAAGTTGTTCGATGTTGTAATATTTTTAAATTGTATTTCTAACATTCAAAATTTCGAGCCGTTTGTTCTCGCTTCAGCTGCGTTGCTGCCCGCGCTGATTTTCTGAGAGATTCATCTCAGACGAAGGTCAGTACGCATACATAAAATCATTTAAATAACATGTTTATCAGACATAACATGTTATATAATTTGTTTCGAGCTGTCTCTAATAGCCCGGTGTTGTTTCAAGCCGTTTGTTCCCGCTTCAGCGGCCTTCAGTCAGCGCGAGGTGACCGTGATAGCCTTCCAGTGTTTTCAGAGAGATGTCAGAAGTAAGGGAGAATTTACAGAAACATTTTAAATATTCTATTTACCAAAAAATAATATTAAGTGTTTTAATGTATAACTTTATATTTGAGTGGGTTTTTGTTCTAAAATTAGTCTAGCTATAGTAAGCTGTAGGGGTGTAACGATTCATCGATATGGATCAATATAATGTATGACGATACGATGCATCGATGCCACGCCTAAAATATCGATATCTGTATTATAAAAAGGCACCTATATTTTCATATAATGTTCGTCTAAGCATTACCACAAAAGTGTGCGTTCTCGTTCAATCTCACGTGTCAGGACTCGATATAAAGACTTTATATAATGTTATCCAAATAAACAAGTGTTAATGATAAATCCCCTGTGATGTTTGTACTGGCTACTGTATACAGGCCACCATACAGACTTTATTATATAATTTGCTGATTTCCTATGAGTTAGTGCTGGCTGCAGATACGGTTCTAAGAGTTGGTGACTTTAATATCCATGTTGATAATGAAAAAATAAATGTGTTGGGATAAGCATTTATAGACATTGTAAACTCTATTGGTGTTAAACAACATGTGTCAGGACCTAGTCATTGTCAAAATCATACTCTAGATTTAACACTGTCGCATGGAATTGATGTCAGTGGCGTCAGAGCGATGATATCTCAGATCATTATCTAGTTTTGTGTATATTCCATATAACTAAAGCAGTAAAGCCAACTCATTGTTACAAATAGGGTAGAACCATCACTTATATCATAAAAGACTGCTTTATAAATAATCTCCCTGACTTATCTCAGTTTCTCAGCATATCCAATAGCTTAGAACAACTTGATGATATAACAGACACTATGGACTCTCTCTTTTCTAGTAATTTAGATATGGTTGCTCATTTACACTTAAGGAAGATTAAGGAAAAGAGTCCAACATTGTGGTATAATGAGCACAGGTGAACCCTAAAGAGAGCAGCCTGGAAAACGGAGAGCTGCTGGAGAAAAACTAAATTAGAGGTATTTCGTATTGCTTGGCTGGAAAATACTCTCTCCTACAGGAAAACCTTAAAAACTGCTAGATCTGCTTACTTTACGTCTTTTTTTAGAAGACAACAAATACAACCTCAAGTATTTATTCAATACAGTGACTAAATTAACAAAAAATATAACACTTTAACACTGATCAAAATCAACTGCGGACGGGAGATAATTTTCCTAGTTAGCTCCCAAACTCTGAATCAATCAATATACCTAGCACTGTTTGGGAAGCAGACACACTCTGTCAATTTAAATCTAGATTAAAGACCCATCTCTTTGACCTGGCTTACACATAATACACTATTGCATTTCTATAATTCAAAAAAGTTAAATGATTGTTAGGCTGCATTAATTAGGTCAACCGGAACCGGGAACACTTCCCAAAACACCCAATGTATTTGTTACATCGTTAGAAGAATGGCATATTGTAAGGTTTGTTTTTGGTTCTGTTCCATGTTCTTGTTTTCATGTCTTTTATTTTGAAGTTTGGTTATGGTTCCTGTTTGTGTCATGCTTCCCTTGCCCTCATGTTGTCTTTCCTATTGGTTCCTCTGTTCTATGTGTCATGTTCTGATTGGTTGTCATGTTCATTGTGTCATGTCCCCATTGGTTTGTTCTTGTCATGTGTTTGCTATAAGTAGCCATGTCTTTGTCTTGTTCCTGGTCGTGTATTAATGTTGTAACCTGCTGTCGGTGAGTCTAGTCCGTTCGTACCATGCCAAGTCTGTCTCTGCTCAAGTCTGTCTCTGCTCAAGTCTGTCTCTGCTCAAGTCTGTTGCTAGTTAAGTCTGTCTTTGTTTGGATTATGTTTGTAGATAAACTGCACTTGGGTTTTCACTACGCTCACCTTCAGTGGACTCATTACGGAATACACGACCCTCAAAATGAACCCAGCTGTTTCACATCTCCTCTGCCTGCGTCAGAGTGGCCGGGCTATCGAGGAGTATGTGGCCGATTTTTGTGAATTTTCTCACCGTGTGGATTTTAATGACGTGTGTAATATTATTTTATATGAAGCTATTGTTTCAGCTCCGGGTATTATTCCTTAAATATTCAATATTGCTTGATTGAAGTAATATTAATATTTAACTTACAATTTATACTTTATTTCGTGATCGTCCACCGATCACTAACATCAGCATATCTTATATCTTTATTAAACCTCGTTTCTATTGCCTCATGGCCGTGATAACAATAAAACGAGATTAATAAATATCTCAAAGGCAAGCCTAGGTAGCTTTATCTTTATGGCAATAAGGATACAATCTTGAGAAATCACATTCCAGAGACAATTCTTTATAAAATGAAACAAGGTTTATTTGTAATATTGCTATTCTAACATACATGGATTACCTAATGAAACACAAACATACACACACATGCATACGGGAGTTTTGAGGTTAAGGTTGAAAGAAAAACATTCTTTCCTGTTTCGTAACTTAACTAACCAGCAAAGATCACGAACAAATACGTATGCTTTGTTACTGCATTCAGATCACATTTACTAGTTCAGTCAGAAATAGAGACTCAGTTTATGGTACTTCCTATTGTTGGATAAGCAGGCTGGATCCTTTGTTTCCCGCGTGAGTTCAACGTGCTCCTTCGGTTCTTTGTTACGGTTTCCACGTGGTTTCCACGCGTTGCTCTGGGAAACTCTGCTGGCTGCGTCGCTGTTGCGTGACGTCACCGGGGAGCCGCGGAGGCTTTTTGATGCTGATTCTACGTTGAGATGAAGTCGTCGTCACGCTGCTGGTTCTGCGATGTTACGGCGTTTACACAGTCTTTGATCCGCCTAGATAATTTGTCTCAGCCGGTCTTAAGGCGAGGGTCCAGCGGGCCGTCCGGGTCGTCCTTGCGACGTTGAAGAGCAAGTTTGAGAACAGGAAGAGAGAGCGAAAACGCACACTGGCGCGTTGTTTTAAACAGTCCGATTTGGACACCGCCCACAGGCGGCTGATCGAATCAGAGTCCGTATGGGGCGGAGCCCCGCCTGCACAGCTCCCTTGCGAGGCATGTGATCACTCGTCATCTGATATTTAATTCAACATGAAAGATATACACCGGTCTTTTATAACTGTTGTACACATATATTATGATGCCAAAGCTTAAGGATCAACCACACATTTCTGACTTACGACGCTAGCTTCTTTTAGAGACTAAACATCGCATTTGGCACAACCTACACATTACAGTTTCTCGGATTATACAGTTTAAGGCACGCATAAACTCATCCCACATTTCTTAAGCAGTTTATATTCCCACAAGCATATTAGGAAAGAGTACAACATCAATATTCATGTTTCTTGTGTAGATGAATTATAATTATCATGAAATGAATGTGTACCTTGGAAACGTTCCCGTCACTTTCCTTTGTTCTGTAATAGAGAGAAAATGCGCGCTTTTGTGCTGGATGAGGGGGGAGGGGCTTTAGAGAGAGACGCTGATTCTCTAGCTGGCCCCTGGTGACTGTAGAGACAGTTGAATTCCTGCCGACATATGTTACATATCCCCCTTTGGATTGGTGATGTTCCCGATGGAACATCGTCAGGCCCTGGAACAAGAGGCAGGAGAACAGGCACATACAAGATACAAACATCATCTCTATCACTGACTGAAACCTGGTGCAGGGTAATTTGGGAAGGAACAGGTTAGAAACTTGAGAAGACATAGGAATGCATTGTTCAGCATTATTGACAATTGGGTCATTCTGATTGGTTTAATTGTCGGGGTCTCGCGAGACAGTCCCTTGTCTCGTGAGAGACTCTCTCTGCACTGCTCTCCAAACTAAAATATTATGGATTAACTGGTCTCTTAATGCAATTGACACTATCGAAACTTGGGTTTCGGGGAACCTGACTGCCCTGACGGAACGTTCGCAGCCGGCTATACGATGGCGCGTGGGAGAGGTGGCGAATCGTGTGTCTTGCGGCTCTTTCCGTGGAGGACATTGATATCTACCTTTTCGGAACCATGATAACAGGTATTTTGCTGATTGGATTAGGTTTTACCCTGGGTTATCGAAGAATTCAGAAAACGGGAACAGCTGTCCAAAGCCCCACAAGGCTGCCCGTATGATTGAAGCTGTGGGAAGAGCGGTCAGCATTGAGACTGAGACTATAATCGCAATATGGATTCTACCAAGGAGAAGTTCACGGCTTTACAAAGGGAAATTGATTAAAATGAGACCAAAATGGACAAAAACGGACAGAGAGTAGCCTGCAAAAATTGGAATGTTTACTCGCCCCAAAGACAAAACAATCTTATCTTTTTCTGGCTCCCCTACAGTGGCCTTGGCAAGGCTGTTGCTGGAATTACCCCGGGTGTGCAATGCAGTTAGACGCTCTTGCGTTCCTCCCCCACCCTACAGACATTACAGACATTGCCCCCCCCGACCATTCGCCTCTGTTCGCTTCGATCCGCTGGCCTGGTCAAGCGGGTCTGACCAGCGCCGGATTAGTGGCTGCGGGATCAGATGGCTGCTTGCTGGGCCGGATTCACTTCCCCTGTGGCTTTGTCGTGTATGTGCTTTTGTGTTGCTGAGGTGTTTTTCCTGTTCTCACACTGTACTCCCCAAGGAGCATAGTCTGGGAGTTATTTTTTTCTCCTCACTTTCCTCATGTAAATGCTGTATTTTTCTTCAATTCTACTTGCATTTCACTACTGATTATACTTGTATGATTGTGTATGTGACGAATAATAAAGAACCTTGAACCTAGGCATGATCTCAATCAGGTTCACGGGTTTGGATTCTTGGTCGGGATTACCACGTCGAAAAAGGCGCGGGACGCCTGACGTGCATTTGTTGAGGGACTCTTGAACGGCGTTCACTTGTTGGTGTAGGAGGAAGGCCAGTGTCAAAATCACAACATATCCTACGATAGTAGAAATACAAAGCGCTGTGTCAGCGGCAGACCAAGACCGTATAATTGGCGCGCCGGCGGGCAGAAGGCGGGCGATAGCTTCTAAAGCTGTGTCAACCGGGATCAAGTCAATAAGAAATTTCAATTTCAGCCTGATGCTCATTGTCGGTAAGGTGATACAATGCTAACTCGTCAATATGGAGGATCGCGCCCTTAGGGACAGTGATCCATCAAATTTGGTTGGGCAAATTAATGCGCGTGGCGGTGTCGTGTTGATCGCATGTGAGGGCAGCTGTTCGTGCTGGGGTATTGACCAGCCATCGGTTTCCGATGATTTCGGCTTGTGTTACCTCAACTTGAGAACGTAGTGTTACTTCGGCGGGGCAGCTAGTGTCGGGTTTAATGGATTCTAAACCGCAGATGCCCTTGGTATTATCGCGTACGCAGAGTTTATTCGGGTAGAGGGAGTGAATGTCCTAAGTGAGCGTGCCCATCTTTAAGTTTGGGGCCAGATACAACTGCTCGTTGTTATCGTGATACGCAGCGACTTTAGGAGCGTGGATTTTGACATAGGTTTTCCCTTGCCGTAATCCCACATTCACAACGTTTTAAGCCGGTAAACACTATTAACGTCGATAATGGGCAAACTGAAAAGAAACTAAGTCACCTGTTTCCGGGTTTGCGTATATGGGAATAACGCTACCGGGAAAGGGGCGAGATGGGTTTGGATGAGACTAGCGGGGCCCGCAGTGGCCGAAGTTACGACGTTTGAAAAAGGCTAGGAGGTATCACGTAACACGGAATCCTATTCATGGCTAAGTTGCCAATCAAGGAACTTACATCTCGTATCATGTCGTTCATGATTTTGGCGGGTGGCCTCGATCGGACGACAACGGTTCTTACAGCGAATTACAACAACTTTACTGACGGAAGTCGATCTCAATTTCAGGACCTGTATTCAAGGATTGGTTAAGGGGGTTCAAAGTGAGAGAGAGGAATGTAAAAACACAAAGTGAGACACGAGATAAAAAACAAAAAACAAAACAAACGACAAGACAAAAAAAAAAAAAATTGAGAGTAACTCCTCTCTACTAGATTGGTCCTAGCAGTGCTGCGGAGGAGAGAATATGGGTTGTGTCTAAGCATGGTTGCTATATGTTTTCCTAAAATGACAATACTTATGCTTGTGTAGTGTGTAGCATATGGTTGTCGGTCTGTGTCAGTGGGTTTGATCTTCCCCCTTTTCATGTTGGTGGTTTGGATCATGGTGCATCGTGTGCGTGTGTCAGCATAATCCCCCTCTACGAGCTGAGGTACTACGAGCGTTGGCATAGTGAGTGGCTCGGGGACATACGTGTGGACACCGTCTTGCAGATGCAGCATGTACTTGACAGAGTGGAGCGTGCGGAGCTCGGAGGATGTGTTCAGGTCCGTAGAGGAAATGGAATGTTCAAATGGGTTTGACATGTGAGCTGTCATGGTTCGTAGTGATGAATCCGCATTTGAGGATGAGGAGATCGTCAGCAGCGAACTGAGGTGGTATGGCAATGCAGGAGGGCAGGGGTGTGCACGCCAGTGGTGTGCTGGTGTCGGGTTACTGCTGCCACTGTAGGGTTGGGTGGGAGGGCATGAAGTGTCCAGGACTCTTCATGTAATGCACCTGCTTTGGTGAGGGCATCTGTTTGGTCATTTGAGGGGCTGGAGTTTGGGAGGAAACGTTTGGGATGTCAGAACTGATTTGGTGTTCTTCGGAGGAATGGCAGGTGACTGAGACAGCACTTTCAGGAACTTGAGGAGTTTCATCAGCAGGTGTTTGTTGGACGCTGCTGTGATTTGGAGTATTGGGTGTTGAGTTAGTGTTTAACTCTGGTGCTGGGTTTTCAGGTGGGGTTTCATGTCCATCTGAAGTTAGGGTGTTTACTGTTCTCTGAGAGCGAGGTGAAGCAGTGCTGTTTTCTGTGGCTGATTTGTTCAGCTTGTCACTGCCTTTTCGTCCGACAGCTAGTCAGGCTGAATCTGGTTTCTCTTTCTTTTCCCACTTCCGGTCCTCCTCTTTTCGTTGGAAGAACTCTTTCACCATCATTTCCATCAGCTTTTGTGAGTCGAAATGCGGTGGTGTTTCTTGTTGTTGCGTGGATTCAGTTTGAGCTCGGTCAGTTTGGAATCTTGGTGAATTCTTTCGTCGATTCCTTGGGCTGACTGCTCCAGGGTAAGTTTGTCGCTTTCCATTGGAGTTTCCATACGAGCTTGGCTGGTTCCACGATCTGTCCCATGGGCTCTCATGAGGCCTTGCTTGGTCCCATGACTTATCCCAGTGTCGTCCAGGTGAGCGTTGACGTCCACGCGGTCCATCCCATCGGTCATACCTCTGTTTAGGTCGGGTGCCAACGCGTGAGTCTCGTTCTCTGTTGGACGGGGGTGCATTCCACTCTCTGTGTGGTGGCTTAGCACTGTCTTGGCGTTTGGTTCCCCCATAGAGCCAGTTCATGGTGTTGAGTGTTAAAATCAAGAACTGCTGGGTTTTTTGCGCTTTTTTTCTGCGGCCATCTTCTGTTTGCAGTAGGCCTTTTGCACCAAGTCTCGCAACTGCTGAGTGTTCATCGTTCGTGGACATGCGAGAACGCCAAGATGGTGGCTTATGCCAGGATGAAGGTTCCTCAGGAAGAGAGTTTTAAAGTTCAGTTCATCTTCCATGTCAGATTCATTGCGAGTTCCAAAATATGCTTGTCTGATTTGACTGTAGTAAGCTTGAGGAGTTTCGTGACGTCCTTGTCTCGTCTCCAGGGCAGCCACTAAGCCTTGATCGGACTCAGGATCGGCAAACTCTTTAATTAGGCCCTTTTGAAGCCGTTGGTAATCAGTCTTTGTGTTAACAGGCTGCCGGTCAAGGAAGCTGCGCACTTCAGGACTGGATGTCGTTCGGAGTAAGTAGAGTTTATCTTTGTCCGTAACGTTAGGTCGCATTTCCAGATGGAAATCATTATCTTGCAGGTAAGCTTGGACATTTTGGCTGTTTGGCAAGCTGGGGTTGAATTTCCCGATGTTTCGGGCGAGCTTGTCAAGATCTTTTAGGTCCAAGCCGTGCGACGATCTGCGGCTGGCTGCAGCAGATTCTTCTGGTTCTGTCGTGATATAAAGTTCTTCAGACGGCGTTGGTGAATGTTTTAACACCACCCCCTCTGTCTTATGTTCACGTGTCAGTCCAGGAACAGGTGACTTGGTTCTGCTTGGCAGGGGTGCGGTTGGTGCAGGTCCTGTCCTTGACGGCTCATGGCGTAGTTCATAGGCGTGCTTGAGTTCCTCTTGGAAACTTTCAGACTCCTCTTTGAAGTAGTCGAGCTGTCGTGTTAGGTGGCTAATCTCGCTTCTTGACTCAGCCAGATGAGCTTCAAGGGCTTTGATTCTGCTGTTTTTGTCCCTGAAGTCAGTCTTTGCCTTCTCTAGTAGCTTCTCTGCATACTGTAGCTTGTCTGCACGATCAGCAAAGTCCTCTGTAATTTGCTGCATTTTGTGGCTGGTAGTTGCTAGAGTATCTTTTAGCCTGTTGATCTCCTCCTCAGCGCCTTGCTCCACCTCATCGGTCCCTTCCTGTCGTACCTGAGCTTCACGTTCCAGCTGCTCTATGTGTCGTTGTGCGCTTGTCAGCTCCTGCTGGCGTTGTGCGGCGTGCTTGTCGCTCAGTTTGAGGGTGGCGATGAGTGTGTGGCTTAAGGAGCCGGTGATCTTGGCAAATTATTTGTGATTGTAGTTTTGACTTGTCTTGTCTCATGATGCTTGTGATGTTGTCATCTAGTTGATCCTATGTCTGATGTTGGAGTGCTTCTGCAGCTTTAGGGAGGATGCTGTCTGTTGTAACACTTAGCCACATTTCCAGTCGTTCCCAGTGACCGACATGTTCTGTTTTGTGAGACATGTTCTGGCGGTGAGGGAGATCTTGGACCGAACTGACACAGACCTTGTATGGGAAACAAAGCAAAACGAAACAGAACAAAGCAACACAAACAGGGGTGTGAATGTGCAAAGTGTAGTGTCTGCTATTGTTTGGGTGTGGCTCTGTGTCTGTGGTCCTCTGGTGGGGTGCGTGTAATTTGCAGCTTCTGCGTAGAAATTGCATTTAGTTATCTAAATGCAGATAATAAATTGGATTTATTTTTTCTTACTGAAACCTGGCACAAGAAGGACAATGGTCTTCTTTTTAATCAGCTAACTCTAAATGGTTTTGGACTGCTCAACACACTCACGGACAGAAGTTGGGGGTATTATGGTACTTTACAATCTGTTACTCAAGATATGCCCTGTGCCTGTTCCTTCCTTTACTACATTTAATGTCTGGCTTTAAGTATATCTACTCCTCATGTATCTGTCATTGCTACAGTGCACAGATCTCCAAGACCTTGCACATTTGCTGAAAACATTGTGTTTTAAATACAGCAGAGTTTTAATACTGGGGGACCTTAATATTCATGTTGATCAGGAAGCATGTGTTATGGCAAATTACTTTTTATCTATGCTGGACTGTTATAATTTGTCTAAGTTTTTTCACTTTCCTACTCACTCCAAAGGTCATACTCTGGACTTAATCATTGCAAATAATGACTTTGTATCAAACATTTCCACTGCTGATGTTGGCCTCTCAGATCATTATATTGTCTTTTTTTAATTAGAAACTTGCTGAAATCGCGTTTGGTCTCGTACTGTATCGCGTCTCTTGTCAGTGTCTGCTCTTGCTTGGCCATTTGTTGTGATAAACAGGTAAGTGTATTCAGCTGAATTCAAATAGTGATTTGTTAGACGGGTTTAAAAAAGGTTAATATGCAGCGGTCACTCCTCTCTGACTTCTCTGCTAATGTCTCCATTGCTAAAAGGACATACTATCATGACAAAATTAACAATTCGCCTAATTCTCGCATACTCTTTATATTTCCCTCCCTCATTTGTCCTCCTCCTCCCCCTCCTTGATCAACTCTAACAGCTGATGACTTTACAAACCTCACTGCACAATTTTCCACACCACAATCTGTCAAGCACATCTTACCAGCAAACATAAACTCGTTCACATACTTCTCTCCAATCTCTGAGGCAGAAGTCTCTAAACTCCTCCTTTCCAGTCATTCTACTACTTGTTTGCTTGATCCTATTCCATCTCATCTCCTTCAAGCCATTTTTCCTGCAGTTGTTCCTGCACTCACTCACATCATAAACACATCCCTTCACACTGGAATTTTTTCCCCTCAGCATTTAAACAGGCTCGTATAACCCCACTTCTTAATAAACCCACTCTTAACCAAACTCTTTTAGGGAACTATAGACCGGTTTCCCTTCTACCATTCATTCAAAACCACTTGAACGAGTTGTGTTCAACTTAGTCACTGCATTTCTCACACAGAACAACCTCCTGGACAGTAACCAATCTGGCTTCAGAAGTGGACATTCCACCGAAACTGCCTTGCTCTCAGTTGTTGAAGACCTAAGACTTGCAATAATGGCTTCCAAGTCTTCATTACTTATATTGCTGGATCTGTCTGCTGCTTTTGATACGGTCAACCACCAGATCCTCCTGTCCAACCCTATTGAGAAAGGGCATCTCAGGAACCGCACTCCAGTGGTTTGACTCTTACCTCTCAGATAGGTCCTTCAAAGTATCTTGGTGAGGTATCCAAGTCGCAACATCTAGCTACAGGGGTGCCACAGGCCGCAGTTCTTGGACCACTTCTCTTTTCTGTCTACATGGCTTCACTAGGTTCTGTCATTCAGAAACATGGCTTTTCATATCACTGCTATCCTGATGACACTCAACTCTACCTCTCATTCCATCCTGATGATCTGACGATAGCTGCTCGTTTCTCAGCATGTCTAGCAGACATTTCTTGCTGGATGAAGGACCATCACCTCAACCTGGCTAAGATAGAACTGCTTGGGATTTCAGCAAACCCATTGTTTCATCACAATTTCACCTTCCAATTAGGCTCATCACCCATAACTCCTTCAAAAACAGCCAGAAACCTTGGAGTTGTGATTGATGACAAGCTGAATTTCTCAGACAACATTACTAAAACTGCCCGTCCTGTAGATTTGCATTATATAATATTAAGAAGATCAGGCCCTTTCTCTCGGAACATGCAACACAACTCCTTGTTCAGGCTCTTGTTCTGTCCAGACTTGACTATTGCAATGCTCTCTTGGCAGGTCTCCAAGCCAGTTCCATCAAACTTTTTCAATTAATCCAAAATGCAGCTGCAAGATTAATCTTTAATGAGCCAAAAAGAACGCACGTCACACCTCTGTTCATCAATTTGCACTGGCTACCAATAGCTGCTCGCATTAAATTCAAGGCATTAATGTTTGCCTACAGAACCACCTCTGGCTTTGCACCCCTTTACCTAAATTCATTACTTCAGACTTATATGCCCTCTAGAAGCTTGTGTTCTGCAAGTGAATGACACATTACTGTACTACCCCAAAGAGGCACAAAATCACTTTCACAGACTTTTTCATTAACTGTTCCCATCTGGTGGAATGACCTGCCTAACTCAATCCGAGCAGCTGAAGCCTTACCCATCTTCAAGAAAAGGCTAAAAACACATCTCTTCCATTTTTATTTGACCCTCTAACTCTAGCACTCTCTATTCTAATTTTATTTAATCAAATTTGTCTTCTTTTTTATAAAAAAACACATTTGACCCTCTCTCATATTTGTTCTCCAACTGCTAGCTTTTCTTGTAAAACTAACACTAAGTGTCTTTCTATATTCTTTATACTCGTTTTCTTAAAAAAAAAATTCCTACGTAGGCTAACCAGGACTTGTAATAGCACTTGCATGTTGTTGCTCTTTTGTTGGTTTTGATTGCTTCTATAATGTCCTCATTTGTAAGTCACTTTGGATAAAAGTGTCTGCTAAATGACTAAATAAATAATTAAATAATTAAAGGTATATGTTCTATTAGGCAGGAACCACGCACTCTTTCCGCAAATGACAATCAATTGACCATACCGTTTTTGCCTAATCTATTACCTTTTTCTTAGAGGGCCTATCTACAGCTCCCCTTGAGGATACATTTTTATTGTTAAATAATGACCTCACTGCCAATTTGGACACTTTTGCTCTTCTAAAAACACACAGAGTCTCTTTCGTAAACTATGCTCCTTGGTATTGTGATGATGCACTCAAGATTGCTTGCCGCAAACTGGAGTGTAAGTGGTGTTGTTCTGGCTTGATTGTTTTTCATCAGACTTGGAAAGCATCTTTGGGTCAATATAAAGTAGCTCTTGAAAAGACAAGATCATCCTACTTTTCTCACATTATTGTAAATAACCTAAATAATCCCAAGCATCTTTTTCACACTATTAACTTTAGTCTTCTTAAAGTTGACGGTGTTAATTCTCGGACTGCATCAGTTAAGTTGTGTAATGATTTTCTTTTTAGTGCTAAAACTGCGTGTATCCGTAAACATGCAATTTGTTCCCCTGGTTCACAAACGTCAGTAGTCAATTTTGTATGTTTTTCTGGTACTCCTCTGTCCAGATTTTCTCCAGTTCATCCTGAATCTCTCTGTGTGCAGGTATCTAGTATGAAAGCTGCAACTTGCATACTTGATCCCCTGTCAACTAGTTTATTTAAATCTTGTTTTGGCACTCTGTGTTCTACTGTTCTTTCAATCATAAGTTATTCATTGTCAACCGGTGTTGTGCCAGCAGCACTTAAAACTGCTGCTGTCACCCCTGTTCTAAAAAAGCAGAATGTGAACAATTTTAACAATTTTTATCCAATATCAAATCTTCCATTTTTTGCAAAAAAAATGTAAAGGATGTTGTTGCTTCTTAATTACACAATCATTTGACTGTTAACAACCTTTTTGAGCTATACCAGTCTGTTTTGGAAATTGCACAGTACTGAGAATTTTTTATTAAAAAAGTTAGCATCTGACGCTGGATCAGTGTCAATGCTTATCCTTCTGGAACTTAGTGCTGCTTTTGATACTGTCGACCATACGGTATTACTTAGTCGAATTGAATCAGTCTTTGGGGTGACGGAGACTGCTCTGCATTGGTTCAGATCCTATTTAATTGATCGTAGTCATTTTGTTTTTACGGATAGTTACAAATCAGAGGTCGTTCCTGTTAGTTCTGGTGTCCCTCAGGGCTCATTACTTGGTCCCTTGCTTTTCAGCATTTATATTTCTCCTCTCGGGCAATTGTTAAGATTTCTCAAACTTAACTATCATTTTTACGCTGATGATATGCAGATTTACATCCACTCTAACTCTAACAAGATGTGAATATTTCCCATCTCTCACACGGTCTCTCTGAGATTAAGTTGTGGATGTCTGAAAACTGTTTGCGTTTGAATAGTTCCAAAACAGAAGTTATGCTTCTCGGCTCTCCCCATAAATATCGTAACGAAGGATCTTTAGCTTTGTCTGTTGATGGTGCTGCTCTAGAGTTACAAAGTAAATACAAAATCTGGCCGTTATTTTTAATTCCAGTTTATCATTTGAGCCTTTTGTGCTGAAAACTGTTAAGACTTCGTACTCTCATCACAGAAATATTGCACGGATACGATCTGTGCTGTCTTTCTCTATTGTTAAAAGGTTAATTATTTTGCCTTTTCTTGTCTAGACTATTGTAACGCCCTTCTTATTGGAGTCTCAAAATCTTGTATTAACAAGCTTATACATCTACAAAATTCAGCAGCCAGAATTTTGTCTGGGACTAGGGTTGTTGATCATATAACTTCTGTTTTGGAATTGTTGCACTGGCTCCCGGTTATATTCTGTATTGATTTTAAAGTTCTCATGTTAACTTACAAGGCATAGTCTGGCTCCTCAGTATTTGGCTAAGCTTTTAATTCCCAATACACCTAAATATACGATCTTCTCAGAGTGGTCTTTTAGTCGTTCCTAAAACACGGCTGCATTCTGGGGGTGATCGGGCATTTTCCTCTTACGCCCCCAAATTGTGGAATTCTGTCCCAACTGACATTAGGGAAGCAAATTCGTTGGACATTTTTCAATCTCATCTTAAAACATTTTTATTTTCGTCCTGCTTTTAACTGATTGTTATTTTGTACTTGTGTATTACCTTGGATTGTTGTGTTTGTTTGTGTTGTAAAGCGCTTTGAGAAAGTACACTTTTAAAGGCGCTGTACTAAATAAAATGTATTATTATAATTATCTTTTGGATCTATCGTCATAAACCAGTCCTCGGACCTGTTCTGAGACACAACCTGTTGGATTGTGAGCAACTTGAACTTTAGTCGTATGACTGAGCGGTTCAGCAGACACAGATCTACAATCAGACGCAACCCCCCCCATCCTTCTTCGGAACAATGAAGAACCGACTGTAGAACCTAGCTCTTTCGAGAAGAGGGACCCCCTCGATGGCTTCCTTCCTCAGCAGAGTATTTACTACTTGTTCTAACACTGGAGGCTGCTCGGGACCCACCACAGTGGAAATGATCCCTTTGAAATGAGGCGGAGGAGAACCAAACTGAATTCTGTAACCTCTTTCTACAGTCTGCAAGACACATTTTGAGATATTTGGCAGAAGCTTCCACGCTGCCAGAAAATCTACTAAGGGAATCAGTCTCTCGAGACTGACCTCCGTTGTAACACGAAACCTCCTCAGAGGCAGCAAGCCCGCGAGATCTGCTACGTTTCCGGGCGGACACTGGGATGTGCACTCGCTGGAGACCGCTGTGCCCTGAAGCACCGGCAGTAGCAGGGTTAACAGCTCGGTCTCCTGAGGGCACTGGGGAGAGACGGGCACCATGTAATGGGGTCAGCCTTCGGCTTCGAAGTCTTCGATTGTGAGTGTCGCTCCATTTGCAAACCCTTTCGCGTGCGAGTCGTGATGCTCACTTTCTGCGCCTTTCTGTATGAGGAGTGGGTACATGGTTGGGGCTGCTCCTATCCAGCAGCCCCCTGAGCTAGAGAGCGGCGAGGCAAGAACCGATGAAACTCCGCCGCTTATTTATGAGCTTCTTGAAACCTGATGACGACAGAGTTGATAGCATCGCAGAACAGGCCAGAAGGTGCAAGCGGGGTGTCGAGGAGGAATACCCTGTCTTTCTCTTTATATCTGACAGGGTGAGGAATGCTGACGAGGGCTCCCTCCTCAAAGAGAGCCCTCCGGGAGCAAAGCATCCGCAGCGAGAGCAGGGAGGAACGCACAGACCGCTGTTTACTTTTATCACCACCCTTATTTGACTTGGTCTTAGCCTTTGGCATGGCTTTATTGTTCTTGAACATGACATACAACGGTAAATAAGACATACACACACAGAGCGCTTTGCTGAATGACAGAAGCTGCCGGTGTATCGACCTCACATGCTTTTATAGCTTCCTGGTCACATGTCAACCTGTCCGTGAAGTCGCGCCCATCCATTGGTTTGATTACACACGTTTCAGAGAATGGTTTAGCTGAAGGCGTTCCCAAACCGTTTGATGCAGCTCGAGGTCCTAAAGGGGAACTCAGTTTATAAAAATACCTCTGCACACGTGGACATTGCCTTAGCCTTTCTGTGATCATTTGAAACCAGACCAAGATCTTGATTTTCTTGAACATTGCCAGACTAGGGTGAAGGTCTGCAGTCACCTTGCTGCTCTTGTTTGTAATTTAATTTACATGGATGCATTATTGACAATGAGTTTATGAAAAAAATTAACTTTATTGAGACTGATCATCCTATTCTGGTCATTAACAACAACAGTAATAGTAACAATACCAATAATACTAACTAAAATGTAACTCATGCTCATATGCCACTGAATGATATAGGCATTAGCTTAAAACGACTCCCAGAGTGATTTTTTTTTTTTTTTTTTTTGCATTTTACAGTCAATCTTTAAAAACAGGGTGACACCTAATCTATGTAATCCCTGTTACTCAAATGTCAAGGCATGTTACCCTCAAACATCCATGCCAGTCCAAGATGGCGCTGAGTATGGCAGCCGTGTTGCGGGCTCCGGGAAAACTTTGCAGTTTTTCGTATGTTTTATTTGTTTTTTTTAGTTGTTTTACGTGTTAGATGTTGTTATTATAACTGTCTATGTTAGAGACATGCTTTTAAACATTGGTTCCTCCGTCGTGCAACGCAAACCGGACTTTGTGTTCTTGAATGCCAGCGGATTGTTCACAGACACGGCATCAGAACCCTTTGTCTTGGCTGCAAGACCGAAAAAACGCAGGCGGAAAAGAGGGAAGAGAGCTGGCGTCCTCATCAGACTGAGACGCCGTGCTTTCCGACCTCCTCTCCCAACCATTCAGTCACTGGATAACAAACTCTGTGAACTGCGTGCGCGCATCTCATACCAACGAGAAACAAGGGACTGCTGCCTGTTTACATTCCCCTTCAAGCCAACACAGACCAGGCACTCAGGGAACTGTACGGGAAAATCAGTAAGCAGGAAACCGGAAACCCAGATGCAGCGTTCATTATTATTGGGGACTTTAATAAAGCCAACTTCAGAACACTAGCTCCAAAATACTTTCAACACATCACCATCAACACACGTGGAGATTGTGTACTCGACCACTGCTACCCCCCCTTCCAGGACGCATACAAATCCCTCCCCCGCCCACCTTTCGGCAAATCGGATCACTCTTCCGTTCTGCTTCTGCCTGCTTATAGACAGAAACTTAAACGTGAAGCACCCGCCCTCAGGATAATCCAATGCTGGTCGGACCAATCGGACGCTATACTACAGGACTGTTTTGATCACGTGGACTGGGACATGTTCTGGGCAGCGTCTGGTGACGTCATAGAGGCGTAGTCAGATACGGTCACATGTTTCATCAGGTTAGTATAGAGGATGTAGTTCCGACCAAAAGTATTTGCATCTACCCCAACCAAAAACCATGGATTAACAGCGATGTTCGATCAGCCTTGTCAGCACGGACATCTTCCTTTAAATCCGGAAACACTGACGATCGGAAACAAGCCAGTTATGATCTCAGGAGATCCATCAAAGCAGCCAAACGACAATATAAAAACAAAGTTGAAGAACATTTCAACAACAACAACCCAAGAAGCATGTGGCAGGGCATCAACAACATCACAGGTCTTAAAGGGAATAAACCATTACTGTGAACATACCGGACGAGCTCAACACTTTTTATGCTCGTTTCGATGTTGACAACACCGCTCACACAGAGAGCGCTCCCACGGCTGCTGCAGAAGAGGTGAGTCCACTCTCGCTTTCTGTCGCGGATGTAACCCGACCCTTCAAATGGGTGAACATCCGTAAAGCTGTGGGCCAGAATGGTATACCAGGCCGTGTTCTCAAAGCATGCGCATTCCAACTAGCCGGGGTTTTTACAGACATTTTCAATCTGTCCCTCTCTCTGTCTGTGGTTCCCTCATGCTTCAAAAAATCAACCAATGTGCCCATACCTAAGAAAAATAAAATCACATGCTTGAATGACTGGAGGCCCATTGCTCTGATCCCCATCTTCAGCAAGTGTTTTGAGAAGCTCGTCAGAGAACACATCTGCTCTGTGCTGTCGGCTTCACTGGACCCACTACAATTTGCACACCGCAGTAACCGTTCCACAGACGATGCTATTGCCTTCACCCTGCACTCTGCTCTCTCTCACCTGGAAAATAAGAACACCTATGTGAGGATGCTGTTCGTGGATTATAGTTCAGCATTTAACACCATAGTGCCTGCCACACTGGTTGCGAAGCTCCAGACTCTGGGACTGAACAGATCTCGGTGTAGCTGGATCCTGGACTTCCTGACAGGCAGAAGTCAGGTGGTCAGAATGGGCAACAACACCTCATCTCCACTGACCCTCAACACTGGTGCTCCGCAGGGCTGCATCCTCAGCCCACTCCTGTACTCCTTGTACACACACGACTGTACAGCAACACACAGCTCCAACGTCATCGTCAAATTTGCAGATGACACAACGGTGATAGGCCTGATCACCGACAACGATGAGACGGCCTACAGAGAGGAGGTGAGCATCCTGACTAAATTGTGCCAGGAGAACCACCTCTCACTCAACATCGAAAAGACCAAGGAGCTGGTGTGGATTTCAGGAGACAGAGCAGAGTACACACACCCATCACCATCGACAAGACACCTGTGGAGCGGGTGAGCAGCTTTAAGTTCCTCGGCGTTCACATCACCGAGGATCTCACATGGTCTGCTCACACAGATGCAGTGCTGAAGAAGGCACATCAGCGCCTCTTCTTCCAGAGAAGGCTGAGGAAGTTTGGAACAGGCCCCAGCATGCTCAGAACCTTCTACACCTGCACTGTGGAAAGCATCCTGACCGGCTGCATCACCGCCTGGTTTGGAAATAGCACCGCTGGCAACCGCAGGGCTCTGCAAAGGGTCGTGCAAACTGCCCACCACATTGTTGGAGGTGAGCTTCCCTCCCTCCAGGACATCTACACCAGGCGGTGTACAAGGAAAGCCCAGAGGATTATCAAAGACTCCAGCCACCCATCCCACAGACTGCTCTCTCTGCTGCCCTCAGGGAGATGTCTCCGCAGCATCCGATCCCACACTAGCCGACTGAGGGACAGCTTTTTCCCTCAGGCTATCAGGCTAATGAACAGTCAGAAATAATTCACCCTACATCACACTCCCACTCACACAACATGCCATGCACTGCACTTTAACACAGTTCTACCGGACTACACACACACACACTGCACTAACACATCTGCTATCACTGGACACCATACAAAGCACATCCACGACATTGCATATGTATAATCTGTTGCACCTTTGCACAACTATCTGTTGCACAACCAATCTGTTGTAAATGTGTAATCTGTTGCACCTTCACATATTACTATGTATAGATGTGTACATAATGCAGACGTGTACATACGGTGTATAATGTGTATTGGTAACTAAGTATGTCTTTATAGTACACTGAGTGTACTGAGTATATGTATGTGTATTTTGCACATTGTCTTCTGTACAGTCTGTAAATATGTACTGTCCGTATGTAAATAGTTTTGTTTTTTTGCTCTGTCTGGAGCACGCTCGTAAGAATTTCACTCACCAAGGCACTTGATGTGATGTGACAATAAAAGTGATTTGATTTTTGATTTGAAAAGTAACAGGAATGAAAGGAACAGGTTTGAAGATAATAGATAATAATCTAGCTAATATTCAAATTCACAAATGCACACTTTGAAATGATTTTACTTGTAGATATTGATTATATTACATTTATTCATAATTGTTTAAATTTATATTTTAAAAATGGTGACAGTATTGACACTGCATGAAGCCCCCACTCCTCCTCCTCAGTCAAGCCTCATAAATCATCCAAAATTTAACATTATAGTAGGGATGAAACGATATGAAAATTTCATATCACGATTAAAGTGACCAAAGTTATCACGATTATCAATTTTATCACGGTTTTGGGAAAATTAGATTAAAATGTTCTAAAAGAACTGATACACACACTGAAAACAATTAAATAAGTTTTATATATAAAAATCAACAAACAACAAATACAATTGCTCTTTTTAAGCATACACATTAAATTAACATGAAGCCCTGAGAGGTATATGTTTTTCTTGTGTAGGTTTGAATAAACAGTACTTTGAATAAGAACATCAAATGCACATATAAAATCAACAAAAGTAAAGCAATATTCATGTAACAATACAACCATATGTAAACAAATCAAATGAACAGCAATAATTGCTTGTCTATTCTCTTCTTCAAAAATAAAAAAGTGCAGCTGACCTAACATCCTGCATGTTATATGCATCTTTGTTCACTTGAGATTGAAATGCAAAAACGTCAGCATATTTACTTTGTCTGGTTTAAGTAGTGCTCTTTGAGGGGAAACAATATGCCTGCTTGCACTGAACACTTTCTCTGAAGGCACGCTGGTTACTGGGATGCACAGAGGTTCGAGGAGCTGGCACAGTTGCTCCATGACAGTTATTTCAGTATCCTTGGGCATCAGATGCCACGCTCCTCTTTCTCCAGCCAGTGTTGCACAGGCTGGTTGCTGTTTACTAAGGAAACGCTCAACCATCTTGTATGTAGATCCCCATCGAGTCACCACATCATGTATCAGAGCCTTCTGTGACATGTTGAGGGCAGCCTGATTTTCCCTCAGTTCTCGCCTTCTCCTCCAGATCCGTGAGAAGCCCTGGACCAGATGGCGGCAGGCCTTGACTGCTGTTTCAACTCTATGAATTGTCAAGGACTTTGAGATGGCCAGGTTCAAATTATGGCCAAAGCACCTAAGCCACACGTCTGAGAACCTTTCAAAAGCCTTTATCATGTTTGCTGCGTTATCTGTGGTTATGCAGACCAGGTCTTTTTTGTTGATCCCCCATTCTTCCAGCATATTCTCCAAAAACTCGCTGATGTTGTGAGCTGAGTGATCTTCCAGGAAGAACTGAGTTTCAAGGCATTTTGACTCCAGTTGCCATTCTGGGGTGAGGTAATGGATAGTGAAACTTATATAGGGTTGACCACCACCACTTCCACTAGTCCAGAGGTCAGTAGTTGCAGAAAACCATGTTCCTAGAGTTTTTTGTTTTTTTTGAGTCTTTGACATGGTTGTACAGGTTTGGTATTTCAGTTTTGGAAAAATACATTCGTGTTGACACTTTGTAGTGTGGTAGAGCAACTTTCATCAGCCTCTGAAACCCAGGCCTCTCAACAATTTGAAATGGCATCATGTACTTTGCAATGAAATATGAAATAGCTGCAGTGAGGTCTTGAGCATTTTTTGATGTGGGTGCATAAGCAGTCTGCTTTTTAAATGCTTGTTCAAGTGTCTGTGTCACAACTGTAGATGAGGAGGGAGTCAAGGGACCACCAGAAGCACCACTGGGTTTGCCTGCTGCACGCCCACTCTGTAGGGAGTAGCAAATGCATTATCGTTAATAATAATAATATTCACTCACTTATGCATGTGTGTATGACCAATATTAGTATTATTTATTATCATCAACGATATTATCAGTAATAATAAATAACAACAATAATAATAATGATAATAATAATAAATCACTTCAAACACACTTTAAATGAACAAAATAAGTTGGTTGGGTCAGATGACTAAACTACAGGAATATCGATTATGTTCTGCTGCATTTCCTTCTGTCAGGGTTCTGTCACTTCGGTCTAGTGTTATTCATGGTTTTGTGACAGAGCCCTGATACTCCCATCATGTCCGGGTTTTCAATGTACGCTCTCTCGTCTGCGTACATTGTTTTGTGTGGAGCGTGGTGTTTGGATCCCGGCACTCATGTCTTGAGTTTTGGTTCGTGTCGGGGGTTCGGACACTCGCGCTCCATTTTCTGTCATTGTGTGAGTGCGCGGTCTCGGGTTCGCTCAACACCGCACACTCTTGTCCACGTGTGTTTTGTTGTTTTGCACGCAGTTCGTGTCTCGACATGCAAGTTCACTTCAGTTATCTAAAGAAGTAGAAAGCCAAACTGGGGTGACTATTTCCCGTGACACAATACGGCGTATACTGCAGAGGAATGGCATGCATGGGTGCCGTCCACGAAAGAAGCCTCTCCTAAAGCCCAGGCACAAAAAAGCCCGCCTAGAGTTTGCCAGGGCCAAGATGAAGACTACTGGGACTCTATACTCTGGAGCGATGAGACCAAGATAAATGTTTTTGGAACTGATGGCTTAAAAACTGTATGGCGTCGCAAAGGTGAGGAATACAAATAAAAATGCATGGCGCCTACAGTGAAACATGGTGGTGGCAGCAGTGTCCTTATGTGGGGCTGCATGAGTGCTGCTAGTGTCGGGGAGCTGCATTTCATTGATGGCATCATGAATTCACAAAGGTACTGCTCTGTACTGAAAGAGAAGATGCTACCATCACTCCGTGCCCTTGGTCGTCGTGCACTTTTCCAGCATGACAATGATCCTAAACACACATCTAAGGCCACTGTTGGACTCCTGAAGAAGAACAGGGTGAAAGTGATTCAGTGGCCAAGTATGTCTCCTGATCTGAACCCAATCGAACACCTATGGGAAATTCTAAGGAGACAAGTTGAGCATCACTCTCCATCCAGCATCCAATCTCTAAAAGAGGTCATTCTTGAAGAATGGAAAAAAGATAGATCTGGCAAAATGTCGCCAACTTGTTCATTCCATGCCTAGAAGACTTGGTGCTGTCATTAAAAATCATGGAGGCCATACAAAGTACTAGATTTAGTAGTTTTTGTTGTGGGGTGTACTCATTTTTGCATCACCCTAATTTGAGTAAAACTGAAAAATGTGTAATCTAAGTTATATTATTAACCTTACTTTCATGTTATAAGTTAAACAGATGTTATATTAAACTTAGTCTTGTCAACATTTTGGAAATGGTTTTTGTGTTTATTGAGATATTGTTTAAAATTTTACTTTTCAAAGGGAGTGTACTCATTTACGCTGAGCACTGTATATATAGGCTATATATATATATATATATATATATATACACACACACACATACATACACACACACACACACACACACACACACACACATATATACTATATAATGGCAGTCATCGTCTGTGTCACTGTGTGAGCTACTACATTGATCCTTTATATTCTGAATAATTTCTAGATGTTTGACTATGCTTGATGGAAGTTAAATGTTAAATACATCCATAAAAGGATTTCAAATTGTTTTTCTAAAATATATCATAACATTTTTATATTAGTGCTACCAGTATTACAACATCAATATTGTAAATCTTTTGTAATATTATAATTTTTAATTTAGTGCAATATTTTTGTCATTGCAACATTTAGATACTTTTCACTAACAACTGCAATAGGATTTATATTGTATACCTAAGTTCACTGTTATCTAGGGCTGAAACGATTCCTCGAGTTACTCGAGTAACTCGAATAAAAAAATCATAGAGGCAAATTATGTGCCTTGAGGAATCATTTTGTCCATTCACTAGGGATGCACTTAATTTTCGGCAGCCGAAAATATATGCTGCACCGCAACACCCAGCAGCCGTCATCACTGTGATACCATCTCTCAGTTATCCTTTCTATTAATTTCCCACTGATTTACGTGATCTGATGAGCAATATTAAGCGATCATATCTCTGTATGGATGGATGACAGAGAGACGAGCGTTTTCCTTTAGCACACACATACTGAAGCGCACATGACATCTCAATGAGGACATAAACACACAAACAACATCTCCAGAACTGCTCTGAGAGTCACTTTATGAGTGTTTCACCATTTAATTTGAATAAAACTATCCTCATATCATATACACACAGAAATGTAAAGGTATTCATGGCAACCCGTCAAAATAAACGTTTTTTTGAAGAATTTGTTCAGCAGAATGTACATAACACTACTACTACTACTACTACTACTACTAAAATTATGAAAACTTATTTTTTGTAAGGAATGATCTCACAACATTTCCAACATGTTTTAATTTTAATAGTAAATTCCCTTTTTTTGCCAAAAAAAGTTACATTTTCAAAACATTTAAGATAAATAAAATATGCCTTCGTTTGATAACCAGCTACACAACACAGAATTTCTGAGGAAAAATAAAACATTAATTTGGCTATTTCAAAAAAACAAATAACATAAACATTAGGTGAGAGAAAATAAAACATAACTTTATAATTGTAATTTTCTTCAATCATATAATTAAAATACCTAAAATACATTGCATGTAAAAAAGTGTTGAAGGGTACATTGTGTGCATATGATCAGGATGGTACCACCTCCGCCACTTTTTGAGAAAGAAAAAACCTTTTTTTGCAGGACTATACATTATTTGGATAATTAGTCAAAAATAACAACAACAAATGTTATGTCTGATTCTGTTGCATAGAACTGAAAAAAATATATACATTGATATTTAATATTAATATACAGTGCCCTCCACTAATATTGGCACCCTTGATAAATATGAGCAAAGGCAAAAAAAAAAGAAAATCTCATGATGAAATAAATGTTTTTCTCCAATGAATGTTGGCCACAATTATTGGCACCCCTAGAAATTCTTATGAGTAAAATATCTCTGAAGTATATTCCCATTCATATTTAATTTTTTTAGCACACCAGGGTGACTAGGAGCATGAAATTGTCCAGCCATGACTTTCTGTTCCACAGGATTATAAATATGAGGAACACAAAGGTCAAATTCCCTTTATCATCCATCACAATGAGAAAAAACAGAAATATATTTCTGATGTGAAGAACAAGATTGTTGAGCATCACAAAATAGAAAGTGGCTGTAAGAAAAGAGTTAAAACATTGAAAATCTCCATTCCCACCATCAGGGTAATAATTAAGAGGTTCCAATCAACTAAAAATGTTAAAAATCTGCCTGAAAGAGGACGTGTGTCTATATCGTCCTAATGAATGCTGAGGAGGAGAGTTTGAGTAGCCAAAGACTCTCCAACGATCACAGCTTGAGAATTGCAGAGATTAGTTGAGTCTTGGGGTCAGAAACCAAAAAAATAAAAAAATAAAACATCCCCTAAATCACCACATGTTGTTCGGGAGGGTTTCAAGAACAATTATCCCTTACTCATCCAAAAACAAACTCCAGCAAATTCAGTTGTCAGACACGACTGGAACTTCAAATGGCACTGGCTTCTATTGTCAGATGAAACTGATAAAATAGCTTTTTGGCAGCAACCCCACCAGATGAGTTTAGTACAAACAGGGATAGAAACTTACCCCATGTCCACGGTTAAATATACTGCTGGATCTTTAATGTTGTGGGCCTGTTTTTCTGCTGGAGGTCCTGGACATCTTGTTTAGACACATGGCATCGTGGATTCTATCAAATACCAACAGATAAAAAAATCTAAATGACTGCCTCTGTTAGAAATCTTATAATGGGCCATGTTTTGATCTTCCAGCAGGACAACAATCCAAAACAAACATCAAAATAAACAAAAAAATGGGTCACTGAGCACAAAATTAATCTTTTACCATTGCTGTCTCTGTCCTCTGACCTGAACACTACAGAAAATGAGTGAGGTGAACTGAAGAGAAGAAGCACCGTCATGGAGCTGTGAACCTGAAGGATCTGGAGAGATTCTTTATGAAGAAAATGGTCTCTGATCTCTTGTCAGGTGTTCTCCAAACTCTTCAGGCATTATAGGAGAAAACTCAGAGCTGTTACCCTGGGAAAAGGACGTTGCAATAATTGGGTGCCAATAATTGTGGCCAACATGAAATAGTGAAAGCATTTATTTCATCATGAGATTTTCTCCCCACTTTCAATTGTTTTACTTCAATGATAGGTTGGAATTTTGTGAATTTTTTGAATGAAAGATAAAAAGGATAAACAATGCAGATTTATTTTCACAGCCGCCTTTGCTCATATTTACCAAGGGTGCCAATATTAGTGGAGGGCACTGTATTTTATGTCCAATTTTCTTTCAATAAAAGTGTGGTTATTTTATTGGCCTATGTTTTTTCAATTCCGTCTCATTCAAATTGAGTTAAATTAAAAGTATTACAAAATTACTTTATAGTATTTAATAAAATAAATAATTAATTTCAGTATCAGGGAGAAGATACAACTGAGTTGAGGCATATATCTGCCTTTAAGACAATGTTACAATTAAAATGTACTATTTAAGTACCAATTCTCACTATAAACTAGTGGCTTCGAATGCATAAAAAGACTTGCCTTTTATCTAAATAAATAAAAACAGAAATATTTTCTGAAATCTTCATCGTTTTTTCTTAGGTGGTCATTACAAGGCATTGTTATAAATACATTTTCTATATTATAGGTAGCAGGATGCTTGGTGCATTACATCCTGACGGATGGGCAACACCCCTATCAGACAACTACACCCTACTCAAAGGATCCAATTGGACTATCTCAAACTTCATTCTTCAATGCGATGAAAAACTAAAACATATTGTAAGAAGAATGCTGTGCAAATCAATGGAAGACCGTCCCACTATTGAGGAATGCCTTCAGTCAGTCAAAGGTATGTGCAAAGACAATCTGTAGAGGTTACAATAATCCTTAAATTATTGGATATAAATATTGGTGTGAATTAACAGGTTTCGATCATCTGACTGATCAAACTGGAACCACAAATAACAACAGCAATAAGAATGGGAATAAAGTAAGTATCCATTCACAGTTTATACTCACAGTTTATCCTAAGCAACAGGCATACAGTGCTTAAAAATGGGTCAAACAAAAAGCAGACATAAATCAAGTGTGTTACATGGATTCTTACACTGCTTCTGTTTTACAGGACATCTGTATCGACAACTCATTTCCCCAAGCACACGATGAAATGGAAATCCCAGAGAGTCTTTGCAGTGATGTGATAGATTCATTTTCCAATACTGAAGAGGAATTTTCTGATTGTGAAATGGTAATTAAGTGTTGTGACGAGTGGGGCGGGGCCGAGAGCTGTGGGAACGGAGCGAGGCCGTTGGAGTAAATGATAATGAACAACACCTGCACCACTCACCGGTCTCGAGTCCCACGGAGGAGCTCCGGAAGGAATAAAAGGAGGAGTGACAACAGTGGAAGACGAGAGAGGACCAGGCCTGGACTTTTAGTTTGTGTTTTGTGTGCGGCAGTCGTCCGTGAGGGGCTGCCGCTTTTCTGTTGTGTTTGTTTATTTTGATTATAAAATTATTAAATGTTCGCCGGTTCCCGCCTCCTTCTTCCCGTATCCATCTATAGCGTTACATTGGTGCCGAAACCCGGGAGGAAGGAGGGACACGCTGTCAGAGAGCCCTCGCTGCTGAGGGGGATCGCGGTGCTGAGGAGATCGGGCAGCAGGAAGAAGCGGAGTCCGCCAGTGGCTGCCTGAGGCGGTGGTGCTGGAGCAATGGAAGAACAGGTGGGACGGAAGGCTCGCTGCCGTGCTCCTGGGACGAGGAGGGGTGGCTGCCGTCCGAGAGGGAGCGGAGGAGTCGGCGCCGTTCGCCAGTGGGCCGGATCCTGCTGCCATCCGCCAGGTTGGGGGGAGGAGCAGGGAACGGGGGACTCGCTGCCGGCTACTCTCGAGTGGAGGAGCCATCGCCGTCCGCCAGGAGGCGGAGTGGCAAGCCGTCCACCAAAGATGTCCAGTACCATCGCATGGCACCGCGAGTAAGAGCCGCTCAGCTGGTTGAGGGCCGAGCGGCAGTGTGTCCAGGAACCGGACCGAGATTTTTTTTTTTCCTCTCTCCCCTCTCTCGTCTCTGTCACTCCTCATCCTTCCGTCTCCTTTTCTCTCACCTCATCTGTCCTTACCCCCAGGTACGCCGCGGCCGCCCTGACGGGTTCCCCCCGGGGAGAGGGGGGAGGGGGGGAGTAGAGCGCAGTCTCGGGAGTACCCCCCGGCCTGCGAGGGGCAATGGGGGTATGTGACGAGTGGGGCGGGGCCGAGAGCCGTGGGAACGGAGCGAGGCCGGTGGAGTAAATGATAATGAACAACACCTGCACCACTCACCGGTCTCGAGTCCCACGGAGGAGCTCCGGAAGGAATAAAAGGAGGAGTGACAACAGTGGAAAACGAGAGAGGACCAGGCCTGGACTTTTAGTTTGTGTTTTGTGTGCGGCAGTCGTCCGTGTGGGGCTGCCGCTTTTCTGTTGTGTTTGTTTATTTTGATTATTAAATTATTAAATGTTCGCCGGTTCCCGCCTCCTTCTTCCCGTACCTATCAACTTCATTACAAGTGTTTATTTAGATAACCAGTGGTTCTGAATAATGCAGAGATTATATCAATGTTATTATTTGCAATTCAATTAATGTTTATGTATTTCAGAACAACATGGATCAACAGGTTTCCCTTTCCCTGGAAATGTCAGAAGAAGAAGAAGAAGCAGAAGAAGAAGAAATCAAAACAAAAGAAGTACAAGGGAAAGTAGAAGAAGAAAAAGCCTCCCATGGAAAACCGCTTCTAAAGGCTGTGATGGAAATGGATGGAAGTGCCCAAGGTTGTAAATCTCAAAAACAACACATGATCAAAGTGAAAATGTCCTCAAACACACCTAACCAATGCATCTATGACAAAAATCATTTCTGTCTTTACTGTGAGAAGCCTTATGCAAAAATCACAAGACATCTCAAACAGAAACATTCTGGAGAAGTTGAAATTGCAAAGGCCTTGTCATATAAGCAAGGCTCATCCATGCAAAATCTTTTGTTAACAAAAGTAAGGAACATGGGAAATTACCACCATAATAGTGCAGTCCTATCCACTGGGAAAAGGGGAGATCATACCAAAAAGGCAAGCAATGCATATGTCAACAGCAACTGACTATCTGCCTTGCAAGTTTATCTTTTCTGAAGAAACATTACAAATGGCAAAAGTGAGCAGAATTTTTTTTGCCTTGCAAAACGGAATCAGCACATTTCAGGGAAAATCTCTGGAGGACATAACACCTAACATAAACCATAAGTAAATGATTTCTGTATATTGTTCTTTTCAAACAAGTCAAAAGATCTGTACTTGCTCAAAACTTTTTTAGTTTTACATAATGTGATTTACATAAAAATTTAATCATTTCGTTACAGTTGAAGAGGACTCCAGCTCAGAGTCAGAGGATGTTCATTCTAAAAAACAGACAAGTCAAGAGGGTAAGTTTTTATTTTGAATTTTTGACATAATAATTAAAAATTCTATACATTAAATGCAACATGGCTTTGATTTATTCTATCATTTTAAGTAAGTGTTGCTCTCTATGTGGTTTCAGATAATCCTGACCCTGAGGACGATCTTTCTGAAATAAGGGCTCTTAACTCTGGAAAGACTTCAGCCTCAGGAGAGACAGTTGGATATATGAGTAATCCACAAGTGCCATTAAATCAAAAAGGTATGTTATTCCATTCACTATTAAGCATACATAAGATATTGACATTTGCTTTTAGAATTGTATTATGTTTTCAACTTTGCAAAATCTGGATTACTGACATTAAATTTTGCTTATTCATTCCTTCATGTATTTAATAACTACATTTCTTTCTCTTCTCCTTTTTTTAAATAGTAAAACCCAGAAAGCCCTGGTCAGGAACAGAGAGGGAAGTCATAGAACACTATTTCAAGAACAACATTAAAGAAATGAAGGCTCCTGGAAAAGTGGACTGTGAAAAATGCTTAAAAGAAAGCAATATTTTAAAGGATAATGGAAGAGATTAGAAAGCAATTAAATACTTTGTGCACAACAGAATAACTTTGATTAAGAGAAATGTGGGTCAACAGTATCGGGCCCTATATCCCTGAGAGCTTGCAATGTGGAGTATCAATGTTGAATGTCACAATACTGAGAGCTTGTGATGCACTTTAAATAAACTTTGCCTTGATTTCATTCACAATTCTGTTGTTATGTTTCTTGTTCATTGTGTGTGTGTGTGTGTGTGTGTGTGTATGTGTGTTTTATTAACTTAAAATGCAACAAGTCAACATGTGCAATAAGTGATTTTAACAACTGCCAATGTTAATTATTTTTAAATGTTTTATCTAATAATAAAATAAAACATCAAATAATAAACAATAATAAAATAAAACAAATAATAAAAAGGTGTATCTGGGTCAGGTATCATATTTCACCAGCTAACTGATCTTGCAAATCTTACCTTAAAGGTAACACTTTCTACTTCTATTTAACTCATAAATATTACTTTTGTCAGTCTAAATGTAAGTTTGGTTCAGTGATTTTAAATAATATTCTTCACTTGAACAAAATCGGTTAATTTCTATTTAATCGCTAGTGAACTATTTGGCTCACTATTCCATGGCTTATTCCACACAAGCAGAACTCTACATGCTAAACATAAACAGCAACAGGTCTGTGCATGTAGCAGTGATTTAACTAAATTAAAGGAAAATGGTCCCCTGTTGGATGGTGCAGAGTGATGTATGTTTGCTTGACTTGATATTAACCAATATTTCACCTTCTGATTATCTCTGAAACAACAGTGTTGATGATAACACTAAAACACCAATTCTTGAGATTGCGTAGTGACATAGTGTAGTTAACATGAACTAAGAATGAACAATTCATCTGCAGCATTTATCTTAATGTTAATTTCAACATTTACTATTAAAATCAAATGTTGTTTAACGTGGTAATGCACTGTGAACTATGTTCTGTTTAATGGCCTGTTTAATATTTAGGCCTACAGATAGAGTACGTTTATTTGCATCGGTGCATGTGTCATTAGATATTAATATAAACATTTCACCAAAATCAAGTTCAAATATGAAGCTGACCAGCGAATATTTATTTATTTTTTTCCTGACTCGTGTCCCGTTTTCCCCAGTTTTCTGTGGGCATTCAGTTTTTTTCTGTTATTTGGCCAAAGTATCATATTAGGAAAGATTCAGTGCTTCGCTCGAGCTATTTGGCTGTGACTTGACAACAAATGCTAGACTAAGAAACTTCTCCACTCCTCAAATACAAAAAAGCATTAGCCTTTATAAATAGTGTTTTTTGAGTAAAGAAACCACTGTACTTATTCAATCCACAGTTCTTCATTTACCTTTAGACTGCAAACAAGCTGAGATGCTCCAAAATGTGCGCCGCACTTCATTGACGATAGAGGCGGGAGGAATAATGATGTTTGACTGACAGTTTGAGGAGCCAATGGCGTTACGAGGTTTAGTGTCTGTGACGTCACTTTTACTGATCCTGGATCAGTGATCCGTAGCAGTTATATTTCTGATTTGAGCTTGACTTTCAGAAATCCTTTGGAAAATTTAATGTTAACTTTTGTTGACTCTACCACGCTATCTGATCAAAAAAGAGCTTAGCTACTGAAAAACTATTTGATTCAGAAAGCGGCGATGCTACCACCCCGTTACTGTTGTTCCTGTGTGGCTCAGTGGTAGAGCATTGCGTCAGCGGCACAAAGGGTTGTGGGTTTGATTCCCAGGGAACACACATACTAACGAAAATGTATAACCTAAAATGCAATTGTAAGTCGCTTTGGATAAAAGCGTCTGCTAAATGCATAAATGTACTGAGAAATGTAGTTAAACTTGTAGTGTCACTACTTGTAGTGACGCTACTGCCCATCACTGCTTTACAGTGTGTTTGTGATGCAAGAAATGACAAATGAACCAAACATGTCATTCTTCACAAGTCAACAGGGGGCCAAAGTCTGAATCTGAACAAGTTCACGTTTTAATGTCTATTTCTGTAAACTTACGTTTTGAATAATTTACTGTTACATTTACTGTTATGTAATTTACTTAGTTATGTAAGCTTGCATTGTAAAATATATTTTCTGTTATTAAACAATTAAAATCTACTATTTTATTAAACTTTTTGAATTAAAATAATATAATAAAATAATAATGCTAATTAATCAGACATTATTTTACCTCACTGTAATCAGGTTATACTGAATGTTTGAGTAAAGCTATGTTGTAAATAAATACAAGTTTTGGAGTGTAAAAGACTGGTCTCTGTTAAATCTCTTCAAGAGTCTCAGAGTCTCTTAGGGTAGGGCCATTCAGAGACAATAGAAGAGTGTGAACGACGTGTGTGAAACAGCCCTTACAGTTCCTGCTCCAGCCTACAGGGGCACTGCTGGGAATGACCTTAAACACACACACACACCCAGGTCCCCTCTTGATCAAAATAGAAAAAACTTCACCAGAGGCCTTTTCACTTGATTTTAGCCTGATATAAGACATGACCAACAGTGGACCTGAAAAATGTCCCCACTTGCCTCTCAGGTCCCCTGTTAGTTAGTGTGTAACACCGCCAAGGTCCTCTCTTAGATAGGTAGGCAAGTACACACACACACACACACACACACACACAAACAGAGATACCAGTTTGCAGAGAGACCTTTAAGAGAGTTTATTCCCCAAATAACTTTAAATTCATGTTGCTGAAAAAATTGTTAATGTTATTGTTTTAGCTTCCTGTTCACTAATTTTTGCCTCTTACAAAAGCCATAATTATTCTAAGAAGACAGTAAAGGCTTATGTCATGCTTGAGCTTTAGTTAGGATCAAAAGTGGAAGTTAAGTTGCAAAATGTTTAGAATTTATTATACTATTATTTTGATGTATGTCTTAGTTTTAGGTTGTACTATGTTTACCTTATTTTTACCTTACCTTATTTGTGTTTTTAATGTAATATGACACTAAATGCACTAAATGGGTTTAGTTTTCAGTAATTTTTATATGCTATTTCAGCAATATATATTTTGTTTTTCAAAAAGTAAACAAATTACTTGTTAATTTTAAGAGACCTGTCTTATTTTCTCTTGTATATTTAGGATTGCTCTTTAAAAATACACATTTGTTCTTATCCGATTACTCGTTTGATCGATGGAATTTTTGGTAGTATACTCGATTATAAAACTATTCGATAGCTACAGCCCTACTCTTATCCCACCGGTCACTATTGTGATCTTCAAGATGTTTACTCATTCTGTGACCACACTCAACAAAACTGAATATATGTGAATTCATATATTAATACTAGACGCCTTAAAGATAATGTGCACCAAAAATCTTTGTAATATCTTTGTTAAAATACTTTACTAGCCTTTCGTTTTGGAGCTTTGATGCAGTTATCATCTTCTCACGGTGCAAATAGGAAATAAACTGCTCTGGTTGTGTGACAATTTGCCCTAATTATGTGAAACTGCACATATTTAACCTGTTAGCCCACACTCCCCGTTTTGGGATTTTGGAACTCACAATTGCAAAAGACGTACCAAGCTTAAAATTATAACAGGTGCTGATTTCAGTGAGCTACACAGACAACTTTGCTGTCTTTTTAAAGAAGACCCTTTGGGCTTTACTATCCATCATCCAGAGTTGATAATGCTCAAACAGATAAAAAGTTATAGAGACTGAAGTGCCTTGAAAAAATAATGGGTTGAAAGTCACATGTCTTATGAGTTTATATTTCAAATCTGAAGAAGATACAGGATAGGATACACGGGGATGGGCCGGGCCGGGCTCCAGAGCGGCACCCGTTCTGGGAGGCCATGGCGGTGCACGCGGTACAAGAAGCCATGGCGGAGCATGCAGTCCGGAAAATGAAGGCGGAGTTGGGAGCTTCGTGGTCATGGTGGGATAGACAGTCTGGGAGCCCTGGCGGGCCAACCTCCGTGTCCTTGGTCTCAACCCAGCCACTACGGCCAGATCTACAAACTATTAAACTATTTTAGTCATTATACATACCACTGTATGATTTTCAATTATACAATTATTACAGACAGAATCTTAGACATATAAGTGATTTATTTGACTACAAAAAAATACAATAAGAGTAATACAAAATAAATAGATAGCTTTGTATGTAGTACATACTCACGTACATTCTCTGATTGCCAGACATACACTGATATGGCCAGACATTCACACTGATTGCTTTTAATAGTCCGTAATCACACACTGATGTGCGGGCTAATACATTTACGCATTTAGCAGACGCTTTTATCCAAAGCAGGCTATATATTTTTTCAGTATGTGTGTTCCCTGGGAATTGAACCCACAACCTTTGCGCTGCTAACGCAATGCTCTACCATTCGTGGAACCAGGTAAGTGCTGTAGCACTCGAGTCCCCGTTTCAAGTCATCACACGCCTCACGAGCCTCAAGCCATTTTCCTTTTTTCCTCTCGCACGAGGAAGAATCAGGTGAGTGTTACGCTGCACACCCAGACCCCTCTCCCTGCCATCACAAGCCAGGCCATCACAGGCCCCGGGCTGGGTCCCTGTGTTTCACCTCGCTGCCCATCCGCGGGTACGCTGGTAAAACTAGCGTTCCCCAGTCCGCATCGGTGGCTCCTGTGGACCATCAGACTCGGCTGTGCGATTCAGTTAACCTGCCGTTCCCCCAGGTTCTGCTGGCGAAGGATGCGATAGAGCCGGTCCCTCCAGCAGATATGAGGTCAGGGTTTGTCAGCCTTTACTTCAGTGTGCCCAAGAAAAGCAGCGTGTTACGACCAATCATGGATCTGCGAGTTTTGATCCGTGTGCTTCACAAGCTGCCGTTCAGGATGTTGACACATAAATGCATTTTCGAGTGCATCCGTCCCCTAGATTGGTTTGCAACGATCGACCTGAAGGATGCACTCCTTCATGTCTCAATCCTTCCGTGGTAGCGCATCCCTGTGATTCGCGTTCGAGGGTCGGGTATGTCAGTATAAGCTCCTGCATTTCGGGCACCTCAGCCAGTTGGGTTTTTGGGTCAATAGGGTAAAGGGCAAACTTGTGCCAATGCAGAGGATCTCTTTTCTCGGCATGGAGTTAGATTTGGTCAGCCGGACAGCATGCCTCACCCAGGAATGTGCTCTATTCCTGGGTGCTGAACTGCCTCAAGACTTTATCAGGCAGGACGGCGGTCTCACTGAAACTTTCCTTGGGCATGTGGCTGCAACCGCGCCGATAGTTCCGCTTGGTTGCTCCATAAGAGACAGCCACAGCACTGGCTCTATGGCCAAGTCCCGAGGTGGGCGTGGCAATGCGGTACTCACCGGGTTCAGATTACACCGGCTTGCTACAGAGCCTTCAGCCTGTAGTCAAATCCCTTATTCCTTCGGGCAGGAGTGCCCCTGGAGCAGGTATCCAGGCATGCTGTGTTACTCACAGATGCCTCGGCCATGGTGGTGGAGTGGAGAATCCATCCCCAGGCAGTCCAGCTGATTGGAGTTGGTTCGGAGTGGACCTGTTTGCATCTTTAGAAACCGCCCATTGCCAGTGGTTCTACTCCTTATCTGAGGCACGGATGCACTGGCACACAGCTGGCCCCAGGGCCTGTGCAAATATGCGTTCCTCCAGTGAGCCTACTAGCACAAACATTGTGCAAGATCAGGGAGGACAAGGAGCAGGTCCAGTTAGTGGCTCCATATTGGCCCAGCAGGACCTCATGCTCCTCGCGACAGCCCCTCCCTGGCCGATTCCTCTGAGGAAGGATCTGCTTTCTCAGAGACGGGGCACCCTCTGGCATGGCTCTAGGTGACCTACTCAAGGAGGTACCTCTCACTATCACTTCACCACTAGCACTCGCCACAAGACCTATGCACTGAAGTGGAACCCGGAGATGTTCGATCAGAGCCGTGCTGTCCTTCCTGCAGCAAAGGTTGGAGCGTAGGCTTCCCCTCCACCCTTAAAGGTTTACGTGGCTGCTATTCCACCCAACACAACCCCATAGATGGGAAAACCGTAGGGAAGCTTGTCTTTGTCCAAACTCCACGATGTGCTCAGTGGATATATCAACAAACATCCTGACGCTGCCTCCATCATCGCGGGGGACTTTAACAAAGCCAACCTCAGGCAGGTCATGCCTAATTTTCATCAGCATATATCCCGTCCAACTAGAGGACCGAATACACTCGATCATTGCTACACACAGTTTAAAAATGCCTACAAAGCACACTCACTGCTGGCTTTTGGAAAATCGGACCATGCCGCCATTTTCCTCACAACGGATCGTTCAGGAACCCCCGGTGGAGAGGTAAGTGACGCGCTGGTCCTCCCACTCTGAAGCTATGCTACAGGTGGCTCTTGATGACGTCGACTGGGACATGTTCCGGGCGAGTTCATCTGACGTCAGCGAATTCACGGATGTAGTATTAAGCTTTGTCAACACGCTAACTGAGCAAGCTACTGAAACGGTAACAATAAGGACATTCTCAAATCAGAAACCGCGGGTGGACAGGACAATCCGTGATGCGGTTAACCATCGAACTGCCGCATACAACGGCGGTATTTTGTCAGGAAACATGAGCGAGTACAAAGCATCGTGCTATGCTCTCCGACGTGCAGTTAGAGCTGCTAAACGCCGATACAGGGAGAGAATTGAGTCACATTTTCAGCTCAATGACTCTCGACGCATGTGGCAGGGACTGAAGACCATCTGTTCCTCTGGAAATAACTCCTCTGCAGAGGTGAGAGCAGATCCGTTGCTGGCCGAAGTGCTAAACACCTTCTACGGCCGCTTTGAATGTATTGGCGGCAGCGTGCCGATCAGCACGTCAGGAAGCAGCAGACAGAGCAGCGATGATCATGTAATCACCGTGTCGGAGGACGAGGTTCGGAGGGAACTAAAGAGAGTGAACGTCAGAAAAGCAGCAGGACCTGATGGGATTACTGGCCGCGTTCTGAGGTCCTGTGCTGATCAGCTTGCTGGTTTTTTTACATCCATATTTAATGAGTCCCTCGCTACCTCTGTTGTTCCCACCTCCTTTAAAAAATCTGTCATAATCCCTGTGCCTAAGAACGTCCAGTTGCCCTCACATCAACAGTCATGAAGGTTTTTGAGAGACTATTAAAGAACCACATTTCCTCCTCCATCCCTGCTACTAGGGTCCCTCTTCAGTTTGCCTATCGGCCAAATAGGTCTACTGATGATGCCATCTCTCAGGTCCTGCACTCGTCCCTCACTCACATTGACAGCAGAAATGGCAACTATGTAAGGCTGCTTTTCATCGACTATAGCTCCGCTTTCAATAATATAGTCCCCACCAAGCTGGCTGTTAAACTCTCAGACCTCGGCATAACCTCTTCACTTTGTGACTGGATTCAAGATTTCCTTACCGGCAGACCTCAAGTGGTGAAAGTCGGCCAGTTCACCTCCAACTCCATCACCCTGAACGTAGGAGCCCCACAGGGCTGTGTCCTGAGCCCCCTGCTCTACTCTCTATACACCTCACGTCCTCTCACAGCTCCACTTCTATCGTTAAATTTGCTGATGATACTGTGGTTCTGGGCCTCATTAACAACAATGATGAGGCCGCATACTTGGATGAGGTAGAGAGACTTACATCATGGTGCCAGGACAACTGTCTCTCTCTGAACGTGAGCAAAACTAAAGAGCTGATCGTGGACTTCAGGAAGAGACAGCAGTGGCCCTACACTCCTCTTATGATCTATGAAGTACCTCGGTGTAAACATCTCCGAGGACCTGACATGGACTACACACATTCAAACACAGGTCAAGAAAGCCAGGCAAAGTCAGTACCATCTGCGACAGCTGAGGAAATTCAGGGTCTCACCAGCAATCCTGAAAACTTTCTATTCAGGGGCCATAGAAAGTGTACTGACTCAGTGTGGTATGGTAACTCATTAAATCAGGACTGCAAAGCTCTACAGAAAGTTGTGCGCTTAGCTTAGTTCATCTCAGGGTCTGCTCTCCCCTCTCTGCAGGAAATCTACCTCAAACGCTGCAAAAGCAGAGCTGCTAAAATCCTCAAAGACTCAAATCACCCCGGTAACCATCTTTTCTGTTTACTGCCATCTGGCAAACGCTTCAGGAGCATGATGGCAAAAACTGAGAGACTTAGGAGGTGCTTCTTCCCTCAGGCCATCAGGCTCCTTAACAAAAACTCAGTTTCATAAACATTTACAAGACTCAATATATTAACTGTAAAACATTCACTATTCCCATCATCCGTATTGCTGCTATGTGTACATAACTGGTAAAACCAGTTTGCACATCCCTCTTGCACATCCCTGTTCATATTACTATTTATTAAGTCCCAGTATACTATTTTGCACATCTTATTTGTTTTGCACTTTTTATTCTATTGCACATTTTACTCTTTATTTCTCTTCTTTTTTATTACCTATATTTATATATATGCTCTTGTGTTGTGTTACTTTTACTTAATTTTCATTTTTTTATTTTTTTGCACTGTCCACTGAGCGGACCTGACTTGATTTACATTTCACTTCTGATTATACCCTGTATAATTTAGTATGTGACGAATAAACAAACCTTGAACCTTGAACCTTGAAGCACGATCTGGTTATTAGGTTTCTTAGGGGGGCCAGGAGGTTAAATCCGCCTAGGCCTTCCTCCCTACCCTCTTGGGATTTTGTATTGGTGCTTTGAGCCCTAAAGACTGCCCCCTTTGAGCCTTTGCAGTCAGTTGAGTTGAAGTTTCTCTCTATGAAAACCCTACTCCTGACTGCGTTGGCCTCGATCAAGAGGGTGGGGGACCTGCAGACATTTTCGGTCGACGAGTCATGCCTTGAGTTTGGGCCGGCTGACTCCAGTGCAAAACTGAGACCCCGGTCCGGTTATGTGCCCAAGGTTCCTACCACTCCATTCAGGGACCAGGTAGTGAACCTGCAAGCACCAGGTAGTGAACCTTTTCTCTGTCCTGTACGCACACTGCGACAGCACGTGGATAGAACTCAGAGCTTCAGGACATCAGGACAGGTCTTTGTCTGTTACGGAGGACAGCAGAAGGGGAAGGCTGTCTCTAAGCAGAGGATGGTCCACTGAATAGTGGATGCTATCACCTTGGCCTATGAAGCCTGCTCAGGCTGTGTGCTCACTCCACTAGGGGTGTCGCATCGTCCTGGGCGCTGGCTTGTGGTGCCTTAAAATATGTTATAAAGCGGCCGATTGTGCATTGTAGAAGACTTTAGGATTGAATCTGCTCATGTGTTACATTTAAGGTGCCATTTTCCATACCTTATGTTATACTTAGGAAAATGACAGTTAAGGGGCTTTATGCAACACTTAATGGGCTTTAAGGAATACTTTATAAATTATAAGGGTTTATGACGTTTCACCTTAAGAAACCCTTAAGTGTGTATTTCATGCAACACCCTTAATTGTAAGGGAAGCTTAAGGGTGATCTTAATGAAAAATTACACTTAAGGTGCTTTATGCAACTGGGCACAGACCTTTTGATGTTGTTGAGCTCACTTTCTTAAGAATGTAGCCAACCGTTGATCTGGTTTTTGCTATCATAGATTTATGTAGATTTCTTTCAGCTTAATGATGGCCTCCATCCCTTTCATTGAGATCTCCTTGGACTTCATATTGTTAGCACTAATCAAACAGCTTCCAAATGCCAATTTGATACCTCATATTAACTCAAGATCTTTTATCTGATTTATTAGTCTTGAAGTAACAAGGGAATGGAAAGCACCTGGTCAATTAACCTCTTCTTGGTCAACTGTCCAAACACTTTTGAGCCCCTTAAAATGGAGGTATACTGTATATATACAGGCTGGTGTGCACATCTGTGTTTCCTTTTGCTGAATATGTGTCCCTGTGGCTCAGTGGTAGAGCATTGGGTTAGCAGCGCAAAAGGTTGTGGGTTCAATTCCCAGGGAACGCACATACTGACATAAAATGTATAGCCTGAATGCACTTGTAAGTCGCTTTGGATAAAAGCGTCTGCTCAATTCATAAATGTAAATATGTTTATTATTCATGTGTGAGGTTTAAACCTACCCTGGGGGCATTGTAACTGTTTTTATTTCTCATCTCTCTCTCTCTCACACACACACACACACACACACACACACACACACACACACACAAGGTCTTAATTTTAAGTCACAAAAATGCTGAACAAATGCCTCCACTTTGCAAAATGAGAATTATAAGGGACATCTAAGACCCCCCCCCCCCCACACACTTTACACTCAGCTCTTTTGTAATAATAATGATATAGAGGCTAATTTACTGAACTGTGCACAGTGTTTACTTCGACAAAGGGCCAATCTATTGTTTTCCCCATAAAGCTGTATAGAGGAATGCATGTTATTTTGTAAGACCCCAGTTTGTTTTTGTTATCACCATTATTGCCATTGTTTGCTTGGATTTTCAATTCCCTCAAATGATGCCTGGGGTTCTGCTTCTTTCCTGGGAGGGCAGAAGGTGAAAGAGAGGGATAAGATGAAAAAGATACTGAGATAAAGAGAATGAGAGAGCTATATGTCCAGGCCCCGTGGTGCGGAACCAGAGTGATTTATCATGAGAGTTCAAATGCTTTCATACTATTCCCCCAGATTTAACCCACAGCAAATATAGCTACACGACTTTAGAGTTAGAGAGAAAGACAGCTTGAGAGAGAAAATGACATGAGAGTGAAAGAGTTCTTAAAAAGAGGCATATATCATCTTGAAGAGAGAAGGAAAAGGGAAAAGAGGAGGTATTTGCAGCCATGTACAGACCCCAGTAATCAGCCTTTTTCATTTAACAGGGATGGTTGAAATTCTTCTTTGTTACCCCATTACTCCTGCTGCGTTTACCCATTTTCGAGTTGACACAGTCAAAATCATTTTTTTTTAACTTAAAAAAATCATCAGCTGTAAAGTTTCAGAGCTTGTATCATGTTACTAGTTAATTTAAATACCAGCATTCAAAGGTCCTAATTTCCCCAACACTGGGGGCCTTATGTATAATAAAACTTATGTAGATATCATCCTTAAAAGGATATACCTTACATTTTGGTAAAGTTTGTGACTGAAATTAAACCACTATTACAGTCAATCTCAGGTTTTTTTTTCTTCTTACAACATAACACAGTTTTTCCCTTTGCTGTGAGTATCAACAAACCTAGGCTCTTTGAAAGAACATAGAAAACAGGCCTAATCATATGCTCACAAGAACATAAGCCAAACTCATTCTGGAATATCCACACCTCTGTTTTTGGGCAAAGTGTAATAATAATGTTAAATAATAATACTTTTGTTCCCATCCGAGAAAACAAAAACAAATTAAAGACAATAATAATAATAAACAATCAACTCTTTTATTGTGCATCTATGGAACTTGTATATCTAATTTGCTGTCCTTGTGTTCTTGGTTATGTTGGTAAAACACACCATTTAAAACAAAATAATTAGTGAACATACAGTACTATTAGATGCAGTGATTGCTGTCAAGGAACAGAAGGAGACCACATGGAGGGTAACAGGTAAGCAATGGTGTCTTTATTTAACAGGTTGACTGGAAGCAAAGAGGCAGGGAATCAACAGGTGAGTAGGTAAATCACAGGTTAGATCAGTCAACTTAGCTTGCTGAGCTAACTGGAACTCTTTCTTCTTTCCACAGTTTTCCGGGACAGGCTAGACAGAAGATGAGGAAGATTGGGATGAACTGGTAAGGATACAGGCACTGGGTGAATCAGGCAAGTCTTTGGTAGTGACTTCACTTGAAATGAGACGAGACACTGAGTACGTTTACCTGGAAAACAATATTCAGATTTTAACATAATTAACAAATTATGAACTAACAAAGAGCTGTCCTTAACTACGACTGGAGTCATATGGATTCATGCATGAATAGCAGCAGCCTTAAACATGTTAGTACATGTTTGATAGTTAATGCATTCATTAACATTTATGGGTAAACTAAATTAAACAGCCTCTTTAAGAAGGAATAAGAATTACTCTGACTTTGAAATTAATTTAAATAATTCAATACTATCATAATTTGAGCATTTGAAATCTTCAGCTTTGTCATAAACATGATTGGGTGGCAAAGGATTAGTTGATCCTCCTCATCAAGTGTAGACAATACTAAATACACTAATGACTGATCTTGTCTGTTTTATGTTCTTTTCTTTCCATTTAAACTCACCCTATTGTGACCTATACACATATTAATTAAAAAAATAAAAACCCAAAACCCACAAGGGACGTTTGAAGAACAATTCATAAAGAAATGCTCAAACTGGAAAGAGTTCACTCTCCATCCAGACACAGCCATGATGATCCTGTACCTCTGCTCTCTGACTTCTTGAAAATCCACATGGCATCTATTAACCGGGCTGAATACTCATTGTTAGTACATGTGTGTTTGATAGAAAGTATAACATAAATCATGAGCTGAGTTCAGTAAGTAGTTAACAGTGAATTAATTATTATTGGGCCCCTTCAAGTAAAGTCATGTCAAGATTAACAGCATTGTTTTGAGCTTCTGGATGTGAAATATGACCTTCTGTGTGTCTTTAGAGGTAACACTATGATTGGACTTTCTTTTGGGTCCATATATTTGAAATTGTGTAAATGAATAATAAAATGACTAAACATCAATGTTTGTTGTATTGGTGGTGTAAAGGAATAAGGAGGACACTTTTACAGCATGTTTAATGGTATTTAATTTGATGATTTGTTAATGTGTCTTTAACAAATCATTTGTTAATGTGTCAACTCATTATTAACTACCCATAGACTAACATCAACTAATGGCTTGTTAAAGTTGATTTTGACATGACTTTACTTGAGAGAGCCCAACACAACTAACTCATTATTAACTACCCACAAACTAACATTAACTAATGGCTTGCTAAAGTTGAATTTGACATGACTTTACTTGAGAGGGCCCAACATATCTAACTCATTATTAACTACCCACAAACTAACATTTACTAATGGGTTGTTAAAGTTGATTTTGACATTGCTTTACTTGAGAGGTCCCAACAAAACTAACTCATAATTAACTACTCACAAACTGACATTAACTAATGACTTGTGAAGTCTAATTTTGTCATTAGAGTGACAAATGACCTACTCTTATCATCTGATCATGGCTGTATCTCTCTATTAGTGCTCCTGGATTTTAGCGCTGCATTCGACACTATCGATCACACAACATCACTTTGAATAGACTTGAAAACTTTGTTGCCATTAGTGGAAGTGCATTAGCATGGTTCAAATCGTACTTATCTGACCGCCATCAATTCGTATAAGTGAATGAAGAGGTATCATATCGATCACAAGTGCAGTATGGAGTACCTCAAGGCTCAGTAATAGGGCTGTTACTTTTCACGCTTTACATGTTACCCTTAGGAAATATCAACAGGAAACATGGGGTTAGCTTTCACTGTTATAATGATGATACTCAGCTCTATATTTATTCACGGCCCGGTCAAGGTCAAGGAAACACATCAAATTGAAAAACTTATGGAATGCATAATTGATATAAAGAACTGGATGACAAATAATTTCTTCCTACTAAATTCTAAAAAAAACAGGTGTTAATTATCATACCTAAAAATCCATAAAAGTAATAACCTAGAACTAGGGATTGGTATCGTTAAGGTTTTAACGGTATTACTACTCTTATTGATACCGCTTATCGATCCGGTACTTTAACGGTATGCTTATCAGTACTTTTTGTTATATATATATATATATGACAGATTAGGTGCTGAATTAACAGCTTTATATTCTGAAATGTAAAATAAATATTTCATTAAATAAATATAAAACATCAATTTATAAATGCACCAGTGTGCAGGCATTTTTGTGTTTTATGTATATAAGATAAGATACAGTAAGAACATGAATAAATAAACAAAATGAAACAAATTGACAAATATAACATTTGTCATACCATAAAACAAATTAAATAAAAAAAAACAGTGCTTTTATTTTTCCATGAAGGTCTACTAACATTAATGTTCAGGTAAGTAATAGCTACAAAAAAAATCTAAAAGTGATCAAAAGTAAATGAACACTGCATAGTTTTCACTGTATTTATTGATAGATTAATGCTTATTAAAGCTATAATTTTTTTTCAGATTAAGAGCTTTAAGACAAAATATTGACACACATCGGATTTTCTCCCAACTGTTCTCGTTCACTTTAAGACAAGAACTGTGTTCAAGTGAATATTCTCCAAGCCGGCCGTTTTTACATATTTTGTGTGTATTTGATCGTTTGGACGCACCCGAAACTCAATGTGTACTTTGCTTGTCAGTTTTAGAGCACGCCGTGCAGAAACGCACACACGTTTCAGCCTGGGGAACAGTGTCTCTTGTGCAGATTGTATTTTCAACATTTTATTATCAAACATGTCCAGAAATTAAGCAACTTTAAAGATGGCTTAAAGTTTTGGTCAGAGAGGAACTAATGTGCACCGCTGTGAAGGGAAGGCAGTTGTGCTAGAAGAAACTCGACTATAATCCTTAGAAGCCAAAAAATAAACATTAAATAAACATAGTTTAATATAACAGCCACGGGCTTAAAGTGTAAGCATATGTTTCAATGGTCAGTTCACTCTTCTATCATGATTAAAAAGGGCTTTCATGTTGCGCATGCTGAAACTCCTCCACGTGAGCGTGAACTCGCTTCTAAATTGTGAATAGCAAAAATGTATCATAGACAAATGTTTGAATATTATTGCACATAAAAACAGCTGGAAACTCTGGTGCGATATAATTTTCAAGATAATGTGTATATATAGCAATAATAAATGTATGAGTGTTTTCTTAATTTCTCCAGTAACGATAGCAGAACCTTTAACGTCAGAGCTTATCAATACTCCTGTAATGGGGCCGACAAGACGAGAGGCGTGCGGATCCGCGTGCAAGATTTTATTAAGAGGCATGGTCAAAAACACAGGCAGGGTCGAACAACTGGCAAACATGTATATAGAGGGCAAGGCAGAAGAGTACTCAGCTATACAGGCGTGGTCTGTGATCGGCGAACAATATCCAGAGGGCAAGGCAGAGAGAATTCCAAGTAACAAGCAGAAGGTCAGGAACCAGACAGCAAGGCAACACAAAAAAGACTAGACTAACTAAAATTAGAAAACAAAAGGCTTGGTTGTAGCTAACATTTGGAGAATGCTATACGCTAAATAATACTCAGCAAAGACAGAGAGGAAGTCCAAGGCTTAAGTAGGGTGTGTGATTGTGATGATAATTCTCAGGTGTGAGCGTGTGATTGAGACAGCTGTGTGTACTTAGTGCAATGAATTATGGGAAATGTAGTACAGGGTAATATGTAACGGTATGTGTGGTGTGAGAGTCAGTGTAGTGAGCAAGTGACCTCTGGTGGTGAGTGGGCGTAAGATCACGAACCGGATTCATGACAGAGCCCCCCCCCAAGGAGCGGCTTCCAGATGCTCCAAACACCGAACAATCCAGGAGGGTGGAGGAGCGGAGGTGGAACTGGGGGAGGGACAGAGGGCCAGGTGGAAGTGATAGGGACTGAGGCAAAGCCAGCAGAGCAGAGTACCAAGGCGGAGCAGATGAGACAGGAGCCCACCAGGGCAGAGTAGACGAGACAGGAGCCCACCAGGGTGGAGCAGACGAGACAGGAGCCCACCAGGGCAGAACATACAGAACTGGAGCACCCCAGGGCTGAACAGACGAGACAGGAGCCCACCAGTGCGGAGTAGACAAGATAGGAGCCCACCAAGGTGGAGTAGACGAGACAGGAGCCCACCAGGGCGGAACAGACTAGACAGGAGCCCACCAGAGCGGAGCAGACGGGGCAGAAGACCTCCACGGAGGAGCAGGAGTCCACCAGTGCGGAGCTGACGGAGCAGGCGCCCTCCAGGGCAGGCAGAGACCCATGGCAGAAGACTGGGACCTAGGAGAAACTGAGACACAAGAGACAGAGAGAGCATATATGGTCTCAAGGACCGAGGCAGGGAATTCAGGCGGCCATGGTAGATCCGGGGACTTGGGCGGATCTGGGGACTCGGTGGGCCGGTAGGCAGGTAGCCCCCCCCCCAAATACATTTCTTGAGGAAATCCACAACCTCGGGGTATGCTCCGGAGGCGCGGACGCTTGGGGGCGTTCTGGAGGCGCGGACGCCAGGGAGTGCTCTGGAAGCACCGAGTCTCGGGTGGCGCTGACTCTCGGGGGTCTGTAACGGGGCCGACAAGATGAGAGGCGTGCGGATCCGTGTGCAAGCTTTTATTAAGAGGCATGGTCAAAAACACAGGCAGGGTCGAACAACTGGCAAACAGGTATATCGAGGGCAAGGCAGAAGAGTACTCAGGTAAACGGGTATGGTCTGTGATCGGCGAACAATATCCAGAGGGCAAGGCAGAGAGAAATCCAGGTAACAAGCAGAAGGTCAGGAACCAGACAGCAAGGCAACACAAAAAGACTAGACTAACTAAAACTAGAAAACAAAAGGCTTGGTTGTAGCTAACATTTGGAGAATGCTATACGCTAAATAATACTCAGCAAAGACAGAGAGGAAGTCCAAGGCTTAAGTAGGGTGTGTGATTGTGATGATAATTCTCAGGTGTGAGCGTGTGATTGAGACAGCTGTGTGTACTTAGTGCAATGAATTATGGGAAATGTAGTACAGGGTAATATGTAATGGTGTGTGTGGTGTGAGAGTCAGTGTAGTGAGCAAGTGACCTCTGGTGGTGAGTGGGCGTAAGATCACGAACCGGATTTGTGACAACGATTAAATACCATGTTTCGGCACCCATCCCTACCTAGAACCCTGTCTAACACTTGATGGCTGCTCTGTCGATTCTTCATCATCAGTCAGCAACCTAGGTGTGCTATTTGATAGCAATCTCTCATTTGACAGCCACGTTTCCATCATTTGTAAAACTGCATTTTTTCATCTTAAAATTATATATAAACTGAGACCTATGCTCTCAATGCGTTTATGACCTCACGGTTAGATTATTCTAATGCTTTATTAGGTGGTTGTTCTGCACGCTTAATAAACAAACGACAGATGGTCCAAAATGCAGCAGCTAGAGTTCTTACTAGAACCAGGAAGTATGACTACATTACCCCGGTTCTGTCAACACTGCACTACACTGCACTGGCTCCTTGTTAAACATCGTATAGATTTTTAAATCTTGTTAATTACTTATAAAGCCCTGAATGGCTTAGGTCATCAGTACTTTAGATAGCTCTTTTCGCATTATAGTCCTCCACGTCCAATATGATCTCAAAACTCTGGCCATTTGATAATACCTAGAATATCAAAATCAACTGCCGGCAGCAGATCCTTTTTCTATTTAGCGCTCAAACTCTGGAAAAATCTACCTAACACTGTTCGGGAGGCAGACACACTCTGTCAGTTTAAATCTAGATTAAAGACCCATCTCTTTAACCTGGCGTACACTTAACACAATAATATGCTTCTAATATTCAAATCCGTTAAAGGATTGTTAGGCTGCATTAATTAGGTCAACCGGAACCGGGAACACTTCCCATAAAACACGATATATTTGTTACATCGTAAGAAGATTGACATCTACGCTAATATTAGTCTTTTTCTTTCTTATTCCGAGGTTGTGTTCTTAAACCCAATTTCTATTGTTAAAAGTGCCTTATAAATAAAGGTGACTTGACTTGTTAAAGTAGATTTTGACTTGACTTTACTTGAGGGGGCCCAATCATAATTAATTCACTCTTAACTACTTACTAAACTCAGCTCATGATTTATGTTATACTTTCTATCAAACACACATGTACTAACACAGTAAGTATTCAGCCCGGTTAAGAGATGTCGTGTGAATTTTCAAGAAGTCAGAGAGCAGAGTTACAGGATCATTACGGCTGTGTCTGGATGGAGAGTGAACTCTTTCCAGTTTGAGCATTTCTTTCTGAATTACATTTAAAGGGTTAGCGGACTAGGAGGAATTGTTCTACACATGTTCGTTGTGGGTTTTTATTTTTTATTAATCTGTGTATAGGTCACAATAGGGTGAGTTTAAAGGGAAAGAGAAGAACATAAAACAGACAAGTTCAGTCATTAGTGTATTTAGTATTTTCTACAATTGATGAGGGAGATCAACTAATCCTTTGCCACCCAATCATTTTTTATGACAAAGCTGAATATGTAAAATGCTCAAATGATGACAGTGTAGCAGTTGAGTGGACAGGCCCACCTTATCATGGACTTGTGCGAGTCGAAAAAAAATCAACCAACTACAATAATGGCGCCGCTCCGTCTGGAAGACCCCTTTGCTATTCTCTGAAAAGGACACAGGAAGGGAGAGATTTATAGAGCCACATCCTTGAGCGAACTAATAACTGACCTTTGCTCCCAGGTCCACTTAGAAACAGAACTTCAATGTTGTTCCTGACTGGCTTACCATAAATAATGTTGACTAAGCAACAGTACAGAGAACGGAGCATCTGGAAAATGTTCCAGCGACAGACACTCCCAGGATCCCCTGATCGTTTAATGCCTAAATTTATGATTTAATCAACAATGAGGGATATACGTTGATACAGACGTTCAACAGATCTCCACAGAAATGACATTCCCATGACCTCAGAACACCTGCCGTTTCTCAGTTGCATTCCAGGGAATGAGCGCTCTCTCTCGTTCTTGTGCAGAGAGGGAACGAGCAAACTGTTGTGGACTTTATGCTAAAAGACAGTTAATTGTTCCTGCTAATATTAAAAACAATATACTCAAGAGATAATATATATATTAATGTTGTACTTTATGTCTTGTATAAGCTTGCTGTGTAGTGGAACCTATGGTATTTTTCTTAACCTATGACATATTACTGTTCCCTGTATAGTTATAACTAGTGTTTAGTTTCATACGGATGGTCGTGATGACTACGAATCAGTGGTGTAACAGATTTGGTGATTTTATAAATGGGTAAGCATGTGATAACACTTTACATAAGTATTAAACTCTTAGAATTCTCCACATGGAAGATCACAGAGTAGATTAGGTATGTCCAAAAGGAACAGTGCGGGGCGGGGCTCTGCCCCACAAGAACAATCTGATTGGGACAGCCGCCTGTGGTTGGACTCAAGTCGAGCTGCTTAAAATGAACACACAAGCTTAGCTTTTTGCTCTCACTCGCTGCTCGCTGACTTGCTGGAAGCTTCGGCTTAGTCTTCACTGGTCACGCTGGAAGCGCTCAATCACCGGCTTACCATCAGGCTGACCAACCTAAAGAACTCAAAGACTTCGACAAAAGGTCTCACTGAAGAACTTTAACTCCTGAAGCCCTAAGAACTTATAAAACAAGCTTCATAACAGCGTCATCACGTCACAAAGGAACCAGGCAACCGCCAATCACAAGAGGGTTTTCCCAGTAACATCACGCAACCAGCAGCCGGAGGTTTCCAGGAAACACGCGGAAATGCCAGATCAGCTGACAACTCATCTGAAAGGAAGTAGACCGAACGAATCTCTATTCCTACTGAACTGATGAATTGATCTGTATGCAGTAAAGATAGCAAAGTCTCTAATGTGATCTTCCTCTTGTTAAAGTTACGAGATAGCAAAAGAGTGCTAGCCTTAAAATCTCTTCAAACCACAAAACTCCTTATTTGTGTGCATATGTGTGTGCGTATGTTTATGTGTGTATATATGTTTTCTTATGTTTAGTCCATCATGTATTGTAGAATAACAGTTAGCAAATAAACCTTGTTTCATTTATAAAGAATGATGTCTTGGGCTGTGTGATTTTCAAGTTTTAAACTATTTGCCAAAGATTGCGTTACCTAGCTCAATTTTGATAAAGTACTAATTTTGTTTGTTTTATTGTTGGCCACGAAGCAAGATAAATTAAATTGTTAAAGATATACTGATGTTAATGGTCGCTGGACGAGTCGTTAATAAAGTATAAATAATAAGTTAAAGATTAATATCACTTCAATCAAAGCAATATAGAATCTTTAATAAATGAGTCCCCAAAGCTGAAACAATAGCTTCATAAATGTATTACAACAGTATTAAATTATTTAAATTAATTTTAAAGTCATACTTCTTATTCCTTCTTAAAGAGGCTGTTTGATTTATTTTACCCACAAATGTTAATTAATGCATTAACTATCAAACGTACTGACATGAAGTTAAGTCTGCCGTTACGCATGCATGAATCCATATGAATGAATGAATGAATGAATGATGCATTTATATAGCACTTTATTGTGTATAGCTGTACACCCAAAGCACTTTACAATCATGTGGGGGGGGGGTCTCTCCCATACCACCACCAGTGTGCAGCATCCACTTGGATGATGCGATGGCTGCCACAGGATAACGGCGCCAGTATGCTCACCACACACTAGCTACAGGTGGAGAGGAGAGAGAGTCATAGAGCCAATCAAGTGTATGGAGATTATTAAGAGGCCATGATGGTCAGAGGCCAGTGGATGGAATTTGGCCAGGACACCGGAGTTACACCCCTACTCTTTACGAGAATTGCCATAGGATTTTTAATGACCACAGCGAGTCAGGACTCCAGTCCTAGTTAAGGACAGCTGTTCGGTAGTTCATAATTAGTTAACTTATTTAATAATCATTAGTATGTGATTAATTAAGTATTATTTTAGGCATTAGTACATGATTATCCATTTACCCTTATTGTAAAGTGCTACCAACATGTCTATATAAAGCCTGTACAGCTCTCTCTCTCTCTCTCTCTGGTGAGTGACTGAGAGAACCAGCACTTTCAGTTAAAATACATATTGTGTTAATCCTAAGCGAGAAGCGAGTGCATAACACTCTTACGATGGCGTACGATCCTAATACATATACACAGAATTACGGTTTTTAAGTATTCAGGCAAAAATAATCTATTATGTCTTAAGTGAACGTTTGGGGAAATATTGGGTAAAAACATTGGATGTGTGACATTATATTAAATCTGTGCAGTACAGTAGGTCTTATATATAGGCCGTCTGTCTCAATGTTAATCTAACAATAAAATAAAAGAGGGAATAACTTGCTGCTCTTGATTGAACTGCTTTTGTATCAATTTATTCATAACGAACACACTAAAGTGATTTTTACATTTGATTATTTGTTTTACTTACTTGAATGCTTTTATTTAGATGTAAAATAAAACAAGTAATACGTTAGTTGTTTCTTTCTTTTATTTCTTTTATTTTTTTGCATTGGTTCATATTAATAAAAAAATAAAAAAATCTATACTGTGATTATGAATCTAGTAAAGATTATTAAGAAAATAATTGGTGTGGAAAGAATTAATGTTGCTACATGATTTGGCTTTGAAAACTTTAACTTTAAATCAGTTTCTCAAAATGGTCTTTGCTGACTTTATCGATTTAAACGGGTGTAGCGCAGTATTTTTTTGTCCGATTCTAACAACTCATATATCATTTTGAAGGTCTTTTATTGGAGAACGTAATTTAAAAAAGTTAGTCATTTTTGAAAAGGTGCTCATTTTGCCAGCCCTGGTCACAAATGGTTAAATCTCTATACTAGTAATTCAGAGAACAGGTAAACCTTGTTCATTTACATTTATTACAATCACTGTAATAATGCAAAACTGGATTAAAATCTGTAAACTTACCTTTTAGGGCAATGATTACAATATAAGGATTATTTGGCAGCTTTGTATGTTCATCTAGTTGCTATCATCTGAAGTCTTTGTGAGTGTTGGCGTCTTCTGAAGTCTTCACACGCCAGGCTGGATCCAAACTGGAACTGGTGTAATCTCTTGTAACCTTGGGATGGACATCCCGAGATATAAACAGGACAGCAAAAGGAGAAAGATTGGAATAGCTGCTGTTAATATTATTTCAGACAACAGATTATGTATTTAATCACATATAACTGAATTGCAAGATTATGATTTGTTTTGTGTGAATATGTTAAAATGTAATTGATTGCTGTAAACAAAGCCGAATTTTCAGTAGCATTAATCCAGTCTTCAGTGTCACATGATCCTTCAGAAATAATTATAATATGCTGCTCCCTTTCGAAAGGGAACTCCACGCTGCGTCCTCTAGAGGGCACTATGGGAACGCCTTCAGCGTGACCGGTGTCTGAAGCATGAATGAAAACACGACAGTAAACTTGACATTGGTAGGCGGCAGCCTATGACGTAAGCGTCTGCGGGTATAAAAGAGCGCATGTGAAATACATCATCCTCTTTTTTGTCTTCAAGCACTTGTGTACGGAAGCACACATGTTTGACTCACGAGAGAATAGGACATGCTCTTTGTTTGCATTCGCGTGGCTACTGCTGGCATCGGTAAAGCTTTACTCGAGTTTTAGTCAGTGTTTGCATGAGCGCATTCGCCTCTTGAGGGAGTTGAACAAGCTTAATGCGATGTATTCTTGGCAGTTTCTGTTCTCTCCTGATTCTTGAACAAATTAGGCTTGAAAAGAATGTGTTAGGCTCCCAGGAGGAGCTAAATGCACGCTCTGGGAAGTGATTGCGTTAAGTATGCCTCGGATGCTTTGTTTCTCTAAAAAAAGTTGAGAATTGAGCTCCTCCCACCCGCAGTTTCTGGTCTCGCGGCTACCGAGGCAGTTAGTCAGACCGATCATGGGGATTTTAGGCGGGGCATGGAAGGAATCTGATGAGGAGTGCTTTCTCTTTCAGATTTCCTTTTTGTTTCTATCTGTTATCAGAATAGGAACTGTGTAAAATGAATGATATCGATTGTACTTCTTAGATTGAGCATGGTTTGTGCTCCTCTCACCTAAGAGAGTTATGCTGAGCACTCGGCTCCCTAGAAAACAAAAAAAAGGTTGCAGTTATGTCATATTGTGAGGCTCTCTCTATAAGCCTCCCTGATCAGCTGTTCTTGAGCCTGGTAGCACCCCCCTCCTTTGAGCGGATGCTATGCTTAGATTACAGTAACCTTAGAGCTCCACTTAGGCAAGACTATTAGTATACAGGCTCTTTCTTTAGCCTCACTAACTGTCTCTAGCGTTGGGTGTAGTTAGGTCTCCTCTCGCTGAGAGAGTTGTTATGCTGAGACCTCCACTCCTAGGAGCTCTTCGTCTAGGGGTGAATGTTACTAGACTTCCTTTAGTTTAAGAGGATTGAGCGTTGTTAGGCTTCTTCTCATTTAGGGAGTTACTCTGCTGAAGTCTCCGCTCTCCAGAGCTCTGCTTAGGCTGCACTTTTAGTATGTAGGCTCTATTGTGAGCCTCGCTAGCTGTCTCTAGCGCTGAGTGTAGTCAGATCTACTCTCGTTTTAGAGAGTCGTTATGCTGAGACCTCCACTCTTAAGAGTTCCCTTACCCACCGCCGCAACGGCGTTAGGTCTGTATTTTTCCACTGTGGCAGCAGTGCCCGCTTCTGCAGAAGCCACTTTCTCTTTCTTGATACCACCGCAGGTGATTCTACTCCAAGCGACGTCCAGTACCTCTCCAACCTTAAGCCTTGCTAATTTTGGGGGTTATAAATGCCTGTCTCTGGCTGCTGTCCTGTGCTAATTGCATCTTTGGGGGGAGCGCTCTGAGTCTGGGCTGAACACCGAGCTCGGACCCCTCTCCCCAGACAGCACGCCAAATATGCTTAACCTTTACTCAGTTAATTATATGAAGTGATGTTTTATAAACACATTTCGGGAGGACCATGCACAGATTATTAACACGGCCAATTCATCATTAGTAATTACGCCATCTATTACATTTATTACATTTGAAATGTATTACATTTTATTACATGAAATTGATTACATTTCACTTCGGATTATACCCTGCATAATTTATTATGTGACGAATAAAGAAACCTTGACCTTGATCTATCCAATCAGCACAAGAGAGAACCCCTATAAATAATCAAGCATGTCTTACCTTCATTATTTCTAGACTTTCAGCATCCCTCCGCCACCCCGACTCCTCATCTTCAGCCGTTTCCTACCCCAGCACGGGAAGGAGCACTCGGGGGAGTGCTCAGAATCTGGGCTTAACACAGAGCTCGGACCCCTCTCCCTGGACAGGGGGACTACCCCGGGCTCGGGAGTTGTTACCGAGCTCGGAGCCCACTTCCTGGACAGCGTGCCAAATACACATATAATTTACTCAGTTCATTATATGTAAATGTGAACTTGTGAAATATAATTAAAATGACTTATACTTAGAAAACGTCTAAATTTATTTGAGCTATATTTGTGCTCCAATAATTATTTTTATTATTAAATGGTAAGGGGCGCTATTACAAATCTTGTGTACAGAATTTTCAAAACACAAGCGAAGAAGAATCGGAAAAACAACAGTTGCTTCCACACGTAAACTAACGTGATCATCAAACATAAAACAGCATCAAAACTGTGCAACATTATGGAATAAAATGTTGAACCGATGAAGAGGTAATAATGATTGTCAATCTTTGGAGTGTTGATTGACTCTATCGACATTTTGATTATCATTTTGAATCAAACTCATAGTCATTCTTTTCAGCTTTTTGTTTATAATGTTATTTCTTTCTTTCTTTCTTTTTGAAACTTACTCCCATTCATGTGTTGATAAAAAAGAACACATGAAGCTAGAATAAAATAGTATTATTTACAAACAGATACCTTGTTTTTCTTTTTGATGTTTGTATGTTCAGATTGTCATATAACAAAATACATACAAATATATAAAATCATAAATAGGGACATAGTAGTATACTTAAAAGTATGATGTAAATTTCACTTTCAGAAATGTTCAAGTATACTTGCATTATAAAACTTAAAAACTAGTAGTTTACTGAGACTATACTTCAAAGTGTACTAACATGCTAAAAATATTTAATTAGTAAACTATCAGTATACATACACAGTGGGGAAAAAAATATTTGATCCCCTTCTGATTTTGTACGTTTGCCCACTGACAAATACATGATCAGTCTATAGTTTTAATAGTAGGTTTGTTTGAACAGCGAGAGACAGAATGACAACAAAAAATCCAGAGAAATGCATTTAAAAAAAGTTATGAATTTATTTGCATTTTAATGAGTCAAATAAATAGATGACCCCTTCGCAGACTGCTCCGCCCAATCTGACTGCCGGGGGTGCTTGGAGGTTTCCACCAGGGTTCACCATCTGGGGAACTGAACTGGAGGAGAAAAAGGCGCTCGTATCCCCGGGTGAGGGGGAATGGTGCAGCAAGCGTGACACCGGCCAGTTCTTCCCGCCCATTACTGTTACCCAACACATGGGAAGAGACTGGCTCAACGCGGAGACTGTAGAATCTTGCGAAGGTGTTCGGTGACGTCCAGCCCGCAGCTCTGCAGATGTCCGCTAGAGAGGTGCCGTGCGATAACGCATGTGAGGAGGCAACACTCCGAGTGGAGTGAGCCCTCACCCACAGGGGGCATGGCTCGCCTTGAGATTGGTACGCCAAGGCGACGGCATCCACTATCCAGTGGGCCAGCCTCTGTTTGGAGACAGCCTTCCCTTTCTGCTGACCTCCGTGGCAGACAAAGAGCTGCTCAGAGCTTCTGAAGCTCCTGGTGCGGTCCACGTATATGTAAAATGCTCTTACGGGACACAGCAATGCTGAGGCTGGATCTGCCTCCTCCGAGGGCAGTGCTTGAAGGTTCACCACCTGATCGCAGAAGGCCGTGGTGGGAACCTTGGGCACGTATCCAGGCCGGGTTCTCAAGACAACGTGAGAGTAGACTGTCCCGAACACAAGGCACTCTTCGCTTACCAAAAACGCCTGGAGGTCCCCGACCTTTTTGATGTAAGTGATCGTTGTCAGGAGTACTGTCTTAGCAGACAGGAATGTCAGCTCGACTGAGTCCAGCGGCTCAAAGGGGCCCCTCTGAAGTCCAGCCAGGACGATAGAGAGGTCCCAAGAGGGCACAACGGGTGGCCTGGAGGGGTTCATCCTCCTGGCACCCTTCAGGAACCTCACGATGAGATCATGCTTTCCCAGGGACCGGCCGTCCACTGCATCATGGTGGGCCGCGATAGCCACATACACTTCAAGGTGGATGGTGACAGCCTACGCTCCAACCTTTCTTGCAGGAAAGAAAGCACTACTCCAATCGTGCATATTCAGGGGTCTTCTCGGTGAGAAGAACACTAGTTTGCGAACAGACTCCACTTCAGTGCATAGGTTTGCATTGTTGAAGGAGCTATAGCCTGAGTGATGGTCTCTACCACTGCCGGTGGTAGACAGCTCAAGTTTGCCATGTCCCATCCAGGACCCAAACATGGAGGTTCCACAGATCTGGACGCGGGTGCCATATGGTGCCGAGCCCCTGCGAGAGGAGGTCCTTTCTCAGAGGAATGCGCCAGGAAGGTGCTGTCACAAAGAAAATTAGTTCGGGAAAACAGGTCCGGGTGGGCCAAAGCGGCGCAACCAGCAGGACCTGCTCCTCGTCCTCCCTGAGCTTGCAAAGTGTCTGTGCGAGTAGGCTCACTGGGGGAAACGCATTCGCGTAATCCTGAGGCCAGCTGTGTGCCAGTGTGTCCAGGCCGAGGGAGCCCTCGGTCAGGGAAAAATACAGCTGGCGGTGGGAGGACTCGTGGGAGGACCTGAGCTTTCCCGAATCAAATCCAGATCAGCCGCATTGTCTTGGGATGGAGTCGCCATTCTCTGGGGAACATAAGCTGTCGTGAGAGCGTGTCGGCCGCATGATTGAGCTTCCCCGGGATGTGGACAGCGCACAGTGATTTGAACTGCGTGTGTCTCCAGAGGAGGAGATGGCGGGCGAACTGTGCCATGCGGTGTGATCGTATACCTCCCAACCTGTTGATATACGAGACAGCCACAGTGTTGTCCATGCGGACTAGCACATGCTTGCCCAACAGCAGTGGCCGGAGCTGCCATAAGGCTAGATGCACTGTCCACAGCTTTAGGCAGTTGATGTGCCAAAGCAGTCGGGGCCCCGTCCAGAGCCCCGAGGCTGCCTGCCCATTGTATGTAGCGCCCCAGCCCGCACTGGAGGTATCTGTTGTGACAACAGTATGCCGGGACACGTGTTCTAGGAGCTCCCCGGCCCGTAGAAAGGCAAGGTCCATCCAGGGGCTGAGGGGGGCGGCGACACTGCTGGGTGATGTTCACACGAAGTGTACCGCGGCGCCATGCCCACCTCCGGACTCGGGAGTGTAGCCAGTGCCTACACAGAGCGACCCCCTGGGGTTGTGGATTTCCCCAAGAACATTTTGGGGGGAAGCTACCCGCCATTTCTCATGGAAATCCTGGACCCGCCATGGCCCACGGAGTCCCCTGATCCATCATAGCTGCCCAAGGCCCCGGATCTACCATGGCTGCCTGAATTCCCTGCCTCGGTCCTTGAGACCATATCTGCTCTATCTGTCTCTTGTGTCTCAGTTTCTCCTAGGTCCCAGTCTCTGCCATGGGTCTCTGTCCCGGCCTGGAGGGCACCTGCTCCGTTGTGGAGGTCTCCTGCTCTGTCTGCTCCGCACTGGTGGGCTCCTGCTCTGTCTGCGCCGCCGTGGAGGTCTTCTGCCCGGTCTACTCCGCCCTGGTGGGCTCCTGTCTCGTCTGCTCCGCCCTGGTGGGCTTCAATCTCGTCTGCTCCGCCCTGGTGGGCTCCGGTCTCGTCTGCACCGCCCTGGTGGGCTCCGGTCTCACCTGCTCCGCCCTGGCAGGCTCCGGTCTCGCCTGCTCCGCCCTGACGGGCTCCGGTCCCGTCTGCTCCGCCCTGGCCGGCTCCGGTCCCGTCTGATCCGCCCTGGTGGGCTCCGGTCCCGTCTACTCCGCCCTGGTGGGCTCCGGTCCCGCCTGCTGTGCCCCGGTGGGCTCCGGTCCCGTCTGTTCCGACCCGGTGGGCTCCGGTTCAGTTTGCTTCACCCAGGTGGGATCCGGTTCCATCTGCTCCGCCTTGGCACTCTGCCGGCTTTGCCTCGGTTCCTGGTCTTGGCTCTTCCACATAGACCTGGCCCTCCGTCTCCTCCCCCGATTCCACCTCTGCTCCACCGCCCTCCTGGATTGTTCTATGTGTGGAGCGTCTGGAAGCCGCTCTTTGGGGGTGGGGGGGCTCTGTCATGAATCCGGTTCATGAGCTCATGCCCACTCACCACATCTCTTGCACCACACTACAGCTGCACATCACCCAAGGATTGCATTTCCCATCCCCCATTGCACTAATCATACAGCTGTCACCAATCGCTCATTTGCACTAATTACACAGCTTCACTCCTTCAGGCACGCTTTATAAGCCTTGGACTTAATCTCTCTTGTTTAGCCCCATCTGACATTTCCGACCGTTTACCCTTGTGTGTTTCCCTGTTTGTTACCTGGAATGTTCTTACAACTCTGACCGTTTGCTGCCTGCCCTTTTGACCCTGCCTGCCTTTCGGATACTCTCTCTATCTGCCGCCTGCCCCAACCTTAGCATTGCCACTGTTGATGAGTCTGGCTTGCCTACGTTACACCTGTTACTGTCACTGAACTTTGCCTGTCTGACCTCCTCTTGTTTATATTAATAAAGCTGCATTTGGATCTCAACGCCCTGACCCCTCTCATTACAAACTGGAAGCCAGTGTAAGGACCTGAGGACTGGTGTGATATGCTCAGAGTTTCTGGTTCTAGTCAGAATCCTGGCAGCAGTGTTCTGGATGAGCCGCAGCTGTTTAATGGTCTTCTTTGGAAGGTCGGTGAAGAGACAATTACAATAATCCACCTTATTGGGATTATAAAGTCAAAGGGAATCATTAATGATTTTCTAGGGAATTTGAACAGACTCACTGTTTCAGGGCGATTCACTGAACAAGCCATATAACAAACTCTGCACTGGATATTAAAATCCCAAAATATAATGAAAACAATATTAAATAGCACAGTAACAAAATCGGCAGATTCAGACATTAACTTGTGACCGCAAAACATAAGATACTTCTCTTTTCAAAATAAATAAGACTTTATTTATATAAATCTAAGACATGTAAACTAGTCTACACATGAACACAAGCATTCACACATTGCAGAAAGAGAGAAAGTGAGGAAAGGATTAGTTTAAGAGAATTAAAATGTGATATCCCATGTTTACAGCAATATGTGCAATTGCATAGACTTGAACAACCATCAATCACTTATTTAACCCTCGCATTGATTTTCTAAAATGTATATTAAAATACACCAGCTCAGCAAGAATCTGGGGTTTGTACTTTAAGGGATTCCCCTTTTGTCGTCCGTCTTTGCAAAAAAGGGATTATCCGCAGTTGCTGATTGGCTTAGATTTCAGTAATCATTGAAGTGACGTCTTGGGCATGGGCTCTGGGTTGGTTGAAGTTTAGATGGGCGCTCGAGGTCGGACTCGGAGACACGGCGTTGGCAAACTTAACTTAGCACACGTAACTCAACGGAAAGAATAGAAACTAAAGTAAAATAATAAAAGGATGTAAAGAGACTAGGTGGCTTTTCTTCTCATTGTGGTCGCAGCTGGCATGTAGGCCAGAGCACATGGCGCTCAAAAAAGCACAGAAAGTGATGACAAAAAACATGGCTTAAGTTTAAAAGAGAAATTGTAAGAGGGTTTCAAGAGCTTGTAAAGAGAGTTTCAAGAGAGAAAGTTTTGATGGTGTCCTGAGTATGTAAACTCGGCTCTCAGACACCTCCCAATGGTTGTCTTGACCAATTAGATCCTATCCAGGCTCTGGGTGCTGCTTTGTTTCTCCACCCAATCAATAAATCAACATGTCATGGTCAGGCACATTCCTGAATTTTACACACTCTTGCAAAGTATACTTTTGGATGTGATTTCTATAACCAGAATATGATACATTTGACAGAGAATCAATTGTAAGAATAGTTTCAAGCTAGAATTGTCAAACTCATACATACCAAACATGAATATAAACCCTTAAGGCTTAAGCTATTCAATATTTATTAAAAGCAAGACATACACAATGAGTGATTAAAACAATGATAGTCAAATGTGTGGGTCACATACATAATATGTAGTTATGCATATCAATTATTAGTTTCATTAAAAATGAAAATTAACGTATTTTAAGGTGATTTTAGGAGCACATGGAAGCAGACAGTCTTTGTGAACCAAGGAATTTCAGTCGGATTCTTTGTCTTCTATGTGTGGGTTGGTTGGGGGAAGTCAATCTAAGAAAGTCTGGAGCTGTGATTTCTACCACAGATTTGCATGTGACGGACACGTGGTGTATCTATTCGACCATCAGTCTTGATTACATGCCACAAATGTTACAGTTTCCTTCCTACATTGGACTTATCAATAAGTATTATGTTGTCTTAATGTTGAAAGCTGTTCTGTAAAAGAGGCTTGCTGCTTTGCTGTATGCAGACAGGCTGGATCTAGGTATCTGATTTATGACTTCCTGCCATTGTCTTGTTCTCCTGTTTGTGGAATTTGGCTCCTCATGTTTCAACCATGTTTTGATCGAATCTTGATTTGTCTGATTCGGACTCTGATATCCTAAAGACCCCCCTTCGATAGGCGAGGTGTTTAGCTGAAGACATCGTCGAGCGCTGGAAAAACAAAGGCAGAAGAAGCAGACAAAACAGAGCAAACATCAAGACAACACCTCCATGACAGTTACTGTACTGGTGCAGGGCATCAGGTTATTCGGATACAGGTGGTTATATTCAATTAGTCAATCTAGTTTGGTAAACTGATTAGTTTTAGTTCAATTTTGGAAAGTATTCTTCTAATTTAGTTTAGTACATTGATTCTTCGATCAATTTTTGTGATTAGATTTGTTTGTTTCTTCTAAGTTGTCTTAACTTAAGAATGTTCACCTTTAGTTTCTAGTGACAGCATTACTGGACAGCATTACAGCATTACTCTCAGTGATATGTGTCGGGTCCCCGCTATATTAGCAGCAACATTCACAAACGTTTACAAAACAAGCGGGAACCCAGTATGCCTGTAGCCTTCTCTATTTCTGTTTTATCACGTGATAGAAGGTCTAAGGCCTTCAAAAGGCGTACGGCTGACCCATCTAATCTGCGGCCTGTTATGCATCAGTCTAAGATTGCTGTAGAGACAAAATGTAATTCCATCAAGTTAGCATTTTTAAACACTCGCTCACTAAAAAATAAATCATTTGTGATCAATGATTTAATAACCACAAACAACCTGGATTTTATGATTCTAATTGAAACATGGCTAGAAGACAACTGCAGTGCAACAGTCCTCACTGAAACAGCCCCTCCTAACTTTAATTTTATAAGTGTCAAATATCAGTGCTGGTACTACTAGATCTTAGTGCTGCGTTTGACATTGTCGACCATAACATACTTCTAGAGAGACTGGAAAACTGGGTCGGGCTTTCTGGGATGGCACTCAAATGGTTCAGGTCATACTTAGAAGGGAGAGGTTATTATGTGTGTCACAGTGAAGACGGGAGGATTCAGTTGCGGAAAGAGAGTTTATTACAAGAAGTAATACACAGCGAGAAACTAAAGTGGAGCTCTTCGTAGGCAGAGGCGGGTAGCGCAGGGAAGCAATGGGCAGACGAGTCTCCTGCGATCGGAGTCCAGGAAAGCAGCAGGGCTCAGGAATCGCGGAACCAGGAACCAGAAATGGACCGTAAACGTCGACCGCAAACTGCAAGGATCTGACAAGAGAGAGAGCGTGACAGGAACTGATATAGCCCAACGGTGATGACTCTCAGCTGGAGCGAATCAGCCTCAATCACACACACCCACAGACACCTGCTCACACATACGCACACGCACACAGACAAGACACGGTGAGGATGGGACCGGGAACCCATGAACCGTGACAATGTGAGTATAGGAGAGCATAAGTCCCACAAGGCTCAATTCTTGCACCGCTCTTGTTTAGCCTGTATATGCTCCCACTAAGTCAGATAATGAGGAAGAACCAAATTGCCTATCACAGCTATGCTGATGATACCCAGATCTACCTAGCCTTATCTCCAAATGATTATAGCCCCATTGACTCCCTCTGCCAATGCATTGATGAAATTAACAGTTGGATGTGCCAAAACTTTCTTCAGTTAAACAAGGAGAAAACTGAAGTCATTGCATTTGGAAACAAAGATGAAGTTCTCAAGGTAAATGCATACCTTGACTCTAGGGGTCAAACAACTAAAAATCAAGTCAGAAATCTTGGGGTGATTCTGGAGACAGACCTTAGTTTTAGTAGTCATGTCAAAGCAGTAACTAAATCAGCATACTATCATCTCAAAAACATTGCAAGAATTAGATGTTTTGTTTCCAGTCATGACTTGGAGAAACTTGTTCATGCCTTTATCACAAGCAGGGTGGATTATTGTAATGGTCTCCTCACCGGCCTTCCCAAGAAGACCATTAGACAGCTGCAGCTCATCCAGAACGCTGCTGCCAGGATTCTGACTAGAACCAGAAAATCTGAGCATATCACACCAGTCCTCAGGTCCTTACACTGGATTCCAGTTACATTTAGGATCGATTTTAAAGTACTTTTACTCGTTTATAAGTCACTCAATGGTCTAGGACCTAAATATATGGCAGATATGCTCACTGAATATAAACCTAACAGACCACTCAGATCATTAGGATCGAGTCAGTTAGAAATACCAAGGGTTCACACAAAACAAGGGGAGTCCGCTTTCAGCTATTATGCCGCCCACAGCTGGAACCAGCTTCCAGAAGAGATCAGATATGCTAAAACATTAGCCACATTTAAATCCAGACTCAAAACTCATCTATTTAGCTGTGCATTTGTTGAATGAGCGCTGTGCTACGTCCGAACTGACTGCATTATTTTATGTATAATCATTTTCTATTTAACTGTTTTAAATCTCATTTTAAATCAATTTCTATATCATTGTAAAATTCCTTGTTTTATTATTTTTAACTTCTTGTTTTTATTGCTGTGAATGATTATTTCACTTTCTTTTATGTAAAGCACTTTGAATTACCAATGTGTATGAAATGTGCTATATAAATAAACTTGCCTTGCCTTGCCTTGGTAAAATGAATCGACCTATCATGCATGGAGCTCTCTGGCTGTCATTCAGTCTATAGTGGCTTGTGGATATTAGGAGTGGTGAGTAAATCCTAATATCAGACATTTGACCCTTGCAGGGTGTCTAGGTGTTTCACCTACTAAAGAAAGAGGGGAAGGAAACTGATAGGTAAAAGAAGAACAAAACAAAACAAAGCTGCTGTGGGTTTTCATAGCATTGTTTGCAACTACTGTTGAGCTAGGATGTCATGTGCAGCTAGGGGGTCATGTATCTTAACTTAGTGTCAGGTTTTCTACCTAATGTGAATATAGTTGCATGTTTCTTCATGGTAGTGTATGTAACTTTGTTACACTAAATTTGGATATTCTACTTGTGGGAAAAATGTGTTTGTTGAATGTGTTATCAGTAGATCTGGTTACCTCTGGGTGTAGGTAATGTTGTGTGTGTTAATGGTGTAGCATAGGTGTTGTCAGATCTGTTTCAATCTGTGTTGTCTCCCCCCTTTTCGGGTATGTTAGTGAAGACTGGCTCTCTTCATCCTTGGCTTGTATGTGGGCGTGTCCATGATCTAATGGGGGTCAGTCCAGAAAGGCAGGAAGTTCTTTAGCAGACAGCCGGAGGTAGTTTGGCATGGCTGTGTGAAGCTGGGATGCAAACTTTGTCTCCTTTGTTTTATTCCTCTCGTGCTGCCTTCTGGATGTGGCTGAATTTCTGACCTTCTGTGCTATGGTGGTTGCTGTTGCACAGACAGGAATGTGGTTCTTGGAGTTGGAGTTCATTTAGCAGTTTGCTAGTGAGTGATGGGTGAGTGAGGTGATGTTCTCTGTTACCTCAGTTTTCATCAATGGTTGGCCGTGAGATACTTGCTCGTTCTGGGTGGTTGTTGAACAGGTGCTTTTCATCTCTGATATGGTGGTGTACCATGTGATCGCTGGCCTTCCGTTCTGTCGCTGGTCACAGCAAGCATGTCTCAATTGTGTAGTCATCCATGTTCAGCTTATCTTGAAGGAACTCATTCAGTTGTCTCATGACTTGTTCCATGTCTTCTGACGGTAAGCTGTATTGTTCTGGAGCATACTCAGCACTGTGCATGTCTGAGTGATGCTGAGGTGGGTTTCGTTGTCGCTTACCCCTACAAGTTGCTCTTGGATGAGTCAGGCGATTACCTTTTGGATGTCTGGTTAGGTTTCCAGTTGTTGTTATCTTTTGGGTTTCTTGAGAAGCGTGGCTGGTCCCATGGATGTTTCCAGCGGTTGGGCTGATAGCTTTCATAAACATGGGGATCACGTTCTCTGTGCACTTGATGGAGGACTCTGGTGTTGTGATGCAACTGGGTGTCATCTAGTGCAAGGCTTGAGTCTTTGTTGACAGAGTTCAAGAGTGTGGATGTTTTGCTACCTTTCTTTGAGGCCATCTTCTGCTTGATGTAGGCCTTCTGTGTTAGGTCACACAACTGTTGGATGGTCATGGAGCGTGGACAGGCCATGACGCCTAGATGGTGCCTGACTCCAGGGTGCACATTTCTTAGGAAGAGGACCTCTTCAAGGTCAGGTTCGTTGTGTGCACCAAAGTAGGCTTGTCGGAGTTGGTTGTAGTGTAATAAATCTAGAAGCTATTATTTCAGCTTTGGGGAATCATTTATTAACGATTCAATATTGTTTTGATTAACGTGATATCAATCTTTAACTTATGATTTATGTTTTTACACAGCTTGCAGCTCCAAGGTCTGCTTGGATGGGAAGTTTTCTTTCGTTGACAAGAAAAAGTTCTGTGGCGAAGGCAGGTGAGGTTTTGGGTTGTGGCCCTTCGCTTCTTTTGCTGTACACTAGTTCTTGGACATGGGACTCTGCTCTGCTCAGCAGTGGTGAGGCCGAGTGTTGTTTCTCTCGACCTTGGCTCTTGTTTCTGCTCATAAGCATGTTTAAGTTCTCTTCTGACTATGTAGAGCTGATTGTTGGTATCGTCTAGTTGTTGGGTCAGATTTTCCATTTCAGTTCTGTACCTTTCAAGGTGGTCTTTCAAGGCACTGATTTCAGCTTTATTGTTGCTGATGTCATTATTGGCTTTCTCTAGTAGCTGGTCGGCATACTGAAGTCTGTTTACCAGGTCTTTCTGGGCAGCCTTTGCATGTTGTTGATCGAGCTGAGCTGCTGTCAGGGCTGCTTTGAGCTCCTTAACTTGTTCCATTGTTTCCTGCTACCTCTTGTTGGGTGCTTTGAGTTGATCTTGAACTTTCACTTCCAGCTTGTCTATGCGGCGTTGAGCACATGTCAGTTCCTCTTGAGGGTGGTTGACGTGCTTGTCACTCGGTTTCAGCTGGGTCGTGAAGGCATAGCTTAGGGAGCTGGTGATTTTGACTAGCTCCTCATGTTGTTCTGGCTTGAATCTTGTGTCAGGAATCTTCTCAGAATTAGGATTATTATTAAACAATTATAACAGTTCAAACGTCTTGGGGGTGAGGCTGTCTGTCGTGCCTCTCAGCCAAGTGTTCACATCTTCCCCTTGGGCAAAGTGGTCTGCAGCCTGCGGCATGTTGGCACGCTAGGGAGAAGAGAGACTGACACAGATCTGTGTGGAGTAGAAGCTTATGTGTGGTGCGACAACTGTTGTTTCAGTGAATTTTGAACCACTAGTGAAGTGTGGTGATGATTGTTTTGGTCTCAGGGTATCTAGGTAGACTATCGATGTGAAGACTTCGTCACTCTAATGAGGAAGAGGGAAAAGAGAAAAACTAATTCAATTAAAAGAAACAATTTTCTTTTTTTAAATGAGGAAAAAAATAAATTCCAATTAAATGTTATCAAGGAGGCAAACAATATTATTAATTCTTTGTTTTAGACAAACGGATATAATAATAATTCTGATATCTCCTTAGTCTGACAGGATTGACAACGCACACCTTACAGTGGACTGCTCACCAGGGAGGCTGCAAAGGCGATGGTTGCTCAAAACTTATCTCTATTACAGTATTTTTGAATTGCTAAAACACTAAAATCCATTTGCAAAACCAAAGTTGCAAGTGTACAAACCAATGTATTGATTGAATCACACAGTTTGCAGAACTTTAAACACTTCTCATGTGGTTAGACACAACTAGCAAATCGGAATCACTCTTTGTGCAAAACTGTAAACACATTGTCATTCACAAAGCACATGTAGCATTGTGGTGCACTTCAACTGAGAATGGCACAACACAGCCCCCAAAAGTGAAACACAAGCAACACACTGTTGTCATTGGTAACACACAAGCACTCAAAATTGAACACATCTGTTTCAAATCAGTAATGTGTTGCACCTAATCAGTAATCAGGATATAAAGCCATGTCAAATCCAAATGGCATGTGTGATTTTCACAATAGACGGCAGGAGAGGAGGAAGAGACAGAGGAGGAAGAAGAGAAAGAGGAAGAAGAAGAGACGGAGGAGGAGGAGACAGAGGAGGAGGAAGAGACAGAGGAGGACGAGGAGGAAGAGACAGAGGAGACAGAGGAGGAGGAGACAGAGGAGGAGGAGGAGGAGGAGGAGACAGAGGAGGAGGAAGAGACGGAGGAGGAGGAGACAGAGAAGACAGAGGAGGAGACAGAGGAGGAGGAGGAGGAAGAGACAGAGGAGGAAGAATAGATGGAGGAGGAGGAGACAGAGGAGGAGGAAGAGACAGAGGAGGAGGAGGAGGAAGAGGAAGAGACAGAGGAGACAGAGGAGGAGACAGAGGAGACAGAGGAGGAGGAGGAGGAAGAGGAGGAGGAGGAGGAAGAGAAAGAGGAAGAAGAAGAGACGGAGGAGGAGGAGACAGAGGAGGAGGAAGAGACGGAGGAGACAGAGGAGGAGGAGGAGGAGAAAGAGACGGAGGAGGAAGAGACAGAGGAGACAGAGGAGGAGGAGGAGGAAGAGACAGAGGAGGAGGAGGAGGAAGAGACCGAGGAGGAGGGGGAGGAAGAGACAGAGGAGGAGGAGGAGGAGACAGAGAAGGAGACAGAGGAGGAGGAAGAGACAGAGGAGGAGGAGGAGGAAGAGACAGAGGAGGAGGAAGAACAAGAGCCATCATTTCCAATGAAATTAGAACAACAATCATACACCATGTTCTGGTTCATGGAATGAGTATGAGGGAAGCAGGACTACGTGTTCAACCAAATATAAGCAGGTTCTCTGTGGCCTCCATTGTCAGGACATTCAGAGAAGAGAACAGGTAAGTGTACTATCATTTGTGGTCCCTCAAACTTACAGTACAGTATGTACAGTCGTGGAACGTCTCAGTAAATTACTGTAACATATCTCAAAAAATTGGCCCTTTTCTTGCAGTGATATACTTGTATATTTGTATTTTATTTATTGTACATATTTGGTGACATTTCAATGCATTAGGCATGTCTGTACAATTCTAACAAGAGGTTTTATTTGCTAGAATTGAAAGACTGCCACATGCCGGTGGAAGGAGAGGTATGTTCTCACAACAGCAGGAGACCATTATTGTCAATATGGTCCTTCAAAATAATCTAATTCGTCTGCGTGAAATACAACAGCGAGTTGAGGAAGACAACGTGAATTTTGAAGGAATCAACAGTGTGAGTCTCTCCACAATTGACCATGTCCTGAAACGCAACCTGATAAGTCTCAAACAAGCCTACAGAGTACCATTTGAGAGAAACTCTGAAAGGGTAAAAGAGCTACGATATCAATATGTACTAGTAAGTAATCATGTCCAGAGATTATACAGCACTATTGAGTTACTGTACATCTTTACTGTGTTGAATGTAATGCAGCACATGTATACAGAGGCATGAAGCCTGGAATGCTATGTCATTTACGTTTTTTTATAGAGAATGTTTCAACTGGATTCCATGGAGAGGCCTCATGAGTGCATCTTCTTGGATGAAGCTGGCTTCAATCTCACCAAGAGGAGAAGGAAAGGCCGCAACATTATTGGTCAGCGTGCCATTGTAGAGTTGCCAGGGCAGCTTGGTGGTAACGTGACCATATGTGCTGCCATCAGCAGCTACGGGGTTATTCACCGCCATGTGACTTTAGGGCCTTACAACACTGCCCATCTTATAATGTTTCTGTATGCTCTACAGGAAGCACTACTGAGACGTGAACAGAGAGGTGATGTGGTAATCTGGGACAATGTGAACTTTCACCGTGGTCCTAGAATTCGTGAGTGGTTTGAAAATAACCCACGTTTTATAAATGTGTGCCTCCCACCATACTCGCCCTTCCTTAATCCCATTGAAGATTTTTTTTCTGCATGGAGGTGGAAGGTCTATGACAGAAATCCTTATGCACAGGAAAATCTCATTCAGTCAATGGATGCAGCATGTGACAACATTGGAGTGGAAGCGATTCAAGGTTGGATTCGGCATGCTAAAGGATTCTTTCCCCGTTGTTTAGCAAGGGACAGGATTGCCTGTGACGTTGATGAGGTCCTGTGGCCTGACCATGCCCAGAGGCATGATGCTGAGGCAGAATGATTCCAAGACATTGCTTGCTATCGATCTGCTGCATATTTTGTTTGTGACTACATTTATATGTGTGCAGGATTGTGCAAGTACTTCATAATAAATATAATTTCTGCCCTGAGTGCAGTGTTTTGCATTTATCTCTGTAGTGTGTAATGACTGCTGTGTAGTGTTTATGCATTAGCTGGATGTGTGTGTTATCTGAAAACCGAGTTTGGTTTTGGGTAAAGATAACATAGTTCTGAAGCAATTGTTTGATATAGCAAGACAAGTCAAAGGTTTTGACAGTGTAGCTTAAGTTTGGTGATTTGTGTGTAAGGTTTTGAGAAAGCGAGAGAAACATTCAAAAAATGTGTTTTAGCAATTCAGAAATACTGTAAATTGATCTCAGCATTGAATGAGATGCTAAAATTTGGATTGCGTTTTATATGTAGGGAGGTTAGGAAGATTGAAAGAGGGTTTGATTTCAATCAAATTCGTAAGGATGATTTGCCTTTTGACAGGATTGTGTATCTCATACACTTAGAATTGATTGATGGTTCTTACAGTTCCCTACAAATGTGAAAAGTGAAGAGGAAAGAAAGCAGTATAGAACAAGAGAGAAGGGAAAGAGACAGTAAGTTGAGTGGATCGGGTCCACTAGCAAGCGGTTGCAACACAACTGTCAACAAAAATACATTTTGGGTGAAAGAGATTTGTCTCTTGTGGCAAGGGGGGTGTGGTTCAGCGAAGTCTGCAGCGGGAGAAAGATTCAGGAGACAGCGGTAAGTAAGTGGGTCAAGTGCAAAATGAGAAAAAACATTTAATTTTGTATTTGAAAACCAATACATCACCCGAGTCTGCACGAGCCAACCTTGTCCGCTTCCTTCCTCACTACGAACTTTGTTACATCTCTCTAATTAATTGAACTCGTAGTGAGGGATAACAATGTCTCCTATTAATTCTCAGGTGGGTCGTTCCCAAGCTAGGATACACAGAGGAAAGAAAATGGTAAGACAAAGTAGTCAAGTCAAGTCAAGTCACCTTTATTTATATAGCGCTTTTAACAATACAAATTGTAACAAAGCACTGCACAGTATCAAAATAGGCAAATTGTGTCAATAATGTAAAATGACAGGATTTAACACTCAATTTTCAGCTGAATGCTTTTCATTATTGAATTTAGTAATGGCATTGTCCAGCTCAGTTCAGTTTAAATAATATCTGTGCAATCAAGTCGATGATTTTGCTGGAAATGAAGATTCCCCAACTAAGCAAGCCAGAGGCGACAGCGGCAAGGAACGAAAACTCCATCGGTGACAGAATGGAGAAAAAACCTTGGGAGAAACCAGGCTCAGTTGGGGCGCCACTTCCCCTCCGGCCAGACGAACCAGTCGTTTGTTCCAACTGCAGCAAAGTTAGAGTGTAAGTGGTCCACTGGTTCCAGTGGTCTTTCCCAGATGGATGTCTAGGTGACGAGGTTCTCACTGGAGATCTGTCTCTGGGGCTCATCTATGTGTCCTAGACTCCGCTGACGTTCAGGGCTGTAGAGGTTGTCTCTAGGTGCTGATCCTCCATTTATGGCAGACTTTGGTTAAGTCAGTATAATCGCTGATGGTTGGCTTCCTCTGAGGTCCTCCGAGGGGTTGTCATCGTCTCTTCTCAGGTGTTCGGTCATCTCAGATCGTTTAAGGGTTGGATCTAGACTGAAGCTTGTGTAATTCCTAGCTACCACGGGATGTTAATCCCATGGCAGAAACATAGAAACAATTAGCGTAGCAGTTGTTCCATCCAGGAATAACCCTGGATGAAATTATCAGTATAACCCAAGCTAAAGCATAAAAATGTGCATTTGTTCAGATAGACTGGCAGTACAAGATTGTGAGATGCATTATATGAATGCTTGGCTAAAGAGATCTTTAATCTAGATTTAAATAGAGAGAGTGTGTATGAACCCCGGAAGTTATTAGGAAGGCTATTCCAGAGTTTAGGAGCCAGATATGAAAAAGTTCTACCTAGGGCTGTAGTACTCGAGTCCGGACTCGAGAATTTTTTTCTATCGTCTCGGACTTGTCTTGGACTCGTTGGTATTTGGACTCGGACTTGTCTCGGATTTGTCTCGGACTTGGTCATCGGACTCGCCAAATGTTCAAGTTGGTCTCGACCGAGTCCAGCAATATATGTTTTTTTTTCTCTTTCAAAACAAAACCATTAATCTGGCTCGCTTGTTCCGCAAATGGGTAATGTAATTGCCATTGGTTTAACTCCATCTAGAACGGGCATTGCCAAAGGTCGCCTGTTAAATGCACAGCTGCGTCATATGAAAAAAAAAACTGACAATCATCAAACGCTGTGAATAAGAAAAAGAATGAATAAGAGCAAAACGAATAAAGCCTGGAGGCACGGAATACAACTGGATGTAAAATTAAATAAATTACACAAAAATGTAAATAAAGTAAAAAATAAGCAAACAGTGTGGCGATTTATCAGATTTTATCGATTAATTCGAATTTAATGTTTTGCCACAATTAGATTTTTTATAAATCGAGGAATCGCGATTTTGAATAGAAATATTACCAAACGCTAGAATTAGACACTTTGATAATAACAGTAAAGAGAAAAGAACAATCCACCCGCATGTCGGTGCACATGATTAACTGCTCACATGTGATGCTCTCTAGGTGCCATTCACGCAGAGTGTGTTTTTGTGTTGACGCGGGCAGTGGAATAGGAAAAATACAAGAAGATGTGAGTTAGTTTTAGTTTTTTAATAACTAGAGTGCCACGTTTTTAGAAAGCCGTGAAAGCTCATGCACAAGACGCTGCAAGAGACGCGAGCGCAACAGTCAATTGCGTTCATGTCTACATAGAAAAAACAACGGAACAGCAGCGTAATCGAATACAAAACCTGTGAAGAACTACTACTGTATATCTGATATTTCATGTTTACATCCCGGTGACAGGCTGAAAACTGTTGTTCATTGTTTTACAGAGCCTTTATAGTTAATAATAGCATTCTAGGTGTTATACCTTCAATCATTTTGAATTGGAATTACTTGAATTGGAGTTTTTTGGAGCATTTGTCTTGTATTATTTCAGAACATATAGCCTAATATGCATAATATAAGTTTGTACAAGATGTAGTTGTAGTTCATCTTTTCTGCAAAGATATTTAGTGATTGGTTTAACATTTACATCATGAAGACAACGTCATGTGTGGTGCACTTAGAATATACTTTTCTTTAACTAGAGGGTTAATAAAGAGAAAGTTGCTTGAATCATGTTGTACATTTTCAACATTTTCAAGTTGACTAAATAAAATCTTACAAAATCGAGAATTGGTCAAATATTAGTGAAATTGCTAAACCTAAAAAAATCCTCCTGAGATCCCCCCCCCCCCCCCCAAAAAAAAGTTTTCATGTCATTATATTGTATAGACCATAAGATTTATTTTTTTTGTAATTTCTTTTTTTTATTTTTTTTTTTTTTTGAAAAACTCTATTTTATTCATATTTTATTATATGTCCTCTGTAGAGGACACAATGACTAAAATTAAATGGCATGAATAGACATCAAAAAGGCAAAATCAATGGGAGTTTTTTTATATCACCAAATACATTTTTAGGTTTCAGGATTTTTTATACTAAACTTTGTTTCAGGATGATTCTCAACTATGTTTTAAAATGTATAAAAAAAATTATTTGATATACCATTTTGTTTTATGCAATATGTGTGTAAAAAATTCCATAAACTGATTTCCCATTAAACACAGTGTACCTATACACTGTATCTAATTTGCTTATTAATGTGCTGCTGTTGGGACAGAATGTTAAAAAATAATTTTCATAATGGGAGTAATACATGGCCAGATTTTCATAATAATATATAATATTTCATAACCAAACTGATATATAATTTATTTCCCTATTCAATTGTTGTCTCTCAAAATGCATAATAAACATGCTTTTAGTCCTGGTGTCCTCCACATTGAACATGTATGAAATTATGTCCTGTTTCATAACAGGAAGTCATATTTGAATTTGAAAACCCATTTTCCTGAGATGTTGCTTTATGACAAACAATCTGAAAATTATTCAGATGTAAAATACATATAATCATATTTCCATAAGGATGTAAAAATTTTCACTAAATTAAATATAGCCATCTTTAAAGACGTATGAGAGGGTTTAAAAAACATTTAGTATCTCTATAAAGCCCTGAATGTGCTCTGTACAGGACATCCAGGCTTATAACTGTGACATGTGAGGTCTCAGAGAAATTCACTAAAATAGAATGTCCACTTCGGAGGCAAAAACTCCATAGCTGGGTCTCAGGAGGAGAAATAAAATAGCCTAATTTGATCCTACAGTGTTGCTGCACATGCTTTTAGATCATTACAAACAATAATGCAAAATTATTATATTAGAATAGAAGATATGCCGTCTCTCGTATCACTTAAATTATCAATAATTAAGTATGTGGTTTTAAAGAAGATAATTTTTTTCTTTCTCTGTTTTGACCGTCTCATTTGGACTTGGACTTGACTTGGACTCGAACCTCTTTGGACTCGGTCTTGACTCGGACTCGAACCTCTTTGGACTTGGACTTGTCTTGGACTCGACAAAGGTGGACTTGACTACAGCCCTAGTTCTACCTCCTTTAGTGGACTTTGCTATCCTAGGTACTACCAAGAGTCCAGAGTTTTGCGACCTTAGGGAGCGGGTTGGATTGTAGCGTGATAGAAGTTTAGTTAGGTACGCAGGAGCTAAATCATTTAGGGCCTTATAGGCAAGTAATAATATTTTGTAACTGATACGAAACTTAATAGGTAGCAAGTGCAGAGACTGTGAAATTGGAGTAATATGATCATATTTTCTTGACCTGGTAAGGACTCTAGCCGCAGCATTTTGTACTATCTGTAGCTTGTTTATTGAAGATGCAGGACAACCACCTAGCAGTGCATTACAATAGTCCAGTCTAGAGGTCATGAATGCATGAACTAACTTTTCAGCATCAGAAACACTTAACATGATCCGTAGCTTGGCAATGTTTCTAAGATGGAAGAATGCTGTTTTTGTAACATTGGAAATATGATTTTCAAAAGATAAGTTGCTGTCTAATATAACACCCAGATTTTTAACTGTAGAGGAAGTAACATTACATCTGTCTAGTTGCAAATTGTAATCCAAAATATTCTGTGTACTGTTTTTAGGTCCAATAAGTAATATCTCTGTCTTATCTGAATTTAATAGGAGAAAATTACTGGTCATCCAATCTTTTATATTTTTAACACACTCCGTTAGCTTAGATAGTTTAGAGGTTTAATTTGGTTTTGTTGAGATATTTAGTTGAGTGTCATCAGCATAACAATGGAAACTAATCCCGTATTTTCTAATAATATTACCAAGGGGCAACATATATAATGAAAATAACAGAGGACCTAGGACAGATCCTTGTGGTACTCCATATTTTACTGGTGATAATTGAGATGCCTCCCTGTTTAAATAAACAAAGTGGTAGCGATCGGAGGATGGTAGGATCTAAACCATCTTAGAGCCTGCCCTTGAATACCTGTATAGTTTTGTAATCGATCTATCAGTATGTCATGATCTATAGTGTCAAACGCAGAACTAAGATCAAGTAAAACTAGCAACGAGATGCAGCCTTTGTCTGATGCAAGAAGCAAGTCATTTGTAATTTTAACAAGTGCAGTTTCTGTGCTATGGCGGAGCCTGAAACCAGACTGAAATTCTTCATAAATAATTTTTTTTTGCAAAAAGGAGCACAGTTGAGCAGACACTACTTTTTCTAATATTTTCGACATAAACGGAAGATTTGAGATGGGCCTGTAATTTGCCAGTTCACAAGGATCTAATTTTGGTTTCTTAATAAGAGGCTTAATAAATGTCAGCTTAAATGGTTTTGGGATGTGACCTAAATATAACGAGGAGTTAATAATATTGAGAAGCGGTTCTTTTGCTACAGGTAACAACTCTTTCAATAGTTTAGTGGGTACAGGATCTAATACACATGTTGTTGGTTTAGATGCAGTGATGAGTTTATTTAGCTCATCTTGTCCTATAGTTGTAAAGCGATGACGTTTTTATTTGGGTGCGATGAATGAAGAATCTGTAGAATCTACATTTGTTATTGTATTTCTGATATTATCTATTATATCAGTAAAGAAATTCATAAAGTCATTACTATTAAACTGTGAGGGAATATTTAGATTGGGTGACATCTGTTTATTTGTTAATCTAGCCACTGTGCTAAATAAAAACCTTGGATTGTTTTGGTGATTATCTATGAGTTTGCGGATATACTCGGTTCTTGCAGTTTTTAGAGCCTGTCTATAGCTGGACATACTGTTTTTCCACGCAATTCTAAAGACTTCCAAGTTAGTTTTTCTCCATTTGTGCTCAATATTTTTTTCTTGAGAGAATGGGTATAACTGCTGTACCATGGCGCAGCACTTTTTTCTCTAACCTTTTTTAATTTGATGGGTAACAGTTTCTAACGTATTAGAGAAGATAGTTCCCATGTTGCTAGTAATTGTGTCTAGTTCATCTGTATTTATGGGTACACAGAGCAGTTGAGATAAATCCGGCAGGTTATTGGTGAATCTGTCTTTAGTGGCTGGAACAATAATTCTGCCTGGACGATAACGCGGAGCCATATAGTTAATATCAGTAATATGCAGCATGCACGATACAAGGAAATGGTCAGTAACATCATCACTTTGAGGCATGATATCTATATCAGTAAGATCAATTCCATGGGATATTATTAAATCTAGCGTATGATTGAAACGATGTCGGCCCGGTGACATTTTGCTTGACACCAAAATATTTTATTAGGTCAGTAAACGCAAGTCCTAACGCATCATTTGTATTATCAACGTGAATGTTAAAATCTCCAACAATTAGTGCTTTATCAACATTAACCAATAGGTCTGAGAGGAAATCTGCAAATTCTTTAAGAATATCTGTATATGGCCCTGGCGGTCTATACACAGTAGCCAGAGCAAGAGATAAGACAGATTTATTTTGCTTATCTGACAGTTTAACATTGAGCATAAGTATTTCGAATGAGTCAAACCTGTATCCTGTTTTCTGAGTAACATTGAGAATATCACTATATATTGTTGCGACACCGCCGCCACGACCAGTTTGACGAGGCTCATGTTTATAACAGTAACTTGGTGGAGTAGATTCATTTAGACCAAAATAATCATTTGTTTTAAGCCAGGTTTCAGTCAGACAGAGTACATCAAAACTATTATCTGTGATTATTTCATTTACAATAACTGCTTTCGGTGTGAGTGACCGGATATTTAGGAGCCCAAGTTTTAAAAATTGTTTTTGTTCATTTATTTTACATATTTCTGGTTTAATCACGATCAGATTTGTTCTAGATCCTGCATTACATTTATATTTTGATCTCACTATTCTGGGAACAGACACAGTCTGTATAGATTGGACACTGCAAGTACCTTTATCATTTAAGTGGGTAGAACAAAAGTCATCATAGCTGTTATTGGATAATTAGCTTACTAGTCAGATAGAGCGTAGCGTTCTGGTGATGTTGTCCGACAGGAGTTCCGCACCGACTCTGCTGGGGTGCAGGCCATCAGCACGAAATAGCCGAGGACGCTCCCAGAAAAGATTCCAATTATTAACAAAGATAATTTTCTGCTCTTTACACCATGAAAACAACCATTCATTTAAAGCAAACAGTCTACTGAACCTTGCGTGTCCTCGTCGATACGTGGGAAGAGGTCCTGACACGATGATTGTCGCCGCGGGCGATGTGCTGCGTACCGTCTCGATCAGGCTCCTGAAGTCCCTCTTCAGTGTCTCCGTCTGCCGCAGCTTGGTGTCGTTAGCCCCCGCGTGAATCACAACAGCTGCAATGCTCTCGTCCTCCTTCAGGATCGCGGGTATCTGCACAGAAACATCAAGAACACGAGCACCAGGGAGACAATGAGTGTGCACTTTACCTTCAGCTAACGTAGCACGGACATGCCGGACGACTGTGCAGAGAAACACACAGAGTAGAGGTGGTGGGAGTGTTAGCAGCGCACTGCATACTTACCCCGGACTTATGAGCGTCAGCCCGGGATGTTTCCAGCATTGCTTTCCGTTTCCTCAGCTGGGCCTGTTTCCCAAGCAGCTCGTGGATCCATCTCTCCACGGCCTCCTGCTCCAGCTGTACCGAATGCAGCTTGAACGTGTCCTCACCTGCACACAAAGGTAGACACAAATCCGCCATTAAAGCAAGTAACAGTGAAACAATGTTAAATGTGTGTATGTGTGTGTGAAAAGGGGTATTAGCTGTGTTAGCGGCACCCGCGCTGGCTTTGCTAACGGGCTATAAGCTAATAGCGGACTCTGGAAATCAAAATAAAACTTACGATAACAAGCGGCTCTGATTATTCTCGTTGCAGAATGCGATCGGGGATATATTCACATGTTATATAACGTTACACGTAATATTGTTATTGTGTAATATTGTGTCAACAAAATTATTGTGTATAAAATTGGAATTTAAGATAGAAAATAGACGATAAATAATTGGCTTGACGGAGATTCAATTCAGAACATGCGTCAGCGACAAACCGGAACCGGAAGAATGTGAATTAACACCAAAATGTTACTTTAAAAGTAACATTTTAAAGTAATAGGCAAAATAAGCAAATATGTGTCGGGTCTCGGGTCTGATCACCTGTTTTTGCTGTCTCTGCGTTGTGGTGTCATGTGCGTGATTTGTTTTGACAGCTCGCCATGTGCGTTGTCTACTTTATTGTTTCCCCGCCCTCCTTGTTCTCTGCTCGTTAGCTCATCTCGTTCCACACCTGGTTCTCATTATCTCCTTAGCTTCCCTTTTTAGCTTCCTGTGTTTCTCTGTCTTTTGTCAGACTGTTGTGTTTTTTTCCGCTTGCACTGACTGTATTACTCACCTCTCGTCTTGTCTTGTCAGGCTCCAGTGCTCGTAGCTGCTTTTGTGTTTCTCTGCACCCCCTCTGTGCGTCCAGATACCGTGGGCTTCCCCCGACACCCGCCGTTCCGGGTTATCTGCGGACTCGCTGTGGACTGCTCAGCCTCTCGCTCGGATTAGCGAGCAGCCTCGCCGTCTTCATTGCTTCTGCCGCTGTTACGGCTCGTCCTGCCATGGTGATTGAACCATCTGCGTGGCAGAAGATTCTGCTCCACTCTAACTGCCCGTGGAAGCATTCTTCACCTGTCTTGTTCATTTGCTGTCCAATAAAACCTCCGCTGTACCGGCATCTGAATCCTGCCTCTCCTTCTTGACAATATGAAATTAAATAAGAGAGGAAATAGTGGTTATGTGTATAACCAAAACAGGAAGAATTAGGGGGTAAAATGCAATAAAGTAATGAGTGAGTATAAGTCTGAATATAATCTATTTATATAGGTAATAAATCAATTAGGTAGAATAAGTTTACTTATTACTTATTTGTACCTAAAATGATTTGGCCCAAAAGGAAATACTAGACATAAAGATCATATGAAATGATATGAGGGGGAAAATTTGAATGATTCCAAATTAATGTAATGTTTTAATTAAATTTGAATTTGGCACAATTAATAATTGTGAACTAGTATTTTCCTTTCTAGTAGAAATACAAATAAGTGGTACAAATTGAGAAAAGGGAGAAATAAGAAAGATAAAGACCAACAAGTGTATTAGTAGAGATGTATAAAGGGTTTAACCACTTTAGCTTTTCAAACACACACTGTTTTAAACCATTGGATGGTAATGCTCACTGTTAACATTTGAGGCTAATGGCTTTAGCATAGACTTCAATGTAAACACAACCGTGTCGTTAGCTGCATTGCATTTGTTTACAATGTGCTAGGCATGCGCTAGGAGTGTGCGATATATATCGTCTGCGATATTATCGTAATTGTTGTTTTAACAATGTGCAATTTGACAATATCGAGTATTTTGCAAAAACCCAACTAATACCTACGTTACAGAGTGCACGCATACATTAGCCTGCGTGGTGATGAAGGAGTTAAACAGTGCACGCGCGCAATTAGAATGTTCTTTCACTGCATGATTCAGTCGATTAAAATGCGTTAAGAATGATCGCAAAATTCAAGATATGAGGGCAGAAAATGTATATATTTACGTTTCATTTAGTTAAAATCACAGGAAGGGTGCCGTTTTTTGTTCAAAAATAAGCATGATTACAAATGTGATATTGATTTTATACAACGGTTCAATAAACAATAAGTTCATATTAAGAGATTTACGTTTTAGATGCCATATTGCCTGTTTTTGCTGCATTTCGCCGACAAAAAATAATTCCAAACAGCTACAACGAGGTTTTGAGTCTCAGTGAGTCATTCCTGAATGATTCAATCGTTTAAATGATTTGGTTCAGTCGCAACGACTCACTTATTCACAGTGACGTGCTGCCACATGCTGGCGGTTTAATTTCACATTTAAAGTTTATTTTCATTTTTTTGATAATTTGAAATATCAGTATTTAATGTTTTATGTTTAAAATGTCAACAAAATGATGCATTTGTAACTGGTTAAAGCACTCCATGTCCCTATGAGCTGCATTAAACAGTGTGTGAATACATCTAAACACTTCTGCAATTTCTGCAGAGATTATTTTGATGATACTGGTTTCATTTGTTTGGGAGCAGCAGAAATGTGTATTATCTTAATTGACTGGTTAAATGTAACAATTTAACTCAAAAAATGTACACTTTTAGAAACAAAATTGCTTTATTAAAGTTCAAAATCTAATTTAAACTAAAATAAAAAGATTAATTAAACACTGATGTGAACTGAGCACGTAGAATATGAAGAATATCATAAACTGCAGCTGTGCACGGTATTCAGATATCAGCACAATAACACACTCTGCAAAATATTGTCTAATTATCGTTATCGAAAAAATCCCCAAAAATATTGAGATATCATTTTTTTCAATATCGCACACCCCTAGCGTGAGCTGTTCAAAATTGCTCCGGAAGTAGGTTAAGACTTTCATGTCACGATCGTAACTGTGGTAACTAAAACAAACTAGTGGACTAGCACATTAATTGTTGCATTACAAGTACAGTCAAGCATGTTATATGAAATGTTGGCGCATCGCAACACTGTACAAATAACAACACCGCTTTTAGTTGGTTCTGTGATGTGGCACTTAAACTCTCAGTCCGTTCAGAGTTAAACTTAAACCTTATTTAAATAACAGCTTCGTGCTGCGTTTGAGGACAACAGTGATCAGTGTATCAAAAGCCTGTGCCCGTTTCTCTGGACACAAACACAACAGGTTATAACAGATCTATGAAGCTATTATTTCAGCTCCGAGGGATTATTAGCTTACAGATAAAATATTGCTTGATTAAAGTAATATTAATCTTTGACTTATTATTTATACTGTATTAACGATTCATCCAGCGATCACTAACATCAGTATATCTTTATCAATTTAGTTTATTTTGCTCTCGTGGCCAACGATAAACAAAATAAAGGGTTTTAAACAATTTGCATGAGGTAACGAAGTCTTTTTGGCAATTAGTTTGAAATACTTGAAAATCACATCCCAAGAGATAATTCTTTATAAATGAAACAAGGTTTATTTACTAAATGCTATTCTACGGTACATGATCTAAACTAATACAAACACATAACATTCACACACACACACACATTCAGAGCTCTACGGTTTAATGTTAGAAGAAGAGTTAAGGTAGCACTCTTTGCTATTTCATATCTGAAGCCACAAAAGATGTCACCCTTTTCTGCATTCAGATCAATTACCAGTTCAGTTAGGATAAAAACTTAGTTTGTGTTACTTGCGTTCATGTAAAATTTGCCGAAGATCTTTCCGTCCCACGTGGTTTACTCGTGTTTCCACGGAAGTCTCCGAGGCTCTGTTTCGGATGCCACGTGTTTCCTTCGTGTTTTCACGGAAATCTCCGATGCTGGAGTTTCGGAGCACGTGGTTCCTTCGTGTTTCTTCGTGTGGCTTTGTTGCTGCTGCGTGACGTCACTGGAAAGCCCTCTTTCCGATCGGCGGTCTTTGTTCTGTGTTAGAGCGCGGAAGCTGTTTGTTTCTCGTTGGTATTACTTCGACGTCGTGTTGGATGCTTTTGGATGGTCTCTCCAGCCGATGGTGAGGCGAGAGATCCACGTCCAGCTTCCGGATCGTCAGCGAGCAAGCAAGCTGAAGCACGAGGATGAAAAAAAGCAATTTCCGAACTGGTGACCAGTTTTAAACAGACGGATTTCAGCACGCCCCCGGCGGCTGAACCAATCAAATTGTTCTTGTGGGGCGGAGCCTCGCCCATGTCTTTGGGGTGTACCGTAATGGAAATTCCATGTGCCGAACAATAAGCGTTTTAATACTTGTATAAAGTGTTATCAAATGTTTACCCATTTATAATTATCACCAAATCTGTTGTACCATTGATTCAAAATAATCATGACAGTTTCTGTGAATCTAAACACCACATTTGGCACACAAAGTGCATATACTACACAGTTTAAGGCATATATTAAAACATTTCGCATTTCTTAAATAATTCACATTCACACCAAGCATATGAAAGGCAGAGTACAACATTAATATCCATATGTTTCTTGCGTAGATGCTTTTAATATTCAAGGCCATTAGTGTTATTCTCGAAATCCTCTTTGTGGATTAAGTCTCTTTGTTCTCCGAAAAGCGCGTGCTCGGGTCTGGATGAGGAGGGGGGAGGGGCTTTATATCCAGACAGCGAGGCGCCTTTAAGTTAGTGACGTAGGTCAGGTGACCATCTCACTTTCTGTAGTGAGAGGATGAGGAATAATTAATAATGTCTGTTTTTAATTCTCTGCGTGTGTGTCTTCATGCTGACATGGCATTACTCATCCCCCTTTGGCTCGGTGATGTTCCCGATGAAACATCGGCGGGCACTGGAACAAGAGGCAGAGAGAACAGACACACACAAGACACAAACATCATCTCTATCACTAACTGAATCCTGGTGCAGGGTAATTTGGGAAGGAACAGGTTAGAAACTTGAGAAGACGTAGGGATGCATTATTTGGGATTATTGACAATTGGGTCATTTTGATTGTTTAATTGTCAGGGGTTCGACGAGGCATGATCTCAATTCGGTTCAGGTTCTTGGTCGGGTTTATCACGTCGGAAAAGGCGCGGGACGCCTGACGTGCATCTGTTGAGAGACTCTTGAACGGCGTTCACTCGCTTGTGTAGGAGGAAGGCCAGTGTCAAAGTCACAACATATCCTACGATAGTAGAGATACAAAGCGTTGTGTCAGCGGCAGACCAAGACCGAATAATTGGAGCGCCGGCGGGCCGAAGGCGAGCGATAGCTTCTAAAGCTGTGTCAACCGGTGTCAAATCAATAAGCTGCGTTCCTTCCTCCTTGGTCCTTTCTTCCAGTTCTGGATCGAGGACAAAGGAATGCTGTTTGAAGAAGGGTGAGATTTCGTTTTCAGCATGATAATCGTCATCGGTAAGGTAATACAATGCTAACTCGTCAATATGGAGGATCGAGCCCTTAGGGACAGTGATCCATAAAGTTTGGTTGGGCAAACTAATGCGCGTGGCGGTGTCGTGTTGATCGTATGTGAGGGTAGCTGTTCGTGCTGGGGTGTTGACCAGCCATCGGTTTCCGATGATTTTGGCGTGTGTTACCTCAACTTGAGAACGTGGTGTTGCTTCGGCGGGGCAGCATTGTGTCGGGTCTAATGGATTCTAGGCCACAGATGCCCTCGATATTATCGCGTGCGAAGGGTTTACTCGGGCAGAGGAAGTGAATGTCCTTAGTGAGCATACACATCTTTAGGTTTGGGGCCAGATACAACTTCTCATTGTTATCGTTATACGCAGCGACTTTAGGAGTGTGGATTTTGACATAGGTGTCCCCTTGTCAAAATCCCACATTCACAGCGTCTTTAAGCTGGTAAATATTATTAACATCGATAATGGGCAAATGGGGAATAAACGCCAAGTCACCTGTTTCCGGGTATGCATATATGGGAATACCGCTACCGGGAAAGGGGTGATATGAGTTCGGATCAGACTAGCGGGGCCCGCAGTGGCCGAAGTTAGGACGTTTGAACAAGGCTAAGAGGTATCATGTAGCACGGAATCCTATTCATGGCTAAGTTGTCGAACAAGGAACTTACATCGCGTATCATGTCGGTCATGATTTTGGCGGGTGACCTCGATCGGTTGACAACGGTTCTCCCAACGAGTTACAACGACTTTACTGATGGGAGTCGATCTCAATTTCAGAACCTGGATTCAAGGATTGGTTAAGGGGGTTTAAAGTGAGAGAGGGAAAAGGAAAAACACACGAGAGAAAGAAAACAAAAAACAAAAACAAAACAAAAATCAAAACAAAAACAAAGCAAAGAGACACAAGGACACCGAATGAGGTGAGACTGCAAACGAGTGTCACATGTGTGGAGTAACTCCTCTCTACTAGAGATTGGTCCTAGCAGTGCTGCGGAGGAGAGAGTATGGGTTGTGTCTAAGCATGGTTGCTATATATTTTCCTAAAATGACAATACTTATGATTGTGTGGTGTAGAGCATATGGTTGTCGATCTGTGTCAGTGGGTTTGATCTTTCCCCTTTTCATGTCGGTGGTATGGATTTGCTGGTTGAAACTGACAACACATCAGGCATCCTTTAACGTATTCTGCTACGTCTTGCTGCATGCCAGGCCAGTATGCCACTTGCTTGAGTGTTTCATAGGTGGCCTTGACACCGTGGTGTCCTGCGCATGGTGCATTGTGTGCGTGTGATGGTATAATCCCCCTTTGGCCGTGAGGTACTACGAGCTTTGGCGCAGTGAGTGGCTCAGGGACATACGTGAGAACACTGTCTTGCAGATGCAGCATGTGCTTAACAGAGTGGAGCGTGCGGAGCTCGGAGGATGTGTTTAGGTCCGTGGAGGAAATGGGATGTTCTAATGGGTCGGACATGTGAGCTGCCATGGTTCGTAGTGACGAATCCACATTTTGGAGGGTGAGGAGATCGTCAGCAGCGAACTGAGGTGATATGGCAATGTGGGAGGGGGCAGGGGTGTGCGCGCCAGTGGCGTGTTGGCCGCGGGTTACTGCTGCCACTGAAGGGTTGGGTGGGAGGGCATGAAATGTCCAGGACTCTTCATGTAATGCACCTGCTTTGGCGAGGGCATCTGTTTGGTCATTTGAGGGGCTTTGGGCCCCGATGGTCACCTGTGTAGGTGATTCTGTCGCAGGCTGTATTGAGACATGTGGTAGACTCTGATGTTTTTGCTTCAGTGTTCTGAATAGCTTCAGGCTGATGGCTGAGTTCTCTGCCCACAGGGCTAGTGCTGTGTCGGACACTGATGAGCCTTGAACATCTATCGCAGTCATGATTTGAAGGGGGCCTGTGTTTGGTTCAGGCTTGTGCAGTGAGCAGAGGAACGGGTCCTTGCTGTTTGTGTTCGGTCCAGATCCTGGCTTTGTGACTGCATCATCGATCATTGACTTAGGGGCGATGTCTGTGACTTGACACTGTGACTCGTTGGAGTCTAATGACTGGCAGGGCAGAGGCTCACGGACTTGTGTCCAAATCTTTAGGTTCTTGAAGTCTATTAGAGGTTTGAAGCGATTAAGCAGGTATTTCCCAATGAGGAGTGGATACGTGTTGATACGTATACTGGATGGACAAGGTCCATGGGTCCCACTGTTAGATGAATTGGGGCCACATGTTTCAGTTGTATGCCCGTATGGGAGTAAACTTGGACGTTTAGTTCGCACTTTTGGAGCTTGAGGGTTCCGTTAGTCCTCTTCATTCTTTTTTGAACTTCTCTGAGAAGTTCTGTAGACATTAGTGTGATGTCGGCTCCCGTATCAAGAAGGGCTCTGATTTGTCGTTCGATGATGATGGAGAGGTAAAACTTTCCTGCTATACCTTTTTCAATGAGTTCGCCTAGGAGTTGAGGGACTGGATTTTGGGAGGAAATGTTTAGGATGTCAGAACTGATCTGGTGTTCTTCGGAGGAGTGGGAGATGACTAAGACAGCACTTTCAGGAACTTGAGGGGTTTCATCAGCAGGTGTTTTTTGGACACTTCTGTGATCTGGAGTATTGGGAGTTGAGTTAGTGTTTTACTCTGTTGCTGGGTTTTCAGGTGGGGTTTTGTGTATATCTGAAGTTAGGGCGTTTACTGTTCTCTGAGAGTGAGGTGAAGCAGTGCTGTTTTCTGTGGCTGATTTGTTCAGCTTGTCGCTGCCTTCTCGTCCGACAGCTAGTCAGGCTGAATCTGGTTTCTCTTTCTTTTCCCACTTCCGATCCTCCTCTTTTCGTTGGAAGGACTCTTTCATCATCATTTCCATCAGCGTTTGTGAGTCGAAGTACGGTGGTGTCTTTTGTTCTTGTGTGGATTCAGTTTGAGCTCGGTCAGTTTGGAATCTTGGTGAATTCTTTCATCGATTCCTTGGGCTGATTGCTCCAGGGTGAGTTTGTCGATTTCCCTTGGAGTTTCCATTGAATTCCCATGAGCTTTTCTCTCTTGAGTTTCCAAACGAGCTTGGCTGGTTCCACGATCTCTCCCATTGACTCTCATGAGGCCTTGCTTGGTCCCATGACTTATCCCAGTGTCGTCCAGGTGAGCGTTGACGTTCACGCGGTCATTCCCAGCGGTCATACTTCTGTTTAGATCGGGTGCCAGTGTGTGAGTCTCGTTATCTGTTGGACGGGGGTGCATTCCACTCTCTGTGTGGCGGCTTAGCACTGTCTTGGCATTGGGTGCCCTATAGAGCCAGTCCGTGACTTTGAGTGTTGAAATCAAGAACTGCTGGGGTTTTGGCACTCTTTTCTGAGGCCATTTTTTGTTTGCCGTAGGCTTCCTGCACCAAGTCTCGCAACTGCTGAATGTTCATTGTTCGTGGGCATGCGAGAACGCCAAGATGGTGGCTTATGCCAGGATGAAGGTTCCCTGGGAAGAGAGTTTTAAAGTTCAGTTCATCTTCCATGTAAGATTAATTGCGAGTTCCAAAGTATGCTTGTCTGACTGAGTCGACTGTAGTAAGCTTGGGGAGGTTCGTGACATCCTTGTCTCGTCTCCAGGGCAGCCACTAAGCGTTGATCGGACTCAGGGTCGGCAAACTCTTTAATGAGGGCTTTTTGAAGCCGTTGATAATCAGTCTTTGTGTTAGCAGGCTGCCGGTCAAGGAAACTGCACACTTCAGGACTGGATGTCGTTCGGAGTAAAAAGAGTTTATCTTTGTCTGTAACGTTAGGTCGCATTTCCAGATGGAAATCAATATCTTGTAGATAAGCTTGGATGATTTGGCTGTTTGGCACGCTGGGGTTGAATTTGCCAATGTTTCTGGCGAGCTTGTCAAGGTCTTTTAGGTCCAAGCCGTGCGACGATCTGCGGCTGGCTGCAGCAGATTCTTTTGGTTTGTCGTGATATAAAGTTCCTCAGAAGGCACTGGTGAATGTTTTAAGACCACCCCCTCTGTCTTTTGTTCATGTGTCAGTCCAGGAACAGGTGACCCGGTCCTGCTTGGCAGGGGTGCGGTCGGTGCACGTCCTGTCCTTGACGGCTCATAGCGTAATTCGTAAGCGTGCTTGAGTTTCTCTTGGAAACTTTCATACTCCTCTTTGAAGTAGTAGTCATAACATTAGCACAGCCAGTAACAGCCAGTTTATTAACTTTGCATTTGTTAGTCTTTTAAATGGGGAGATAGATAGAGAGAGAGAGAGAGAGAGAGAGAGAGAGAAAGGAGTGAATATGAGCCACAATTTCACACACACACACACTGCATTCAACCTCTCTAAATGCTACGTGCTAATCGCTAGCCGTAATCTGGATCTGGATCCGTAATCTGGATTTCACTCGTGTGAATGAAATAATGGCTGGGAATTACTTAATTAGCTAATTAAACGTCCTCCAAGCCGGGAGAATAACATGGATGAGTTTGAGAGTGGAACACGCACTCACAACCCATTACCACGTAGGCCTTAAGAGAGGGGCATGAGGAAAAACGCTCATTTGCCTCTCGTGCGCTCCTTAAAGCGACTTCTCGTCTTAATAGACAAATATTAATTATTTACTGCAGTTCATTTCTTCTCAATAACTCGCATCTTTCATTCAAAACGCACTGTGTTTTACAAACAAGAATACAATATTGCAAACAAACGCTTGTTTCTCTTATTTACTCCAATTTTTCCGGATAAAAATTGAGAAATACCCTTATTGTCTCTGATGGATGTTTTATTGATTTTCAAGTTAATCTTTATGCCTACATTCTCCACCATATCTGTAACAGATCTATGAAGCTATTATTTCAGCTCCGAGGAATTATTAGCTTACAGATAAATTATTGCTTGATTAAAGTAATATTAATCTTTGACTTATGATTTATACTGTATTAACGATTCGTCCAGCAATCACTAACATCAGTATATCTTTATCAATTTAGTTTATTTTGCTCTCGTGGCCAACGATAAACAAAATAAAGGGTTTTATACAATTTGCTTCAGGTAACGCTGTCTTTTTGGCAATAAGTTTGAAATACTTGAAAATCACATCCCAAGAGACAATTCTTTATAAATGAAACAAGGTTTATTTACTAACTGCTATTCTACGGTACATGATCTAAACTAATAAAAACACATAACATACACACAAACACACATTCAGAGCTCTACGGTTTAACGTTAGAAGACGAGTTAAGGTAGCACTCTTTGCTGTTTCATAACTGAAGCCACATAAGTTCACGAAAGAGATGTCACCCTTTTCTGCATTCAGATCAATTACCAGTTCAGTCAGGATAAAAACTTAGTTTCGGATGCCACGTGTTTCCTTCGTGTTTTCACAGAAATCTCTGATGCTTGAGTTTCGGAGCACGTGGTTTCTTCGTGTTTCTTCGGTGGCTTTGTTGCTGCTGCGTGACATCACTGGAAAGCCCTCTTTCCGATCGGCGGTCTTTGTTCTGTGTTAGAGCGCGGAAGTTGTTTGTTTGTCGTTGGTATTACTTCGACGTCGTGTTGGATGCTTTTGGATGGTCTCTCCAGCCGATGGTGAGGCGAGAGATCCGCATCCAGCTTCCGGATCGTCAGCGAGCAAGTTGAAGCACGAGGATGAAAAAAAGCGATTTCCGAACTGGTGACCAGTTTTAAACAGACGGATTTCAGCACGCCCCCGGCGGCTGAATCAATCAAATTGTTCTTGTGGGGCGGAGCCTCGCCCATGTCTTTGGGGCGTACCGTAATGAAAATTCCATGTGCCAAATAATAAGCGTTTTAATACTTGTATAAAGTGTTGTCACATGTTTACCCATTTATAATTATCACCAAATCTGTTGTACCATTGATTCAAAATAATTATTGTTTCTGTGAATCTAAACACCACATTTGGCACACAAAGTGCATATACTACACAGTTTAAGGCATAGATTAAAACATTTTGCATTTCCTAAATAATTCACATTCACACCAAGCATATGAAAGGCAGAGTACAACATTAATATCCATATGTTTCTTGAGTAGATGGTTTTAATATTCAAGGCCATTAGTGTTATTCTCGAAATCCTCTTTGTGGATTAAGTCTCTTTGTTCTCCGAAAAGCGTGCGCTCGGGTCTGGATGAGGAGGGGGGGGAAGGGCTTTATATCCAGACAGTGAGGCGCCTTTAAGTTAGTGATGTAGGTCAGGTGACCCTCTCACTTTCTGCAGTGAGAGGATGAGGAATAATTTATACTGTCTGTTTTTAATTCTCTGCGTGTGTGTCTTCATGCTGACATGGCATTACAAGGTTTTCTTCGCTGTTAGTTCAAAGGTAAACTTTACTTGATAAAGCTTTTAAAGCTCCCATTCAAATCACTCTCGGACACACGCAGTGTTGTGTTAGATTTAATTCATTTTGTGAGCAGTGTACACAAACAGGCAAGCATTATTCTCTAATGTTTAACCCAGGGAGTCAAATATCATAGATAATCTGACAATGGGACATGCACTGACAATCAAACTATGAATAACAAGGCTTTGATAAATAGAACTGAGGAATACGCTCAAAACCACTGATTTACTTTAGCCACTGATTTATTTCCCTTTTAATTACTGCAGTTTAGCTTCATGCGGCTAAGAGTGACTGAGATTCAGGAGTATAGCTATTGAATGACCTGGAACACGTAGGGCATCAATTGAGCTATAAAACAAGGCATTACAGAAAGAGAGGAAAACGCTCACCTCTGACCTTATTGTACAATCTCAGATGTTAACTTTGAGTTCCCTTACTGCAGTTTAAAATGTTAGGCGGACTTCAGTTACAAGCTTCTCTGCGCTCATTCATTCATTCAAGCAGAGCGTGCGCAGCTGACGTCACTCACACATATGCGCACACACACGCCTCGATCTCAGATCTCATCCGCAACAGTAGAAAAGATTAAATAGCTTGGTTTATGCTCACAATTTAGATTAATCTGCCCCAGCATTCACCAATATGTAAGGGTAATATATATATATATATATATATATATATATATATATATATATTGTCACGGGGTGAAGAATCACACGACAGGGACGGTTCAACTAAAGGCCCCGGAGGGTGGATTTATTCTTAAACAAAGGGGAAAAAAAGGGGTGAAGTCCAGGAGTGGCCTCAGTGCCGAAAGTGCTCTCTTCTCCAGTCTCTTGGCAGCGTGTCTGTGCTCGTGCTCACGTATGGCCGCTTGGTCATATGCTGCTCTCTGTGGAGGAAACGAGAGAAAGGCATTAGATGCTGTCTCATGGAGATCGAACTCCCCTTTGGCTTCATTCGCCTTGGCTTAAGAAGCCGGCTACTGATGCGCTGCAGCTGGGGCCGATTTGCCGGTGACGAGGGAGTGCAGGTGTTCCTGCTCCGTTTCCAGGGCGACGCTGATGAGTTACCGGGACGCTCGTCACAATATATATATATATATATATATATATTAGGGGAAAAGGTAAATTTAGCTCAAAAGGAATCATTAATGATTGTATAGGGAATTTGAACAGACTCACTGTTTCACGGCGATTCACTGAACAAGCCGTAAAACAAACTCTGCACTGGATATTAAAATCCCAAAATATAGTAAAACACTATTAAATAGCACAGTAACAAAATCCGCAGATTAAGCCATTAACTTGTGCACAAAACACAAGATAAGACTTTATTTATATAACTCTAAGACATGTAAACTAGTCTACACATAAACACAAGCATTCACACATCCATACGTTGCAGAGAGAGAACGTGAGGAAAGGATTAGTTTAAGAGAATGAAAATGGGATATCCCACGTTTACAGCAATATGTGCAATTGCATTGACTTGAACAACCATTAATCACTTATTTAACCCTTGCATTGAGTTTCTCAATGAAGCTAAAATTTGTATAAAAATACACCAGCTCAGCAAGAATCTGGGGTTTGTACTTGCGTAGCTTTTGTGATTAAGGGATTCCCCTTTTGTCGTCCGTCTTTGCAGAAAAGGGTTTCTCCGAAGTTGCTGATTGGCTTAGAGTTCAGTAGTCATTGAAGTGACGTATTGGGCGTGGGCTCTTGGCTGAAGTTGCGGAGTTGTGGGCTGGTTGAAGTTTAGATGGGTACTGGAGGTCGGACTCTGAGACACGGCGTTGGCAAACTTAACTTAGCACACGAAACTCAACGGAAAGAAAAGAAACTAAAGTTAAATATTTTTTTCTTCTCATTGTGGTCACAGCTGGCATGTAGGCCAGAGCACATGGTGCTCAAAAAGCACAGAAAGTGATGACAAAAAGCATGGCTAAAGTTTAGAAGAGGGATTGTAAGATGGTATCAAGAGCTTGTAAGAGAGTTTCAAGAGAGAAAGTTTTGATGGTGTCCTGAGTATTTAAACTCGGCTTTCAGACACCTCCCAATGGTTGTCTTGACCAATTAGATCCTATCCTGGCTCTGGGTGCTGCTTTGTTTCTCCACCCAATCAATAAGTCAACACGTCATGGTCAGTCACATTCCAGAATTTTACACACTTGCGAAGTATATTTTTGGATGTGATTTCTATAACTAGAATATGATATATTTGACAGAGAATGAATTGTAAGAAACGTTTCAAGCTAGAATTGTCAAACTCATACATACCAAACATGAATATTGACCCTTAAGGCTTAAGCTATTCAATACTTATTAAAAGCAAGACATACACAATGAGTGATTAAAACAAGGATAGTCAATTGTGTGGGTCACATACATAATATGCAGTTATGCATATAAATTATTAGTTTCATTACAAATGAAAATTAAAGTATTTTAAGATGATTTTAGGAGCATATGGAAGCAAACAGTCTTTGTGAACCAAGGAATTTCAGTCGGGTTCTTTGTCTTCTATTTGTGGGTTGGTTTGGGGAAGTCAATCAACGAAAGTCTATAGCTGTGATTTCTATCACAGATTTGCATGTGATGGTCACGTGGTGCATCTCTTTGACCATCAGTCTTGATTACATGCCACAAATCTCCTTCCTGCATCGGACTTATCTATAAGTATTATTTTGTCTTAAAGTTGCAAGCTTTTCTGTGAAAGAGGCTTGCTTCTTGGCTGTATGCAGACAGGCTGGATCTGATTTATGACTTCCTGCCGTTGTCTTGTTCTCCTGTTTGTGGAATTCGGCTCATCATGTTTCAACCATGTTTTGATCGAATCTTGATTTGTCTGATTCGGTCTCTGATATCCTACAGCGCATATACAGGCTAAACAAGAGTAGTGCAATAATTGAGCCTTGTGGGACTCCGCATGTCAGGGACGTCCACTTAGACTTATGTTCTCTTATACTCACATAATAAACTCTCCCTTCTATGTATGATCTGAACTATTCGAGTACCATCACAGAACGCCCCACCCAGTTTTTCAGTCCTTCTAGAAGTATTTTATGATCGACAGTGTCAAACGCAGCACTAAGATCTAGTAGTACCAGCACTGATGTTTTGCCAGAAACAGAAATAAAGCGAATATAATTTATTATCTTAATGAGTGCTGTCTCTGTGCTGTGATGCGCTCGGAAACCAGATTGAATTTTTTTTACATTTGAGTATAAGTAGTTGTTCAGCGGATTAAAAACTACCTTTTCAATAATCTTACCTATGAAATTAATATTTTATATTGGTCTATAGTTGTTCAATATGGTGTTATCAAGATTGCGCTTTTTCAGAAGGGGCTTAACAACTGCAGTTTTCAGGGAGTTTTCAAAAAGTCCCAGATAAAAGTGAGGTGTTCACTACTTCTAAGAGATCTGGTTCTAAACAGTTTAGCACACTTAAAAAAAAAAAAAAACACGTGTGGGAAGTGTGTCAAGATAGCAGGTTGATGATTTAAGGTGCTGTACTATTTCTTCCAAAATTTTGCTATGAATTAGTTCAAAAACAGACATAGTCACTTCTTTTTGAAATTGTTGTCAAATCTGTGTGACCTCTGCATAACATTTAGGATGTGCCAATCGCCTTTCTGATATTTTTTATCTTCTCAGAAAAGAAGAAAGCAAACTCATTGCATTTGCTGTCGGAGAGCATTTCACTGGGAATTTGACTTGGGGGGTTTGTTAGTCTCTCAACAGTAGCAAAAAGAGTGCAAGTGTTGTTTAAGTAATTGTTTATAAGGTTTTAGAAGAAAGAGTCTCCTTATTTACTTTTTTTCAGGAGCAATATCATCAGTAACATTCTTAACTTTTAAGTTAAAGGAATCAAGGAGAAGATCAACAGAGTTTGAAGAAATGCTTGGTGTTAAAGATATAGCCTCCATAAATAGTGCACTAGTGTTCTCGTTAATGCATCTATTTCTGACAGAGATAGATCTAGATTCAGTGGTATCAAAGATCAATATATAAAAGAAAATACAGAAGTGGTCAGATAGTGCTTCATCCTTAATACAAATTGATGAAATGTTTAGACCTCTCCTGATGAGTAAATCTAGAGTTTGTCCACTATTGTGTGTTGGTCCATGCACATTCTGAATCAGGTCAAACATGTTTAAACAGTTTTAATTTATTTTGTAGCTTTGATTTCTGCTTTATCTATGTGAATATTAAAATATCCTGCAATAGCAAAACAGTCAATATCTGAGGATAGAGAACAGTTCTGTGAACTCTTAAAGAAAGGCTGGAGAGTATTTCGGAGCCCTGTAAATAATGATAAACAAAATGCGTGGAGCACATTTCAGCACAATACCTAGGTATTCAAAAGAAAAATACTGACCTATTGACTCTTGCTTGCATTAATAAACATCTATAAATAGAGAAGCTACACCTCCATCTCTCTTAACAGTCCTGCAGACACGTATACAATTCAAGTTAGGATGGGCTGTTTCATTGAGGACTGTTGCACTGCAGCTGTCCTCTAGCCATATTTCATTGAGAAACATAAAATCCAGGGGTAACACTTTAGAATAGGGAACACTTATTCACTATTAACTACAACGTTCCCTCAACAAATTCCTAATTTTCTGCTTATTAATAGTTCATAAGGTAGTTGTTAAGTTTAGGTATTGGGTAGGATTATGGATGTAGAATAAGGTAATGTAGAATAAGGCATAAAATATTTGTAATATTTTACTAATAAATGGCTAATATTCTAGTAATATGCATGCTAATAAGCAGCTAGTTAAGAGAACCTAAAATAAAGTGTTACCAATCCAGGTTGTGGTGATTAAATCATTGATCAGAAACGATTTAGTTTTTAATGAGCAAATGTTTAAAAATGCTAACTTGATGAAATTACATTTTGTCTCTACAGCAATATTAATTTGATGCATAATATGTTGCAGATTAGATGGGTCAGCTGTACGGCCTAAGAATTTCTATCTTGTGATAAAACAGAAATAGATAAAGCTACAGGCACACTGGGTCCCCACTTGTTCTGCAAATATTTTTGACAGTTGCTGCTGTAATCATTTTATGAATCTATTATTTCAGCTTTGGGGAATCATTTATTAAAGATTCAATATTGATTTGATTTAAGTAATATTCATTTTTAACTTATGATTCATACCTTATTAACGACTCATCCAGCGACCATTAACATCAGTATGTCTTTAACAATTTTGTTTATCTTCGTGGCCATTGATAAAACAAACAAAATAGTACTTTATCAAATTTTGAGCTAGGTAACGCGATCTTTGGCAAATAGTTTAAAACTTGAAAATCACACAGCACAAGACACTATTCTTTATAAATAAAACAGGTTTATTTGCTAAATGTTATTCTACAATATATGGACTATACATACTAAAACATATATACAGACACACACACACATACGCACACACATACAGGTCAGTTTGAAGAATGTTTAAGGCTAGCACTCTTAACTTTAAATGAGGTAGATCACAAGCAGATACTTTGCTATCTTTACTGCATACAGATCAATTCACCAGTTTCCAGCAACAATAGAGATTTGTTTGGTTTACTTGCTTTCAGTTGAGTTGGACAGCTGATCTGGTGTTTCCGCTTGTTTCCGCATGGTCGATGGAAACCTCCGGTTGCTGTTGGTTTGCTTTGCGTGACGTGTATCTAGGAAAGCCCTCCTGCGAATGGTTGCTGTTGCTGGTGACGTGAGAGTGACTTGTTCCCTTGAAGTTCTTCTCGGAGTTTAGAGTGGCTTCAGGCTCTCAGTCTCTTCAGTAAAAGAGGTTTGTCGAAGTGTTTGTCGAAGGTGGTTAGCGCTTTGCCAGCGCGATCAGTGACGACACTCTAAAGTTTTAGAGCCAGTAAGCAGCGCTTTGCTCTTCTGGTTGGAACTTTGGAGGCATATGTTGATTCTCACCAGATGGTATATGGCTGAGTGTGCTCCACAGCGCGATCCAATGACGAAACCGAAGTTTCAAGCAAGTAAAGCGAGCCAGCAAGCTATGAACAAAGCTTTTGTCTCCATTTTAAACGGACTGATTTCAGTATGCCCACTAGAGGCTTCTCCCAATCAGATTGTCCTTGTAGGGCAGAGCCCCGCCCCACACGGCTTCTTTCCGTGCATAGATTATCTGATAGCCAATTTATCACATGAAGAAAATATCCTTGCAGACTTCTATAGGTGTTGTAATCATACATTATAATGCTAAAGGTTAACTTTCATCCACACCAACTTATTGCTGACAACAACAGCTTCCGTTCACCACCAAACATTCCATATTTAACACAAAATGTACATCTACTAATTGTATCTATTACACAGGTTAAGGCATAGATTAAAACATCCTACATTCAAAATAATCACACCAAGCATATGAACAACATTAAGCATGTTCTTCATGGGTAAATTGGTTCTAATAGTGATGGAAGAAATGTATGTCTTTTGGGAGAAAGCCAATACAAGTTTGGATGTTCCTTGCACGAGACACAAATAAGTGCATTCCTTTAGCATACAGGGAGGACAAAAGAGGATATGTCCGGGGTCATGAGAATGTCATGTTTGTGGAGAAATTGTGATTTTCTTAGCTCAGAGTCTCGTCATAAACCCGTCTTCATTGAACAATGCGTTAAATGTTCAGGAGATCCTGGAGTTTGGTTGCTGTCCTATCTCCAAATAAGAAGTTCCTATCTTCTATCTTTATTTGTGGTAAGCTAATCAGGAACAACAATGAAATTATGTTCCTAAGTGGATCTGGTGAGCAAAGGTCAGTTAGTGTGTCTCTCAAGGATGTGGCTCTATAAATATCTCCCTTCCTGTGTCTTTTATTTTGGGAGTTTGGGACTCACAGTTGAAAAAGACATTCCAAATGTAAATTATAACAGGTGCTGACTTCAGTGTCCTACACACACAATTTCAGTGTCTTTGCAAAGAAGACATTTTGGGCTTTACTATCCATCCATCCAGAGTTGATAATGCTCAAAAAGATAAAGTTATAGAGACTGAAGTGCCTTTAAAAAAGTGTACCACACTGAATGGAAAAAAATAATAATAATTGTATTTCATATAAAAATGCATTAAAAAAATCCTGGAGCAATCCAGAAAAGTAATGGGTTGAAAGTTACGTCTCATGATTTTATATTTCAAATCTGAAGAAGATACCATGAAACATTTTATATATAGACTATATATAGCCCCCCCCCCACGTTTAAGGAAAAATGTATATTTACCAAATGTATTGAAGAGCTCTACAAACCATTAAACTACACTGCCTCCACGGTGGTGAGGGGGCGAGCTGGTCCCTTGTCTCCACCCATTTCTTCAGCAGGTTGATGTGATATAGCATCCTGCCCAACAAAAGCGCTTGACTTCAGCATCCATTCCCGGACAGTGGAAGCGGTCACGGATCCGTTGGGTGGTTTTGGCCACTCCAAGGTGGCTGGCAAGCGGGTGCGAGTGGGCCAACTCCAGCACCGGCTCCGTCTTCGTCCGTGGCACCACTAGTAGGGTCTTTTCTTCCCCCCTTCGCTGCGTGACACAGTAGGCCGATTCGTACGATGAAATGTGAGAGAGTCCAGCAGGGCGGGGAATGTGCGGCCGTTGATCTTGGCCTCCGCTTCTGGAGCTCCCGCGAGTAGGTCACGGTATACGATACAGCCTGCCAACCACGTCCATATGGGAGGTGTCGGAACCTCCGTTGGCATGGGCTCGTCCCTCAGTATGGGAGCCACCGGTCGCTCTAATGGTCGCAGGGTGCCCTCTGGCACACGTCGCTCCTGGACCACCCTCCGGGGTAACGGCGGTGCTCGCTTCCCAGCATCCATGGCCTCGACGAGTTCAGCAACAGTGGCGGGATTCCGCATCCCAACCGCTTGGCGGTGAGTCCTTGTGAGAGCACGGAGGAGTCGGTTGACGAAGACGCGCTCTGCTACCTGGGCCGCTGTGGGCTCGCCATCCAATAGCTAATGTTGAGCGAGATGGGGCAGTTCGGTGGCTTTGGCTGGGAGGCAGGGTTTGTACTCCCAGTCATGGAGGGGTGCCAGGATTTCCTTCTTGAGCTCGCTATGTGTCTGACACCGCAGATGGCAGGGCAAAGTAGGCTCGTTGAGCCTCACCAGTGAGTAGGGGCGCCAACAATCGCACCCAGTCATCACTCTCCCAGCCCTTGTGAACCGCTGTGTTTTCAAGCATCTGTAGAAATGCTTCAACATCATCATGGGCCGTCACCTTCGGCAGTATTTGTGTCACTTGGACACGGGGGTCCGGCAGCGGAACGCATCGCGCAATTGCCGTGTGCAGCGGGTCAAGCTCCTGCTCGGTCTGCCCCTGTCGGGCGGCAAGATGTTCCGTAATTTGCTGCTGGTGGATGCTGACCTCCGTAAGTCGCTGGAGGATTTCATCCATGTCGGGGAGGAGTAGCCGCCTGGCGGAGGGGAGACAGAGAAACAAAAACAAAACTGGTGAGATGCAGGAAGATCACTTGTCGGTGTTCCTCCCACTAACATGCCTGCATTCTCCACCAGTGTGGCAGGGTGAAAGGATCACGCGACAAGGAGAGCTCAGTTTAAGTCCCCAGAGAGAGGGTGGATTTTATTATTGAGGGTGAAAGGTGATGGTGCTCTTGCTTGCTGTGGTGTTCTCAGTTGTGTCCAGCAGTGGATGCGTATGTGACTCAATATTACACAAATCTGGTAGGTACTGCTTTTGTATTATGGATGTTTTGAAGTTACTGCTTACACAAATTTAGCAAATACATTCCTTATAAGCTTTCCATTGGAAAACAGCGATCTATCTTCGATGCTTAAGGCTTAGACCTTCAGAATGATATATAGTTTGTCAAGATTAATTTTGTTTCATTTAATCTATTTGTAAACTATGACATGTGCAAACAAATAGCGTTCAGTGCGATGGCATCCACGTGCAGCTTAAAGAGTTAAGCATGCTTCACTTTGTCAGACAGGTTCTAGTTAAGTGTTTTCTTGATAAAAACAGGTCTGGCAGTAATCAGGCCTGGATTTGACTAATGAAATTTAACTTATCTTTTTAAAATAATGTGCTTTAATCACAGTTCTTTCATGATTTACCAGGAGGGGGCAATTATTTTACAAGGAGGGCGCCACCATGTTTGTTCGTGCTGAATCCGAACTGTGGGATTAACAACACGTAAATTAATCCTCTCCTCCCGAAACACATTAAAGTATCCGGTTACTGGGCAAACTTTAAAGTTATCTACACAATCTGTATATGATATCAATTAAACATGTTGTCAGATTGTATTTGTAAGGATCATTATCGCAGCTTCCCTAGACATCAGCGTGTATTTTACAAACTATAAATGTATGGTTTTGCTAGTTCTTATGTGCATTTAAATGTCTGAAACCTGAAATAAGCATTATATGGTTGAAAACACTGAATATTTGTGATAGTATGACAAGCGCTCAGCAGACCTGCGAAAGCAGATTTGAATTCAGCAGTTGATGACATGACGCACTGAACGATCTAACCACACCAGTGTGATCGTATGGACCAGGGACCAGCCAAGACTGATCACACTAGTGGGATCGTACACATTAAAGGGCTAATAATTGAAATCATAATTTAAAAACTGCATTTTGTATTTACTTGCATTATCTTTGTGTAATATAACATTTGTTTGATGATCTGAATCTTTTAAGTGTGAAAAACATGCAAAATAAAACAAACAAAATGCATGGGGTGGGCTTAACTTTAAATAGTGAATGTGAAAATTACACTCCATTACACAATCAGCAATAACATTTAGGCATATATATTTTTTTACTCTAATTGATCGATTTTACGAGACATTCGTTTGTATAAATTGTTCATATTTTTTTTCCAATATGCATTCAAATATTTATTCATGTTTATTTCATGATGCAAATATTAAAGAGGGAAATATAATTGATTCAAAATGCAGCTTGAACGGAGGCGAATAGCTACCTCATTACAAATAAAAAAAAGCAAAACACGTTTATTGTTTGTTTTCGATCTCAAAATTTACAGAAAGATGAGACTTTGTTATAATAAAAAAAAACACACACAAAGCTTATTACACACACATTTCACTGCTGGTTATACTCTGTATAATTGTGTATGTGACAAGTAAAGCTCATCGGAGCTTAATTATTTAATTGCACCGAAATTTTGTCGAGAATGGTTCTGATTTTATTACATTCTGTGGAAACGGCGATTGGTTGGTTAATGAAAATAGTTCCCAACAAAGATAACAGCAGAACAGTCACGCATCTATGAACAAATAATTTGAAGGCATGCTTCAAGGAATCATTAATTAAGATCATTCATTAATTAAGAGTTACATGCTGCAACCTACTGGCGGTTTACTTTCATAGTGGCCTATCTTTACATTTTTCCCAACATTTCATATTTGTATTTAAAAAAAATAAATAGATATTTTAAACACCGATCTCACAACATTATTTATGCTGTTATAATTTTGAATGCAGTGCAGATACATTCTTTCTATATTTCAGCTACATTGAACTGTGTGTAAATGCATCTAAATGTAACTCCAGTTACTTTCTTCTGCAGTGGAAAGATCAATTTTGTAGATACTTATTTCATACGATTGGTAACAGCCCTATATTATCTTATTATATTGTGAAATTATTAATAAAATGTAAAAATTTGATATGAAAGATGATGCATTCATTTAATATGGTTAGGGGAAACTGCCCTTTAAATAGGTAAAAAATAACCTGGAAATCTTTTTAAATACATTTTTGTATACAGTATTAAGTCATATAAAACATAATTTCCCAACAAGGAAATCGTGGCCAGTAAAAATGCTGAGTGGCTAGTAAATTTGTATTTCCACTAGCCACAGTGGCCGGTGAACAAAAAAAGTTAATGTCAAGCCCTGTGTGTGTGTGTGTGTGTATATATATATATATATATATATAGCAATGCTAAGGGGAAGGGGGGAAAATAAGGTATAAATTAATCAAAGCACACCTAGACAAAAACCGACTACGCCACCCCATGAGGAAATGGGGAAATAACCACCCAAATAAGGGACACAGGTTCGTAGGCTAACTAAAACCCAAAAAAGACGTGTGAACAATGTACAAATGCTTTATTCAAAGTGTCACAATAAATAGTGAAAGCACTCAATGGCATCCACATCAAGTGTCGGGTCACAATTCAACACAATATATCACAAATGGCAGCTCTGTGTACTACACCGGATAAAGAAACAATTTATAAATACTCATGAAGGAAAAAACAAACAAAAAAACAGGCACAGGCTTTCCAGCGGCAGGCTAGCTGAAGTGAAGATTCTACCTGTACACTTGTACATACAACGCACACACACACACAGAGTGAAACGTGAATCCAAGCAGCACTGCACTCCACACTATTATACCACCACCAGTACTCGAAATCAGCTAGCCTCCCAGCCTCAGGGCCCGACAGTGCCTAGAACAAACACAAATAAAAACCTATTACATTCAATGACACAGTAGAAATACTTCCATCAAATTAAACCAAAATAAAAGCAATATGTATGAAGAAACAAAGTATCACAATGTTATATTTAAATCAAACAAAAGGGAAACAAAATATATAGAGCAGCGAAATAACAAAATATTATATTTAATTTAAACAAAAGAAATAGACCAAAATACCCTGGATATAATGGTCTATCTGAATGCTCACTGAAGCGGTAGCCTCTCAAAGTCAGAGTTCTCCAAAAGCCACATGAAACAACTTTTCACAGCACAGGCAAAGTTACAGATACAAACAGCCAAAAGCCCGACAATTCAGGCCATTCGCAATAGTGGGGCAACGAAAGAACCGCTAATACATTCGGCCATCAGTGATCATCAGAAAAAAGATATACGGCCGATATTTAGCCAGACAACAGGGAGACTTATTTCAAAACAAGGAGAATGAGAGAAAACAAAAGAGAAAAAGCACAAAAGAAAACAGAACAACAGAAAAGAAAACAGCATCGCCGTCCTCCTTTAACGCTGAGTGTAGACTCTTCTGCCTTCTTCAGCGACTTGCCAGCAAGGCGTCAGAAAAACCTAGAAAAAAAGGGGCGATTACTAAAATATCACTTTTTTTGTGAGCAAGAGAAAACGGATCGCACCCACCGAAACTGATCGTTGTGCCACACAAATCGTACCGTTGCTCTCAACTCATAACAAGCTTAGAAGCTCATGCAGGAAAACCTTCACCGAAGAATTTTTACAGATAAGAAGTGAATAAACACTGGTTAACATCTCCCGACGCCAAAAGAGCAGCAAGTAATGCGAGCGAACACATACCTGACATGTAGTGGACAGCCTGCAACCCAACGCAACGCATCACATGGCCATTCCACGCACATCTGTACACGCACACATGACGCACACCAAGTGTCATAACTCCAGCCTTAAATACCCGGAAAGACAGGTTCTAATAGGCTATTGTGGGTGACAATCACATGCCAATGAGCCAATGAGGAAGAATTACGTCAACCACCTTGCCATATATATATACTGTATATATATATATACAGCTGGTCTGAGTATTCCAGGAACTGCTGATCTACTGGGATTGTTACTCACAGCCATCTCTATGATTTGCAGAGAATGGTCCGGAAAAAAGTATATATCCAGTGAGTGGCAATTCTGGGGACAAAAATGCCTTGTTGATGCCAGAGGACTGGTTAAAGCTTACTGAAAAACAACAGTAACTCAAATAACTACTCAACCAAAGTATGCATAAGAGTATATCTGAATGCACAATAGCTACAGCAGTGGAAGACCACACCGGGTGCCACACACAACTAAAAATAGGAAACTAAGGCTCTGTGACTACATAGTCACAAAGTTTGCATCATCTTAAACTGGTTTCTTATACTCAAATGGCCTCCACAGTAGCCAAATATCAGTTTTTACTTCTTGAATGCATTCAATGATTTTATTTCATTCAAGAAAAAAAGAAACAAATATCCTGAGGCGGAGAGCTGGATCCAATTGCAGTGTGTGTATTAATCAAAAATAAAAGTACAGATACAACAAGAAATCAAGGAACACAAGGAAATAAACTGGACACCTAAGTTGATTACTAGACAAGAAGATCACTCACTGGACATTGGATCACACCAGACAATGAACACAGGAAACACAAGGACACTTTTACTGATCAGCAGTTTCGGATCAGTATGGTTAGGATTAGGCAGGTGTTGGGTGATGAGTTTTAGGCATAAAAACAAGATCCCAATAAAGCTTCATCCATTTATGAATTACACTTATTATACACTTACTATAGTGTAAATAGTACTATAGTATTGGTCTAATAGTATTGTATTTGTATAGTAAAAACATTAATATTTACAAAATATGTAATATTATTCACAATTTCATATTTTAACTTAATTACATGTTGTTATATTAATACTGTAGTTGTATTTATAAAACATGCAAAGTCCATTGCATTACAATTCTGTAATTGTAATTCATGTGTAAATGCAGTCTCAGATCCAGCTTCTGTACTTCCTTTACTGTGTATACATGACAATACATAGCTAAAAACAGATGAAATTTGAAAAAAAGTCAACAGTTTAACATTTACATTTATGCATTTAGCAGACGCTTTTATCCAAAGCTACTTACAGTGCATTCACATTTTTTGTCAGTACATGTGTTCCCTGGGAATCGAACCCACAACCTTTGCGCTGCTAACACAATGCTCTAACCACTGAGCCACAGGAACACAGAAAACTGATTGGTAAGAAGATATTGGTTAAGTCCACTAAGGTTACAGGTTTACAAAAGCCGGGTTAAGATGTGGTTTAAAATGCCTGTGTGATGAGCACTATGTGAAGGGAAGCCACTGTTGTCCTCTTAAAAGCTGCTTTTGTTCAGATAGTAGCATTGTGTCTTTACCCATCTTCAGTTGTTTACTCCCTTGAGAAGTGTGCATGGCCATACTAGCTAATAAACTCTATGCTAATATATAATTGTGATAGCAACATATGTATATGTTAGTTTAGCTTGTGTAAGATGTGAAATTACTCAAATTAGTCAAATATGATTTTGTTTCTTTTTGAAATATTGGTTATAGTGAATATTGGTTATTGTTGTATTGTATTGTTGTATTTTGGTTACAATTAGGTAATGTTGCAGTTCTGTCAGGTAATCACAGTCAGCACAGTCACCTCAGTCACCACCACTACACACACAAGATCGGACTCCCCTGATTACTGATCACCGCCACCTGTCATCAAGTGTACTATATAAACGTACTCCTCCCGAACAGGCACTGTCTGGTCTCAAACATTCTATGTTGACTCACCTGACCCTCTTGCCTTTTGTCTACAGTCTCGTCGTTCCTGTGTTCTGCTCCCTGATCTCCACCACTCCTGTGCTCCACCGTCTCCAAGCTCCACTGCTCCGGCTGGTCTCCCTGGATAAAGTAAAGGATTGATTACTCACAGATCAGAATCTCTAGATACTTCTCCATTCCTGATTCGCTCTTCTGGACTCGCTATGTTCAAGGTTCAAGGTTCTCTTATTCGTCACATACTCAATTATACAGAATATAATCAGTAGTGAAATGGAAATCAGGTCAGGTCCGCTCAATGGACAGTGCAAAATACGTAACTCAACACAAGAGAATATATAAATAAATATTGGTTAAAAAAAACAACAAAAAAAAACATAAAGAGTAAAATGTGCTATAAAATAAAATGTGCAATACAGTATACTGTGGACTTAATAAATAATAATATAAACAGGGATGTGCAAGAGAAATGTGCAAACAGGTTGTACCGGGTATATATACATAACAGCAATGTGGATGATGTAGAATAGTGAATGTTTTACAGTTTATTAAATTGAGTCCTGTAAATGTTATTTGACCAAGTTTGAGTTTAGGAGCCTGATAGCCTGAGGGAAGAAGCTCCTCCTAAGTCTCTCAGTTTTTGCCATCATGCTTCTGAAGTGTTTGCCAGATGGCAGTAGAAAGAAAATACGGTTACCGGGGTGATTTGAGTCCTTGATGATTTTAGCAGTGTAATGCCACGTCGGCAGGAAGTCAACTTTCACTACAGGTCACAAGGTGCCAGCTAAAGTAGCGGCGCCTCTATAAAGCCCCTCCCCCTCTTCCAGCGCGCGCTTCTTCATCAGACAGACAAAGGAAATGAACATGGAGAATTTCTAAAAGGCATTCATTCATTTCATGACTATTAAAACAATCTATTCAAGGAACAATATGAATATTAATGTTGTACTCTGTTTCCCATCATCACTCTCGCTCTCGGAGGACCTGGAAGCCAGTCCGCTGGACTCTCGCCTTAACATCGGCTGAGACAAACTATCTAGGCGAATCCAAGACTTTGTAAAAGCCGTAACATTGCAGAGCCAGCAGCATAACGACGCTTTCCATCTCAATGCAGAACCAGCATCAAACAGCCTCCGTGCTCCAACACGGCTTCACGGTGACGTCACGCAAGATTTCAAAGGAACCACGTGCTCCCAAACAAAGCCACCGAAGAAACACGAACCAACCCACGTGGCATCAGAGACAAAAGATCGGACATTTTCGACCTGCTGAATCAACGTAAAGCAAGTATTTCAAACAAAATCTCTTATTACTGAACTGTGAATTGATCTGTAAGCAGTAGCATTTTTAATGCTCGTGATCTTCCTGTTGGTTTAAGTTTTGAAATAGTTAAGAGGGCTATTTTAGCTTTCTGAGGTTACTCACAAAACCCTTGTATGTATGTCTGTGTTTTATTAGTTAGTTCATGTACTGTAGAATAAATAAACCGTGTTTCATTTTATAAAGAATTGTCTCTGGGGATGTGATTTTTCAAGTATTTTAACCTTATATTGCCATAAAAGAAAATGTTACCTCGCTCAAAAGTTGAGAGATTTATTAACCTTGTTTTATTGTTATCGTGGCCACGAGGCAAGAGAAGCGAGTTTGATAAAGATATGCTGATGTTAATGGTCACTGGACGAGTCGTTAACACGGTATGATCATAAGATTAATATTACTTTAATCAAAGCAATATTGCATTTGTAATAAATTAATTCCCGGATCTGAAACAATAGCTTCGTTTAATTATCTTAAATATGGTGGAGAATGCGGGCATAAAGATTAACTTGAAAACTCAATGAAAAACATCCATCAGAGACAATAAGGGTATTTCTCACATTTTTCATCTGGAAAAAATTAGTAAATACAGAGAAACAAGCGGTTATTTGTGATATTGCATTCTTGTTTGTAAAACACAGTGTGTTTTGAATGAAAGAGAGTGTAACTGTTAACTCGAGTTCATTGAGAAGAAGTGAAACTACAGTAAATAATTCATATTCGTGATTAAGACACGAGAAGTCACTTTAACAGCGCACGAGAGTTAAGACGGGCATGTTCCTCGTTGCTCTCCGATTAAGGCCTTTATAGTATGATTTGTTAAAGTGCGTGTCCCACTTTCAAACTCAGCTATAGTTTCAAAGCTCCCGGCTGGAGAAATGAATAATGCTCGGGACGTTGATTCACCCCGCGAGTGAAATCAAATGCGCGGCGCTCAGACAAAGGAGAAGCCCCCGCGGTTTTAGAAGGGAGAAATTTGTAATCGATTGAATTGTTTCATGTGCTGTTTGTCTAAATATCAGCATAAGGTCCGCCGAGGCCTTGATGATTTATAATTAATCCGTAGATTAATTTACCTCGCCCTAAATTAGTGAGATTATATGTGCTATACAAGATTCAAATGTGAATAGTGCTTGTTGATTTTGAAGCGTGGAGCACATTTACAGGTTACAGGCACTGTGAGTTACCATAGCGACCAGTTTAGCCAGGAAGTCGTTAGAAACCCCCTTTCGGGCATTTGCTAGTGGAGACTTAGCCACAGCGCCACCTTGAGTTTGTGTAAACTAATAGTATTAGTGCTAAGCTAAACGAAACAAAGAAGCTGGCTTTGAAGCAAATGCAATGCTATTAGCATTTACGGCTAGCGATTAGCACGTAGCATTTAGAGAGTTTGAATATGAGTGAATGCAGGGTGTATGAAAATGTGATTCATTTTTACTCCTTTCGTTCTCTCTCTCTATTTATCTCCCCATTTTAAAAGACTAACAAATGTTAATAAACTGGCTGTGCTAATGTTATAACTAATCATCAGTGTCTAACAATCTCACAGGTGGTTTTAATAAACATTTGATTAAAGTATTTTACTTTTAGTGGGTATCAGTTTAATAACTGGTGGGTTTTATTAGAAGATAATTTGGTATTACCTTGATAATATGGTGATTCATTCAATTATAACTGCTTTCCTGATTTTAAAACACATCAGTGGATAAGTTGCTATTGTTAGGGATTTTTAATTGTTACTTGAATGTCATATTTAATTACAAATTCGAAATTAATTTAATTTCATAAAATAATTTCATTTCCTGCTTCCAAATAGCAACAGTAGCCATTGATTAATCATAAGCGCTCTTATAATTTGACAACCACAGTAAAACCTTAATTATTATCAAGAGGGACAGACATTTTTAATTTAATTTACAAGTAGTGTTTACTAGGGTGATACAGATTCATTTGGTTTGATGTTAAAGACACAATGAGGAAAGAGTAACTTGGGAAATTATTTAATTATTATTATAGGAATCCAAAACTAGTGATTTTGAAGCTGTAATTTAATTTCATAATTAATTATGAATTTGAAAATTCTAATTACATTTAATAATTAATTACACTTCCTGTTTACATATTGCAACAACATTGGGTTATCAACTCAATTGTAGATTGCTCTGGTAATTCTAATCCTAATCGATCCTATCGATTTTAATGATAACATCATTACATTTTAATTAGAAACTACAAATTCTAATTTTAATTCTAATTTCAACCTGTAGGCCATACTTCATTTCCTCAGGTGGTCTGATTAACTCAGCTAAAATGTAATAAAGTCCTCTTTACTTAGGCCTGAGAGTATATAGTGCTCCCCCTAGTGTTGGATCGGTGAAGTGACAGTGACACCACGTAAATAGTGTTATTTCTCACCAAACTTAGGGTATAAGGATATTAACCTTCTAATTAGAAAACCCCAAAAAGGGAAATTAAGGTTCCTCAAAACTTAGGTCAGTTTGTTTTATCCTGTAAAACAGAAAAACCAATCCCCTAAGTGTATCGACTAAACAGCGCCACCACGCTGCCACCCTTATTATTAGTTTTAAACCTTGGGAGCAAACTCTCACTAATCCTCACTTTTCTTATCTTTCCTCCCCGTTACTAACTTCTAATTTGACTTGTTTGCTTAAGACTTTGCCAGTGGGAAGATCACGAATAGAGAGAAATGTCACAATTGAACAGATGTTTATGTAACTTGAGAACTACGTTCAAAACTGTTTGCTATTTACCCTCCTCTATTGTGAAATACTACCCCTTCAAGTTAAAGCAGGTGCAATGAGGAGAAGATAGGCATCGGCAAACATTTTAAACATGCACGAGATACACGCTAACCAGCGTTGGGGTGTAAATTTAGCCATTAAGGAATAGCACTGTCATTGTTATGGTTTTCCTCCGTCCAGGAGAAAATTTCAAATAGCAATCACAGTCCTATCACAAAAGAGAAAATTCGCCTACAATCCTCTGATTAGAAGCGTCCTTCTAAATCAGAATTAACAAAAGCGACAAGAGGAAAATCTGCTATTAAAAGAGAGATTTGGTTATTGTTATTACCCCTGTGTACTCATTCTGTTAGTGTACTTTTTCTTTCTCTGTTTCCCAGCTGTGCTGCCTTTATGTGTGCTCAATAACTTCTACGCAGAAGCTACAAATTACAAGCACCACACCAGAGGATCACAGACGCAGAGAATCCCACTCAAACACTAGCACACACTACACTTTGCACATTTACACCCCTGTTTGTTTTTCTTTTTGCTTTGTTTCCCATTCAAGGTCTGTGTCAGTTCGGTTTAAGATCTCCCTCATGCCGCCAAAAATATGTCTCACAAAACAGAACATGTCGGTCACTGGGAAGATCTGACAACATAACAAGCCTTATGAGACAAGACCCAAGTCAAAGCTACAGTCACAAAGAACTAGCCAAGATCACCGGCTCCTTAAGCCACATACTCATCTCCACCCCTCAAACTGAGCGACAAGCATGCTACACAATGCCAGCAGGAGCTGACAAGCGCACAACGACGCATAGAGCAGCTGGAACGTGAAGCTCAGGAACGTCAGGAATGGACCGATGAGGTGGAACAAGGTGCTGAGGAGGAGATCAACAGGCTAAAAGAGACTCTAGCAGCTACCAGCCATGAAATGGAGCAAATCAAAGAGGACTTCGCTGATCGTGCTGACAAGCTACAGTATGCAGAGAAGCTAATAGATAAGGCAAAGACTGACTTCAGGGACAAAAACAGCAGAATCAACGACCTTGAAGCTCATCTGGCTGAGTAAAGAAACGAGATCAGCCGCATTACATCACAGCTCGACTACGTCACAGAGGAGTCTGAAAGTTTCCAAGAGGAATTCAAGCACGCTTACGAATTACGCCATGAGCCGTCAAGGACAGGACGTGCACCAACCACACCCCTACCAAGCAGGACCGGGTCACCTGTTCCTGGACTGACACGTGAACAAAAGACAGAGGGGGTGGTGTTAAAACATTCACCAGCGCCTTCTGAAGAACTTTATATCACGACAGAATCACAAGAATCTGCTGCAGTCAGCCGCAGATCGTCGCACGGCTTGGACCTAAAAGACCTTGACAAGCTCGCCAGAAACATTGGCAAATTCAACCCCAAAGTCGTAACTCGTTGTGAGAACCGTTGTCAACCGATCGAGGCCACCCACCAAAGTCATGACCGACATGATACGCGATGTAAGTTCCTTGATCGACAACTTAGCTATGGATAGCATTCTGTGCTATGTGATTCCTCTTATCCTTGTCCAAACCTCCTAACTTCGGCCACTGCGGGCCCCGCTAGTCTCATCCAAACCCATCTCGCCCCTTTCCTGGTAGCGCTATTCCCATATACGCAAACCCGGAAACAGGTGACTTAGTGTGTCTTTTCAGTTTGCCCATTATCGACGTTAATATTTACTGGCTTAAAGACGTCGTGAATGTGGGATTTTGGCAAGGGAACACCTATGTCAAAATCCACTCTCCTGAAGTCATTGCGTATCACGGACACCGGTTGACGCAGCTTTAGAAGCTATCGCCCGCCTTCCGCCCGCCGGCACGCCAATTATTCGGTCTTGGTCTGCCACTGACACAGCGCTTTGTATCTCTACTATCTTAGGATATGTTGTGACTTTGACACTGGCCTTCCTCCTACACAAGTGAGTGAACGCCGTTCAAGAGTCTCTCAACAGATGCACGTCAGGCGTCCCGCGCCTTTTCCGACGTGGTAAACCCGACCAAGAACCCGAACCCTAGAAAGTGACCAACCTGATTGAGATCATGCCTATACCGCCTCGTCGAACCCCTAACAATTAAACCAATCAAAATGACCCAATTGTCAATAATTCTAAACAATCATTCCTAAGTTTTCTCAAGTTTCTAACCTATTCCTTCCCAAATTACCCTGCACCAGTATTCAGTCAGTGATATAGATGATGTTTGTGTCTTGTATGTGCCTGTTCTCCCTGCCTCTTGCAACATCACCGAGCCAAAGGGGGATGTGTAATGGCACATCGGCAGGAAGTCAACTTTCACTACAGGTCACAAGGTGCCAGCTAAAGAAGCAGCGCCTCTATAAAGCCCCTCCCCCTCTTCCAGCGCGTGCTTCTTCATCAGACAGACAAAGGAAATTAACATGGATCATTTCTAAAAAGCATTCATTCATTTCATGACTATTAAAACCATCTACTCAAGAAACAATATGGATATTAATGTTGTACTCTGTTTCCCATATTCTTGGTGTTATTATTTAGGATGTTTTAATCTGTGTAGGGGAACCCAGGTTATTTGTTTTAATCTATAAACGGATTAATGTTCTCTGTTATAACATATTTAGATTCGTATAAACTGTCATGAAAAGTATGGATCAGCTAGACAGCAGATTTGGTGACTATTATAAATGGGTAAACATGTGATAAGAGATTAATGATCATGTAAAATGTAATATCAGCTGATGTGTGCGTTGCAAGAGAAGCTGTGCGGGGCGGGGCTCTGCCCCACACGGACACTCTGATTCGAACAGCCGCCTGTGGCCGAGTCCAAATCGGACAGTTTAAGAGGGCTATTTTAACTTTCTGAGGTTACTCGCAAAACCCTTGTATGAATGTATGTCTGTGTTTTATTATTTATTTAATGTACCATAGAATAGCAGTAGAATAAAAAAAAACGTGTTTCATTTCATGTCTCTGGGGATGTGATTTTTCAAGTATTTTAACCTTATATTGCCATAAAAGAAAACGTTACTTCGCTCAAAATTTGATAGATTTATTAACCTCGTTTTATTGTTATCGTGGCCACGAGGCAAGATAAGCGAGATTGATAAAGATGTGCTGATGTTAATGGTCGCTGGACGAGTCGTTAACACGGTATGATCATAAGTTAAAGATTAATATTACTTTAATCAAAGCAATATTGAATTTTTAATAAATTAATTCCCGGAGCTGAAACAATAGCTTCGTTTAATCATCTTACAGCAGCTCTGCTTTTGCAGCGTTTGAGGTAGATGAGCAAAGAGGGGAGAGCAGACCCTGAGATGCGCTCAGCCAAGCGCACAACTCTCTGCAGAGCTTTACAGTCCTGATTTGTGGAGTTACCATACCACACTGAGAGTCAATACACTTTCTATGTCCCCTGAATAGAAAGTTTTCAGGATTGCTGGTGAGACCCTGAATTTCCTCAGCTGTCGCAGATGTAACAGTCTTTGCCTGGCTTTCTTAACCTGTGTTTGAATGTGTGCAGTCCAAGTCAGGTCCTCTGAGATGTTTACACTGAGGTACTTGAAGCTGCTCACCCTCTCCACAGGGGTCCCACTGATCATAAGAGGAGTGTAGGGCCGCTGCTGTCTCTTCCTGAAGTCCACAATCAGCTCTTTAGTTTTGCTCACGTTCAGAGAGAGACAGTTGTCCTGGCACCATGATGTAAGTTTCTCTACCTCGTCCAAGTATGCGGTCTCATCATTGTTGGAAATGAGGCCCAGAACCACAGTATCATCAGCAAATTTAACAATAGAAGTGGAGCTGTGAGAGGACACACAATCGTGTGTGTAGAGAGAGTGGAGCAGGGGACTCAGGACACAACCCTGTGGGGCTCCTATGTTCAGGGTGATGGAGTTGGAGGTGAATTGGCCCATTTTCACCACTTGAGGTCTGCCGGTGAGGAAATCTTGAATCCAGTCACAGAGTGAAGAGTTTAGGCTGAGGTCTGTGAGTTTAACAGCTAGCTTGATGGGGACTATAGTATTGAAAGCTGAGCTGTAGTCAATGAAAAGCAGCCTGACATAGTTGCCATTTTTGCTGTCAATGTGTGTAAGGGAAGAGTGCAAGACCTGAGAGATGGCATCATCAGTTGATCTATTTGGCCGATAGGCAAACTGAAGAGGATCCAAAGTAGCAGGGATAGAGGAGCAAATGTGGTTTTTTAAAAGTCTCTCAAAAACCTTCATGACTGTTGATGTGAGGGCAACTGGACGATTGTCATTCAGGCAAGAGGGTTTACTGTTCTTAGGCACAGGCATGATGACAGATTTTTTAAAGGAGGTGGGAACCACAGAGGTAGCAAGGGACTCATTAAAGATTGAAGTAAACAAACCAGCAAGCTGATCAGCGCAGGACCTCAGGACACGGCCAGCAATCCCATGAGGTCTGGCTGCTTTCCTGACGTTCACTCTCTTTAGTTCCCTCCGAACTAAACATGCTAACGATGATAACATGCACAGGGGTAAAATGCAAATGTGTTGTGGACAGCGACAATCCTTTGTTGGATGCCCGTGGTATTCGGGCCCTCAGACGACACTGTATCACTCATCGGCATGATTCTGACATTGACATTACTAAATGGGCACAGGAATACTACCAGAAACCACTGTCGGTAAACACAATCTGCCGTGCCATCTGCATATGCCAACTAAAGCTCGACCATGCAAAAAGGATATGTGTCCACATGCATATGTGAACATGGTCCAGAAGCGCCATTGTGTCCTGTGGGCCAAGGCTCATTTAAAATGGATTGTTTCAAAGTGGAAAAGTGTTCTATGGTCAGATGAGTCCAAATTAGACATTATTGTTTGAAACCACGGATGCTGTGTCATTCGGTCTAAAGAGGAGGGAGACCTTCCAGCGTGTCATCAGCGTTCAGTTCAAAAGCCAGCATCTCTGATGGTATGGGGGTGCATAAGTGCATACGGTATGGGCAACTTGCATATTTTGGAAGGCACTATGAATGCTGAAAGTTATATAAAGGTTTTAGAGCAACATATTCTCCCCTCCAGATGACGTCTATTTCAGAGAAGGCCTTGTGTATTTCAGCAGGACAATGCAAAACCACATACTGCAGCTATTAAAAAAGCATGGCTTCGTAGTAGAAGAGGCTGGGTGCTGAATTGGCCTGCCTGCAGTCCAGATCTTTCACCTATAGAGAACATTTGGCGTATCATTAAGCGAAAAAAAAACAACTATTCAGCAGCTGGAGACCTACATCAGGCAAGAATGGGACCAAATTCTAACATCAAAACTCCAGAAACTCATAAACTTGATGCCCAGACGTCGTCAAACTGTTTTGAAAAGAAGAGGAGATGCTTCACCATGGAAAACATGCCCCCGTTCCAAATATTTTGAGACCTGTAGCAGGCATCAAAATTGAAATCAGCTCATTTGAGCATAAAATTGTGCAATTTCTGTTTAAACATTTGTTATGTTATCTTTGTTCTATTTTGAATAAAATAGTGGCTCATGGGATTTAAAATTATTTTAGTTTTTATTTTATAAGAAAAAAAAAATGGCCCAACATTTCCGGAATTCGGGTTGTATATATATTCCTTCACTATTTATGTTATATTACTATTATCATCCCTTGCTGTCCTAGCTTTCACTACTTTAACAGACTACTTTACTACTACTATAACAGGGTAAATCACTTTTTGTATTTCTCAATTGTAAGTCACCTTTTAAAAGCCAAATGAATAAATGTAAGTCTAAATGTAGTCTACAAAGCTCCCTCGAGGACCCTCCCCGGACAACTGCTCACGTGTAGCTGTGTTTAGTCTTTTTTCCTTTTTTTCTGTATCACCTACTAACATTTAATATGCAAAGCACACTGCTAAAATATAAAGGATAATCAAATTTTCCTCCAAAGGGGCATTTCTTAATTTGATTGCTCACCTCCTAAAGGGGTGCTACATCTATTGCTGCACTAGATTGTAGCCCTGTCTTTCCAATCTTCAAAGACCTTTTGCACCAAACTGGTTTTCTCTCACAACACAGCTTCAACACTCATATCAACTGGAGCATCAAGAAACTGCATCAGCACTCTTTCAAAAGGAGCGAGACTTTGATACGCGTTTGATACACGTATCAAACTTAATCTCATTAATTTATACATTAATTATCACCTTCACCTTTTAAGTACGTTTAAATTAAGAACCTGATACTTCCAAGAGGCTGCAGATCTGCTAAATATCAAATATTACCATGCTTTTATTATTTACTTTGCTTCAAGTTTAATCCTCTTCCTATACCAAACTATATGTGTGTGTGTGTGTGTGTGTGTGTTAGAATAGTTTGCGTTTTGTGCAGTAAAAAAAAAGTCTTGTTTTTAATCACTCTTGAGGTTGTTTGTAGTTTTGCTCATTTGCTGATCAATTACTCCACCTGCTCATAATCAACAGCTGTGTTTAAGATCATTCAACACATGCTCTTCAGTCTGTCGCTGTCAGGGGTGTTAAGGAAACGGAATCAGTTGCAGGGATAACAGATATTGATTAAGTAAAAAAAAAAAAACTGGAACTCAGGAACTAGCCACTGTCTGTGAGAATAACCAGGAGAGATTCCCCAGGTCCGGGGAAGAGATGGTCAGCTCAGCAGGATGCCTCCAGGAAAATGGTTTCAGACAGAATGGCAGAGAGCAACGAGACAGACGAGCTCTCCAACGAACTCCAGGGCACAGGGGATGGCGACAGTGAGAGGGAGAGTGTGAGTGGTTCCAGGAGGATGAAGGCAGTAGCCTGGCTGACTTAACTGAACTCTCCTGAGGCTGGTGGATGAGACTGATATTAGCTGAGCAGCCGGATGGATGGAACTGTAAGGGCAGGAAAGCAGGTAGAGCTGGGCAGCAAGGGATGGAAGGGAGGAGGTAGGCTGTGGGGAGTCCAGCAGCAAGAGCCGAAGGGGGGAGCAAATGGGGAAAAGGAAAAAAAACTAAACAAGAAAAACTAAACTAAAAGGCAAGAGCTTAGAAAACAAAGAACTAGATAGCACATAACTTAAATGCAAAAGAAAAACCCTAATATCAAATGGTATAAAATAAATGCAAATAAATCTAAGCAAGACTAGGCTTAACAACAGTAGTAACAGGACAACGTTCAACAAAGACACGACTACAAAAGGGGACTACAAAAGGGTGACTAATGATCTAAAACAGGTGTTAACCCTAACAAGATAATAAGATAACAAGAGCGGCTGGGTAACAATAGACAATAGAGCACATGGAAAACACAAATACCAATTGACAGCCATGTGCTCCAGACAGACCAGGACACAACATAAACAACCCCAGATCAGACCGGTGCCTTGACAGTACCCCCACCTCCAGGAGTGACCCTGGATGCTCCAGGAACAGAGGAGGCCTGTCGATGGTGGAAATCCTGGTTCAAGGAGGGGTCCAAGATATCTGGAGACGGCACCCAGCACCTCTCCTCAGGACCATACCCTTCCCAGTCCACAAGGTACTGGTATCCCCTACCATGCCTTCTGGCGTCCAGCAGCCTCCTAACAGAAAACACTGGGGAACCGTCAATGAGACGGGGGGAGAAAGCAGACCCACCAGGGTTCAAAGGGGAAGAAATGACAGGCTTGACATGAGACACGTGAAATACAGGATGAACACGAGCAAAGACAGATGGGAGCCTGAGCCGCACTGCCGCCGGACTTAAGACCTTGGTAATGCGGTATGGCCCTATACACCTGGGTGCCAGCTTGCATGCTGGCACTTTAAGGAGCAAGTCCTAAGTGGAAAGCCATACCCTCTGCCCACAGACATACTTGAGTGCAGGAGTCCGACAGCGATCAGCTGCCACCTTGGCATGTCTCCCCGCCTGAATGAGCGCATTCCTGGCTCTTTCCCATGTGCGTCTGCACCTCTGGACAAAGGCCTGGGCAGAGGGGACCGCAGCATCAGGTTCCTGTGAAGCAAAGAGAGGAGGCTGATAACCAATAGAACTTTGAAAAGGGGACATAGCAGTGGCCGCCACAGGGAGTGTATTATGGGCATACTCTGCCCAGGTGAACTGCTGGCTCCAGGGGGCAGGATTATGTGATGCCAGACAGCAGAGAATTCACTCAAAATCCTGGTTGGCTCGCTTGGACTGCCCACTGGTCTGCGGATGAAATCCTGACTGTCAGACTCGCAGAAGCACCGATCAGACAAAATAATTCCTTCCAAAAATTGGAAACGAACCGGGGCCCCCTGTCAGAGACCACGTCTTTGGGAAGACCATGAATCCTGAAGAGGTGATCGACTACCACCAGAACAGTTTCCTTAGTAGAGGGCAATTTAGGTAGGGGAATAAAGTGAGCTGCCTTCGAAAAGTAGTCCACAACCGTCAAAATCCCGGTATCGCCCCTGGAGGGGGGAAGGCCAGTGAAAAAGTCCAAGGCAATATGGGACCAAGGGCTGGTGGGGATTGGCAAAGGCCGCAGCAGACCAATGGGAGGCTTGTTAGGAGTCTTGTTCTGGGTGCAAACCGAACAAGCAGCTACGAACTGACAAAATGGGGCAGTGAAGGCAACCAAAAGCGCTGGCGGGCAGAAGCCAACGTCCTTCATACACTTGGATGGCAGACCACCCTAGAAGAATGACTCCACTCAAGGACTGAAGGACGCAACGGACCTGGAACAAACAACAGACCAGTAGGGCAGCCTCTCGGGACATCCACCCCCCGCAAGGCCTCCCTGACCCGCTTCTCAAAACCCAAGGAAACAGCCGCCACCATGACATCCCGGGGAAAAATGGTGTCAGGCGGCGCCCCGCTTCCTGAACTAGCAAAGAGACGAGACAGAGCATCCGGCTTGATATTATTGGACCCAGGCCTGTACGAGAGAGTGAAACAGAACCGATCAAAGAAGATAGCCCACCTGGCCTGCCGAGAGTTCAACCTCTTGGCCGAACGGATATATTCAAGATTCTTATGATCCGTCCAGACCAAGAAGGGCTCCGCCGCTCCCTCCAGCCAGTATCGCCACTCACCCACTGCCAGCCTAACCGCAAGTAGCTCACGGTTACCGACATCATAGTTCCGTTCTGCCGGGCTCAGACGGTGCAAGAAGAATGCACATGGGTGCATCTTCCAATCAAGGGGGGGGATCGCTGAGAGAGGATAACCGAACCCCAACCTCAGAAGCGTCAACCTCCACAATATAACCGCAGATCAGGGTCTGGAACAGATAAGACAGGTGCAGATGTGAAACATGATTTAAGTTTCGTAAAAGTCCCTTGTGCCTGCTCCGTCCACCTGAAAGGAACACAAGTGGAGGTTAGAGCAGTCAAAGGAGCAGCAGTTTGACTATAGTTCCGGATGAAACGCCGATAAAAATTGTCGAATCCCAGAAACCGCTGCAATGGTCTACGAGAGTCAGGGACTGGCCACTCAGAGATGGCCCTTATCTTGGTAGGAACTACCTTAACCCTCTCTGCTGAGATTATCTTTTCCAGGAACGGAACTGAGTCTGCGTGGAATATACACTTCTCCGCCTTGACATACAGCTGGTTCTCAAGTAACCTCTGCAGCACCTGATGGACATGCTAAATGTGTACCTGCAATGATGAAGAAAAAAATGTGAAATGTCATCAAGGTACACAAAGACAAATCGATTGATCATGTCTCTAAGCACATCGTTAATCAGGGCCTGGAAGACAGCTGGGGCATTAGTAAGCCCAAAGGGCATCACCTGATATTCAAAGTGCCCAGTAGGGGTGTTAAAAGCTGTCTTCCACTCATCCCCGTCCCTTATCCGAACCAAGTGGTAGGCATTGCGAAGGTCCAACTTTGTGAAGATTCACTCTCCCTGCAGCAGCTCGGGAGCTGAGGACATCAATGACAGGGGGTACCGATTCTTTACAGTGATGTCATACAGCCCACGATAATCGATGCAGGGGCGCAAGGAACCATCTTTCTTCTCCACAAAGAAGAACCAGAGGTAGAGAGCAACAGTCCAAGAGCAACGAGACAGATGAGCTCTCCAATGAACTCCAGGGCACAGGGGATGGCGACAGTGAGAGGGAGAGTGTGAGTAGCTCCAGGAGGATGAAGGCAGTAGCCTGGCTGATTTAACTGAACTCTCCTGGGGCTGGTGGACAAGACTGATATTAGCTGAGCAGCCGGATGGATAGAACTGTAAGGGCAGGGAAGCAGGTAGAGCTGGGCAGCAAGGGATGGGAGGGAGGAGGCAGGCAGTAGGGAGTCCAGCAGCCAGAGCCGAAGGTGGAGCAAAAGGGGAAAAGGGAAAAAAACAAAACAAGAAAAGCTAAACTAAAAGGCAGGAGCTCAAAAAACAAGGAACTAGATAGCACAGAACTAAATGCAAAAGAAAAACCCTAATATCAAAAGGTATAAAATAAATGCAAATAAAACTAAGCAAGACTATGCTTAACAACAGTAGTAACAGGATATGGATAACGTTAAACAAAGACAAGGGCATGGTTAACTCAGCATAGCAGAGATTCGATCTGGCACAGGACAGAAAACAAGAGGGTAATATAAAGGGTGACTAATGATCTAAAACAGTTGTTAATAAGATAATAAGGTAACAAGAGGGGCGGGCTAACAATAGAGCGCATGGCAAACACAAATACCAATTGACAGCCATGTGATCCAGACAGACCAGGACACAACATAAACAACCCCAGATCAACCCCACACCAGACCTAGGTGTGTTTTGCAATCGTTGTATATCTACATACATATGTAGCTAAGAAATATTTGGTTATTGACAGGTTGTGGGATTCATGCCTTGAGGATGTATATTATGATGCCCTTAAAGAAAAATAAATATGATGTCAGACACTCTAATATGCTCTGGCCCGCTCCCTGCTAACCGGGGCGATGAGATTCATAGCAGACTGTTATCACTCAATGGCTGGATGTCTAAGTGGTGCCCGCAGAATAACAGGTTTTATAGACAACTGGACTAGTTTTTGGGGCAGTTGAAAAGAGATGGTCTTCATCCCTCCTGGGGTGGTGCCGCTCTTCTCTCTAGAAATATGGCAGATAGTCTTAGAGTTCGTACTTGACTAACTGGGGCCCAGGTCAGGAAGCAGATAGACTGGCTAAACCGACCATCTGCTAGCCGCCTCACGTCACAGAAGTCAGTTAATTCTCAGCACATAGAGACCCTTTCACCTAGATATCACACTATAGAGACTGTGTCTTTCCCCAAACTAGAAAATACAAAAAACGTCCAAACCAGTCTATGAGTAACAACTTAATCGATGTTCAACAAATGAAAAATGTATATAACACAGAGAAACAAATGATAAAGCTTGGCTTATTGAATATCAGATCCCTTTCTACGAAAGCGCTTTTTGTAGATTATATGATCACTGATAATAAACTAGATGTGCTCTATTTGACAGAAACCTTGCTAAAACCAGATGAATACATTATTTTAAACGAGTCTGCCCTCCATGATTACTGTTACAAAAAATGAGCCGCGTCCAAAAGGCAAAGGGGGAGGTGTTGCTCCAATTTATAGCACTACTCTCAGTATTTTGCAGAAGACAGGCTTTAAGTATAGCTCCTTTGAAGTAATGGTGCTTCATATAACATTATCTAGAGAAAAAAGTATTAATGATAAATCCCCTGTGATGTTTGTTCTGGCTACTGTATACAGGCCACCAGGGCACCATATAGATTTTATTAAAGAATTTGGTGATTTTATATCAGAGTTAGTGCTGGCTGCAGATAAATTCTTAATTGTTTGTGATTTTAATATCCATGTTGATAATGAAAAAGATGCATTAGGATCAGCATTCTTAGACAATCTGAACTAAATCGGGGTTAGACAACACGTGTCAGGACCTACTCATTGTCGAAATCATACTTTAGATTGAATACTGTCACATGGAATTGATGTTAATGGGGTTGAAGTTATGCAGCAAAGCGATGATATATCAGATCACTATCTAGTCTTGTGTAAACTTAATATAGCTAAAGCTGTAAATTCAACTCCTTCTTACAAATATGGTAGAACCATCACTTCTACCACAAAAGACTGCTTTGTAAGTAATCTTCCTGATTTATCTCAATTCCTCAGCATATCCAACAGAGCAGAAAAACTTGATGATATAACAGAAACTATGGATTCTCTCTTTTCTAGCACTTTAGACATAGATCCTCTTTTGGCTATTATTAATTCATCATTGTCATTGGGGTATGTCCCCCAAACCTTTAAATTGGCTGTTATTAAGCTTCTCATTAAAAAAAACACAACTTGACCCCAAATATCTAGTTAATTACAGAATTATCTTGAATCTCCCTTTTCTGTCAAAGATAATGAAAAAGCTAGCATCCTCACAATTATATTCCTTTTTGGGTTCAAAATTATATCTGTGATGTTTTCCATTCAGGATTTAGACCATCTCATTGTACTGAGACTGCCCTCATTAGAGTGACAAATTACCTGCTCTTATCATCTGATCATGGTTGTATCTCTCTATTAGTGCTCCTGGATGTTAGCGCTGCTTTCAACACTATCGATCACAACATTCTTTTGAATAGACTTGAAAACTCTGTTGGCATTATTGGAAGTGCATTAGCATGGTTCAAATCATACTTACTGTATCTGACCGCCATCAATTCGTAGCAGTGAATGAAGAGGTATCATATCGATCACAAGTGCAGTATGGAGTACCTCAAGGCTCAGTACTAGGTTCATTACTTTTCAAGCTTTACATGTTACCCTTGGGAAATATCATCAGGAAACATGGAGTTAGCTTTCACTGTTATGCTGATGATACTCAGCTCTATATTTCTTCACGGCCCAGTGAAACACACCAAATTGAGAAACTTATGGAATGCATAGTCGATATAAAAAACTAGATGATGAATAATTTCTTACAAATAAATTCTAAAAAAACTGTTAATTATCGTAAACTAAAAATCAAACAATTAATAACCTAGAACACTGTCTAACACTTGATGGCTGCTCTCTCGATTCTTCATCATTAGTCAGGAACCTAGGTGTGCTATTTGTTAGCAATCTCTCCTTCGACAGCCATGTTTCTAGCATTTGTAAAACTGAATTTTTCCATCTTAAAAATATATCTAAACTGAGACCTATGCTGTCAATGTCAAATTCAGAAATGTTAATTCATGCGATTATGACCTCAAGGTTAGATTAGTGTAATGCTTTATTAGGTGGTTGTTCTGCACGCTTTAAACAAACTACAGATGGTCCAAAATGCAGCAGCTAGAGTTCTTACTAGAACTAGTAAGTATGAGCACATTAGTCTGGTTATGTCGGGGGAGCCACTGCACTGGCTCCCTATTAAACATCGTATAGATTTTAAAATAATGTTAATTACTTATAAAGCCCTGAATGGCTTAGCTCCTCAGAACTTGAGCGAACTTTTATCGCATTATATTCCTCCACGTCCGCTACAATCTCAAAATTCTGGCCATTTGGTAGTACCTAGAATATCAAAATCAACTGCTGGCGGCAGATCCTTTTTCTATTTAGCGCCCAAACTCTGGAACAATCTACCTAACACAGTTCAGGAGGCAGACACACTCTGTCAGTTTAAATCTAGATTAAAGACTCATCTCTTTAAACTGGCGTACACTTAACACACTAATATGCTTCTAACATTCAAATCCGTTAAAGGATTGTAAGGCTGCATTAATTAGGTCAACCGTAACCGGGAACACTTCCCATAAAACACAATATACTTGTTACATCGTAAGAAGAATGACATCTACGCTAATATTAGTCTTTTTCTTTCTTATTCTGAGGTCACCGTAGCCACCCGATCCAGTCCTTATCCAGCCCAGATGATCACGGCAGTCAACAGATCCAGTCCGTATCCAGATCAGATGGTGGATCATCACCTAGAGATGACTTCTACAGCTCTGAATGTCAGTGGAGACCAGGGCACCAAGATGAGCCCCAGAGACAGATCTCCAGTGAGGACCTCGTCACCTAGACAGCCATCGGGAAAAGACCGCTGGAACCAGTGGAGCCCCTACACTCTGACTTTGCTGCAGGTGGAACAAACTACTGGTTCATCTGACCAGAGGGGAACTTGCCCCCCAACTGAGCCTGGTTTCTCTCAAGGTTTTTTTTCTCAGTTCTCTCACCGATGGAGTTTTGGTTCATTGCCACTGTCACCTCTGGCTTGCTTAGTTGGGGACACTTAATTTCCAGCGATATTGTTTATTTGATTGAACAAATACTATTAGAACTGAACTGAGCTGGATGATGACATCAATGTCACAATGAAGACGGGAGGATTCAGTAGCGGAAAAGAGAGAGTTTATTACAAGCAGTAATACAAGGAGTGAAACTAATGTGGGGCTTTTCGTAGGCAGAGGCGGGTAGCGCAGGGAAGCTCCGGCGATCGGAGTCCAGGAAAGCAGCAGGGCTCAGGAATCGAGTCCAAGAAGGCAGGGCTCAGGAATCGCGGAACCAGGAATCAGAACGGACCGTAAACGACCGCAAACACTGCAAGGATCTGACAAGGAAGACAGCGTGACAGGATCTGATATAGCCCACGGTAATAACTCTCAGCTGGAGTGAATCAGCCTCAATCACACACACCCACAGACACCTGCTCACACATACGCACACATACAAGACACGGTGAGGATGGGACCGGGAACCCATAAACCGTGACAGTACCCCTCCCCCTAGGAGCGCCTCTCGGCGCTCCCAGCCGACCTTACCTGTAGATTGTAATCATCAATAAGGGAGTGATCCAATATGTCCCTGGCCGGAACCCAACTTCTCTCCTCCGGACCGTAACCTTCCCAGTCCACCAAGTATTGAAATCCTCGTCCCCTCCGCCTCGAGTCCAGAATACGATCGACCGAATAGGTAGGCTCCCCATCTACGAGTCGCGGCGGGGGAGGAACCAGGGTAGGCGGATTAAGGTGAGACCGAAAAACGGGGGTTAACTTTGGACACATGGAACGCGGGATGAATTCTCCTGTACGCAGGAGGGAGTTTGAGGCGGACTGTCACTGGACTAATAATTTTAGTGACAGGAAACGGGCCAATAAATTTGGGAGCCAACTTATTACATACGGACCGGAGCGGAATGTTCTTGGTAGAAAGCCACACTTCTTGACCAACGACGTAGACGGGAGGCTTCGACCGGTGGCGATCAGCCTTAGCCTTGGTGCACGCCCCCACCCGGAGGAGAGTCTCTCGGGCTCTCGTCCAGGTACGGTGACACCTCTGGACGAAGGCGTGAGCAGAGGGGACCGCGACATCGGATTCCATACTAGGGAATAGAGGTGGCTGGTAACCTAAACTACACTCAAACGGCGAAAGGCCCGTGGACGACACCTGTAACGAGTTGTGAGCGTACTCAACCCATGAAAGTTGCTGACACCAGGAAGTGGGATTCTGAGTGACCAAACATCGCAACACCCTCTCGAGATCCTGGTTGGCCCGCTCAGTCTGACCGTTGGTCTGAGGGTGAAACCCAGAAGACAAACTCACAGTCGCCCCCAGTAGTCGACAAAACTCTCTCCAAAATTTGGACACGAATTGGGGACCCCTGTCGGAAACCACGTCTGCCGGGAGGCCATGAATGCGAAAGATGTGATCAACTACCGTAGCCGCTGTCTCCTTGGCTGAGGGCAATTTGGGCAAGGGAATAAAATGGGCCGCCTTCGAGAACCGGTCCACTACGGTTAAAACAACCAGGGAGGGTGGGAGGGCAGTAACGAAATCTAGCGCGATATGGGACCAGGGTCTCGAAGGGACTGACAGCGGCTGAAGTAACCCCTCTGGAGGTCGATTGGAAGTCTTACCCCGAGCACAGACTGAGCAGGCCAAAACAAACTCTCAGATATCGCGAGCCATGGCCCGCCACCAGAATCGTTGTTTAACCAAAAACATGGTGCGACCGATTCCTGGATGACAAGCCACGTTGGAACAGTGACCCCACTGGATGACGTTGGACCGTAACCCCTCCGGCACAAACAACCGGCCCGTTGGGCATCCAGGCGGAGGCGTTACCCCTTCCAAGGCCGTGCGGACCTTCGATTCGATCTCCCAAGTGACTGCAGAGACAACCAATCTCTCAGGTATAATGCACTCAGGAGACACCGGGCGGTCCGAAATATCAAAAATGCGTGACAAGGCATCGGGTTTGATGTTCTTAGAACCCGGCCGATAGGAGATGGAAAAATCAAAACGTCCGAAAACGAGCCTGCCTGGTGTTAAGACGTTTGGCGGACTGAATATATTCAAGATTCTTATGGTCGGTCCAAACTATGAAAGGAACCCCCGAACCCTCTAACCAGTGACGCCATTCTTCCAACGCTAGCTTGACGGCCAGCAACTCTCTGTTACCGATGTCGTAATTGCGTTCGGCAGGAGACAGTCGATGGGAAAAAAACGCGCAGGGATGCACCTTGTTGTCCGAGATGGCCCGTTGGGATAGCACTGCACCTACCCCCACCTCTGACGCGTCGACCTCCACCACGAACTGGCGTGTGGGATCAGGGGCCCGGAGAATGGGTGCCGAAACGAAGCGGCCTCTGAGTTTGGTAAATGCGGCCTCGGCCGCATTCGACCACCTGAACGTCATCTTGGTGGAGGTCAAGGCAGTCAGAGGAGCGGCTAGTTGGCTGAAATTGCGAATAAAACGCCGGTAAAAATTAGCGAACCCCAGAAACCTCAGCAGGGCCTTGCGGGAATCAGGGGTTGGCCAATCTACCACAGCCTTAACCCTGTCAGGATCCATGCGAACTCCCTCCGGCGACACTATGAAACCCAAGAAAGGAACCGACTGTGCATGGAACGCGCACTTCTCCGCCTTGACAAAAAGCCCATTCTCTAACAACCTCTGGAGCACCCGCCTGACGTGTTGAACATGTTCCTGGAGAGAAGAAGAAAAAATCAATATGTCATCCAGGTAGACATATATGAACTGATCGACCATATCTCTCAACACGTCATTTACGAGTGCCTGGAAGACCGCGGGAGAGTTAAGAGAGCCCGAAAGGCATAACCAAATACTCAAAATGCCCTCTAGGGGTATTAAACGCGGTCTTCCACTCATCCCCTTCTCTTATGCGAACCAAATGATAGGCGTTTCTAAGATCTAACTTAGTGAAGATGGATGCTCCCTGCAACCTCTCAAAAGCTGAAGACATCAACGGTAAAGGATAAGTATTCTTTACCGTGATGTTGGTCAAGCCCCGGTAGTCAATACAAGGTCGCAGAGAACCATCCTTCTTCGCCACAAAAAAAAAACCTGCCCCCGCTGGAGAAGAAGAGGGGCGGATGAACCCGGCTGTCAGAGAATCAGAAATATATTTCTCCATGGCCTCCCTTTCCGGAACAGAAAGCGAGTATAATCTGCCCTTAGGCGGAGACATACCTGGTACTAAGTCTATAGCACAGTCGTAGGGACGATGAGGAGGGAGAGAAGCGGCCCTGGACTTACTGAACACCTCCTTCAGGTCGAGATACTCCTCGGGCACGTTAGACAGGCTCCCCATCTCATCCTGCAACACAGAACCAGACACAGAAAAACCAGCAGACACAAGACAAGAGGCATAGCAGGCTCGACTCCACTCCGACACAGTGTTACGACCCCAATCCACCCGCGGATTGTGTTGAGTGAGCCAGGGGTGACCCAACACCACCGGGGCCAGGGGTGAGTGGGTGACGAGGAACGTGATGGTCTCTGAGTGGTTGCCTGAGGTGACGAGGGTGATGGGTACCGTGGAGAGACTGATCTGGGGAAGTGACTGTCCATTGAGAGCGCTGACAGAGATCTTGTGACGGAGGGGAACCAAGGGAATGTGAAGGAGTTGGGCCAGGGAAATGTCCAGCAGGTTACCTTCGGCTCCGGAGTCTAGCAGCACCGTCCCCTCATGTCGCTTGGCCGCCCATTGCAACCTCACCGGGAGGAGGGTAGTAGATGAGGCCTTGTTGAGAGATACCCCACCCGACAGTAGCCTCAGACCTACTGTCGGGCCTGATCTTTTACGGGGCAGCTCACCAGGAAATGGCCCGCCGCGCCGCAGTATAGGCACAGCCCCCTCATCCTCCGACGATCTCTCTCCTCCCAGGAGAGCCGAGCTCTACCCACCTGCATGGGTTCGTCAACCGATGAGTGACTGACCGTATCGCCAGTGTCGAGGAAAGGATATCTCGGTGTTAGCTTGCGTCGACCGCGAAGATCACGTTGCTGAAGCCGTGCATCCACGCGTAAGGCTAGATCCACAAGTTCGTCCAACCCGTGCGGTAACTCCACCACCTCGATCTCCCGTTGGATACGGTCAGCCAGCCCATGCAGGAACATGTCCCACTGCGCCCTCTCGTTCCACTCACTCTCCGCCGCCAGGGTTCTGAACTGGATGGAATAGTCGGAAACGGACTCCTCCCCCTGGCGGAGGTCGGCCAGCATGCGCGCTGCCTCGCGCCCGACCAGCGCGCGATCAAACACCCTCCTCATCTCCTGAGAGAGTGAGCGGAACGAGGAACAACATGGATGGCAATTCTCCCACACCGCCGTTCCCCACAATGCTGCCTTCCCTGACAGCAACGTAAGCACTAGTGCCACCTTGGAAGCCTCCGTGGCGAACGTCAGTGGCTGGAGCGAGAAAAACAGAGAACACTTCGTCAGAAACGCTCTACAGAGGTTGGGATCTCCGGCATACCTCTCCGGTGCAGGGAGTCTAGGTTCGTGCTGAGGGCTGTGGTTCCCGGGGATGGAAAAGCTTGGCGGTGTGGGTGGCGCAGCGGGTGATCTTAATAACTGTACCTGGGTAGTGAGCTCGGACACCTGCGCTACTAACGCCTGCACAGCGCGTCCGGTGTTCAACATATTCTCCTCCTGGAGATTTATACGAGCGTTGTTGCCGGCTAACAGTTCCTGCAAACCACGAGTCTCCGCTGAATCCATGAAGATTGGTCAGATCCTTCTGTCACAATGAAGACGGGAGGATTCAGTAGCGGAAAAGAGAGAGTTTATTACAAGAAGTAATACAAGGAGTGAAACTAATGTGGGGCTTTTCGTAGGCAGAGGCGGGTAGCGCAGGGAAGCAATGGGCAGACGAGTCTCCGGCGATCGGAGTCCAGGAAAGCAGCAGGGCTCAGGAATCGAGTCCAAGAAGGCAGGGCTCAGGAATCGCGGAACCAGGAATCAGAACGGACCGTAAACGACCGCAAACACTGCAAGGATCTGACAAGGAAGACAGCGTGACAGGATCTGATATAGCCCACGGTAATAACTCTCAGCTGGAGTGAATCAGCCTCAATCACACACACCCACAGACACCTGCTCACACATACGCACACGCACACATACAAGACACGGTGAGGATGGGACCGGGAACCCATAAACCGTGACAATCAATGAATGCAATGATGAACTGCCTTTAACTAAAAATTGATTGTTTACTATTGTCTTTTTGCATTACTGACACACTATTTTTCTATTTGATATAATCTGTATTGTTAAAAGTGTTATATAAGTAAAGGTGATTTGACATGATTTAACTTAATATATGTATAATGTACACTATTTGTGCCAATTAGATGTGATCTGCCTCTTACTGGCATAACCAATAAACATACAAACTGTGTGTCACGAAATCTGAAATACAGAAGACATTAGAGAAGGCATGAAAACTGCCTCTGAGCACAACAATATAAGAACTGTCAGTTTCAACACAGATGTCACCTTTATTAATAAAAATAACACAAATTCAGCCTTACTCAAAGGAAATCTGTTGTAGTGTATCTCTTTATGATGAAGGTAACTTTAACAAACTCTTTTTTGCAGAAAGTATTTCCAGTACTGAAACTGTTAACATGCTCTATTTGACATTCAGTTGTTGTATCCAGTTGTAGTCATTGATTCTACTATGACTGCATCTGTGCAAAACTTTTGTATTTTCTGTTCTATGATACACATACTATACACATTACATTCCAATACTTATTAAAAAATATAAAGTGCTTCCACCAAAATGCTGGAATGTGTAATAATGCTGACTGTGTAAATGTGTTCATATTGTTAACCCTATTGTTTGCTAAAGCATGTAGTCACTAGTAATATTTATGTGTGCCTTAGCAAACTCTACAAATACAGACCAAAGAATGCAGCAGTATTTCCAGGGTTAAAATTAGTCAAACAGGAATTGACCTGATCTTCACCGGAACTCCTTTCCTCAAAGGCCCAACTAATGGATTCTTCATATATCACATATTTCATACAGGCCTCTTGTGAATGTTAGCCTTTCAAAACACAGGACGTTCTTTTATTATCAAACCAATGATGCGGCAGTCGTGGGGTGTATTTAGGCAATTTTCTTGAATGTGTGCTATTTTGAGTTGTTCAATTTGTTTGCTGAAGAGGGTCAAAATATTCCAGTGTATTCTTTGGTGATGAGAAAGACTTGTCCTTTAGAAATTCAGATATTGATTTTTTTTTATATTGTTGAGACTGTTTTCCACATGACCATCACAGAAAGTTTCAAAAATTGAGACAAAATTGAGATTTAAATTATATAAACCATTCACTTGTTCACATGGCTGACATAATATAAACGTGTTGTACAGTGAGTGTATGCATGTGTATATTAATGTATCATATGACAAAACAGATATAACACAAACACAAAACTATCAAATATACGGGGATAGTAAGACATAGAAGAAGCAGAGTAAAAGAGAGTGGCATTGCACTAATGACTTCACAGCCCATTAGCTACTTAGTCTGATACGCTACACTTCATTACTCTCCCAGCACAGCCATGCATTAACACACAAATCCATCCGTTTGCTCAGACCTGTCCTCTAGCCCAAAACTGCACTCATTTTCACCCAGTGTGTGTGAGTTTGTTTGCCAGAAGAGAAAGAACAAGACTGTCAACTCCTGCCTGATGTCTCTATGGCATGGAAAGTTGGGCTTGATTTGATTACAGTTAGCAATATTTGGAATGTTATGATTAATTCATTGAATTAATTCAACTTAATCAAATTAAATACTTAAAGGTTTAGTTCACCCAAAAATGAAAATTTGCCTGTGTTTTACTCACCCTCAAAATATCCTATGTGTATATGACTTTCTTCTTTCAGACAAAATCAATCAGAGTTATATAAAAAATTATCCTGGCCCCTCCAAGCCTTACAATGTGGATAAGCGGGTGCTTTTGTCAACAGTCCAGCAAATGTGAAATAAAGTGCAGGCATCCATAATAAAATGTGACTCACATGGAATAAAGGTCTCCTGTGGCGAATACATGTATTTTTGTATGAAAAATATCCATATTTCAAATGTAATAAACAAATTTGTCTCACTTACGCTGACTATTGTACGTAGAAGCCTTGCAGGCAGATGGTAGGTGTCGTGCAGGCACCTCTGAGACATGCAGGAGCAAAGGAAACAAAGTTTCCTTACTTTAGCAGAGCAAAACCAGTCTCCTCTTGGCTTATATCAAAATCATCCAACATTTTTCTTTACAAATCCTCATTTTGTACTTCTTATTTGGAGTGTTGGGCAGTAATTAGTTACTATTAACTTAGTTACTGAAATAATATTACTTTTCCAGTAACTATAGTGTAACTAATTCCTGTGGAGGGCTTTGCGGAATGCTTCATGGAGGCACAGAAGTTATCTCAAATGATGCGATACTTCCTCTCAACATGCACCAGCTCTTCTGCTGCTTTCAGTCGCCCTAAACCTGTGCCGACTCAGCAGACAGCTAAGCCAACACCAGCCTATCCTGAGCCCCGAACTCCTAAGGATTGGCAGGATAGAGGGCATTCATGCTCGGCACGATGCTACCCCTTCCCGAAGCGCCAAGGACCTCAGCCCAAGATTGCCTTGGATCCGGCGCCTCAGAAGTCTTCCTGATCAGCCAGGCAGAAAGAGGAGGAGCCTGAGTCTTGCCACCGCCAGACCACAACGCAAACAGTCTCTAATGTGCCTCTTGTCACCCCGCTCAGCACTGGGTGCAGAGGAAAGTGTGTAATTGGTCCCCCACGGGCCCAATTTAGCACCCGGGCGTCCAACCGCTGTGATAGTGGCCACAATAAAACACATTTTCAAAAAGAGAGCAAATATCCTTTTTTCAGCCTACCACATGCATCCTGCGCTTAGGCAGACAGTCTTTAGTCTTTAGTTTCAACCTCTTGTCACACCGGCCGAGGCCTGGCATGTAATCCCTGGTGTGTCAGAGTGGTTAATGGCTATGATAAGACGAGGTTATACACTCCAATTCACTCGAAGACCACAGCGCTTCTGTGGTGTGCTCAAGTCCTCTGCACAGAGGTGATGAATCTACTGGAAAAAGGAGCCATATAAATCGTTCCTCTAGCCCAGAGCGAGTCAGGCTTCTATAGCCGCAACTTTCTCATCCTCAAAACATACGGTGGCCTGCGACCTTTTCTAGATCTCAGACTCCTGAATCACGCCCTGGTAAAAAGCACTTTTACGCGATGCATGAATGCGGCTCTCTCCCCTCTGCGACAGATGGGATTTCACATCCTCAACTACCTCGATGGCTGGCTCACTCTGGCCCAGTCAGAGGCAGTTTCAACATCGCACAAGACCCTCCTACTCAGCCACTTATGTTGCCTGGGGCTCAGGGTCAACTTTTCCAAGAGCATACTGTTACCCAGCCAACGAGTATCATTCCTGGGCACAGTTATGGATTCAGTTCAGATGACAGAAACTGTCTCAGCGGAGTGAGCCACGACGATTCAGCACCACATGGCTTCCTTCAAGGAAGGGACCGCTCAAAGCTTTCCAGAAAATGGTGGGACTTATGGCAGCAGCTTCGCCATTACTTCAGTTGGGTCTGCTTTGCATGCGACCCATCCAGTTCTGGCTGAAGCAGAGGGTTCCATCCGCGGCTTGGTGTCATGGACCGCGCACAGAAGGAAGGTTGTCACTACAGACAATTCCAACAAGTGTTGGAGAGCGCTGTGCGAAGGCAAACCGACCTTCGGTCTTTGGTCTGAAGAGGAGTCGGGGCTGCACATCAACTGCATAGAAATGCTAGCATTGTGACATGTGTAATAAATCTAGAAGCTATTATTTAGGCTTTGGGGAATCATTTATTAAATAATCAATATTGCTTTGCTTTGGCCGCAGATTTTCCTTCAGATGGCTGAGCGAATCCCGGCAGCTGACTGGCTCATTGCGTGATGTCACTGAGGAAACCCCTCCTGCGATTGGTGGTTGCCTGGTTCTTTGAGAGAGAGGCGACACTTGAATTTATTCTCTATGTTCCTTTTGCGTAGTTTCATATATATATATACATTTTTTCTGGAATGCGACAGAGAAACGGGAGGTGTCCTAAGGTCATGGGAATGTCATTTCCGTGGAGATCTGTTGAGCGTCTGCATCAACGTATATCCCTCGTTGTTGATTAAATCATAAACTTAGGCGTTAAACAATCAGGGGATCCCGGGAGTGTCGGTCGTTTTAACATTTTCCAGATACACCATTCTTTTGTACTGTTGCTTTACTCTCCCGTTATTTATGGTAAGCCAGTTAGGAACAACATTGAAGTTCTGTTTCTAAGTGGATCTGGGAGCAAAGGTCAGTTATTAGCTTGCTCAAGGAAGTGGCTCTATAAATCTCTCCCTTCCTGTGTCTTTTACAGAGATTAACAAAGGGGTCCTCCAGACAGAGCGGCGCCATTATTGGAGATGGTTGCCATTTATGACTCGCAAATGATGGGGGGAGGGTGTAGTTCCTTAAAAATGTGCTGTTTCTCAATCATTTTTATGAGTCTTCTATCTCGACGAGGCTCTACACATGCCTGTCAATTCTTCCTGCCGGACATAAGGCGACACCATGTGCAAGTATGCTCAGACAGCAGGTCCATGGTGTCATACATAAATTATCAGGGCGGCCTCATCTCGAAGCACCTCTGCACGTTGGCGAACGACCTTCTTGTGTGAGCTCAGACCAATCTGCGCTCTATGAAGGCGACGCATGTGCCAGGCCAAATTAACCAAGGTTCAAGGTCAAGGTTCTTTATTATTTGTCACATAAACAATCATACAGGGTATAATAAGTAGTGAAATGTTATTCAGGACAGGTCCGCTCAATGGAAAGTGCAAAAAAAATAAAAATAATAATAAAATAAAAAATAACATAAAAGCAATAAAAACTATGAAACAAAACACGAGAGAGTATATATATATATAAATATGGTGAGAATGAAATAAGAAACAAATAATGAAAAAAAATGAGTAAGATGTGCAATGAGATAAAGTGTGCAGTGCAAGAGAATGTGCAAATAGGTTGTACCAGGAATGTGCACATAGCAGCAGTGTGGGTGATGGGGAATAATGGATGTGTTACAGTTTATAAGTTGAGTCCTGTGGATGTTATGTTGTTATGAGACTGAGTTTAGGAGCCTGATGGCCTGGGGGAAGAAACTCCTCCTCAGTCTTTCAGTTTTTACCAACATGCTCCTGTAGCGCCTGCCAGATGGCAGTAAACAGAAAAGATGGTTACCGGGGTGAGTTGAATCTTTGAGGATTTTAGCAGCTCTGCTTTTACAGCGTTTGAGGTAGATGTCCTGCAGAGAGGGGAGAGCAGACCCTGAGATGCGCTCAGCTAAGCGCACGACTCTCTGTAGAGCTTTGCAGTCCTGGTTTGTGGCATTATTATACCACACTGAGATGCACTGAGTCAGAACACTTTCTATGGCCCCTGAGTAGAAAGTTTTCAGGATAGCTGGTGAGACCCTGAATTTCCTCAGCTGTCGCAGATGGTACAGCCTTTGCCTGGCTTTCTTCACCTGTGTTTGGATGTGTGCAGTCCATGTCAGGTCCTCGGAGATGTTTACACCGAGGTACTTGAAGCTGCTCACCCTCTCCACAGGGGTCCCGCTGATCATAAGAGGGGTGTAGGGCTGCTGCTGTCTCTTCCTGAAGTCCACGATCAGCTCTTTGGTTTTGCTCACGTTCAGAGAGAGACAGTTGTCCTGGCACCATGATGTAAGTCTCTCCACCTCATCCAAGTATGCGGCCTCATCATTGTTGGAAACGAGGCCCAGAACCATAGTATCGTCAGCAAATTTAACAATGGAAGTGGAGCTGTGTGAGGACACGCAGTCGTGTGTGTAGAGAGAGTAGAGCAGGGGACTCAAGACACAGCCCTGTGGGGCTCCTACGTTCAGGGTGATGGAGTTGGAGGTGAACTGGCCGACTTTCACCACTTGTGGTCTGGCGGTGAGGAAATCTTGAATCCAGTCACAGAGTGAAGTGTTTAGGCCAAGGAGCAGACATGTCAAGGAACAGACATGTCAAGGAACAACATCTCCTCAGAGTCTTCGACGCAGTATGAGTGAAAAATTGAAAGGGAATTTACTCTGTAACAATCCTAACCTCGGTTCCCTGAGAACGAGTTCTGCGTCCCTGGCCGTGCCATGAGCTGCATGCCTCAGTCGCTTCCATCGAAAAAATCTGAGATGCGGCGGCGAAGCGGCCTCTTAAATAGCCTGAGACCCCGGCCATTTTGGTGGGCTATGGCGGGCCGCATAGCCATAGGCTCGCTCAATGACGCTGCCGAGCCATTGGTTCGTTTTATAGCACTGCACAAACCAATGGATGTGCAGTTACACTGCGTGATTAAAAAAGGCTTCAGTTGAAGAGGAAAAAATTAGTTTTTCCCATACCGCATCTTCGACGCAGTACTCGTTCTCATATCTCGGGGAACGGAGGTTACGATAGTAACCGAGTACGTTACCATCCATAAAACAGCTTATTTACTTAGTTACTTTTGATGCCTCAACCCTGCTGATTTAAAATCCAACAATCAAATCATTCCTAGAATTATTTTAATAATTTTCACAACTCGCACATGCATGTGAAAGTAAAGAAGGCAAGCTTGGAATATTGAAAAGAATATCGAAATCATCCATCTGATCAGCATGTGGTACATTATATTACTATAATTAATAAATATATTACTAAATATTTTGGGAAAACTAAAAATGTTCTCACAAACTTATGTGATCTGATAAAACACATAATGAAATATAATCGTATATGGGTAACGGAGAAATTACAATTAGCTTCAAGCTACACATGACAGTTAATGAGATTAATACAACACTTCTACTTGAATGTCACTATCAATCACTATTGAGTGTTTGTAATAACTTCTGACTGTGATCCAATGTGGATTTTGGTCCGATGATGAGGCAAACATATGTATTTTTGTTCATTTCTCCAAGGATTTAACATCCCACCAATATAATCCAACACAAACCAGAAGACACCATTATAGTTTCCATTAAAACCAATACGATTCCCATTATAACCATTAAATCCTTTACATTTTCTATTGTGTTTTGGGCAGGGTTCTATTGTTTTTTTTCAGCAGGGCAACAGCTGTTTAAAAAAAAAACCTCTCTCTCTCTCTCTGTGTCAGCTTTTCCTTTCATATTTTTCTGAACTGTTATTCATAATTAATTGACACATATTTGCTCTCTTTCTTCCTCTTTCTTGTTCATCATGGTATATTTTCAAAACTCAGAATCAAATTTTGATCAGTTATGTAAAAAAGCTGCTAATATTAACAGGTAACTTGTACTCAAAGCTTTCAATGCTGAACTTGAAAAAGCTGCCAGCCAGGCTAAAGTCCTTCAAAGGTTCAACATTTAACATTTTCAGTTTTCTTTGTTTCAGCTAAAAAGGAAGACCAAAGGAAGGCATGTCAAACTCTTGTCTTGCCTTGTTTGTGGAGAGGGATGAATTTGGCCATCGTGTGTGTTTATGGAGAAGACCACAAGCTGCAAAGGCAAACATTTCCAATGGTATGTCTGTGCTGGTCATAACCCTTTGACTGAACTTTACGGCAGTTACATTTTGCATGGCATATGATGTTTCTTAAACTTTTGTTTACATATCCCACGGCCCCGTCAGGAAGACCCTCCAGCAAAGTGTTACGCCAAAGTAGTAATAATTCATAGTATTTCAGCAAATTCATATGATATTGTACAAGCGTACTCGTACAATGTTCTAGGACTTTTACTCTTGCTGTCATTGGCATTGCTTCAACTCTCATGCAGATTGTTCCCCTTATAAGTAGTTTAAGTGTTTAAATCATAAAGTTTATATTAAGTCCATTAGATTCTTTATTAACCTTTACAAATTGGTGTCATCTCTTGCCGTTGCAACATGATATCAGTCCACACCTCACATTCTGCCTTTCTGTCCATGTTGATTTGTATTAAACACATCTGTCTAAGAAGCAAGAGTCTGGAAATGCTAATAAGTTTAACTTGTCATGTGACAAATCAGATCTTCAGTTACTTTGGCCAAATCAGATCACTTAAAGCTGTTCATGCCAAGAAAAATAACTATAATGAGACCTACTGTATTTTGGCATCCACACCAACAAATTATAAAGTTAAATGTGTTATTATACACGCTGCAGTTAAGTTGTTGTCTGCCACACGTCTGCTCAAGCTCTTTAAAGTCAGGTGGATCCTGATTGGCATAAATTTATTTGTTTTCACGATTGGCGGGTGGGTTAAGTAATGTGCAGTTCCCTGTACTTCAGTGGGTTAGCAGTGGGTTATATGAAGGCTGTGTATCCTGGCCTGTGAACGGATTATAGAGCACATTACTATCGTGTAGTAAGTGTCTTGTATGTGGTTACGAGTAGGAATTTAGTGGGTTATGCTATTAGTAAAACTGTTTTGTGTTTTATTGTTCGTACTCCTTTCAGGATTCTCCCTCTCGTTTTGGGCGAGTTATTGTTGCAGCTCTGTCATTTTTCTACTGCCACGCTGCAAGGATGCTATTACTTCACAACTAATGAAAGGGATTGCTGCTGCTGTCTGATTTCTAGTTTATCTTCGGGTAGGAAGACTGTTTACTTGATGATCGGAGCTGATGTACAGACTCCGCGGAGGCGAGTTCTGTCTTCCTCGTAGTTTGAATGGAGTTATTTTTGTTTGTTTTGTCTTTTTCTTCTTTTATTAGTGTATTATTGATTTGTGATGTATGCTGGTGATTTTCATCCAGTATTGTTTTGTATGCTGAAACTGTTTTAATTTGATTGTGAATCAAATTATTTTTATTTATAAGATTCAGTTATTTGTTTTTGATTTTCTTTCAGGAGCTGGGGTCCCACGGGTGAAGGATATCTTGTGGTGGTGGTGCTGCTGCAACGTTTGCTGTGGGACACTTTTGGTGTGTTTGTGTGTGTGATCTAAGTGTGCAGTGGTGTGTGGAAGTGTGCTTTTGGATAACTAGCACTGGTGATCACTCCTGTGGGTAACCTCAGCCCTGTAGGTTGCTTAAATTTGTTGTTTATTTGAGTTGTGTAAATTTAAAGTGTAACGTGTTTTTTTCCTTTTGTGTGTTTATTCTTTGGATCAGTGGCCAGTCACTGCCTCCTTTCACCGGGTCATTGGAAAGGGCTGCCATGGGTGGCATAGTATCATGGAGGCTATTTTTTCATATGGTACCTACGTCTCTTGCCTACTCTTCTCTTTAGGAGAAACGAACCTGTGTGACCTAATAACAAATTTTGGGTTTATTTCTATTGCCTGGGTGAAACTCCCCCAGGTGGCTTAGTCGAATTTTCTACAAGTAGATGAACTTGTGCTTATGTGCTAACCTGTAGACCTCCCCCCTCCGCCACACCAGCAAGCCAGTCAAACCAGTCCTGTTGGGAATGAGGAAGGGATGTGGTCTTCTTGTGCCCAAACAGAAAAGACAGAGAGCTAAACATTTGCACATTTCCATTGGAATGTCTGTGTTCAAGAAATGCAGTTAATGTTGTACAACATTTGACGTTTATCTCTCAAAGGACTCTTCAAGTCAGCAGTTATAATTTTTCACATATACATCTTTTCACAGCTGCTAGAATTATCAAATCGGCTGTTCATAATTTCTGGAATTTGGGAAGGAAATGACTGAATATGGTGAGTGTTGACGCCTGCACCTGTATTCAACAACACTATTTCTCTTGAGTTATTGTTGACTTATTGTTTTGTCTGTTTGTTTGAAGGAGGATGAAGCCAGTTGATGAATATATCAATTCAATGGCCACCAAGTGCTGCACCACTGTCTGAACCCATCAGATATCTGCTGTGAAGACTGCATTCATGAACAGCTCTACTGCGACCGCTCAGATGTTACGGCCCATAAAATAAACTTTACAACTGAACAACTGGAAGGTAGTGGTGAAGGGATTCTTTTGGCCCATACCTCCAACAACATTCAACAGGAATTAATGGTAAGTCCAGTGCAACAATTATAAATAACATTATATATCGTTTATTGATTTACAACGCCCTAAATTATTTTGTCCCTCGAGGTGGTGTGTGAGGACCATCAGAGACTCCAGCCACCTGAACCATGGACTGCTTACACCGTTACCAGCATATAAGACGAGTTCTTTCCACAGGCAATCAGACTGAACTGAACTCGTACCAGTAACAGCACACACACCCCACCAACCTCATATACAGCCTGATATTCTGTTTGCACTAATTCATACTGTACTGCACTGCAAAGGTATATGTGTACTAAGGCTACACGATATATTGCATGCAATTGTCATGAACATCTTGTCAGTAAAGCCGGTTCTGTGATGATTAATACATCTCCATCTCCTCTTTTCAAATGGAGCGGCATTTAATACATAGAGCCGTAGTTCACGACAAGCTACGCAATATCACGTTCAATATTGCAGGCGATTCATCGCTGAGGTGATGGAGATGTATTAATCATCACAGAACCGGCTTTACTGATGATGCGCATGATAATCTCATGCAATATATCGTGCAGCCCTAATGTGTACTGTGATTATTGTGTTAATTATTGTTTTCATTTCATGCTCTCTGTATAGTATAATATTGAACATATATTGTTCTCTACGTGTATTGAGTCCATATATATATATATATATATATATATTTTTTTTATTTTTTTTTTATTTTTTCAATCACGGTGAGTTTTGCGAGTGCCAAAAGAAGTTCAAAGCCAATGGCAACCCCGTTGAACAGAGGCGTCACACATACAGGTATATCGTCATTTATGACAGGTTCTTCCGGGTTCTTGTGAAGAATGGACAGACAATCAGATAAAGATTTATTTGTCTCCACTCAATATAAAACTGCAACAACAGATTGCATCGTGTGGTTAGCCTGATGCAACAGTAGATTTGTTGATTACAGTGATTGTTTATTTATTTATTAACAAGGGTGTAATGGTTCCCATTGTATACATTGTTTACACTAATATTAATTAATGTACAACATTTAAACTCAAAGGTTTGCATATACTTTCATTTGCTTACAAAAAACTACAACTCTTATAATTATTCAAACTCTTATAATTTTCTACTATTCAATTTTGCTTCTGTAACATTTACAGTGCATTTATAATGTATTAAAAGGTATACAATTAATCACTTCTGTATTTCCTGGAAATGGACCCTACAAACTTGCAAATCTTAGATGTACCAGTTGGGCCATATGAATAATAATAATACAAATATGTATATGAATCACACACTTTGTAGTCATTTCCCAGTGTTTGTATAGTGCCCAGAGCAGCATTCTCTCTCCAAGCAGTTGATTATAAAAATGCATCTGCAAAGACGTAAACAATTATAGGGAAATATAACAACTTAAACCAATGCCTGATTAATAAAGTAATTAATGGCAATATTAAAGTATAACAAATATGCAATAGAAGACCCCTTTAAAAAACAGTGCCTAATATTTAAAAGGAAAAAGTTTGTTTACAGAAAAACGTTATAAAATGCCAAATAATATTTTACAAACTGGATGTTTTGAGCCTCCAATTGAAAATACATTAGTTTCATTACTTAAATGAACAAGTAGGCAAAAAATGATTATCAACAATATTTTTATATTTTACAATTATCCTTTAAAAATGTATATGCTGTAATAATTGTTTCCTTTTATTGTGACTATATGCAAGACAAATTAAAATGGTAAAAAGTCATAGTGATAGCGACAGCAGTGCTCAATAGAGATGGGAGTGTTGACTATAGAGGATAAATTAATACAGGTAGACATGCTAAGACTGGAATTTGGCAGAAAAGGACTTGAGTGCAGATGTGCCACATGAGAGAGAGAGAGAGAGAGAGAGAGAGAGAGAGAGAGAGAGAGAGAGAGATGCTGAAGCTTTTGAAAGGGCTGATATTGTGGAGAGCTGATGGAGTAATCTGTGAGAAATACTGCAACACAGAAAGAAAGAGAATTTATCACATGATGAACAATGAAAATATTGACAACAAATGGCAGACAACAACATAACTAAAAAGCGCGCTTATAATAAATAGAATGTTATTGTCTGTTGGTGTGGATGCAAAATAGTTCTCATTATATTCCTTGTTCTTGGTGTAAAAAGCTTTAAGTGATCTGATTTGGCAAAATTAATTGATGATCTGATTTGTCTGTCACATGACAAGTTAATTAAATTAAATTAAATTAAAGATTATTTGTATAGCGGTCTTTACAATACAATCGTTGCAAAGCAGCTTTACAGGAAATTCAGTTTCAACAATAGATTTATATATTGTAGAGACTTCATATATTTAACTTATGGCAAAATTTGGTTAATTCTGTATACTGTCTGAGGGTTGGCTTCCTCTAGTTTAAGAGGATTGAGCATTGTTAGGCTTCCTCTCGTTTAGGGAGTTACTCTGCTGAAGTCTCTGCTCCCCAGAGCTCCGCAAAAAGCAGCACTATTAGTATGTAGGCTCTATTGTGAGCCTCGCTAGCTGTCTCTAGCGCTGAGTGTAGTCAGGTCTCCTCTCGTTTTAGAGAGTTGTTAAGCTGAGACCTCCACTCGTAAGAGTTCCCTTACCAGGATCGAGTGTTGCTAGACTTCCTCTCAATAAGAGAGTCACTCTGCTGAGGCCTTCGCTCTCCAGAGCTCCGCTTATGCAGCACTATTAATATATAGGCTCTACTGTGAGCCTCGCTAGCTGTCTCTAGCGCTGAGTGTAGTCAGGTCTCCTCTCGTTTTAGAGGGTCGTTATGCTGAGACCTCCACTCTTAAGAGCACCTCAACTAGGGTTGAGTGTTGTAGGCTTCCTCTCGTTTAAGAGAGTCATCCTGCTGAAGCCTCCTCTCTTCAGAACTCCCGTCTTTGACAGTAATTAGTATGTAGGCTCTTTTTGAGCCTCACTGACTGCCTTTGGCATTGAATGTAGCAAGGTCTCCTCTCGCTTTAGAGAGTCATTATGTGGAGACCTCCACTCTTAAAAATTCCCCTACCAGGATAGAGTTTTGCTCGGCTTCCTCTCGTTTAAGAGAGTCATCCTGCTGAAGCCTCCGCTCTCCAGAGCTCCGTTTAGGCAGCACTATTAGTATGTAGGCTCTATTGCGAGCCTCGCTAGCGGTTTCTATTGCTGAGTATAATCAGGTCTCCTCTCGTTTTAGAGTCGTTATGCTGAGACCTCCACTCTTAAGACCTTCTCAACTTGGGCTGAGTGTTGTTAGGCTTACTTTCATTTAAGAGAGTCATACTGCTGAAGCCTCCGCTCTCCAGAGCTCTGCTTAGGCAGCACTACTAGTATGTAGGCTCTATTGTGAGCCTCGCTAGCTGTCTGTAGCGCTGAGTGTAGGCAGGTCTCCTCTCATTTTAGAGAGACGTTATGCTGAGACCCCCACTCGTAAGAGCTTCTCAGGATCGAGTGTTGCTAGGCTTCCACTCATTTAAGAGAGTCATTCTGCTGAAAGTCTCTGCTATCCAGAGCTCCGCTGAGACAGCACAACGAGCATGTAGGCTCTATTTCGAGCCTCGTTAGCAGTCTCTAGTGCTGAGTGTAGAAAGGTCTCCTCTCATTTTAGAGAGACGTTATGCTGAGACCTCCACTCGTAAGAGCTTCTCAACTTGGGCTGAGTGTTTTTAGGCTTCCTCTCGTTTAAGAGAGTCGTTCTGTTGAAGCCTCCGCTTAGGCAGCACTACTAGTATGTAGGCTCTATTGTGAGCCTAGCTAGCTGTCTGTAGCGCTGAGTGTAGTCAGGTCTCCTCTCATTTTAGAGAGTCGTTATGCTGAGACCTCCACTCTTAGGAGATTCTCAGGAACGAGTGTTGTTAGGCTTCCTCTCGTTTAAGAGAGTCATTCTGCTGAAGCCTCTGCTCTCCAGGGCTCCGCCTGGGCAGCACTACTAGTATGTATGTTCTATTGTGAGCCTCGCTAGCTGTCTGTAGCGCTGAGTGCAGTTAAGTCTCCTCTTGTTCTAGAGAGTCGTTATGCTGAGACCTCCACTCTTAAGAGCTTCTCAACTTGGGCTGAGTGTTGTTAGGCTTCCTCTCGTTTAAGAGAGTCATTCTGTTGAAGCCTCCGCTCTCCACCGCTCAGCTTAGGCAGCACTACTAGTATGTAGGCTGTATTGTGAGCCTCGCTAGTTGTCTGTAGCGCTGAGTGTTATGCTGAGACCTCCACTCTTAAGAGCACCTCAACTAGGGTTGAGTGTTGTAGGCTTCCTCTCGTTTAAGAGAGTCATCCTGCTGAAGCCCCCGCTCTCCAGAGCTCAGTTCAGGCAGCACAATTAGCACGTAGGCTCTATTGTGAGCCTCACTAGCTGTCTCTATTGCTGAGTGTAGTTAGGTCTCCTCTCATTCTAGAGAGTCGTTAGTCTGAGACCTCCACTCTTAAGAGTTCCGCTACCAGGATCGAGTGTTGATGGGCTTCCTCTCGTCATGAGAGTTACTCTGCTGAAGCCTCCTCTCTCCAGCAGTAATAAAAGTTAATCCTCTCGAACTAACTCTGGCGGTCTCCTCTCATCTAGAGAATTGTTAGGCTGAGACATCCACTATCAACTAGGATTGAGTGTTAGGCTTCCTCTCATTTAAGAGAGTCATTCTGCCGAAGCTTCCGCTCTCCAGAACTCCACTTAGGATATTTATGCGTGGGTTCTTTCTCTTGAACCTCACTAACAATTTTTTAGCGTGGAGTGTAGCCAGGTCTCCTCTCATTCTAGAGAGTTGGTTGGCTGAGACCTCCACTCTTAGAGTTCCTTACGTTGGTGGGTGAGATAGTCTATGACGTTGGCGGGCTATGAGCTAGCCTTTAAAAGGCTTTGGCTGTGGTCACAGCGATCTGCTGGGGCAGGGATGGTGTTCCTTTTGAGTCTTTGACTTAAGGAATCCAGTTATTTGGGCACTCATCCCTCAGCATGGCTGCGTTGGTATATCGTTCCCCTAGCACCCTCTAGAGGACGCAGCGTAGAGTTCCCTTTCGATAGGGAACGTCTCAGGTTACGCATGTAACCATGGTTCCCTGAGAGTAGGGAACGAGACACTGCATCTCGGGTCCATGCTTCGGGCATTCCTGTCTCTCCTCAGACAAAAAAGAGGATGACGTATCTTACAGGTGCTCCTTTTATACCCGCAGTCGCTCATTAGCTTACATCATGGGCTTCCGCCTGCCAATGTCAAGTTCATTGTAGTACTTCATTCATGCTTCAGACACGGACACGCTGAAGGCGTTCCCCTAGCGCCCTCTAGATGATGCAGCGTCTCGGTCCCTATTCTTAGGGAACCATGGTTACATGCGCAACCTGAGACGTTTCCTTTGTGCTTTTTATTTTTTATTTTTTTTATAGTTCTAGTCCTAATAGTTCTCATCACTTAGACAAACGGGTCTGTATTGGTGAAAAGGGAGATCAAATCTCTGAGAGAGCTGAAAGAGTCAATCACACACGGAATATATGTATTGTAAAGTTGAATCGGATGTACAGAGTTTCATAAATCATGTCGGAAAGTGAGTGTATGAGATGATGACCTTGTAATCTTTAATGCCATGGAGTATTCTGCCATAGAGATTGGAAAGAGAATAAGAAATAGAGAGAGGCAGAAGGACACTGAGATTGATAGGTTAGTTCTAAAAGTAATTAGCTTTAAAGGTGAAGTGTAAAGTTTGAATGTTAAAATTATGTATCCTATTCCTCTTTTAATGAGTCATGTAAGTATGGTATTTGTAGGTTGATTTAACTATATATTATGAACATAGTGAATCAGTGGCACTTTTTGCTCTGTTTGTTTCTCCGACTTGACATGTCAACATCAGGCTCAACCAATAGCATATGAGGAGCAAGACAAAATATTTGTTCAAACAATGGAGGACAGGGGGAGGAGAGAAAGGGGAGGTAGGAGTGTTTGCGAATCCTGTTAGATAACATTTATTTATGCATACCATTTATGGTTTTCACACTGTATAGTGTGCATATCATTTATCTTCTTTACATTGACTACCTGTCATGATGTGTATTCATTTTACATTTCTGCTGATTATTTACAAAGCCTTGAATTGCCAATCTCTGCAGTACTTACACAGTCTTTTATCTTGATATAATCCATCATGTTTAATATGGTCCCAAAAATTATGGCATGTCGATAGATCCTATATCCTAGAATTTGAAAATCCACAAAAGGATGTCTTCTTTCCTAAACTAAGGAGTACTCTTTCCAGTTCAGGACACATAAATACTATATCAGTTTAAAATCTAAACTAAAGACTTAAGTCAAGCATACACCTAAGTATCTTAATTATATCTTGTAACTCATGGTTAAGCCATGCTATTCGAAAACAGCCATCACACAGCTGTGTTTTCAATCGATTAAATTACAGCTCAGTGTGATGTTGCTGTCTGACATCTACAAATATCTGTGCTGTGTAACCAGGGAGGACCGTCTCAGTGATTCAACATCTGAGTCTTCATAATCTTCCAAACAAAAAACAATAAAAAACAATCTGCTGCTTTTCAAGGACGGACACTTAATCTACAGTACCTACTCTTCTGTTCAATCATGGTACACTGGGGATTTTATTTTCCTTAATAAATAAATAAAAAGTAAAAGTAGATAGAATAGAAATTGAAATAGAATAGAGATAACTAAATTTGGAGGGTGAAGTTATTATATATTTTATATTGAACAAAAAGAAAACATGTACATAGAATAGAAAAAGAATAGAGAATGCTAGCGTTAGTGGGTTTTTTGTTAATTTTTTTATACATAAAATAAATATATAGTGTTAGAGAGTGAGAGTTGAAAACAAGTAGATATAATATAAACAGGATAGAGAAAGTGTTACATTTGCATTTAGTCATTTTCGCAGATGCTTTTATCTAAAGCAACTAACAAATGAGGACAATGGAAGCAATCAAAATCAATAAAAGAACAATTATATGCAAGTACTATGACAAGTCTCAGTTATAGCCTAATGCAGTACACGTGGCAAGTTTTTTATTATATAATAAATACAAATAAAATATATAGAATACAAAAAGTATAGAGCAAGCTAGTGTTAGAGGCCTTTTTTGCTTTTTGTTAATTGTATAATAAATAAAAAGAAAACAGATAGAATACTAAAAAGAATCGAGAAGCTAATGTGTTTTTTTCAGAAAACAAGTTAGTAAATGAATAGAGTGCTAAAAGGGTGTTTAAAAGGGGCAAGTTTTTATTTATTTATTTTTAAAGAATAGATTTAGAATAGAGAGTACTAGAGTTAGAGGGTCAAATAAAGATGGAAAATGTGTGTCTTTAGCTGTTTCTTGAAGATGGCTAAGGATAAAGCTGCTCGGATTGGTAAAGGGCTGCAGAGCCACTGGCTTGCACTGGCTGTTTTGTATGCAAACATAAATACCTTGAATTTTATGCAAGCAGCTATTGTTAGCCAGTGCATTTTTATGAAAAGAGGTGTGACATGCCCTCTTTTTGGATTGTTAAAACTAATCTTGCCGCCGAAAGATCTGCTAAATGTGGCTATAAGGCATGAAGACATTAGAATATCATAAACATCAAGAGTTTCTGTAAGTTTTTTTTTTTTTAATAACTAAGATTTTTTTCAAATGTCTTTCTCATTGTTTGGACTGGCAAAAGTTACCACACATTTGATACAAGATGAATTAAAATAGGTCTGTATGCATATTGCATTGTTTCACATTTAATAATAATAATAATTATTATATATATATATATATATATATATATATATATACATATATATATTGAACAATAACCTCATGTTCCATTCCGAACATAACGTTATTTTTTGCAGTTCCATAGAGGCAGATAAATTATACATTAATTCAGAATTTGGTGCCATTTTTTGTTGGTTTAGAAAAAAGGTAAAGTGTGGTTTGTGTTTTTGAGTGTTTATGTGACCAACCATTCCAGAGGATTAAAATGTGTGTATCTTTATTGTTTAGTTCTGACCTTCATCAGCATGCTGGGATAATGTAAACATGTTCAGGGAGTCGGCCCTGTCAAATGGGCCCGATAAACCCTTGCTGTGTTCACATGTCAAATATCACACACCTGACAAGCAGTCCTCGTGAGAGAGAGAGCTGTCAAACCAGGGTTATATCCTCACTTCACACACTACATGCAAGGTAAAGTTAAAATAAAGAACAAATGAAGAGTTGCACAACATGTCTTCTTTGATGGTGCTTATAAATCAAATATTGACAATCAGAATAAAGGCACTAATAAGGCTTCTTACAATTGTGGTTTACTCACATTTTCAATAATGTGATATTTTCCTGTTCCTGCTTATTTATGTTCCCTCAGAGTAGGAACAAATCCCATGCTATTAAGACTCAATTTGCATTCACTTCCATATTATTTTTCGTACTGTTAAAACATCTACACAAACCAGCATGTTGAACACTTCCAATATTTTGTAAATTTAACAAAAGCATGAAAGCTATCTACAGGCATAACAGGCATTAACTGATTTTCAAAATTGTGTGACAGACTCATGTTCAATCAACCGTCTTAGGCATCATACATATATTTACACTATCATGCCCTCTTTTCCTCCTCTGTCTGAGTGATGAAATGTATCTGACAGGATTGACAGGAGGATTTGTAAACTTTCACCACCCCCTCCTTTCTTCCTCTCATCCCTGGTGCGGAGAGGAAGTCCCTTTTTCTGACCCCGGACCACATCAGTCGAAAGCAGGACATTGCAGGTCTGACAGCTCCTGGATCCTTTACAGAGATGAGCTGTAACTCTCTGACATCTGATCATGAATCCTGCTGCTAAAAGAGGCTCAGAGAGTAACTACACCACTTTAAGGTCTGTCCTTGTATGGACCACATGAGCCTAAGAGCATCAGCACAAGATCTTGCCTTCAATCAAAGCAGGACCAGACAACACTGATATTTTTTATGTGAACATGTTTCAAATTAATCTGTGTCCTGCACTGTATGCTTATGTACACTTTGGTCCCTTCTACCTCCACAGAGAAGGTGCGTCACCCAGTGCTATTTCTGGACAGATTTAAGGGGGATCGAAATTTAAGTCATTGTTTATGTATGATGAAGAATGGCAGGGCCCTCCAGCATTTTATTTAAACATAAAAGTTGTTCTGGATGTTTGTGACAACCATTAGATGAGTTAATTGGAGGCAGGAGGCTGCTGAAGCACATCCTGGCTCAGGATCTGCTCCTAATGAGGAACTAAGGCTCAGTGTGGTGACAGAAGGAGACATCACCTGAAACCTGCTTCTCAGCAGGAAAAGTTGTTACCAGGGAATTTCTATATCTTTGCTAAGGTCTTTTAGCATTTAGAGTGTTTTGACACATTTCTATGTGGTTTCTAAAAGGTTGTGTTCTCTATTATTTGGGGAAGCACACATTGACTACTTACAAAAGTAAGAGTACACCTCTCTTTAACAAAATACACAAATTGAGGAACCATTTATGTCTAACACAAATGGAGCGGTACAGGTAACATGCCAACATTTATATTGCTAGCCCTGCTGATGATCCTCCTATAGTCTCCCCCGAGATCTGCTGTAACTCCCTGGCTTGCCCTGCCTGTACCACCCTAGTTCATCCCTCCATCCCCACCTTGTCTGTCCACTTTTTCACCAGAGCTTGTTACAGGTTGCTCAATCACATCAATTTGATCTAAATAGTGTGTTTACGTGAGCTAAATTTGAATCATTATTTTGCTAAAATCTCATTATCTCTCAATTACATTATAAGGGTGCATGCAAACATTGTTGTTATGCTCATTGCAAGTCATCCATAGAGGGAGTTATGGAGGTTTGGTGATATTGGTGGACTTGGCTTTGGTAGTTTAAATGTTTCCAGCTTCATTGGTTCAGCAGCTTCAGCTTCTGTGATCCCATAGGTTCCTGTCTTTGGTGGTCTTGCCTTCATTGATCTCATAAGTTCCTTTGATTGGCTGTCCCAGAGGTTTCTCAGTTAGTAGACCAAGCTACCAAACAAACAAACAAATCTTAAAATTCCAGATCGGAAAATATTGAACTTTTATGATACTTTTTTGCCTCCAAAACATATTAAATTTCATAATGTTTGTGAAACATGCAGATAGTTGCTCTGAGCACAACAAATATCAGATTAAGCAAGTCATACTGTTTTTATCCACTTTTATCTTTATTATTTGGTGTGTCCCCCTTTTTCTGCAATTACAGCAGCACATCTCTCTGACGTAGTGTCACTATATTTCCTGAGAACTTCAACACTACTGTAATCCCATGCCTTCTGCAACTCAAGCCAGAGGCTTTCCTTTGAATGTACAATAGATCTGTCCAGTTTATTTTAAAGCTTGCCCCAATTTTGCTTGATTCGGTTGAGGTCCATACTTTAAAGGGGCCAGTCCATCATATGGGTAATGGCCAATTTAGCAAAAACAACTGAAACCTCTTAAATATGCCAAGTGTTCTAACCGTTTTGGCCACCACTGTATATAATTCTTACTTGCTTGATTAATTCAACTGTCACCAACCTTCTTGTGCATGTACCTTTAAAATAACTACTTAGTAAACTACTACTCAAAAAAATAGGTTACTTCTTAAGCTGAACGGATTTTTGGTGCCCCCCTACCCACCCGCCAATAACTGTATACATCCAAAGTGAGGAAAAGAGCTCAGAAAATCACTCTGGATCCCTCATATCCAAGTCATCCCTTTTTGAACTTTTGCCATCTGGCCGGCGCTACAGAGCCACAATTACCAGGACGGCCAGGCACAAGAACAGTTTATTCCCCCATGCAATCCAACTTATGAACAGTTAAATGCCCCCATTATGCAATAACAATGTGCAATAACCTTATATTTATTTGCTACCACCTCCATCCTTGTACATCCCTGCATCTCCTTCTATTCTATCCCATAATATAATCTATTGCACAGCTGTATATACAATCATTTATGTTTCAATTATTTGTTTTATTTTTCAATTTTTTGTTTATTCATATATATATTTGTGTATTTTTATTATCATCTTATTTGTATTGTCTATATGTCGTTGTCTCTGGGAACTGGAAGCTTATGACACTAAAACAAATTCCTTGTATGTGCAAGCATACTTGCCAATAAAAGCTCTTTCTGATTCTGATTCTTATTGGTGGAGAGGAGAGAGAGGAATGAAGCGAATCAGTGTATGGGGATGATTCGGAGGCCATGATGATGGACAGAGGCCAATGGGTGAATTTGGCCAGGATGCCGGGGTTACACCCTTACTCTTTTTTGAAGGACATTCTGGGATTTTTAATGACGACAGAGAGTCAGGACCTCAGTATAATGTCTCATCCAAAAGACAGTGCTTTTTGACAGAGTAGTGTCCCCATCACTATAATAAGGCGTTATGACCTACACAGACCATAAGGTGAGCACCCATGCTGACCTCACTAACAACTCTTCCAGCAGCAACCTAGTTTTCCCAGTAGGTCTCCCATTCAGGTACTAACCAGGCTCAGCCCTGCTTAGCTTCAGTAGGCAACCAGTCTTGGGATGCAGGGTGATATGGTTGCTGGCAGATGATATCCTGCATGAAATCCTCCTCTCACACTGTCCTATCAAATAAAGGCAAGAAAGCCAAAATATAATGTGTTTAGAATATTGTTACTATTGATGTAACATTGCCAATATTGAGTTAATATTTGGAGGACTACCCTTTTTTCATGGTAATTTTTTAAATGACACATAACAAACTTTAACCTAAGAGAATTCAGAGCAGTTTCAGAGAATTTGGCAGTACATACAACCGGCCTCACAACCGCAGACCACGTGTAACCACACCAGCCAAGGACCTCCACATCCAGCATCTTCACCTCCAAGATCGTCTGAGACCAGCCACCAGGACAGCTGCTGCAACAATCGGTTTGCATAACCAAAATAAATATGCACAAACTGACAGAAACTGTCTCAAGGAAGCTCAACTGCATGCTCGTCATCCTCATCTGGATCTCGACCTGACAGCAGTTTTTCATCGTAACCGACTTGAGTGGGCAAATGCTCACATTCGATGGCGTCTGGCACTTTGGAGAGGTGTTATCTTTACGGTTGAATCCCGATTTTCACTGTACAGGGCAGATGGCAGACAGCGTGTATGGCGTCGTGTGGGTGAACAGTTTGCTGATGTCCACTTTGTGGATCGAGTGCCCCATGGTGGCAGTTGGGTTATGGTATGGGCAGGCCTATGTTAAGGACAACGAAATACAGGTGCATTTTATTGATGGCATTTTGAATGCACAGAGATACCGTGACGAGATCCTGAGACTCATTGTTGTGCCATTCATCCACAACCATCACCTCATGTTGCAGCATGATACTGCAATGCCCCATGTTGCAAGGGTCTGTACACAATTCCTGGAAGCTGAAAACATCCCAGTTCTTGCATGGTCATCATACTCACTGGACATGTCTCCCATTGAGCATTTTTGGGATGTTCTGGATCGGCGTATACGACAGCATGTTCCAGTTCATGCCAATATCCAGCAACTTCACACAGCCATTGAAGAGGAGTGGACCAACATTCCATAGGCCACAATCAACAACCTGATCAACTCTATGCGAAGGAGATGTGCTGCACTGGGTGAGGCAAATGGTGGTCACACCAGATACTGACTGGTTTTTGGACCACGCCAGACCCCCCCAATACAGTAAAACTGCACATTTTTGAGTGGCCTTTTATTGTGGCCAGCCTAAGGCACACATGTGCAATAATCATGCTGTTTAATCAGCATCTTGATATGCCACACCTGTGAGGTGGATCTATTCTCTCACCTAAGGAGAAGTGCTCACTAACACAGATTTAGACAGATTTGTGAACAATATTTGAGATAAATAGGCCTTTTGTGTACATAGAAAAAGTCTTAGATCTTTGAGTTCAGCTAATGAAAAATGGGGACAAAACAAAGGTGTTGCATTTATGATTTTCGTCAGTGTATATGTACAGACATGGTCAGAATTGTTGGAACCCTTGGTAAATATTATCAAAGAAAGCTGTGAAAATTAATCTGCATTATTAATCCTTTTGATATTTTATTTAACAAAATCACAAAAATCTAACCTGTCATCGAACTAGCACATGGTACCCCTAGAAATTATTATGAGTAAAATATCTCTGAAGTATATTTCCATTCATGTTTACAATGTTGAGCACTCCAGGGTGATTATGAACATGACATTATACAGCAATGACTTCCTGTTTTACATAAATATAAATAGGAGAAAAAACTAAGAACAAATTCCCTTAATCATCCATCACAATGATAAAAGCCAAATAACATATTTCTGATGTGCAGCAAAATATAATTGAGCTTCACAAATTAGTGAAGTGGCTTTAAGAAAAGAGCTACATTAGTGAAAATTCCCATTTCCACCATCAGGGCAATAATTAGTCAACATAAAATGTTATGAAACTGCCTGGAAGAGAACGTGTGTCTATATCGTCCTAATGCACGAGAGAAGGAGAAGGAGAGACCACAGCTGGAAAAGGGCAGAACATAGTTGAGTCTCGGGGTCAGAAAACCTTTAAAAAAATTGTCAAACAGCCCCTACATCACCACATGTTTTTCGGGAGGGTTTCAAGTAAACTTATCCTTGCTCATCCAAAAACAAACCCCAGCACATTCAGTTGTCAGACACGACTGGAACTTCAAATGGCACTGGCATCTATGGTCAGATAAAACAAAAAAATGAGCTTTTAAACAGCAAATACTCAAGATGGGTTTGGTGATCACAAGGATAACAAGTACCCCATGTGTACAATGAAACATACTGCTGTATTTTAATGTTGTGGTCCTATATTTTTGCTGGAGGTCCTGGACATCTTGTTTAGATACATGGCATCATGGATTCTATCAAATACCAACAGACAAAAAAATAATAAGTGACTTGTTATAAATCTTATAATGGACCAAGTTTGGATCTTCCAACCATACAATAATCCAAACACAAATGTCAAAAACAACACAAAAATATCACACTGGGCACAAAACCAAGCTTCTACAATGGCCATTTAAGTTCCCTGATCTGCACCCTATAGAAAATGAGTGGGGTGAACTGAAGAGGAGAAGCACCATCATGGAGCTGGGTATCTGAAGGACCTGGAATGATTCTGGATGAAGGAATGGTCTCTGATCTCTTGTCAAGTGTTCTCTAACCTCATCAGGTAGTATAAGAGAACATTTTCAGCTGTTAAACTGGTAAATGGAGGTTAAAAAAATGATTAAATAAAAGGGTACCGTAAATTGTGGCCAATGTGTATTAGAGATCTATCCTGTTCCCTTCCTCAACGCCCTTTCCGCTTGATCATGTAATTCCCTCTGCTCACCCTCAGCTCACCATCTGTGGCGTGGGCTCGCCGCTGGTCTACCCATCTCCAGCTCCATTGGCATTGAGTCTGGAGGATCCTTCGACTCCGCCTTCAGCCTCCGAGGCCCAGACTCCGCCCAGACTCAGCGGCTCCACCGGAGCCCGTCACTCCACCAACTCCACAGGGCTCCCTTGTCCCTCCGGCTCCACCTTCGCCCTCTGGATCCTCGGCTTCATCCTGGCTCTTCGGCTCTCTTTCACCCCCTCGGGCTCTACCTGCTCCGCCGCCGTTTTCGGCCCCCTGGAGTCGGCGGCCATTCCTCCACCATGGCTCCTCCCTCTGTCAGCTCCTCCCTGGCTCCTCACTCCGTCGTTCCAACCCTGGACTCTGTTGGTCATCCTCTTCCCAGGTGTCCATCCTCCGCCTGAACCTCCTCCAGTGTTATCTGCCTGCCTTCCTGCCAGCCCTTCGCCGTCCCCTTTCACCATCCCACATCCACTCCTCTATCCTCCTCCTAAGTCCCCCTCCGCCCCTACCTATGTCTCCATGGCATTAGGACGTGCCTTCCGGGAGGGGGGTGAACTGTCACACCCCTAAACTCTTTAGTTGTGCGTTTCATTCAGTTTCTGCCTCCTGCTTTAGTTTAGTTCCTGTTTGCCCATATTTTGTTCTGTTCCTGTTCTCATTAGTTCATTTTCTAATTATTAGTTAATCACCTTGATTGTGTTCGCCTATCTGCCCCTTGTTATCTGCCCTGTATTAGTTCCTGTCCATTTAGTTCTAGTTTGTCGGTTATTGCTTATGTTACCCTGTGCATGTTTGGATTTCTTCATCATTGGATTATATTAAATGGATTTTTCTCTTCATAATTCATCGATGTGTGACTAGTGTGTGTGCACAGCACAGAGACTGTGACACACGCGCTCTGCAACCCTTTACCTAAATTCATTACTTCAGACTTATGTACCCTCTAGAAGCTTGCATTCTGCAAATGAACGTTGCTTTATTGTGCCATCCCAAAGAGGTACGAAATCACTTTCACAGACTTTTAAATTAAATGTTCCCTCCTGGTGGAATGACCTGCCCAACTCAATCCGAGCAGTTGAGTCCTTAACCATCTTCAAGTATCGGCTAAAAGCATGATTCTAACTCTAGCACTCTCTTTTATAATTATATTCTTAAAAAAATAATAATAATAACACTAGCTTTTCTAATCTTTTTGTATTTTATCTATTTGTGTTCTTTTTATTTATTACACAATTTACAAAAGCAAAAAAGTCCTCTAACACTAGCTTACTCTATTATTATTTTCTATAAAAAACAACCTTGCTACATATACTGCATTAAGCTAATTGAGATGTGTTATAGCACTTGCATATCATTGCTCTTTTGTTGGTTTTGATTGCTTCCATTCTCATTTGTAAGTCACTTTGGATAAAAGCGTGTGCTAAATGACTAAATGTAAAATATATACATATATATATATATATATACACAGTATCTCACAAAAGTGAGTACACCCCTCACATTTTTTTAAAGATTCTATTATATCTTTTCATGTGACAACACTGAATAAATAGGGGAGTGTACAGCTTGTATAACAGTGTAAATTTGCTTTCCCCTCAAAATAACTCAACACACAGCCATTAATGTCTAAACTGCTGGCTTCAAAAGTGAGTACGCACCTAAGTGAAATGTCCAAATCGGACCCAAAGTGTCAATATTTTGTGTAGTCACCATTAATTTCCAGCACTGCCTTAACCCTCTTGGGCATAGAGTTCACCAGAGCTTCACAGGTTGCCACTGGAGTCCTCTACCACTCCTGCATGACAACATCACGGAGCTGGTGGATGTTAGATACCTTGCGCTCCTCCACCTTTCATTTGAGGATGCCCCACAGATGCTAAATAGGGTTTATGTCTGGAGACATGCTTGGCCAGTCCATCACCTCAGCTTCTTTAGCAAGGCAGTGCTCGTCTTGGAGGTGTGATTGGGGCCGTTATTATGTTGGAATACTGCCCCGCAGCCCAGTCTCCGAAAGGAGGGGATCATGCTCTGCTTCAGACATGTTGGCATTCATGGTTCCCTCAATGAACTGTAGCTCCCAAGTGCCGGCAGCACTCATGCAGCCCCAGACCATGACACTCCCACCACCATGCTTGACTGTAGGCAAGACACACTTGTCTTTGTACTCCTCACCTGGTTGCCGCCACACACGCTTGACACCATCTGAACCAAATAAGTTTATCTTGGTCTCATCAGACCACAGGACATGGTTCCAGTAATCCATGTCCTTAGTCTGCTTGTCTTAAGCAAACTGTTTGCGGGCTTTCTTTTGCATAATCTTTAGAAGATGCTTCCTTCTGGCACGACAGCCATGCAGACCAATTTGATGCAGTGTGCGGCGCATGGTTTGAGCACTGACAGACTGACCCCCCAACCCATCAACCTCTTGCTGCAATGCTGGCAGGACTCTTACGTCTATTTCCCAAACACAACCTCTGGATATGACGCTGAGCACGTGCACTCAACTTCTTTTGTCGACCATGGCGAGGCCTGTTCTGAGTGGAACCTGTCCTGTTAAACCGCTGTATGGTCTTGGCCCCCGTGCTGCAGCTCAGTTTCAGGGTCTTGGCAATCTTCTTATAGCCTATGCCATCTTTATATTGAGCAACAATTATTTTTTTTCAGATCCTCAGAGAGTTCTTTGCCATGAGGTGCCATGTTGAACTTCTGGTGACCATCCGGTGAGAGTGAGAGGAATAACACCAAATTTAACACACGTGCTTCCCTTTCACACCTGAGACCTTGTAACACTAATGAGTCACATGACACCGGGTAGAGAAAATGGCTAATTGGGCCCAATTGGGACATTTTCACTTGGGGGTGTACACACTTTTGTGGTCAGCGGTTTAGAAATTAATGGCTGTCTGTTGTGTTATTTTAAGGGGACAGCAAATTTACACTGTTATACAAGCTGTACACTTACTACTTTACATTGTAGCAAAGTGTTATTTATTCAGTGTTGTCACATGAATATATATTACATTTACATATATAATAAAATATTTACAAATATGAGGGGTGCATGGACTTCTGTGAGATACTGTATATAATTGTGATTGATTAAGGTGACAAACCACAATATAACTATATAATATAAATATAACCTATAACTTGTAGGCTATATTCTAAGTCTCCTGAAGTCATAGAATTGTATGACAAACAGACAAATATAGAGGCGGGGTAGATCTAAGTTGTTATTCACTGAAAATCTTCCCCAAAGCTATTCAATTAAATATGACAGCAGACAGCATGATGTGTTTTGTTAAAAGGTGCTGAGGCAACAGAAAATCCAGAGTAACAAGCAGATAAACAAACCAGGAACCAAAACACAGGAGAACCAGGAAATAAAGCTCAGACATACAGATATGATACATGCAAGACTTAGCCATAAATTAGTGAATTAAAGGTGGGGTAAGGGATTTCTGTTAGTCAATGTTGATATTTGAAATCACCAAAACAAACATGTCCCTACCCCAAAAGGGTATGGCCCCTATTTTGATAGCTCCGCCCCACACATACATATACAACCCAGGCAAGTATTAGTTCTGCGAAACAAAACAACACCAATGTTACTCACCTTTCGAGAAGAAACAAAGCAACCTCGGCTTCCTCTCACAGGCCTTCCCGCTCCTTGAGTTCTCTCCAGCGCTGGAACGTTGATCCGATATTTACATGGGTCCTACTTCTTGCCTTATCGTAACACCGTGTCTACACCGGACGCGAGCGGCACGGCGCAACATATTACTATATAACTCATTATAATTAGTGATGCTGTCTACACTGGATAATGCACTACGTCATGACAAATCTCCGACAGTAAACTGCTGCCGCGTTCTCTTTATGACATATTGACACAACGGTGATTGAATGGTTGCTTTGTCACGTCCAGTGTAGACATGAAAATATATTACATTTACATATATAATAAAATATTTACAAAAATGTGAGGGGTGCACGGACTTCTGTGAGATACTGTATATAATTGGGATTGATTAAGGGGACAAACCACAATATAACTATATAATATAAATATAACCTATAACTTGTAGTCTATATTCTAAGTTTCCTGAAGTCATAGAATTGTATGACAAACAGACAAATATAGTGGCGGGGTAGATCTAAGTTGTTATTCACTGAAAATCTTCCCCAAAGCTATTCAATTAAATATGACAGCAGACAGCGTGATGTGTTTTGTTAAAAGGTGCTGAGGCAACAGAAAATCCAGAGTAACAAGCAGATAAACAAACCAGGAACCAAAACCTGCCGCGTTCTCTTTATGACATATTGACACAACGGGGATTGAATGGTTGCTTTGTCACGTCCAGTGTAGACAAACTGCGACAGGACAACTGTTGTTACCGGTGTAGACACGGTGTAAACCTTCTTTCGTTTTCCTCTTTTGTTTTTATCCGACATCTCTATCGTTCTGTCATCGCTCGGCTCAGCTAATGTCCTTCATGTGCACTGAGCACTCTCTACTCTGCATCATAAGTAGACATGCCCCTTACAGCTGATTTGCTACAAGTTTGTTTTGGTACTGGGCCCGACTCAGTTTTCTAAAGCGTTTTTGAAAAAAAAAATGCATACCCCACCTTTAACCAGGCTTTTATATGGTGAGCTAACAGGTTTAATGAGACATGGGCGAATGCAATCAGTGATGATGAATCCATGCAAAAGATTATGGGAAATTAAGTCCATAACACAGTGGCAATGGAATAGGATGGAGTGCCCTTGATAGCCACCAGAAGGCACTCCATCTCATTCCATTGCCACTCTCTCATGGACTTCATCTCCCATAATCCTTGCTGATCGTGACATAGCCCCTCTCCTAACATGGTTAAAGAAGTCCAGGAGGTAGGCAGAGTGGAGGTGGATCAGGGGATGGGTTGGAATGCCAGGTCCATGGAGTGGAAGAGGGTCTGAAGACAGAGGTGGAACAAGGAGCCAGCAGAGCAGAAGACTACCAGGGTAGAGCAGGCGGAGCTATAGACCCCACGGTTAAGCAGAAGACCACCAGGGTGGAGCAGGAGACCCCCACATTGGAGTAGAAGACCAACAGGGTAGAGCAGAAAACTCCCACGGCGGAGAAGAAGAGCACTAGGGTGGAACTGTTGGAGCTGAAGACCTCCAACATGAAGCAGATGACCATCACAAGAAAAGAAAAAAAACTCAAAAGTACTCAACAGCAAGATTAATACAAATATTTACAAATATTTTAAGCATATTGTTTGTGATTTTCCATGACATAGCCTTGGCAATATTGAGGTTCACAAAGCAAGCAGCAATCTATCTACACTTGCTACTCAACTTTTTTTGAAATGCTCAAACTTTGTCAAAAATGTCATTTTTTTATTTATACTCACAACAGCTACGGCTCAAAGAATGAACCTCATTTTAAGTAACACTGAACAAATAAATTGTGGTTAAATGACAAATTAATAGAACTGAAACATCCTCTTCATTTTTTGTCACTTTAGGTATCTCCCTGCTGATATGTTCTAATGACTCATATCTTAAACAGTGAAGATAAGAACAAATGACAAAGTGCTTTGAACTGGTTTTACTACGTTTGATTTTAGTCAGTCTCTTTTGTTTCAGTGTGTGAGAGAAGGCTTTTACACTGTATATCGGAAAATGTGTCATTTGCGTGGGTGTTGTTCTGCCTCACTCGCTCTTAAAATAGAATGTGGCTTCACCAAATAAAATGAATAGCTCTTGTGTAGCTCTCTGTATATCATGTATAAAATGTTCACAGAACTATACAGCAAGCTTAAATGTAATTATTCAAATTGCATGTCACTTAAGCAACATTTCTTTGTGTTCATGAAAGCAAGAAAGCAACATTCCTTTGTATTCTTAGTTTTGCTCATGACTGCACTTGTGGCATAATGTTAATTACCACAAAAATAATGTAATATATATATATATATATATATACACTGTATAGGTACTGTATATAAATGGAAAAATACATTTGTGACAAAGTTAGGACACCTTTACTGATAACATAGGAATTAAGAGGGTAAGTAGCAGTCAAGTACTGCTAAACAAATGCCTTTTGAAGTTTTGGCACTTTGCTGGTCTGGAGCCTTCAGATGTGTGTTAACACAATGCCAAGAAGTTAAGACATCAGCAATAATCTTAAAGAAGCAATTGTTGCTACCATCAATCTGGTAAAAGTGACATGGCCATTTCAACCAATTTGAAGTCCATAATTCTACAGCGAGGAAGATTATTCACAAGCGGAAGACATTCAAAACAGACATTAATCTCCCAGGAGTGGGCATCTCAGCAAAGGGACTCCATGATCAGACTGTGTAATGTTCAGAGAAATGGCAGACAACCAGGGGCGCGGGAAGGTGTTTTATGTAGGGGGTGCTGTGGGGGGGTGGATAGTCAATTTCTGCGTATAAATATTACGCCAAATAGAAACAGAAAATCGTGCTATAGCCTACACACTTTCATGAGATCGTGTTAGACAACAATTAGCTATTTTACAAATGGGAATAGGCTACAATGAATGCATAACAATGTTTTACATTCAAGCTACATTCAAGCTTTAAAACCCTTAAAATGTATAGTGAAAGGTTATTTGGAACCTCGGATGGAAAATCGTCCAAGATGGCGCCGAGAATGGCCGCCGTGTTGCAAGCTCCGGGAAAACTTAGCAGTTTTTCGTATGTTTTATTTGTTTTTTTTGTTGTTTTACGTGTTAGATGTTGTTAGTATAACTGTCTACGATAGAGACACGCTTTTGAACATTGGTTCCTCCGTCGCGCAACGCAAACCGGACTTTGAGTTTTTGAATGCCGGTGGATTGTTCACAGACACGGCATCAGATCCCTTTGTCTGGGTTGCGAAATCGAGGAAACGACGCCGACGCCGAAAAAGAGCTGGCGTTCTCATCAGACTGAGACGCCATGCTTTCCGACCTCCTCTCCCAACAATTTTGCTGGCTAACGTTCAGTCACTGGATAACAAACTCTGTGAACTGCGTGCGCGCATCTCATACCAACGAGAAACAAGGAACTGCTGTGTTATTTGCCTCACAGAAACCTGGATGTCTGCTATGGTTCCAGACTCAGCCATCGAGCTCACGGGCTTCTCCGTGCACCGCTCGGATAGAGCAAAAGAGCTCACAGGAAAAAGCAGAGGTGGAGGTGTTTGTTTCTATATCAACAACTCATGGTGTAATGAAAGGAACATACACTCTATTAAATCCTTCTGCTCCCCTGATCTGGAATTTCATACGCTTCTGTGTCGACCATTCTGGCTACCGAGGGAATTTACAGCAATCATAATCACGGCTGTTTACATTCCTCCTCAAGCCAACACAGACCAGGCACTCAGGGAACTATACGGGAATATAAGTGAGCAGGAAACCGCGCACCCAGATGCAGCTTTTATTATTACGGGGGACTTTAATAAAGCCAACTTCAGAACAATAGCTCCAAAATACTTTCAACACGTCACCATCAACACGCGTGGGGATCGTACACTGGACCATTGTTACACTTCTTTCCGGGACGCATACAAGTCCCTCCCCCGCCCACCTTTCGGCAAATCAGATCACTCCTCCGTTCTGCTCCTGCCTGCTTATAGGCAGAAACTGAAACGTGAAGCACCCGCCCTCAGGACAGTCCAATGCTGGTCGGACCAATCGGACGCTATACTACAGGACTGTTTTGATCACGTGGACTGGGACATGTTCCGGGCAGCGTCTGATGACGACATAGAGGCGTATTCAGATACGGTCACGTGTTTCATCAGGAAGTGTATAGAGGACGTTGTACTGACAAAAACAATCCGTATCTACCCCAACCAAAAACCGTGGATTAACAGTGATGTTCGATCAGCCTTGTCAGCGCGGACATCTGCATTTAAATCCGGAAACACTGACGATCGGAAACAAGCCAGTTACGATCTCAGGAGATCCATCAAAGCAGCCAAACGACAATACAAAAACAAAGTTGAAGAACATTTCAACAACAACAACCCAAGAAGCATGTGGCAGGGCATCAACAACATCACAGGCTTTAAAGGGAATAAACCAGCTACTGTGAACATTGCCGCCTCTCTACCGGACGAGCTCAACACCTTTTATGCTCGGTTCGAGGCTGATAACACCGCCCACACAGAGAGCGCTCACACGGCTGCTGCAGAAGAGGTCAGTCCACTCACGTTTCTGTCGTGGATGTAACCCGATCCTTCAAACGGGTGAACATCCGTAAAGCCGTGGGACCTGATGGTATACCAGGCCGTGTGCTCAAAGCATGCGCTTTCCAGCTAGCCGGGGTTTTTACAGACATTTTCAATCTGTCCCTCTCTCTGTCTGTGGTTCCCTCATGCTTCAAAAAATCCATCATTGTGCCCATACCAAAGAAAAATAAAATCACATGCTTGAATGACTGGAGGCCCGTTGCTCTGACACCCATCTTCAGCAAGTGTTTTGAGAAGCTCGTCAGAGAACACATCTGCTCTGTGCTGCCTGCTTCACTGGACCCACTACAATTTGCATACCGCAGTAACCGTTCCACAGACGATGCTATTGCCTTCACCCTACACACTGCTCTCTCCCACCTGGAAAATAAGAACACCTATGTGAGGATGCTGTTCGTGGATTATAGTTCGGCATTTAACACCATAGTGCCTGCCACACTGGTGGCGAAGCTCCAGACTCTGGGACTGAACAGATCTCTGTGCAGCTGGATCCTGGACTTCCTGACAGGCAGAAGTCAGGTGGTCAGAATGGGCAACAACACCTCATCTCCCCTGATCCTCAACACTGGTGCTCCTCAAGGCTGCGTCCTCAGCCCACTCCTGTACTCCCTGTACACACACGACTGTACAGCAACACACAGCTCCAACGTCATCGTCAAATTTGCAGACGACACAACGGTGATAGGCCTGATCACCGACAACGATGAGACGGCCTACAGAGAGGAGGTGAGTACCCTGACTAAATGGTGTCAGGAGAACCACCTCTCACTCAACATCGACAAGACCAAGGAGCTGGTGGTGGATTACAGGAGACAGAGCAGAGAACACACACCCATCACCATCGACAAGACACCTGTGGAGCGGGTGAGCAGCTTTAAGTTCCTCGGAGTTCACATCACCGAGGATCTCACATGGTCTGCTCACACAGATGCAGTGCTGAAGAAGGCACATCAGCGTCTCTTCTTCCTGAGGCGGCTGAGGAAGTTTGGAACGAGCCCCAGAATCCTCAGATCCTTCTACACCTGCACTGTGGAGAGCATCCTGACCGGCTGTATCACCGCCTGGTTTGGAAACAGCACCGCTGGCAACCGCAGGGCTCTGCAAAGGGTCGTGCGAACTGCCCGCCACATTGTTGGAGGTGAGCTTCCCTCCCTCCAGGATATCTACACCAGGCGGTGTACAAGGAAAGCCCGGAGGATTATAAAAGACTCCAGCCACCCGTCCCACAGTCTGCTCTCTCTGCTACCCTCAGGGCGACGTTTCCGTAGCATCCGATCCCACACTAGCCGACTGAGGGACAGCTTTTTCCCTCAGGCTATCAGGCTAATGAACAGTCAGAAATAACTCACCCTACATCACACTCCCTCTCACACAACATGCCATGCACTGCACTTTAACACAGTTCAACTGGACTACACGCACACACTGCACTAACACATCTGCTATCACTGGACACCATAAAAGCACACCCACGACATTGCATATGTATAATCTGTTGCACAACCAATCTACTGTAAATTATAATCTGTTACACCTTCACATATTACTATGCATAGATGTGGACACAATGCAGACGTGTAAATACGGTGTATAATGTGTATTGGTGCATTGGTAACGAAGTATGTCTTTATAGTACACTGTGTGTACTGAGTATATGTATGTGTATTTTGCACATTGTCTTCTGTACAGTCTGTAAATATGTACTGTCCATATGTAAACTGTTTTTTTGTTTTTTTTTGCACTGTCTGGAGCACGTTCATAAGAATTTCACTCACCAAGGCACTTGTGCTGTGGTGATGTGACAATAAAAGTGATTTGATTTGATTTGATTTATTTTAAAAGCATCTGGAATTCAATAAAGTAACTTTAAAGCTGTTTTTAAAGCATTTGCTGCATGGATTAAAAAGATAGGCCAATAAATAATTCACATTATCAGTCAGACAAAATTGCATTGCAGCAAATCCTTTAAATTTCAAGGACAAATATTTACATACTTTTTTTATTATTGAATACAATTATAAAATAAAACGCAAATTATAATCGGGCCTGTTTTAGGCTTTCCCTTATTTTTATCTTTTAGATGGTGAGGTGACAGGGAAAAATGACTCGCCATCTCCTCATTGGACGCGCAGAGAGAAATATATGCATCTTAACGGATTACATAGGCTAATGAAGAGTTTTTGCTTTGCTTTGAATTATTTCGTTTTAAAGTAGTATTTTAAGCTTTCTATAGATATATTTATCATATCTCTGAGCCAGTTTCGAGTTGCCGAGTTTCGGTTCATCATTGAAGCGCTCTTGTTCAAAACCAGCAGAAAGTGCATTCTCTAGACCCTTTACAGTTCCAAATTATATATTACTCTTACCTTTATGAGAAAAAAAAAAATCACACGGCGTATTTTAAGTTGTTTTTACTGTAAGAAAAAAGCCTCCATGTCATGTAAAGCTCGCTTCAGCTTCCACTCTCCACCAGTGGTGGACAAAGTACACAGATCAAGTACTTGAGTAAAAGTACAGATACGTATAATAAAATATTACTCCAGTAAAAGTAAAAGTACTGCTTTTTCAATTTTACTCGAGTGAAAGTACAAAAGTACTAAATTTTTTATGTACTTAAGTAAAAAAGTACTGATAGATTTATTTTGCAATTTTATATAGACTACTTTATTTAATTTTATATTAGCACATATTTTTATAATCCTACTGCCCAAAATAACCACTATATAGAGTCAAGATATATATTTTGTTGAAATGGACTACGTTGATGAGAGTGATGTAGTAATGTTCACTGTGAAGCTTACACTGCCATGTACCTGAGAGAAAACAGATTTCACCATCTAATTTTCACCAGTAAGAAAAAAGTGTTTTAGAACTTGTTGTTTTGTAGAACGTCAGTTATATATGACATGAGAATTAGGCCTGAAATTAGGAAGAACATTTTAAGGAAAATATAATTATATTTTCATAATGATTTTTCTTTCTTCTCAAATCTTGTCTGTGGTGTAAAAACACCCCTGGCCAAATGCCCCCAGAGGGCATCACTTCCCACTCTGATAATTACTGTAGTTACTATGTTCTGAACATAACATCCTTTCTTTTTCCCTCAGATGGAATCTATCTAGGTGGCTGAATAAAGATATTTGGACTTTATATCAAAAAATGTCCTCAACTTAGCACCAGCAAGCTTGTTAGCTAGACAGCTAGCATCAGCTAACTATATTTACTTATTTTCAGTATGGTTATGAATAAACATTCATATCTGTCTACTCGGCTAGTTGATCTAAACAATATCAAAATTTATACTGTTGATAAACAATATAAAAACAGACGTCACATAGGTCTAAATGCATAGCATTTTAATGAAACTGCTAACGTTACAGCAGCGGGGAATATGAACGTGCATGAGTTATTTTATTTAATCTGTGTTATTTTAATATTTTGGTTTTTGACCTAAAACATAACATTAGAGACACTGATGTTGATCTGTCTGGATTCAAGCATTTCAGTGGGCTTAAATAGATCACCCTTTACAGCAGATTTAGTTCACAAACAACTGACAGTTTTGACCTAAATATTATTTTCAGTTACAATAATGAATCCTAAAATTCGACATTAGTATCTTACTTTTCACAGCATCAGTAGCGCGCGCTCACAAGATCTCCCGGTTCTTTACTTGTGAGTTCAGTTCACTGAAGAAGACTCGCTCTAAACGGATCATTTGAATCAGTGATTTTCCACTCGAGAACAGCTGCTATCGGATCATTGCAATTCGTGAATGAATCGTTTGTTGCGATTTGCGAACCGATTTAACAGGTTCATTGAAAATAATCAATTTGTTCATGAATCAGACATCGCTTCTGCGTCTCGAAGCACGTGATGTATTATAAGGAGTAACGATATGTTTTATGAAATGTAGTGAAGTAAAAAGTACGATCTTATGCTTTGGAATGTAGTGAAGTAAAAGTAAAAGTTACTCAAAACTACTCCAGTAAAGTACAGATACTTGAAAGATTTACTTAAGTACAGTAACAAAGTAGTTTTACTTCGTTACTGACCACCACTGCTCTCCACACAAACTGTTGGATATTGCACATTTATTAGAGTTGAGCCAGATACTCGGCTGAAACGAGTATCCGGTACGGATAAAGCACTTTTGCCGAGTACGAGTATCATACGAGTAATACGAGTCAATATCTGTGCTCGGATTAAATACAAATTCTCATTGGGTAGCTGACTGTGTCTGCGTTCTGTGATAGGCTAGTCACAGCGCCCCTCCCCTACACACACAGATTTATTGTGTTGCTGTGTCCCGCTCTGCTCACTCACACAGAACACTGAGAAGAGAAGAGAACAGCGCGCGCTCGCTCTCTGTCTCTCCCTCAGTCACTCAGGTTCGCGGGTTTTTTCCGTTAACGTTTAGGGTTTCTTCAGCTTCAGGTTTGTTTTTTACTTTGGTTTGTAGTACTTACTTATTAACCAGTAGAGTTTTGGTAAACGTGAGGTTTGTTCAGACGTTGTGCTTGGTAGAATGCGACTCGCGTCTCTGCCTGTCGGAGATTTTTTTTTCTTTTTTAAACCGTCAGCTGGCTCTAACCAGTTTTTTTTTAAGTGTCTGACACTTTCTTGCTGTATTTTATAAAAAAAATAAAGGTAGTTGTGGTATAAATCTATATTACAAATTAATTAGCTACACACACACACACATACCTGGTGTAAAAAAAATAAAAAAATAATAATAATTCACACTGATCATAAAAAAATTAAAAGTTAAAAAAAGAAAGTTATGTTGAGATGAAAACTCTTGTTCATTACATTTTACTTCATATTTGCAACCGCATTCATTGTTGCAAAACTTGTTCTGTATATAGTTCGTTTGTTATCGTGATCAAAACCATTGATCTGAAGCTCAATGCTGATGCTGTCATGTAAATAGTTTTCTAATCAGCAATAAATATAACAATTTCTGATCAACCCATATCAATTGCATGCTTAAAATAACATACCGGTTAAAGCCCCGCCCATTTCAAGACAACCCGACCCACTTCCAGGTTAGGCCCCGCCTAGTCCGAGTACAGATACAGATACAGATAATTCATATGGTTAACAGATACAGATACAGATAATGCTGTACTCGCTCATCCCTAACATTTATATAGGTTAAACATTTAAACTAACACTGTGATATGCTTGACCTGTTTATAGGCCTATCTATCGATTTTATTTTAGTCAAGTCGTGATGATTTGATAAGGCTAAATTAATCAAACATAGGCGATCAACTCTGATGATGGCCGCTTGGTCGTTGCTTAAAAGAAAACAAAAACTTTTAACGAACAAAAAATGCTCCCAAGGTTTTTCTAAATTAACTTTATGAAGAAAAAAAAATGAAACAGTCTAATCACTTTTCCATTACATACAAAACTGAACTATTTTAATAGGTAGCTATAAGCTGTTTTGGGAGAAGGGAAAGACTCATATCGCTGAGAACAAAAAAAAAGAAAGTTTATTTTTTCTTCCAGTACATCCATGATATTTCCATGTTCGGCTTTTAAGCCACAACCTACAGATCCCACAACACAAACATAACATTCACAAACATAAAAGAAAGCATTGGCAGTGCTGCGTGCGTGATTTGGCAGGATGTGCGCAACACGCGCATCAAATAGCCATGCATCAGTTTAATAACTTTGATAACTTTAATTCTTACAACTGTTAAATTAATGGGCAAATGGTAAATATGTCGAAGATCACATAGAAATAGATAGCAAAATAGCCAATGTAAACTAAATGTTATAAACATCGGAGCAACCATAGAAATGTTTAAATGAATCTTTATTATAACAAATTTAGCCAATTTTTTTTTTATTCACAACAGTTTACAGTTGCCCACCGAAAAAAACAGGGGGTGCTGCAGCACCCTCAGCACCCCCTGTTCCCGCGCCCCTGCAGACAACCCAAAAACTATGCCGCAGACTCTACGGGCCTCAGCTAACATGTGAAATTATAAAGTTCATGACAGCACAATTAGAAACATATGGGACAAGTATGGCATGTTTGGAAGGCTTGGGAGAAAAATAAGCCTCTTCTATCTAAAAAAAAACATGGCAGCACAGTTTAAGTTTGCAAACTTGCATCTGAACAAACCATAAGACTTCTAGAACAATCTCCTTTGAACAGATGAGACCACGGTGGAGATGTTTGGTCATAATACACAAAGCCACGCTCGATGAAAAACCCAAAGAGCATGTTAGCACAAACACTTCGTCCCAAAAGATACACATGCTGGTGGAGGGATGATGATTTTGGGCTTGGTTTGTAACCACAGGACCTGGGCACCTCACAGTCATTGAACTGACCATGAACTCCTCTGTATACCAAAGTATTTTACAGTCAAATGTGAGGACATCCATTCAACAGCTAAAGCTTGGCCAAGATTAGATGATGCAACAGCACAATGAATCCCCCCCCAAAAAATAAAACTGTCACTCTACAACAGACCGGCTGAAAATAAAAGAATCAAGGGGTTACAATAGTCCAGTCACATTCCAGAGCTCATCCTGACTGAAATGCTGTGGTCAGAGCTGTGCATAAACAAATGCCCTCAAACCTCAATAAACTGGAGCAACGTTGTAAAAAAGAATAGGAAAAAAATCCTCCAGAATGATGTGAGAGACTGTTTAAGTCAAACAGAAAATTATTAATTCAAGTTATTGCTGCTAAAACTGGACCTACAGGTAACTCAATCATAGGGTGTCCTAACTTTATCACATGTTTTTTTTTTTTTCATTTTTGGCTTAATTTGTTTTAATTAAATAATACAATCGTGTGATATGTAATGTGATGTTGTTCATCTGAGGATTTATTTTCCAAATGTTAAGACTTGCCAAGGACCAGATATTTTTTTTATTATGTTCTGATAGAGAAAATCATGGAATTTAATAGTAGGTCATAATTGTTTAACATGACTATATATATATATATATGTATGTATGTATGTATGTATGTATGTATGTATATGTATAAGTGTGTGTGTGTGTGTGTGTGTGTGTGTGTGTGTGTGTGTGTGTGTGTGCGTGTGTGTGTGTGTGAGACCCTGGACCACAAAACCAGTCATAAGGGTCAGTTTTATTTTTAGATTTATACATCATCTGAAAGCTGAATAAATAAGCTTTCAATTGACGTATGGTTTGAAAGAAAAGGACAATATTTGGCCGATATACAACTATTTGAAAATCTGGAATCCGAGGGTGCAAAAAATCTAAATAATGAGAAAATCACCTGTAAATTTGTCCAAATTATGTTCTTAGCAATGCTATATAACATTTACATTTATAAGTAGCTTTTATCCAAAGCGATAGGCTATAATTATTTTTGTCAGTATGTGTTACTATATCAACTATATACTACTATATCAATTAACAATATTACTAATAAAAAAAGTGTTGATATATTTACAGTAGCCTATGAAATTTACAAAATGTTTACATGGAACATGATCTTTACTTGATATCCTAATTATTATTGGCATGAAAGAAAAATTGATCATATAATGTATTCTTGGCTATTGCTACAAATATACCCAGGCAGCTTAAGACTGGTTTTGTTGTATAGGTTCACATACAGGTGTATCTCAACAAATTAGAATGTCGTGGAAAAGTTCAATGCAATAAATCAATGCACACATACTGAAGTAGTTTAAGTCTTTGGTTCTTTCAATTTAGATGATTTTGGCTCGCATTTAACAAAAACCCACCAATTAACTATCTCAACAAATTAGAATATGGTGACATGCCAATGAGCTAATAAACTCAAAACACCTGCAAATGTTTCCTGAGACTTCAAAATGGTCTCTCAGTTTGGTTCACCAGCCTGCACAATCATGGGGAAGACTGCTGATCTGACAGTTGTCCAGAAGGCAATCATCGACACTCTTCACAAGGAGGGTTAGCCACAAACATTTATTGCCAAAGAAGCTGGCTGTTCACAGAGTGCTGTATCCAAGCATGCTAACAGAAAGTTGAGTGGAAGGAAAAAGTGTGTAAGAAAAAGATGCACAACCAACCGAGAGAACCGCAGACTTATGAGGATTGTCAAGCAAAATCGATTCAAGATTTTGGGTGAACTTCAAAAGGAATGGACTGAGGCTGGGGTCAAGGCATCAAGAGCCACCACACACAGGCATGTCAAGGAAGTTGGCTACAAAAACCAACGTCACTGCACCCGTTTAACAATACATTTTGGAGCACTTCATGCTTACTTCTGCTGACCAGCTTTTTAAAGATGCTGATTTCATTTTCCAGCAGGATTTGGCACCTGGCCACTCTGCCAAAAGCACCAAAAGTTGGTTAAATGACCATGGTGTTGGTGTGCTTGACTGGCCAGCAAACTCACCAGACCTGAACCCCATAGAGAATCAATGGGGTATTGTCAAGGGAAAAATGAGAAACAAGAGACCAAAAAAAGCAGATTAGCTTAAGGCCACTGTCAAAGAAATATGGGCTTCCATACCACCTCAGCAGTGCCAAAAACGGTTCACCTCCATGCCATGCCGAATTGAGGCAGTAATTAAGTAGACCAGACACGGAGGATATGAAATAACACTGTGATGTTTATTTGAATTCCGCAGTCGGGTAAACAGGGAAGAATGGTGAGTATGTATCTTGAAGTACTTAGAAAGTTAAAGGATATACTGATGATGGTTTTCTTGCCAGGAACTCGTGGATTATGTGGCAAGCACACACCTCGGGTCGACACCGAAAACGAGCTGGGGTGATGGACGAAGACAGGCAGACGTAGGAGACACGGAGGACCGAACAGGAGGTAAATAATCTTGAGGTAAGTAACTGTGTAGAGTAGGTGTGAGTCCACTTCGTGTAAGCGAGATCGGACAACTGACTGAGGTGAGGTGTGTGTGCTTAAGTAGTGCTGGTTTAATTGAGTGTTGATGAGGTGCAGGTGGTTTGAGTTAAAACTCAGGTGACAGTGATCGCTGTGAGAGGTTGGTGGTGGAGCCTGGCTGATCTGTGACAGCTGACCTTTGATGATCCAATTCAACCATACTAATAAGCTAAATGACTTTACATTAACAATTGTGCTTCGTTGTTTTTTATTGCTGAAGAGTGTTGAACCTTCTTTTTCTGCGTTCTACTGCACAGACGTGAATTTACTTTTCCTTCAGCATGAGGTTTATTCATTACACTTTTTTGTGTGAAAGGGCTTTTTTATGCGCTATAAATAGAACTTCTTGTATTAAAAACAAGCAATCAAGCCCTGCTCATATGTAAAAATTAAGGCGAAAGTAACGCAAAAGTAATGTAACACATTACTTTCCATAAAAAGTTACTAAATAACGTAATTATTTACTTTTTTAGGGAGTAACGCAATATTGTAATGCATTACTTTTAAAAGTAACTTTCCCCAACACTGACCATTAATATATCCTGCAAAGCAGGCAGGCTTTGGGATATAGGCTAATTTTAGAATACTCACTTTAACACAATTTGGGGTGCAATAATTATCTAATTTCAAATCATTTTAGACAATAGTATGCGAATTGGACACAGAAATCTAATAGCATAGTGTAACATTTAAGGCACCGGCCACTGGCATGCTGCCTTTTTTTTCTGAATGCGGAAGTCTCGCCCGACTGTAACGAAGCTTTAAATTTCTGGTGTCTGGTGTTTGGCGCCTTCACTTATTGCAAGCTAATCGTTAACGAATTGTGATTGGATGGTAATTTTGTTCCCCGACAAGCTTATGGTGCTTTTCCACTGCATGGTACGGTACGGTTTGGCACGATACGGTACGGCTCAGTTTGGGTCGGTTTGCGTTTCCACTGCAGTTTAGTACCGCTATAGAGTGGGCGGGATTATTCACGCGTCGTTATAATTGTGCCGCCTCTACTGTACATAAGTACATCTCATAGACTCTATTTGATGTCTGCATTTACATCTGCCGGACGTATTTTTTAGGGTGTTTGCTCATCTGCAATATGTCTATAGGATGTTTCCTATTAGATGTCAAATAGACGTTGTTAAGATGTCTTTAAGATGTTTATGATTTAGTATGTATGTAAAACTGACATCTGAAAGACATTTGTCAGACATTTGTAGACCGCATATGCTTTTATGATCAAGAAATCTTTAACAGACATCTTGCAGACATACGTGTGCTATCTGGGCTGTATACACATGCAACCACGCCCCATCCACCAAAGACCCCCCCCCCCCCCCCCAGCCCGTATTGAACATCAAGAAATCTGGTCACCCTAGTTGAAATGCTTCCGTTTGTTTTCTATTATATTCTATTATATCCTATCAGTTTAAATTCTTCAGTTTGATTTTATGTTTTATTATGTTATGTTAGGCCTATATTATAAACCTTAACAATAATTCACCTTTTTTAATGGAGTCTCTTATGCTCATCAAGGAAATATTTATTTGATCAAAAATACAGAACAAAAATAAAACAAGGAAAAAAAAAACTACAACAAAAACAGTTATATTTTGAAACATTTTTGCAATTTTTCATATTATTTTCCTATTTTAATATAGTTTAAAATATAATATATTCCTATAAATGCCCTCCTTGTCTCCTATTTCCGATATGTTTTCAAAATGTAGTTTGTTTGAAATAACAATAGCGACCCCCCTCCTATGCCCTGATTTATATGAAGATAAAAACACACTAGAAAAGCCTTTTTTTTCAATTTTTCGTGCCCTTTGTCATTTAAATAAGTGTCCTGTAGGTATACTATATGGGCTTGCTCTTTCTTCATTTTAGCTAAAAACTTTATTACGTTTAATTGGATTCAACATCCCATTGACATTAAATTATATTATTTTAACTTCATCTCTAACCATGTTTATCTGAAGACCACGTGTTAATGAACTTAGCTAAATGTAACTTTGTTGATCTACTCCCTGAACAAATATGAATGAGAAAAAAATACATAACATGAAAACAAACAACATTGGTATGATTCCAAGGTTGGGGTCTCTAACAAACGACCCTGAACTAAGCTAGAAGAAACATCTAGCCGTGGGGGGAAATCTCTGTCCCAAATGGGCAGGGGGCCCCCACTGCAGCATCCAAAAAAAAAGGAAAAAATAAAAGTCTGGGTACATTTTACCAGATATCACTACCTTGCATATTCCTCCCTTGTACGTATTCTCATTTGAATAGAGGAGAGAGATGTATACAGATAAATACTATAAAAATAAACTTAGGCAAGGCAAGTGTATTTATAAAGCACATTTCATACACAGTGGTGATTCAAAGTGCTGTACATAAAAGAAATTGAAATAATCATTCACAGCAATAAAAACAAGGAGTTAAAAATAATAAAACAAGGAATTTTAAAATGATATAGAAATTGATTTAAAATGAGATTTAAAACAGTTAAATAGAAAAGGATTATACATAAAATACAATGCAGTCAGTTCGGACGTAGCACAGCGCTCATTCAACTTAGATAAATCAAATTTCACATTATCTTTTAGTATATGCTTCTCAAACTGAAAATACCACCATGTCTTTCATGGTTTGCTTAGCTCACCGGAGATTTTGGGATTAGTCAAAGTTTAAAGTTCCTCTGGGGGAAATAGAGGCCGTCTTCTGAAAACTTGCAACCTCTCTCTAATGTTCCTCTCGCGTTCTTCTTCCGTCCCCTGTTGTCCCAGTCCTCTCATCGTCTCCCAGGCCGTACGGGATAACTGCTCTGTGAGGCTCTCTCTGGGTGTAATTACACTGACGGGCAGTCCTCTGTCCTTCATGTCTACAGTTGCCTCCTCTGCCGATTGATACAGTCGCATCCCGTCATCATAAAACACCCGTAGTTTAGCTGGGAACGGGGTCTGGAAGCGTATATGTTTCTGCTTCAATACCCGTTTAGCTTCTGTGTAGAATTGCCGGAGGGTAATCTTGGTCAAAGTATATTGGCCTTTCATTCAGAAACACCTTCTTTCCCCAGGCTTTGCGCAGAATCTCTTCTTTGATTTTGTAGAGGTGGAATTTGATTATTATTGACCGAGGTCTATCTTCCCTGTTTCCAGAGGATTTCGGTGCGAGCGCCCTGTGAGCCCTCTCGATGCCAAGGTCTGTAGTTGGGGGGATCTCCAGCTCATCCCGTAGTAACTTTTCCATAAACAGCGTCATCGATGCCCCCTCTGCTCCTTCAGGAACATTATAGATCCTTATATTCTCCCGTCGCGATCTTCCTTCTTGGTCGATAAGTTTGTTTTCTTGTTGACTCATCACTTTTATCATCTTGCTCATCACCTGTTCTACATTTTGAATGCGGTCTTCTACTTTTCCGATTCGCGTTTCCGCCTCTGCAATCTTTTGATTAACATTGACGAGTTCGGTAATAATCTCGTTTAGTTGTTGTTTTGTGTCTTTGCGAAAGTCCTTTATCTCCTCCAGAACTTTTGTCAAACTTGCCGCATCACTCAGATGAGTATTAGCATTTACGCTAGCGTCACCATCTTGTGCCTGCCCCGGAGAGTTATTGTCTGCATTTCCTTCGTTCACAGTTTCTCCAGCAGTGCATTTTTTATTTCCATCCCTTCTCCCCATTCTTGCCCCCTTAGCGAAACAAATAAAGTCTAGAAAAATTATATTTGATGATTTAACGGGGCAAATAAGTAGTTTTCCCAGAGGAGCTGTTGTTTAAGCTGCCATGCAGGGAGATGACGTAACCGGAACCTCGCCAAACTGTTTCTTTCAAAGATTCAACCTCTAATTTGTCTCACATTAAAACAATCTTCATTAATGCATTGATGGCAAAGTCAGTTGCACTGTCACCTCACAGCAAGAAGGTCCCCGGTTTGAGTTTAAACTGAGCCAGGAGGCCATTCTGCCTGGAGTTTGCATGTTCTCCCCGTGTTGCTGTGACTTTCCTTTGGGTGCTCCAGTTTCCCTCAGAATCCAAAAAAAACATTAAGGACAGGTGAGTTGGATGCAATACCAAGATGGCGCCGAGGATGGCAGCCGTGTTGCGTGCTCCGGGAAAACTTTGCAGTTTTTCGTATGTTTTATTAGTTTTTTTGTTGTTTTACGTGTTAGATGTTGTTAGTATAACTGTCTACGATAGAGACACGCTTTTGAACATTGATTCCTCCGTCGCGCAACGCAAACCGGACTTTGAGTTTTTGAATGCCGGTGGACTGTTCACAGACACCGCATCAGAGCCCTTTGTGTGGGTTGCGAAATCGAGGAGACGACGCCGAAAACGAGGAAAAAGAGCTGGTGTTCTCGTCAGACTGAGACGCCGTGCTTTCCGACCTCCTCTTCCAACCATTTTACTGGCCAACGTTCAGTCACTGGATAACAAACTCTGTGAACTGCGGGCGCGCATCTCATACCAACGAGAAACAAGGGACTGCTGCGTTATTTGCCTCACAGAAACCTGGATGTCTGCGATGGTTCCAGACTCAGCCATCGAGCTCACGGGCTTCTCCGTGCATCGCTCGGACAGAACGGAAGAGCTCACAGGGAAAAGCAGAGGCGGGGGTGTTTGCTTCTACATCAACAACTCATGGTGTAATGAAAGGAACATACACTCTATTAAATCCTTCTGCTCCCCTGATCTGGAATTTCATACGCTTCTGTGTCGACCGTTCTGGCTACCGAGGGAATTTACAGCCATCATAATCACGGCTGTTTATATCCCCCCACAAGCCAACACAGACCAGGCACTCAAGGAACTGTACAGGAATATAAGTGAGCAGGAAACCGCGCACCCAGATGCAGCTTTTGTTGTCACAGGGGACTTTAATAAAGCCAACTTCAGAACAATAGCTCCAAAATACTTTCAACACGTCACCATCAACACGCGTGGAGATCGTACACTCGACCATTGTTACTCCTTCTTCCGGGACGCATACAAGTCCCTCCCCCGCCCACCTTTCGGCAAATCGGATCACTCTTCCGTTCTGCTCCTGCCTGCTTATAGGCAGAAACTGAAACGTGAAGCACCCGCCCTTAGGACAGTCCATTGTTGGTCGGACCAATCGGACGCTATACTACAGGACTGTTTTGATCACGTGGACTGGGACATGTTCCGGGCAGCGTCTGACGACGACATAGAGGCGTATTCAGATACGGTCACGTGTTTCATCAGGAAGTGTATAGACGATGTTGTTCCGACCAAAACAATCCGTATCTACCCCAACCAAAAACCGTGGATTAACAGCGATGTTCGATCAGCCTTGTCAGCGCGGACATCTGCCTTTAAATCCGGAAACACTGACGATCGGAAACAAGCCAGTTACGATCTCAGGAGATCCATCAAAGCAGCCAAACGAACCTATAAAAACAAAGTTGAAGAACACTTCAACAACAATAACCCAAGAAGCATGTGGCAGGGCATTAACAACATCACAGGCTTTAAAGGGAACAAACCAGCTACTGTGAACATTGCCGCCTCTCTACCGGACGAGCTCAACACCTTTTATGCTCGTTTCGAGGCTGATAACATCGCACACACAGAGAGCGCTGCCGCGGCTGCTGCAGAAGAGGTCAGTCCACTCTCCCTTTCTGTCGCGGATGTAACCCGATCCTTCAAACGGGTGAACATCCGTAAAGCCGTAGGCCCAGATGGTATACCAGGCCGTGTGCTCAAAGCATGCGCTTTCCAGCTAGCCGGGGTTTTTACAGATATTTTCAATCTGTCCCTCTCTCTGTCTGTGGTTCCCTCATGCTTCAAAAAATCCATCATTGTGCCCATACCAAAGAAAAATAAAATCACATGCTTGAATGACTGGAGGCCCGTTGCTCTGACACCCATCTTCAGCAAGTGTTTTGAGAAGCTCGTCAGAGACTACATCTGCTCTGTGCTGCCTGCTTCACTGGACCCACTACAATTTGCATACCGCAGTAACCGTTCCACAGACGATGCTATTGCCTTCACCCTGCACACTGCTCTCTCCCACCTGGAAAATAAAAACACCTATGTGAGGATGCTGTTCGTGGATTATAGCTCGGCATTTAACACCATAGTGCCTGCCACACTGGTTGCGAAGCTCCAGACTCTAGGACTGAACAGATCTCTGTGCAGCTGGATCCTGGACTTCCTGACAGGCAGAAGTCAGGTGGTCAGAATGGGCAACAACACATCATCTCCCCTGATCCTCAACACTGGTGCACCGCAGGGTTGCGTCCTCAGCCCACTCCTGTACTCCCTGTACACACACGACTGTACAGCTACACACAGCTCCAATGTCATCGTCAAATTTGCTGATGACACAACGGTGATAGGCCTGATCACCGACAACGATGAGACGGCTTACAGAGAGGAGGTGAGTACCCTGACTAAATGGTGTCAGGAGAACCACCTCTCACTCAACATCGACAAGACCAAGGAGCTGGTGGTGGATTACAGGAGACAGAGCAGAGAACACACACCCATCACCATCGACAAGACACCTGTGGAGCGGGTGAGCAGCTTTAAGTTCCTCGGCGTTCACATCACCGAGGATCTCACATGGTCTGCTCACACAGATGCAGTGCTGAAGAAGGCACATCAGCGTCTCTTCTTCCTGAGACGGCTGAGGAAGTTTGGAATGAGCCCCAGAATCCTCAGATCCTTCTACACCTGCACTGTGAAGAGCATCCTGACCGGCTGTATCACCGTCTGGTTTGGAAACAGCACCGCTGGCAACCGCAGGGCTTTGCAAAGGGTCGTGCGAACTGCCCGCCACATTGTTGGAGGTGAGCTTCCCTCCCTCCAGGATATCTACACCAGGCGGTGTACAAGGAAAGCCCGGAGGATTATCAAAGACTCCAGCCACCCGTCCCACAGACTGCTCTCTCTGTTGCCCTCAGGGCGACGTTTCCGCAGCATCCGATCCCGCACTAGCCGACTGAGGGATAGCTTTTTCCCCCAGGCTATCAGGCTAATGAACAGTCACAAATAACTCACCTACATCACACTCCCACTCACACAACATGCCATGCACTGCACTTTAACACAGTTCAACTGGACTACACGCACACACTGCACTAACACAACCTATCTGCTATCACTGGACACCATACAATGCACATCCACGACACTGCATATGAATAATCTGTTGCACCTTTGCACAACTATCTGTTGCACAACCATCTGCTGTTAATTTATAATCTGTTGCACCTCACATTATTACTATGTATAGACTACATTATGTATAGATACTGTACATAATGTAGATGTGCCCATACGGTGTATAATGTGTCGTTGATAATTGAGTATGTCTTTATAGTACACTAAGTGTACTGAGTATATGTATGTGTATTTTGCACATTGTCTTCTGTACAGTCTGTAAATATGTACTGTCCATATGTAAATTGCTGTTGCCTTTTTGCACTGTCTGTCCATATGTAAATTGCTGTTGTTTTTTTTGCACTGTCTGGAGCACTGTAAATGCTCCAGTGCAGTTTTTTTGCACTGTCTGTCCATATGTAAATTGCTGTTGTTTTTCTGCACTGTCTGGAGCACGCTCATAAGAATTTCACTCACCAAGGCACTTGTGCTGTGGTGATGTGACAATAAAAGTGATTTGATTTGATTTGATTTGATAAACCTGTATAGGAGTAAGTGAGTATGTATTAACTCTACAATGATTTACCAGTGATTATACCCAGATTATGTGTATAATTAATTTTACATTCCCCATGGAAAGAGCATATTATTTAAAGGGGTCCTGAAACATAAATCCTGAAGCAGAATAATGCCATTCTGGGCATTTCAGAAGGGTAGAAAATAAAAAATAATATTTTAAACTAGGGAGCTACTTTGCAGTATGTATATGATGATTTCTTCAATTTAATTTAATTCATTGCATAAATTAAAGTATCAAAATGTTCTTTAAAAATATATCCATTATCAGGCTGTTTAAACAGCACATGCAATATGAGCATTGAGTGAGGCTCTAATCTTACAGAGACCAGAGCCGATTCATACTCAAATGCTTTCTGCTAAACCCCCTGCAGAGTCTGTGCACTTTACACACACACACACACACAGTTGTTTTATCACTGAAGTGTGACAGACAGCACTTGGCAATTGACATGCACACTTGATGTTATCTGGCAAGGGAGCATGGCAGTGCCTTGACTGATGAGAGAATGTCACTCATGCGTTGTTTATCTGTGCTGTTGGGAACTGTAGTGGCTAAAGAGAGCTTTCTCTTTCATAATATACCAGTCCATCGACTAAATAGTCGGCAGACAGATTATGACTTTGTGTATATTTCCAGAATTCGAGATAGGGCATGACTGGAAGACAACAACTGGATAATTGCTAATTATGCCATGTCACATTGGTGTTTACTGAAAAGTAATGCAGCCTGCAGTCCCAATAACAGATGTGTGATGCACGAAAGTTGTTAGTAGGAATATTACGTAAACATCAGTGATTAGCACTTTTCACTTTCAAGTATAGCATAGAAAAGTCAAGTCCATTTTAGTGAACTGAAAGATATTAAATAATCAGTTACTTTTTTCAACTGCTTAGACATACAGGTACATCTAAAAAAAATGAATATCATGAAAAAGTATTGTAACTTATTTCAAAAAGTGAAACGTCCATATATTTTAGATTCATTACAAGTAAAAAAAATGCTAAAGTTATTTATCTCATGAGTCAAAAATCCAGTATCTCAAAATATTAGAATACTTACATTTGAGTTTCAATAAATAACCATCCCTACAGTATACATTCCAGGTATTTCTTGTTTTTTGAAAACCACAATAATGGGGAAGACTGTTGACTTGGCAGTGGTCCAGAAGACAATCATTGACACCTTCCACAAAGAGGGTAAGTCACAGAGGGTCATTACTGAAAGCACTACTTCACAGAGTTCTGAATCAAAGTATATTAAATCCTAAGTTGACTGGAAGGAGGAAATTAGATAGGAAAAGGTGCACAAGCAACAGGGATGACTGCAAGCATGAGAATACTGTCAAGCAAAGCTGATTCAAACACTTGGGAGAGCTTCACAAGGAGTGGACTGAAGCTGTAGTCAGTGCATAAAGAGTCACCATGCTCAGATGTCTTCAGGGAAAGGGCTACCAAGCCACTTCTGAATCAGAAACAATGTCAGAAGCATCTTACCCGGGCTAAAGAGAAAAAGAACTGGACTGTTACTCAGTGGTCCAAAGTCCTCTTTTCAGATGAAAGTACATTTTGCATTTAATTTGGAAATCAAGGTCCCAGAGTCTGGAGGCAGAGTGGAAAGGCACAGAATCCATGTTGCTTGAAGTCCAGTGTGAAGTTCTCAGAGTCAGTGATGATTTGGGATCTACCATGTCATCTATGGTGTTGGTCCACTGTGTTTTCTGAAGTCCACAGTCAACGCAGTCATCTACCAGGACATTTTAGGGAACGTCATGCTTCCTTCTGCTAACAAGTTTTATGAAAATTCTAATTTCATTTTCCAGCAGGACATAGAGAATCTGTGGGGTATTGTCAAGAGGAAGATGAGAGACACCAGACCCAACAATGCAGACGACCCGAGGGCCGCTATCAAAGCAACCTGGGCTTCCATTACATCCGAGCAGTGCCACAGGCTGATTGCATCCATGCCACGTCGCATTGATGCAAAATGAGGCCCAACCAAGTATTGAGTGCATAGAAATGAACATACTTTTCAGAAGCCAGACATTTATGTTTAAAATCCAGGTGCATCTCAATAAATTAGAATGTTGTGGAAAGGTTCATTTATTTCAGTAATTCAACTCAAATTGTGAAACTCGTGTATTAAATAAATGCAATGCACACAGACTGAAGTAGTTTAAATCTTTGGTTCTTTTAATTGCTATGATTTTGGGTCACATTTAACAAAAACCCACCAACTCACTATCTCAACAAATTAGAATATGGTGACAGGTCAATCAGCTAATCAACTCAAAACACCTGCAAATGTTTTCGGAGCCTTCAAAATGGTCTCTCGGTTTGATTCACTAGGCTACACAATCATGGGTAAGACTGCTGATCTGACAATTGTCCAGAAGACAATCATTGACACCCTTCACGAGGGTAAGCCACAAACATGCATTGCCAAAGAAGCTGGCTGTTCAAAGAGTGCTGTATCCAAAGATGTTAACAGAAAGTTGAGTGGAAGGAAAAAGTGTGGAAGAAAAAGATGCACAACCAACTGAGAGAACCGCAGGATTGTCAAGCAAAATCGATTCAATAATTTGGGTGAACTTCACAAGGAATAGACTGAGGCTGAGGTCAAGGCATCAAAAGCCACCACACACAGACATGTCAAGGAATTTGGCTACAGTTCTCGTCAGAGACGTCTTACCTGGGCTAAGGAGAAGAAGAACTGGACTGTTGCCCAGTGGTCCAAAGTCCTCTTTCCAGATGGGAGCAAGTTTTGTATTTAATTTGGAAACCAAGGTCCAAGAGTCTGGAGGAAAGGTGGAGAAGCTCATAGCCCAGATTGCTTAAAGTCCAGTATTAAGTTTCCACACTCTGTGATGATTTGGGGTGCAATGTCATCTGCTGGTGTTGGTCCATTGTGTTTTTTTTGAAAACCAACATCACTGCACCCGTTTACCAAGAAATTTTGGAGCCCTTCATGCTTCCTTCTGCTGACCAGCTTTTTTTAAAGATGAAAACTAGATGGATTTAATTTTCCAGCAGGATTTGGCACCTGCCCATACTGCCAAAAGCAGCAAAAGTTGGTTAAATGACCATAGTGTTGGTGTGCTTGACTTGCCAGCAAACTCACCAGCCCTGAACCCCATAGAGAATCTATTGGGTATTGTCAAGATGAAAATGAGAAACAAGAGACCAAAAAATGCAGATGAGCTGAAGGCCAATGTCAAAGAAACCTGGGCTTCCATACAACCTCAGCAGTGCCACAAACTGATCACCTCCATGCCACGCCGAATTGAGGGAGTAATTAAAGCAAAAGGAGCCGCTATCAAGTATGGAGTATATATACAGTAAGTTAACATACTTTCCATAAGGCCAACAATTCACTAAAACATTTTTTTTGTGGTCTTATGAAGTATTCTAATTTGTTGAATGTGAGCCTAAATCATCACAATTAAAATAACCAAATACTTAAACTACTTCAGTCTGTGTGCATTGAATTGATTTAATACAGAAGTTTCACAATTTGAGTCGATTTACTGAAATAAATTAACTTTTCCACAACATTATAATTTATTGAGATGCACCTGTATAATTTTTTGATTGAATATTCTAATATTTTGAGATACTGGATTTTTTACTTTCATGAGCTGTAAGCTATAATCATCAAAATAATAATAAAAAACGTTTGAAACTTTTACTTAACATGTAATGAATTTAGAATATATGAAAGTTTCGCTTTTTGAAATGTTACGATAACTTTTCCAAGATATTCAATTTTTTTAGATGTACCTGTATTTTCAAAACGTTGCCTTTTTTTCCCCAAAGCTTTACACACAAATCCAAGAATTGCACACAAAAGGAAAAATGCCTCACATCTCTTGCAAAATGAAGCACTGCATTCAAAATTTCACAAACACATCTTAAAAGCAGACATTTGCAAACACATTTGCCATAATATAAATTCATGTTAGATTTGTGTGTGTTACATATATAATTGTGTTTTGCAAAAATTGTTTATGAAATTGAATTATTAAAAAATAATTAGTATCTGGTTTTGCATATTTGGTCTGTGGTTCTGGTGTTTGAGTGTCAGGTATCAGAAATTGTGTGACAAGTAAAGATTTTGTGTCTAAGCAGTTGAAAATACTAATATATTTAACTTTTGTTAATCTAGCGTTTAACAAATAAAACTGCATGGACCTTGCTCCTCTGTATGGAGAAAATGTGGTTTGCAGCACTGCAACAAACATTCACATCTAAAATGTTGTCTAAGGAGGTGCCATACTTTTCCATTATTTTATATTTTTGCTGGATCTGACTGCTGCTGTTGACAGTTAACCGCCAGATTCTCATGTCAACCTACTTGGAAAAGGACATCTTATGACCCACACTCCAGTGGTTTTAGTGTTACCTCTTAGATAGGTCCTTAAAGGTATCTTGAAAGGGTGAGGTGTCCACAAGGTGTCACAAGCTAGGTGTCACAACATCTAGCTACTGGGATGCCTCAGGGAGTTTGAGAGTTGTTGGACCACACTACTCTTCTCTGTCTACATAGCATCATTGGGTTCTTTCTTTCAGAAACAAATCGCGTTGTTCTCATACTGTATCGCGTCTCTTGCCAGTGTCTGTGCTTGCTTGGCCATTTGTTGTGATAAACAGGAAAGTGTATTCAGCTGAATTCAAATAGTGATTTGTTAGATGGTTTTAAAAAAGGTTAATATACCGCAGCAGCGGTAGCGGCAGCCTTCGTGTGAAGCCCTCCTTGAGTGAAGACCGAAGAGCGTAAAGACCATTGACTCTACCGTGCGACTCCGCCGGGCAGGGACACCGGCAAGGGATATAAGTATCGCTTTTTATTTATCCTCTTTCCTACTACTTGTTTAATTTCTGTTTTAGTTTTTATAGTGGTAACATACATCTCTAGATGCTCCTCCTTCAGTCATTTTACAATGACTGGAGCCTTTAGCCAGGAGGTTGTCATGAGATGGTTACCAACAATCCTGAAGTGTTTCGACCCTTAACCATAACACACTCCCGTTGGCAGGTCAGCAGTGGTGGCCAGCCACTACTCACTCCCTCTTGGCTGCCAGCTCAACTCCTCCCTCCTGCTCCAAATCCAACAAGAGGCTCTCTCTGCTGCCTCCCCCAGTCTTCGCACTGCCTTCTTTCTCTCAGTCCCCCTCAGTCCAACTTCTGTCATCAGCTTCCAAGCTGACTGGGCTGGGAAGCCCCTGCATCCCACCTCGACTGGGTATAACCATGTCTGCCAGCCTTTGTCCCTGCAATCCTGGACCTGACCTTTTAAAGTGTTCAGACTTCCTTTCAAATGCCTCCTCACACCCCTCTTCCCATGACACTGTAAGCTCCACTAGGATGATTGTCTTTCCTTCTGTGGAGAAAAGGACTGCATCAGGTCTTATGGTAGTTTGGATGACATCTGGGAACTGAAGCCTTCTCTTCAGGTCTACCCTAAGCTCCCATGCCTGGGCAGTCTGCAGGAGGCTTACCCTAGATTTATTGGGCCCTGATGGCTTTTTCCCCTCCTTGAGGAATGTTATACCAGGTAGCGGCTTGCTTTTATGTTGCCTTTTCCTGGTTCTCTCCTGCTCTAGGTTGTCAGCTGGCACGGTCAGTACTTTGTCGTGGCGCCATCTGTATCTACCCTGGGCAAGCGCGGTCTTGCATCCTGACAAGATGTGTGCCATCGTTCCCTTTTGCCCGCAGAGCTTGCATGTTGGGTCGTCCCTTATCCCCCATCTGTGTAGATTCACAGGGGTAGGGAGGGTGTTGTAGACGACCCTAAGCAAGAAGGAGATCTGAAATGGCTCGAGCCTCCAAAGGTCAGCCCATGTCACCTTCCTCTTGGGGAGATCCCACCTTGTCCAGGCTCCCTGGGATCCTTGCCCCACAACCTTTGCCTTCCTCCACTCTTCCTCTAGGCTCCTTACTTCATCCTGGACCATAGCTCTCCTCTCCACAGGGTTGGCTTTCCCCCACTTTTGAAAGTGGGTCATTCCCAGGCCTTGCCTTCCCGTGCATGGTTCTCCGATGATGTCTTTGAGCTTTAAGTTCTCTTCTGCTAGGGCCAGAGTTGCTGATGCCTCCCATTTTCGTCCTGATCTGGTTTTTATACCGGCTTCTCTGACCTTATTGTCTCTTGAGTCCCTAACCAATTCTTACTATGTAAAAATAACTATACTTAGGCCTTTAGTGTTATGTTAGAGTCATCATTATACTCACATCTTTTCTTGATTTAATATTTTGACTTTATTATATATATATATATATATATATATATATATATATATATATATATTTTTTTTTTTTTTTTTTTTTGTACAACAGCCTTACAATGACCATTATTTTGCCAAGTTCAAAATGTTCATGTATCAGAAGCAGTATGCCATATATTTAGTTTTTAGCTCTGTTTTGTTTTCATTTAAACATTTAGTTTTGAAATGTTGTTGTATGTATTTGTCATTTTTATGTAATTTTTTTTATCTTCTTAAATATTTACATATAATATTTGTAGTTTTAACTTAATTTGTTACTTTTTCTTCTTATTTGTAAGTCGCTTTGGATAAAAGCATCTGCTAAATGAATAAAAGTAAATAAACGTGGCTTCTCATATCACTGTTACGCTGACGACACTTAACTCTACCTCCAATTCCATTCTGATGATCCAACGATAGCTGCTCGCATTTCAGCATGTCTAACAGACATTTCTTGCCAGACTATCACCTTCAAATTAACCTTGCCCAGACAGAACGGCTTGTGGATTCGGCCAACCCATCACTTCATCATAGTTTCTCCATCCAGCTAGGTGCATCAACCATAAGACATTCCAGGACAGCCAGGAACCTTAGAGTTGTGATTTATGATCAGCTGAAGTACACGGACAACATTGTTAGAACTGCCAGGTACTGTAGATGTGCCTCATACACCATTAGGAATATTAGCACTTTTCTTTCGGAACATGCTACACAACTCCTGGTCTTCCAGCCAGTTCTATCAAATCTCTCCAGATAAAGCTAAATGTGACAGCAAAATTAGTATTTAACAAAAAGAAAAGAGCACATCACACTTCTGTTTTATCAATTTGCACTGGCTACCAATAGCTGCTCACATACCAATAGTGGCTCCTGTTGGTGTTCTTTCAAAAGTGCATGGTCAAGCCCCTGTGTAATTAAAAGAGATGTTGAAACCCTATAACTCTAGTAGGAATCTGAGATCCTCAAATCAGATCATGCTTGTTGTTCCACTCTCTAGGTTGAAGACAAAAGGAGACTGTGCATTTGAAGTAGTTGCTCCCAAATTGTGGAATGGTTTTCCTCTGGATATGTGGACTCGGTGGACATTTTTAAAATGCAGCTGAAAACTCACTTGTTCAAACTTGCTTTTGTCTGAATTGTGTGTGTATATATGTATATATATATATATATAGTCATGTCCACTTGTATTGTTCATTTTTGTTGTAAATCACTTTGTGACATCTGCACTTGAAAGGTGCTTTAGAAATAAACATTACTTACTTACATAAAATTCAAGGCATTAATGTTTGCCTACAAAAGAACCCCTGGCTCTGCACCCCTTTACCCAAATTCACTGCTTCAGACTTGTGTGCATTCCAGAAGTGCAAGTGAACAATGCACTATTGAGCCATCCACAGAGGCACCAAATCATTTTCACAGACTTTTACCTTAACTGGTCCCTACTTCTGCTGGTGGAATTACCTGCCCAGCTCGATCCAAGCAGTCCTACATGTTTTCTTTTTTTTATACAAAAAAAAAACACTTGCTATGTGTACTGTGTTAGATTAACTGGGACTTGTTACAGCACTTACACAATATTGTTCTTTTGTTGGTTTGAGTGCTTCTGTTGTCTTCATTTGTAAATCACTTTGGATTAAAACATCTGCTACACGACTACATGTTGTCACACTGTGTCGGAGGGAACGACACAGAGATGTGGATCAAAGTAACAGTCTTTAACATTATCCAAAACAAGGTGTAATCCACACTAGGAATGGCTGAAGACACACGTACAAACCATTGTAAACGAGGACTATTAACACAACACACCTGAACCAAATGAACACAATCAAACAAGGGAGAAACTGGGTCACGGTAGCATATGGAGAGAAAAACTGACACAAACAGTCCTGATGAGTAACACATCTACATGTAAATGCAAATTTTATGCTGTTGTTCTGACTCATTGGAAACAGTGATATTATTAAATGCACGATGTAACAAAAATATACAAGTTATTAGCATTATATATAATAGTTGCTAGTCTGATAATGTAAACATGTTTTATAATATATTATGAACTCACATTTCTGTAAGAGAGCTTCATTACATGGCTATCTATCAGTCCATTAAAATGTACTTACATGAGATATATTCTTTTTGCACTCTCTCATTATTAACATTAATTTATTTTTTCATTTAACAAAGTTAGTTTAGTAAAATAAATTACAAAATAACTGAAAAGAAACAGTTCCTTACAAAGATATTTTTAATCAATCAATAAATCAATCAATAACTAGCAATAGACTAGCTGAAATCAAGTGGATAACTTGATTTGACTTCATTAGTGATATTGCAAATTGATCACACATTAAGGTATAATGAAATAACTAATTGAACGTGTCCTCTTGTAAAGTATTTTAAACTCAAATACATTTAGCTCTCTCTTTCTGGCTACACAACAATAAGCTTTTATATTATAGCTCTTAAGTATGATAACATTCACACAGTATTTAACAAACAGGATGGAGGGCTGTGATTAGCAGCACAATGGCAAAGTCAAATTCCTAGCTACCTAAGGTTTGCTCCGTTGTATAAATGTATGCCTGGCTGACTCAGATTCATCACTTGGTCACCGCTTTCCTCCCCAGCTTGGTCTTTTGTAGTAAGTGGATTGTGGTTTGAGAGGGGGATGTGTGGTGCTCCAAAGCTTCGTGTCCAGCAGGTTTTGCCTGTCTGCTTCACTGGGTCCTGTCAATAGCACCATTGAGAAAGAGTCTATGTGTGGTTCTTTTGTCCTCCAGTCTGCTGGACCATCTCTAGCTGTGATCAGCCAAGGTCAAATGTGAATGTTTTTGTACAACACGGTGATATGCAAGAGTGATGTCCTCATTTGTTCAGGTGATGGCAAATATGTGTGTGTGTGCATAACAGAAGGTATTTTAAAAGACTTACTGAAGTTAAGGTTTCGCCCAATGCAGGTGGCAGCTGAGATGCACATATGCTATCCAAGATGGCGCTGAGTATGGCCGCCGTGTTGTGAGCTCCGGGAATACTTTGCAATTTTTCATATGTTTTATTTGTTTTTTTGTTGTTTTACGTATTAGATGTTGTTAGTATAACTGTCTACAATAGAGACACGCTTTTAAACATTGGTTCCTCCGTCGCGCAACGCAAACCGGACTTTGAGTTCTTGAATGCCGGTGGATTGTTCACAGACATGGCATCAGAGTCCTTTGTCTGGGTCGCGCAATCGAGGAAATGCCGCCGATGCCGAAAAAGAGGGCAGAGAGCTGGCGTTCTCGTCAGACTGAGACGCCGTGCTTTCCGACCCCCTCTCCCAACCATTTTGCTGGCTAACGTTCAGTCACTGGATAATAAACTCTGTGAACTGCGGGCGCGCATCTCAAACCAATGAGAAACAAGGGACTGCTGTGTTATTTGCTTCACAGAAACCTGGATGTCTGCAATGGTTCCAGACTCAGCAATCGAGCTCACGGGCTTCTCCGTGCACCGCTCGGACAGAAAAAAAGAGCTCACAGGGAAAAGCAGAGGCGGGGGTGTTTGTTTCTATATCAACAACTTGTGGTGTGATGAAAGGAACATACACTCTATTTAATCCTTCTGCTCCGGAATTTCATATGCTTCTGTTGACCATTCTGGCTACCGAGGGAATTTACAGTAATAATAATCATGGCTGTTTACATTCCTCCTCAAGCCAATACAGACCATTCACTCAGGGAACTGTACAGGATCATAAGTGAGCAGGAAACCGCGAACCCAGATGCAGCTTTTATTATCACGGGGGACTTTAATAAAGCCAACTTCAGAACAATAGCTCCAAAATACTTTCAACAAATCACCATCAACACGCGTGGAGATCGTATACTCGACCATTGTTACACTTCTTTCCGGGACATATACAAGTCCCTCCCCCGCCCACCTTTCGGCAAATCGGATCACTCTTCCGTTCTGCTTCTGCCTGCTTATAGGCAGAAACTGAAACGAGAAGCACCCGCCCTCAGGACAATACAATGCTGGTCGGAACAATCGGACGCTATACTACAGGACTGTTTTGATCACGTGGACTGGGACATGTTCCGGGCAGCGTCTGATGACGACATAGAGGCGTATTCAGATACGGTCACATGTTTCATCAGGAAGAAGACGTAGTTCCGACAAAAACAATCCATATCTACCCCAACCAAAAACCGGGCATTAACAGCGATGTTCGATCAGCCTTGTCAGCGCGGACATCTGCCTTTAAATCCGGAAACACTGACAATCAGAAAACAAGCCAGTTACGATCTCAGGAGATCCATCAAAGCCGCCAAACGACAATACAAAAACAAAGTTGAAGAACAATTCAACAACAACAACAAAAGAAGCATGTGGCAGGGCATTAACAACATCACAGGCTTTAAAGGGAATAAACCAGCTACCGGACAAGCTCAACACCTTTTATGCTCGTTTCGAGGCTGATAACACCGCCCACACAGAGAACGCTCCCACGGCTGCGGCAGAAGAGGTGAGTCCACTCTCGCTGTCTGTCGCGGATGTAACCCGATCCTTCAAACGGGTGAACATCCATAAAGCCGTGGGCCCGGATGGAATACCAGGCCGTGTGCTCAAAGCATGCGCCTTTCAACTAGCCGGGGTTTTTACAGACATTTTCAATCTGTCCCTCTCTCTGTCTGTGGTTCCCTCATGCTTCAAAAAATCCACCATTGTGCCCATACCAAAGAAAAATAAAATCACATGCTTGAATGACTGGAGGCCCGTTGCTCTGACCCCCATCTTCAGCAAGTGTTTTGAGAAGCTCGTCAGAGAACACATCTGCTCTGTGCTGCCTGCTTCACTGGACCCACTACAATATGCATACCGCAGTAATCATTCCACAGACGATGCTATTGCCTTCACCCTGCACACTGCTCTCTCCCACCTGGAAAATAAGAACACCTATGTGAGGATGCTGTTCGTGGATTATAGTTCGGCATTTAACACCATAGTGCCTGCCACACTGGTTGCGAAGCTCCAGACTCTGGGACTGAACAGATCGCTGTGCAGCTGGATCCTGAACTTCCTGACAGGCAGAAGTCAGGTGGTCAGAATGGGCAACAACACCTCATCTCCCCTGATCCTCAACATTGGTGCTCCGCAGGGCTGCGTCCTCAGCCCACTCCTGTACTCCCTGTACACACATGACTGTACAGCTACACACAGCTCCAATGTCATCGTCAAATTTGCCGATGACACAACGGTGATAGGCCTGATCACCGACAACGATGAAACGGCCTACAGAGAGGAGGTGAGTCCCCTGAATAAATGGTGTCAGGAGAACAACCTCTCACTCAATATCGACAAGACCAAGGAGCTGGTGGTGGATTTTAGGAGACAGAGCAGAGAACACACACCCATCACTATCGACAAGACACCTGTGGAGCGGGTAAACAGCTTTAAGTTCCTCGGCGTTCACATCACCGAGGATCTCACATGGTCTGCTCACACAGATGCAGTGCTGAAGAAGGCACAGACTGCTCTCTCTGCTGCCCTCAGGGAGACGTCTCCGCAGCATCCGATTCCGCACTAGCCGACCGAGGGATAGCTTTTTCCCTCAGGCTATCAGGCTAATGAACAGTCAGAACTAATTCACCCTACATCACACTCCCACTTACACAACATGCCATGCACTGCACTTTAATACCGTTCAACTGGACTATACGCACACACTGCACTAACACATCTGCTATCACTGGACACCATACAATGCACATCCACGACATTGCATATGCATAATCTTTTGCACCTTTGCACAACTATCTGTTGCACAACCAATCTACTGTAAATGTATAATCTGTTGCACCTTCACATATTACTATGTATAGATGTGTACATAATGTAGATGTGTACATATGGTGTATAATGCGTATCGATAACTAAGTATGTCTTTATAGTACACTGTGTGTACTGAGTATATGTATGTGTATTTTGCACATTGTCCTCTGTAAGTCTGTAAATACGTACTGTCCATATGTAATTTTTCTTTTTTTGCACTGTCTGGAGCATGCTCGTAATAATTTCACTCACCAAGGCACTTGTGCTGTGGTGATGTGACAATGAAAGTGATTTGATTTGATTTGCATTAAGGTTATAAAATGCCCACCATCAAAGCACCAGACTATTGTCTTTCATTGGACAGCAGATGTGTGCTGGCGCGTAGATGGTACTAGGGACAGGGGGGGGACATGACTCCCCCCCCAGATTCATAGTTGACCTGATCCGTCCCCCTCACTGTCTCTACGAAAGGTGACATCGGAAAACAGAGGATTAATCAGGGTTTCCGCTATGTACATTAGCCTAAAGGCCCGGGTATACTTCACTTTCCACTCCGTCTCACGCATAGCCACGCCCTCGCAGCTTCCAAAGTATACTCTCCGCAGATGAGTGCGAATGGACACGGACGAGCTCGACATTCACCTCGTGCATGCGCTGTTGTACGCTCACCATCCGCGCATTCTAAAAAAATTGCCTGCATGCGGACCCTGGGCATGGCTGTCTTTTTCTTTTTTTATTATGAGAACAACACAATGAGAAACATTCAAATGTAAAATAAAAAATAGAATAATATGAACAACATTAATATAATGAAACAGAGCCAGAGGACAGTAACAAAATATAATAGACAAAAAAAATGTTATACTAAAATTGGGCCGTCTCAATACAAAAGCATACCTGGTTACAATATTATGAGTTCTAATAGCCTTTTTACTTGTGCAATTACACATGAACTTACAATATAGCTTGAAATTGTTTATGAAATGAGCAAAGTTTGGTTTGGAGCCTGACCACTTAATTTTATGAATATGAAACTTCCCCATTACAATTAACAACCGTATGAAGTATGCTTTATCTTTATCAAATACATGATGAACAAATTATATTATTAAATCAAATCCACTCTGTCCAACATTTCCTTAATAAATAACTCCATATCAATCCAAAGTATTGTTGTAAGTATACAGTGAAAAAATTAATGAAAAATTGTTTCCTTTTCATCTTTACAGAAATCACAATAGTAATCTCTTTTTTTAAGCATTCAAGCACATGTTTAACTGGGTATATTCTATGCATTTATTTTTTCTATGCATATTATTTTTGTTATTTATATAGAATTTGTCTGTTCACCAAGCTTAACACCAATTCACATCTCCAAATACAGAAGACCAGCAAAAGCGAGCTGGATTATAAGCATATTCCTTATATAGTTGTTTGAGAGTCTATTTTGTATAATATTTGTATTAATGGTAATTATAAGGCTGTTGCAACTGTCCTTTCAGTGTCAGTGTAGTGTATATGAGTGCATTGTATTGTATAATTTAGTAAAACACAGAATCATCTAAAAAAAGAAAGTTTCTTGTTACAATATAAATTTTAATAAAAATTTAATTATTTGTGACATTTTAAAAACGTTCCATTTCTATTTTTCATCATCACAACCAACCCCTCTCCCAATACAAATAAATAGATAAGATAATACAAATAAAATAATAATAATATAAAGAAAAATAAACAAGAAAAGGTGACATTTTCATTTCATTGATGATAAATATCAGACATAGTTATGCTTGAGGCAATGCACATTCTCAAGCCCATCCAAATACCTTTTCATAAAGATTACACAATTAAAACATATTTAATTATCAACAATTGAATCCATATCCTCACATACTGGCTTTGTATATTGGAGAAGAATCTCTTGGAACCTCAATAATTTGTGTAAGATATATATAAACATACATACATACATACATACATACATACATACATACATACATACATGTGTATATATATATATATATACATACATATTAATGTATTCAAGCATACTTTCGATAAATACATTATTAACAGGTTCAGTAAAAATTTAAACACAAAGCAGTCCAAGGGTATCTGGCTCGATTTGAAAATTAACCACATTAAAGGACGATTGCAAATTCTGACCCAAAATGACAAGACATATTACATATGTTTGTATGTTTTATAAGGACTAATGGCTTCTTGTAGACCTCCAACATTCCAATGACCAGAAAAATAAAGAGCAGACTTGAGATTTGCTTTGCCTCAAACTCATTTTACTTAACTAGACAGAATGCGAATAAACCATGTAATTAAAACAGATAGAACACTCATCTAGTCATTTAACAATACATTAAAAATGATAATTATGTAAACACATTGTGTCTGATTTACCCTCCTTCCCTCTCCCACATGGTCATTTCAGTGCTGCTTTTAATGTTTTCCCCATACATGCCATTTTACAGTTTTGGATGGATTACAAAAAACGTACCTGAACAAATTGCTAATATATCAACATGCATAGTTGTGTCATATTCATACACTTATTTACAGTTACCTGCATGAAAGAGTCCTTTTCCCTTTTCCCTGCTTTGTTTTGCTTCTTTGTTTAGCTTTAGTTTTTTGCAAAGGTGGAAATGTTGCTTTATGCTATTCAAAGGACACACAGGACATGCATGTTAAAGAGTGAATGAAACCTTCAAACCAAAAGCTAAACCCCTAAGAGCACTGTTAAAGGACTCTGCCTCGTACCCTCGTACCATCTCCATCCATCATAGAAGACATATGGACAAGGGCTTTCTTTCTGTGATCTTTCATGACATCTGCAAGACCCTGGCTTGTAAGGTATTGCTCTAACTAGTATTAGCATAAAAAATATACCCAAAAAGTACAATATGGCTCTTTGTCTCCAAAAGTAGGATAAATGAAGATGTCAAAGAGATACAGTTTACCGCATTTCCCAGAGAACAGAGAACAACAACTAGTCTAGTAGATTGTATTAGAGTGCAGCACATTTTATATGGAAGACACCGATTAACAAACCCTTGAGATAATGCTGTAACATTAGTCAATGGCAAACTCCATAAGGGGATTCATTATTGCAAAAAGCAAAGCCAATGTTTTGCTTTTTTATTGATGGGCTTTATGATGAAAATGCAATTAACCTCAACCTCTTTTCACCACAACATTTTCCCTATCTTTCCTTACCAAATTTACAATTATTTGTCAGTCTCCATGGGATATTCCAAGGCTGCATATTTGTTAGTATCATGTTAATGTGATACTCAATAAAACGTATTGGTCGCATTGGTCACTCCAGTCAAGTGGTGGAGGGACTCCACCATCCTTTCTATACTTGTGTTCCAAACCAATGACACAATGGCTGTTTCCCAGCTTACAATGTCCTTAGGGTATAACCTGAACACATCTATACCCCATCAAAGCCAGGCTACAGATATCTGTGTAATATACACATTTAACACTAACATTGGAAAAATGGGAAAACACTAATTAAACTTGGCTGGAAGAGCGAGCCCCTGGAGAGACAGCTTTGAAACAGGAGCTATGCTTTTTAATTGTGCCCAAGCGTCAGTACTTAAAATATTCTAGATTTCGTTAGATTCTCTAAGATGAAATAGGTCTCAGTGAGGGGTTAGTCTTCACAAAAGATGCATAGCAACTTGTATTCTGGACCAGGCATTCTGGGCTGAGCTGTGCTTCACATTTTCACCTGTGACATTTGGAAAAGGGAATAGTAAACATTTTATATTGTGCCTTTTTCTTTGGCATAAAGAGTAGGATGACTTATGCTCAGTAGCTTTGCAGAATAAGACATCCTCATTTTTATGTCAGAGGAAAAGTTCAATCTCTCAATGAGCAGGCACTGCTGCACATCGACTAAATTAAGGTGCCAGGCTGCTTACTGAAATGGCACAAGCTGAAATCCCCCTGTTTCCAGTCCTGGCCCCCCGACTGAGCCTGGTTTCTTCCAAGTTTTTTTTCTCCGTACTGTCACCGATGGAGTTTTGGTTCCTTGCCATTGTCGCCTCTGGCTTGCTTAGTTGAGGACACTTCATTTCCAGCGATATCACTGACCTTGATTGCACAGATACTATTTAAACTGAACTGAGCTGGACGATGACATCACTGAATTCAATAATGAAATGCCTTTAACTCAATTGTTTTCCTATTGTGATATTGTGCAGTTGCTTTGACACAATTTGTATTGTTAAAAGTGCTATATAAATAAAGGTGACTTGACTTGACATGGCTAACCTAGATTAAGGCCCAATAATTTAGTTGATTTCTGGACAGTTGAGCTAAGCCTCAGTTTCTTAAAGCTTCTGGATAATGTATCCCATCTTTCCAACTTTAAAGGGTTAACAGACTCAAAGCTTGATTGCTCTTTTTTAAATCCATTTTGCTAGCTTGGGTTACATGCTTGTGACTTTCTACTCAACAGTCATGATGTCCATGAAGACAGCAACTCATGTAAACATCCCTCTATTTGAGGAAGTCAAAAAAACAGGTGTTTTTTGTTGAAGGTGCAACTTGCTCCGGCAGAAAGGGCTGCAGATTTCAGCAATATATCAAAATACCATTCACAAACAAGGAAATGGTTAGCAAGTCTTGGGCCTGGTATGGAACTGTCACCACAGTACACCAAAAAAGTACACCTCGGGCCCAGGGAAAAAGGTTAAATTGTTGTCAAGTGGTCTGTGCCCTGTTCACAAAGTTCTACACATCCCTCCCCTTCTGATTTTCTATTTACTATATACAATTGTTTTTACTTATGTTTAATTTAACACACATTATCATATTTAAATACATTCAGCATATTTCCCCCAAAAATAAAGAAATGAAGCACGAGTCGTCCATGATTTGTGGAGATTTCTACTTGCATATATGTAGGTTTGAGGGTGTTAATTAAGAGAGGAGATTCGGAAGGATCTGGCACCATGGAGGAGTTGTTATTACAGAGCGGTCTGCATGAGTAATCCCTTTGACCCCTGAACCCACACCCTAAACTATCTGCATATGAGCAGCCAATAATCTTTACATTTCAAACTCAAACTACAGCATATAAAGGCTTATCCCACCAAATCCATTTATCAAACAACTATGGCATGAGAATGTATATGTATGCCTGAGACATACAGTATACAATTAGAAATACTTTTATACACCTCAGATCGCATTCCTCCTATCTGAAACTGTTATCTAACAATAATACAGATTAGCCTGATGATATCTGTTAATCATCTCATAGGTCACAGTTGAACAGAATAAGAGGATAAACCAAGTTTTCAATGTCATATTAATCCAAAATGCTAGACAATATTGTACAATATTGTATGGTAAATTAACATTTCATGAAATAAATCTTGGTTACCCCCAACCAGTGAATCTTATGAACAATAGAGCATTTGATGATTAAACAGTCAAGTCTAAACGTGATGGACTATGGGACCATGTGTTATAGAAGCTTCTGGCTAGCCTAGGGTTAAACAGGTCAAGTGGTAAGGGAGCAAATCCTGAGAGCAATATCACAAAATAGTTATTTTGCACCTTGCATTAACAAAATCCAGTCAATAATATGACACAATAGTTAATTAAACTAGATTGCATTACTCTTAGTGAGTAGTGAGTGGAGTCACAGTCTACTGTTTCACCTGATACAAATCAGCTCTGTTGTTATAATTAATCAAAGCCTTAAAACTAATTATCAACATTACACAAATATTTAAATGATGAACACATAATAAGTGAGGAATGTGTAGAATTTTTGAATTCTAAGAAAATCTGCAGGGCTGTCTTTTTTCTTGGGCACTGGTATAGGTAAAATTGTGAGTTTTTCCTTTTTACTTTCTACATGCTCAGAGAGAGGGGAAAAATAAACGTTTTTTTTTTTTATGTATCCCTCAACTGAACTGGTGCAATTTTGGAGACTCTTACAACATATTTGATGTCTTGCCTGTCATTGGGTAAGCCCTTATTATCTTGACCCCCCTTTTATACAAACAAATACAAAAATAAAAATGCAATCCTTTCTCGGCCCGATTCCCCAACTTGCTCTTGCATTCCTGGCTGGAGATTGATAAGCTGCTCTGGTCTGACAGCTTGCATGTCTGTGAAGGAGAGAGGAGTGACCCAATGCTTGATTAAATGGAGGGGCTGTGCATGTTTGTGTATGAGTGTGCAATGGAGTGATCTGCTCGTGCAGTGATAGAGAAAGCATAGAAAATGGGAAGGTCAATCTGAATTTGAACATCATGAACATCTATAAATCCTTCCCTGCCATCAGGATATCCATCATTTTAATATATTCAGCTTGGGCTATAAGGGTAATATTTCTTGACCTGTGATTACACTAACAGACTATTGTTTGCACAGTGAACAATACCATTATGCAGTCTGTCTGATTACGTGAAGTTTAGCTACAGCGCTACACTACATATATACATTAGATAGCATGCTGAAAGCAATACTAAATAGTAGTAATACATTTTTGAAGAGCACATTTAATTTTTGTTCTACTTAGTATTTTACCAAAAACATAAAGATAAGATAAAACATAAGATAAAATACTAATAAAACTACAAAATAAATCTGTAGAAATTATTTAGTAAAATTACATAATAATAGAATTTATAATTTGCATAATTTTATGGTATTTTCTCATGTCAAACAAGAAAGTATGTGTTCTCGCAATGATGTGATCTGTCATGTATTGTTTCAATCATCATAGGAATATGGATCAAAGCTGTGAATTAGAACACCTCCATTCTGTTGATTCCCTGCAGCCCAGTGTGGAGACTGAGCATTCGCTCTCAAAATGAACTAGCTGGCACTAGCAAGTGACTCATTGAGATATATAAATCCCTTGTGACACCTGAAAAATAAATGTTTTTTGGCATGCTGCCCCACACCATTTTGTGTGCTACTGGTTAATTGGAATAACCCACTTCACATTTCAGTATGTGCTGTTAGGAGAGGCTACATTAAATCTAGAATGTAGTTTTTGCCTTTGACCAATTTTTCAGTACTCTTTCAGCTATGCATCAGCATGCAGATAGCTATTGGTAATAGTTTACATTATGAACACACCCAAAACTCTTTGTTTCCAATCTCCTCTATCATTTAAGTAAGCTGTGGTTCCAGTCAAAGGATTGTCAGATAATTCAAAGTGTACATTTGTGTGGTGTGTGTAGACTCATGCTAGTGGACTGGCTTTGTTGGTCTTTGAAAGAAATGCAATTCACAAAAAGGAAAGAGAAGGTGTTGGTGTTGGTGATGATGAAGGTCCTTGGAAAGTTGTCTACGTGTTTGCATGCATTTCATGCGTCTTCAAACTAAACACGTCTGCATAACCAGCCAAGTTTGTTGTTATGCTTGTACATACTCCAATCTAATCATTTTCAAAATTGGGCTGCATTGCTTAAACTCAGAAAGGCAAGGATAGTCATCCATTCCCCAAAATTGGCCACTGTCCCAGAGATGAGTGAATGCAGATTGTTTTTGAAGGATTTTCCTCCAGGAGGTCCAAAATAACCCACATCCTGCTAATGCAGGGTATTGGGTCAGTCATACTGTCCCACATAAAGGCCCACACAAAAGCTCTCTAATTTTTTCACATGCAAAAGGATGAAGAAAGAAAGAAAGAAAGAAAGAAAGAGCACTCCAAAAGGGAAGGTTCCAGTTTCTACAGTTACAAATGCATAAAAAACATGTCTTGCTCTGATGTATAAGGAAAACAATTGAAAGCATAGTGTAAGTTGAAAATAGATGCTAAAGAGGTATCGAGTGCTTTACAAAGTGACACCAAAGTAGTCCTGATCAAGCATATGTGATGAGTTGGGAGCAAAAATGCGTTGCCTGAACCAATTGACCTTGTTTAAAGTTAAAGTTTGTGGTATATAAATAACCCAATGGTTGAAGTGAATAAAATATGAAATCTTTATCTCATATTTATAACCCATAAAGGGTTAGCTCAACCCCCAGAACAACCTGAGGGTTAGTAAATGATGGCAGAATATTTGGGTAACTTAACACATTTATTTTATTCCTTGCACATATTTGCCATTTATCTAGTCACTTATTTCCAAACCTCCTGTATTTTGTACAGCTTATGTAGGAATTTAATGTAGGTAGGATATCTATATTTTAGTATTCATGAGTTCGCCTGCCCATTCAGACATGCTAGATAATGGTAAACAAACTTGACGTTTTGTCCTCAAAGGAGGCTCGAACCCGAGGCTCGGCTTGATTTCTGAATTAGAATACCCCTATGATTGTGTGGTTTGAAGGAGAACTGAAGGAAATAGAGGAGGAGAAGGGGAGGCAGAGGGATGCAGGAAGAATTGTCGCTGGGACGGCACAATGACTGTTACTTATATACCTGTAAACTCGTAGTGATGATTAACAAGATTGAATGTTTAGGCTCCTCCCAAAGCTACGTTTGGAACTTAATTTAGTGATCATCATGTGTGTATGTGAAGGAAATATTTACTCACAAAAATAAAACTACTTCGCTTGACTAAGAACCAGTCCATTTTCAGTTTAAAGTTTTGCTACAATTTGCTGTATCATTGTATATTTACAAGCTTTAATTAAACCATCAGATAGCTACATAACATGATTGGGATTGTAAGGGAAAATATTTGAAGAAAAAAAAATATTTTTGTTTTATTTGTTGTTTAATTCTTGCCAGTTTTGAAACATATATTTAGTTATTTATTTATTTACCTAATTTTCTTGAAATTATGGAACTAAAAATTTACATATAGCCTATATCTGCTTGCGATAATTACAATATTGGGAGAAAGTAATTCTTGAGTGTGGCCCCAGAGAAGCAATGTCTGCTGATCACTAATCACAACATGCACTTATGGCTTTCTTTCTTTCTTTCTTTCTTTCTTTCTTTCTTTCTTTCTTTCTTTCTTTCTTTCTTTCTTTTCACCTGAAATTAAAAAGAGTGTTTCCAACAGAAGAATAACAACCTTTCCACACGTTTGGCCATTTTCAGATTTATGGTTTGCGTTCACATTTCCTATTTTCTTCTGTTTGAAATGTTTATTTGTAGAAAAAAAAGAAGCTGCAAGTGCAGTCGAAGAAAGGGGATCTTATCAAATGACTCGACTCCTTAAGAACAGTGCCAGGAGATGAGGGGGAATTATGGATTCAATTCTCATTGCATCGTCTTCAGAGAGTTTGAGGTCTTGTGCTTTGTGGAAGGCCTTGCGCTGAGAGTCATCTTGTCAACTGCCACCATGATATCTGCAGCAAGAGAAAGTAAGTAGAGTAAAGTGAAGGAAGAAGAGAGGAAGAGACATATATGAGTAATTGTTTGTGTGTGGGACACAGGAGGCACTCAATGAAGTGAGATTGCCAGTGATGTAAAATGAGTCATTGGTGTTTAGGTTTTCATTTGTTCAGAATAAACCAAAAAGTAGGTTGACCACCCTGTGAGTGTGAGTGGGCAATCATCCACACCAAGATTAGGAGCGACAGCGGTCACTGTTTGGGGTTACACCATTTTCAGATTCAATTAAATCCACACCACTGGAGAACACTCATCAGCACCGTGATTAATGGGCACAACCTAATATCCTTCACAAACACTTCTCAAACAATTACCATTGAGCTTAACCACTGTGAATGCCAAAAGCAATCTACACAAGCATTATAATAGTATTTTCAACATTATGTCCTACAAAACATATTTGTATTCATCCATTAATGTGGTACAATATTTCATTGCATTTCTATTCTAATTTTAAGAGTTTTAACTTATATTTCTCCATTAGTAATGGTCCAAACATCCAATGAACTTATCAATGAAGGATGTAACTTTAGCATCAATTTTAGTTGGTTGGTAAATATCTTGTTTAAAATAATTCATACTGATGGAAAGGATCCAAAGATAACACTAAAAATCAAACACAATGCCATTTCTGTCACTTAAAGGCATTAGGCAAACAAAGAAGATGAGCAAGAAATTTTTAAATTGTGTTTGGTCCATTCTCAATTTACCCTCCATTGGCATATTCAGACCCTTAATTGAATTAAATGTATATGATTAGTCTAGTTTATCTTACAATTAGGCAATTTAAATAAATACATAAATACACACATAAATAAATAAAATGTGTATGTATGTATTGAACAGAGTGATAGTTTTGAAACATAACTGCCACTAGTAGTTCAAAACAGTATTACAGTCTAAACGCTGAATGCTTTGTCTTAGAATGATAAAGGCTTCAGCTGGATGATTCATGCTTCCCCACACTTTCCTGAATGTGGGTGGGCCATTAAGTGGGTGGGCTATGAATTCACCGCCATCTTTGAGGACTTCTGTGGTCATTGCATAATCGGGTCCTGGCGACTTGTTCCGCTTAAGCTGTTCAATCGCTCTTACCACATCCTCTCGCGTTGAACTTGCTGTTCATTTTAGTAACTTTTTCTTATTTGTAAGTTGCTTTGGATAAAAGTGTCTGCTAAATGACTAAAAGTGTCTGCTAAATGACTAAAAGTGTCTGCTAAATGACAATGATTAAAAGTAAAGTAAGTAAAGTAAACCCATGCTGGGTTTAGCGCTGCCTATTGAAGAGCATCAGTGAATGAAATGTCACAGTTTTACATTGTGCTTTGAAAACAGTACCGGACATCTTATATTTATGCTTTAATTTCAAATAGAAATCTTATTGTCACACTCTATATCGGAAGGAACAACAGAGAGGTGGATCAAGAAACAGTCTGTAATACAATCAAAAAACAGGATTAGTTTTTAATGTAATCCAAACACAGTGTAAATCCACAAAAGGAATGGCTGTTGACACACGAACATGATGTTTGAAGGCTGCCATGAGCCGGAGCGACAGAGGACCGATGAGAAGGAGGGAAGTAGGAGTGGAGTCCCGAGGTGATGGATGGTCGATGACAGACCAAGGCGGAGCCGAAGGGATGAGGGAGCCCGGCAGAGCCAGTGGACTAACAGGCAACGGTGGAGAGTTGGGAGCTAGGAGCCATGGTGGAACCGCTGGGTCGATGGGATGAGGCGGAGTCCAGGACTCAGAGGCAAGGGATCCTCCAGCCATGCTAACGATGGAGACTGGTAAACCAGTGGTGCATGCACTGGACAGATGGTGGGCTGAGGGTGAGCAGAGGGGCTGCCAGATGACAGCAGTGGAGGAGGCTGGGGTGGGAGGGCATTTTTTTCGACTTAGGGACAAGAGCCCTCTCGGAGCTAAACTCGGGAACGGGAACCCTTCTCTGGGCAAAACCCAGGAACAGGAACCCTCTCTTGGCCTAATTCAGGAACAGGGCCGATAGGCTGATCTTGGGAACGAAAGCCCATTCTGAGCCTAACTTGGGAACAGAAGTCCTCTCTGGGCCAAACTCGGGAACAGGAGCCCTCTTTGGGCCAAAATTGTGTACAGAAGCCCTCTCTGGGCCACCCTCTGAAACAGAAACCCTCTCCGGGCCGGACTTTGGAACGCAAGCCCCATCTGGGCTGGATTCAGGGACAGAAACTTCTCAGAGCTGAGCTCGTGAACAGAGTTTCTTTCTGGGCTGGACGGGGAAACAGGAGTGACAGAGAGCTCCGATGAAAGAGGGAGGAGATGGGGAAGGTCAGCATATACATCCAAAACCTCTCCTTCTAAGTCCAACAGTCCCAGATCCACATTAAACACCTCTCTGTCCTATTGCTGTCCACTGCATTTTAGGACGAGGCAATCGAATAATCCACAGACGGATAATAATCCATACAAGGTACAGACAGAGTCCAAACGACAAGATGAAAGATAAATACTGTGTTGCAAAAGAGTTCAGAATGGTTTCCAGCACCTCATTATGGTTGCTAATGCTCAGTTTAAAAGACCCTACAAACATGTCTCTAGAGATTATATTCTAGTCTGTACATATGACTCAGGTCAAGCTTTCAATGCACCTATTTATTTATTTGTTTGTTTATTTATTTATTTATTCACCTGCAAATATAAATAATTATTCTTATTGCTTAGAAAAATATTAGCACACCTCTCCTCAATAAGCTAAATGAATTGACAACTTATTGTTGCCAGAGATGGGCACAAATACAGGTGCATCTCAATAAATTAGAACGTCATGGAAAAATTTATTTCAGTAATTCAAGTCAAATTGTGAAACTGATGTATTAAATAAATTAAATGCACACAGACTGAAGTAGTTTAAGTCTTTAGTTATTTTAATTGTGATGATTGTGATTCACTATCTCAACAAATTAGAATACTTCATAAGACCAATAAAAAAATTAAATAAAAAAAATGTAAGTGAATTGTTGGCCTTCTGGAAAGTATGTTAATTTACTGTATATGTACTCAATACTTGGTAGGGGCTCCTTTTGCTTTAATTACTGCCTCAATTAGGCATGGCATGGAGGTGATCAGTTTGTGGCACTGCTGAGGTGGTATGGAAGCCCAAGTTTCTTTGACAGTGGCCTTCAGCTCATCTGCATTTTTTGTTCTCTTGTTTCTCATTTTCCTCATGGATTCTCTATGGGGTTCAGGTCTGGTGAGTTTGCTGGCCAGTCAAGCACACCAACATCATGGTCATTTAACCAACTTTTGCTGCTTTTGGCAGTGTGGGCAGGTGCCAGATTCTGCTGGAAAATAAAATCAGCATCCTTAAAAAGCTTGTCAGCAGAAGCAATCATGAAAGTGCTCCAAAATGTAATGGTAAACGGGTGCAGTGACGTTGGTTTTCAAAAAAAAACTACGGACCAACACCAGCAGATGACATTGCACACCAAATCATCACAGACAGTGGAAACTTTAGACTGGACTTCAAGCAACTTGGGATATGAGCTTCTCCACCTTTCTTCTAGGCTTGCCGCGATAGACGGTGGTACCGTCCCTCACCGTCGTTTAGATTTTTTTTATAGTAATAAAAATAATTGTGTTCAGTTAGAGGACACTACAATTAAAACTGAACACTGCTGCTCAATGCAGTGCACCGAACGAACGATAGTCGTGCATCACAGCAGTCTAGGTCTGCATTGCGCGGCTGTCCCGACCAGATTTCTTGTGCCACGGGATTAATTTCCTGAATATAACGTGGTAACGGTCGGTAACTCTGGTGCAATTTTAACGGGAGTGGGCGGTCTAACATTTTCCCGTTCCCTACGTCCTTTCAGAACAGCATCTCTGCACTTTATTCTTATCGAGCACCGGTACAGCCCGCACCGTTATGTGCGTGCTGCACGCATGTTTTATTTGCGGGGTCTGGGCACAGCATGTGTAACGATGCTCAGAGCAGTCTAGCAGATATAATATACAGCTCTCAGACAGAACAGGCAGGTTGTGATGAGTGACAGAGTAGAATAAAGATGGAGTGTGAATGTGATGTCCTTGAAGGACGTTCAACTATCTTTCCTTTTTTCTTTTTTTTTGTATTATGCTTATCCTATCATTTTAAATGACAGCCTGTGTCGAATTTACTTATTTTTCTCTGCTGCACTTTTCACTGTGTAAACAGCAAGATGTTGAATCAATTTAGTATTTTGATAAGAACAATAAAATAGATATTAGGCTAAACCTACATTGTTTTCCTATTGTATTGTAGGCTCTATGTTAGCTTAAACGAATTATATCCTGACAAAACGAATAAAAATAAGGATTAACATTTTTGTATAACTTTTTTTTATCTCTGTGACACTTTATTCCATGTTGGCAGCAAAATATTATTGACATTTTTCTGTCAATAAATTCAAGACTCTTGACAAGACGAATAAAATAAATACAATTTTGTGCAGACTAGGCTTTTATTTGTTGGCCTTTCATCAGAAATGTGAACAAACAGTGAACAGGGAGCGGGTGGGTGCGGAATAAAACCTCAAACAGTCCCGCGCAGACCTCTACATCACAGATCAGATTTAATTTATCACGTGAAGAGAGATGACTGACAAGAAGAGTGAGGTGACACAGACAAGACGATGGCGGAAGACTTTCAAAACAAAATGTAAAAGCGCCCGTTTTAAGCCTGTTGACTTCTGAGTCTGACATTAATCTAAGTCAAGGAGAAAGCTCACCGAGATCTACCAAGTGAAAAGTAAATAAATTATAAATACATATTAAATAAAATAAATAATTAAAAAGGCTTGTTGGGATGTATCTTTGTTGTATTAATTTAATAATAATAAATACAATATTTGTTTAATATTATTCACTATTCACGACACCATCAGTAGTTCCTCTGTAACATAATGCACATAAACACCACTGATCCTCACAAACTTCTCCAACACACGCGAGCATCCGTTATAAAACACTCGCTGTATTCAAGCAGAAATATGATGTTATCGTGATCGAGAGCGCACATAAACGGTTCGTTTGCACGTCATTTATAACGGACATAACGTGCGCCTAATGCACGATCCTGTATGTCACTGTAATCATCTTTTCCTTGATTACAATAGTCGTCCATCAAAACTTTAGGCTACTAGTGTGACACTGGCTTCTTTTATCCAGCCTCGAGCTGTAGTTTGCGTATCATATTCTCATACAGCTGTTTTGAGTCGCGATTCAGTCTGTATTACACACGATGAGAAATATGTGCTGCTCCGAAACACAGAATATGTAGAGAGGTGGTACTGTTATTTATTTATAGGCTATATATTTTTTTACATGACTTAACATGCGAGTCATAATATTAGTGAATATATTATATTTTAGTTTTATCTCTCGCCCCCCCTGGTTGAGAAACACTGACCTAAAGCACGATCCTCCAGCATTGCCTTTGTGATCGATCTATTAGGCATCCCTGATCTATATATGTGATGTTTTAATAAAAAAACATTTGTTTCTAATTTATTTGGTTCCACAGTATTTGCTGATTTGTATTTTATTTAAACACTGCTTGACGCAGAATTGCCGCTGATATTAAAGTCAAAGTAAAACCCGCATGGGGCTTACAGGCTATTTAAAACCTAAGGAAAAGAGGGAAAACAAACGCCCCCCCACCACGGTGATACCATTATAACCGTTGTGACATCAGGTCGATTAACCGGTGGGACAATTTCCTCACCGTCACAACCCTATATTCTTCCAGACTCTAGGACCATGGTTTCCAAATTAAATACAAAACTTGCTCTCATCTGAAAAGAGGACTTTGGACCACTGGGCAACAGTCCAGTTCTTCTTCTCCTTAGTCCAGGTGAGATGCCGCTGCCGACAACTGTAGCCAAATTCCTTGACACATTCCTTGTGTGTGGTGGATCTTGATGCCTTGACCCCAGCCTCAGTCCATTCCTTGTGAAGTTAACCAAAATTCTTGAATCGATTTTGCTTGACAATAGGCTGCGTTTCTCTAGGTTGGTTGTGCATCTTTTTCTTCCACACTTTTTCCTTCCACTCAACTTTCTGTTAACATCCTTGGATACAGCACTCTGTGAACAACCAGCTTATTTGGCAATAAATGTTTGTGGCTTACCCTCCTTGTGAAGGGTGTCAATGATTGTCTTCTGGACAATTGTCAGATCAGCAGTCTTTCCCATGATTTTGTAGCCTAGTGAACCAAAAGTGAACCAAACTGAGAGACAATTTTGAAGGCTCAGGAAACATTTGCAAGTGTTTTGAGTTGATTGGCGTGTCACCATGTTCTAATTTGTTTAGATAGTGAATTGGTGGGTTTTTGTTAAATGTGTGCCAAAATCATCACAATTAAAATAACCAAATAGTTACTACTTCAGTCAGTGTGCATTGAATTGATTTAATACACAAGTTTCACAATTTGAGTTGAATTACTGACATAAATGAACTTTTCCACAACATTCTAATTTATTGAGATGCACCTGTACATCAAAATATATTTAAAATAAAAATACTAAATACTGTGTGGATTTATTTTTTATACAAATACAAAATACTGTGTAAAAAAATATTTAAATATAAATACTCTATTTAGTATTTTTAAAATACACAAGATACATACTTTATTGCTCTGATGTGTCAATAACTCCTGCCCACTATAAGCTACACAAATATATTTGCATATGACGACACTATATAAATGATGTAGAAAAAGTTCAATCGATATACACTTTATATCATCGCCAACATTTGTATTGTCATATCGCTATTGCAAGCAGTAATGCTTAAAGTTTAATGAAAACATTTGACTAGCTCGTTGATAAAATCAAAATCTGACCCCCAAAAAAATATAAAGTGACCAGTGGCGGCTGGTGCTAAAATAATTTGAGGGGGCACAAACAAACTTAATCACACTGTTAATGCAACAGCATATGACTGAATGCAATTGTTAAATAACCATTTAACAAGTGACATAATAATGAATCATTACTCCTTAAAAATGTAAGATGAAAGTTCAACTTTTAAAGTGTAAGATAATATACCAAATCAGTAAATTTGAGTTTAATGTGTGTAAATTATCTGTAAGTAATCTTTAAACATTTGTAATCATTCAAAAAAATTATAATTTTTTATTAATGTAATTCAGAGATAAATGTCCATACGAGGGAGCCCCAGGATAGCAAATCATTCATGATAAGAACTGAAAACGGTTCAATAAAACTGACTTTTTATAAAAAATAAATTATAAAGAAATTATATTTACATAATTTTTAATAAAGTCCAATGTAGTAAGTATGCAAAAACTTTAATCTCCAAGAGCAGTGGTTCTCAAATTGTGGTACGGGTACCACTAGTGATACACAGGGTCCCTCTAGTGGTACTCAGAAGAATCACTAAATTAAATATAAATTGAATTTAATGCACAATACATTTCAATTTAATCTTTATTTATTTACAATTAAGTACAGTGCAGTTTTTATTTAACTTTTAGGTAATTTTAACTTAGTCATTATTTAAGTTTTTATTAACCTGTGTGTAAGCACAGTGCAGTGTTAATGTTTAAACTGTGTATTTACAATGTTAAAATGGCTGACAACAACAAACATTCTTATTAGGAATACAACTGCCTCGTCTTTTAACTGTGCAAAGCTGTATCTGAATAATTAGGCCTACCATATTTTAATGTTTGTCATTATGGTGGTACTTGGAGAGACATATGTTCTGAGGTGGTACTTGGCATAAAAAGTTTGAGAACCACTGTCCTAGAGACTTATAGACCTTTATGTTTTTTATCTAAATTGTAATGTTATTGACAATATATTGTTCAAGATGTCAGACATATATGTCAAACTGAATATGGGACACTGTATAATTTATATATTTGCATAATAATCCTTACATAAAAACTCATAATTTACTTGAAAAGAGACAACCATTGTATAACTACATGATCTACACAAGCCAATTGTGCTTGGATCTCGATGATGGGCTCAAGTTAAACTACATTGTTCTAATTACCTTCCGTGTCATTGCCAATGCTTCAGTGACAGGAATTTGAAATAACAATCAGAAAAAAACAATAAAAGGCATGATTTGCATCGCATCCTGCCCGCCAACTCCATCCAATCTCCATAATCTGTATTTGCATTTTATTATTTTTTTCTTCATTTGAATTCCTTGTGAAATAATTTTTTTGTAAAGTTAAAATCGAATTTACTTTCATCTCGGAAAAGAGATTGTGTCTATTTGATAGTTCGAGAATGGTTAAATCACCTTGGGCCAAAATAAAATAAAAACAATATTGATTCGCTAAGATTAAATGTTGGAGGGTCTTGGGCGCAGTAATCTGCGCCCCGAGGACAATCTGAAACAAACCAAGCTCAGCCTCAAGTCACATGCGTTTCAAAAGTTTACAGACCTAATAGACACCCATTAGTCCCGCACAGACAAACGAAATACAGTTTTTACTTTTGTATTTTTTATACACGCTAACATGATTACCAGGTGAATAGTACGACTAAACAATGCAATTTCGGGTTTAATTTTCAATATATATTTAACTTATTTTTAAACATGTTGAAGTCGGCTTCTTCCCTGGCTAACTTGATGGCGTCCAATATTGACCAGCCGCCACTGAGACTGACTAGTGCTAATGCTATGTTCCCCTTGCTAGTGCTTTTTTCCTTCATGCTATTGCTAACTAAAAGCAAATCTGAATGGTTTTCCATTATAACCTTAATCAACAAGTACAAATGACCATGTCATCCTTACCTTATCTTATGCTACCTTCCCAAGCTATACCCAAGCAATTTTTTGTTTAGTTTTTTGTGTATATATATGATTTTCTGGTTGAAAATTGGACCTTAATGCTATTGTCATATTTTCTACTTTCTACTATAATTTTTATACCCAAGTTTCTGAGTTGTGCAGGCCATACACTTTAAACATGGTGAAGGGGAAAACAGTTGGTCTTGGGATAATTAAGCTTTTTTCCCCACAAAAGCAAGACCACCTTGTTTTAATGTTATAGTCAAGCACATAGTGCAATAACCATTTCAAGCATTTTGTATGTTTTATACACAGCAAAACAGCATTTTCTTTACTGAAAATCCAAAATCATCAACAAGCTAACTATAAAGATAGCACTGTGAATGTTTAGTTGTCAACGAATGTGATGCTACATTTTATTCAAAATTAAAGGGGTCATATGATGCAATTTCAAGTTGTAATTTTTCTTTGGAGTGTTACAAGCTGTATGAGCATAGATACGATCCCTGAAGTTACAAAGACTAAAGTCTCAAAACCAAAGAGATATTCTTTATAAAAGTTAAGACTCGACCACGCCCCCTTTAAATGGCTCCTTCAAACACGCCCTCACATGTCTACGTCGCAGTGTGTGGAGATTTGCAAAACACCGACCCAGATGTATATGCAATGAGAGAAGGCCAAACTATTATTCTGGCTGTAGTATTTTTGCTGCCACCGGCGCCATGTCCTGGACATGCTGTGTGTTTCATTATGAAAGCGAAAGTACTTTGTTTGGGCTTCCAAAAAAAGACACAACTAGAAATCAGTGGTTAAGTTGTGTTCCAGAACAGTTCAATAAAAATATTGGAGTGTGTGCAACGCATTGTACGTAGCACTATTTCCTGAACCTGGAAGAGTAGCCTACAATGCTGGCTGTGCTCAAAGGCTGTTTCTATAAAGTGGGGCAATTCCAGATTTGCAAGGACAGTCTGGTGCTTCTGACTCACAGCCTGTGAGTATGATTTCTTATTTAAATAATTTGCCACAGACAATTAAAATGTGAATTTCGAGCAGTGTAGATTCGTGCTTGTTGTTTGTCGTTTCTCCGATCACAAATGCAAACATGGTAATGTTTACCATGCGGTGCGATGCAATGTGACATGAAAAAAGACAGTATAAGTCATTATAATCAGTAATTATGTCCCCACTGGATGCAACAAATGCCTCATTTATAATGGGTTTTATTGTTTTTGTGTCATCGGCCAGGACACGACATCACAATATGGTAAGGGGGCGTAACATTTCCATCTCACGCTTGAGGTATTCGGCCAATCACAACGCACTGGATAGCTGCCCAATCAGAGCACGTCTCGTTCTCAGAATGAGCTGAGCTTTGTAAAAATTGACGCGTTTCAGAAAGGCAGAGCATATAGGAGCAACAATAATGTCCAGTATGTGGAAAATAATGTAATATTTTTTAACCTTAAACCATATAAACAAATTGCATTAAACAAAATAAACCAAATTATGTTATTTTTAGCAATGTCATATGATCCCTTTAAATTTCTTGAATATCTACGATTTTGGCTTCAATAAGATTTACCCAGAAAACCTGGCATCCTCCACGATTCCTATTCAGTCAAACAGAAAAGCACTTGAATGCGATAAGCTTGTAATGAGGACTTCTGAATTTGGAAGTAGGACATTTTGATAGCACAGAAAAACAGTATTATTGCTTATTTCCTTACAGGAATCCAGAAAATGTAATTACCTAATTTCAGATCGAGACATACAGCTGCAATTCACATGAATGAAAGTGGCATGTCTGAAATAATTGATACAGGAAATCAGCCTAATCAGTCTAATAAAGAGGTTGATTGGTAAAAATATTGAAAATACAAAAATACTAAGATTAGATGTATTTAAATACAAAATACATTAGATTTTTTCAAAGGTATTCAAATACAAAATATAAAATAGTATTTTGTATTTCAAATACGTATTTTAAATACATGTATTCGAAATACTGCCCATCCCTGATTGTTGCTTATGTTTCATTTAGTACTTTTTTGAACATATGCCATAAAACTATGCTTAATATTAATAATAATATTAATATGCATAATTTATTACAGAATGAGTGAGTTATTTATTTATGTATTGCTATTTGCATGCATCCGTTCACAACTATTCATCAGAGATTTAATTTCCACCATTGATTGATTGATTGATTGCTTGCTTGATTGATCGATCGATTGATGAGTTTTCCCACAATGCACTTGGGGATTTTATGTGGTTTTCCTAAAATTCTGTCTCAGATATCAGCACAATTGAACCACCTACAATTGTTAGCCTTTGCAAAGGAGCCTGTTTATGGTGACTAAAAATGCAGTTAGGCCACTCATTAGGATTTGAGACATAGCACAGTAATGGACAATTATTTTGTTCAGTGAAAGTAGACAATGAAATTCAAATGAACTTAATAACCACAGAATGTTATGTCTGTCCTTCTCTAACAGATGCACTATTATATCTGAGTGTCAAAGTAACCGATAGAACTAATCACTCATGTCATCCACAGGGATCTGGTTAAATATATCTCTTCAAAGTTAGACACAAGCTGAAGTTAGGGAACTTCGTTTTGCCTTAATGCTTTTATGATTATACATATCTCAGAGCAGCCTCACATCTGAAATTGAATATGGTACTTTCAATATAGTTTCCATATCCAGAATGTATTCATCTACAGAGGTATCTATGTAACACTGAACTCAGTTAGTGTCCGCTGTGACTACAAATTCAAGCTTTTCAATGTGACCCATGGACAGGATATTACCATTAAAGTGGGAACTTTGTTGTTATCACTAGCAATGAAGAGTGCAGTGTAATGGAGGAGATGGCATTCTGAGAAGCTTCTAACCCAGGTTCTAGCATCTGAGCTTGCTGTCTCATCAATAATTGACAGCATAAAACCAATCAGAACAATTTGCTCCCCACAAAGCGAAGTGCTAGAGCAGGCTGGAGGTGCTTAATCATTAATGAGGCAATTAGCTGAAACTGCTACACCTGGCCTGAGTCGTTTGCGACTCAGTGGCCGCTTGTCTGACGCTACACCAGAGAACTCTGGGATATCAACTGACAGGAGTCCTAGTGGGGTCATCTGTTGACAAGAAGAGTAGCGCCTGATACCTCTACAAAACATTTATCTTAACTCACTTGTATACTTTTTACTAAATGTGTGAAGAAAGACAGTCGTGCAGAGAATATGATGCAGCTTGGTAGTGCCTTAAAGTGAATCCAATGGAAGCACCATTTTTATGGACAGATAAAGTATTGATCTAAGACTAATGTAACTGCACTCAAACATGTAAAAAAAAATATATATATATATATATAGAAGCCTGAAGCTCCAAGGTTTCAGATAGAGATGCAAGTTCAAATAGGTCCTCTTGGAGAGATTCATTGACTGTCTATTTTGAAAGAGTTGATGGTTAATCAATTCTGCTTCCCTGTCGGCTTTTCTTTAAGTCAACGTTTTTTAAACTTTTTTTTTTTAAGTGAGTAACTAGTCTTTATTCAAAAAGTCCTGTTGCTCAAATGTTTAAGAATGGCACTGACAATGCAACAGGTTTGTCTGTCTTGCTGACACTTTAAAACAGGTTTCCTAATACTGTTCCTGGAGATTGACCTCCCTGCAATGTTCAGCACCAATTGACCTATTGGTAAGCCCTGCCCCCTTAGTTACGGTTGCTCCCTCGGACAAACAAACCGAGTTGCTCACTGTCTTTCAATGGCAGCTGCTGTGTGAAAACCTTGTCCCACAATGTTTTTGCACAATTTTGGACACAGAAGGCCACCAAATGGGAATTCAATATTTCATGGAGGGATTTATAACATATTTTAAAATAAATACGGTGGGTAACTCGAAGCGAGGGTTTACAGATCACAATGCAAGTGGGATAAGTCTCATACTACGGTCGGTTATCACAATCGCGGATGACAACATGCAGGATCAACACTGTTCATGTATCGGAGGGTACGATTAAATTCATGTACATTTAACCAGTTTAATATGGAGAGGCACTGAAATGTAGACCTTCGTTTATGTGATTTTGACATACTGTACAAGACGAGAGAACAGTCCGCTATTTAGGTTTGTACTTTAACATGGACTCAATAACTTTAATGTTAGCTAGTTTTAGCCAGAGATACCTTGCTAAAGCACAAGATGATATAAACATTCTGCTTGAGCAGATGACAGATTATATTTTGTATTGGAGTTGAAAGCTAAGGGACATTTTGCTCAGTTTTGTTTGGATTCAGGAAATTTAATAAAATAAATTATATTACCTATCCTCTAAGGATACATGGAATCAGTGTTACAAGTACTCCAGACACACCGCTTTTCCATTTTTTAAACATAAAGCCAATAAAACCGATGCGAGCTTCGGATCTTCCAATGTTTCTCTATGGCGCTGAAAGTCTGGTCCCCGTGCAACTGATACTCGACTGCTATTGGCTCATCAACGTTCGATGGGAGGGGCTTACCGATAGGTCAATTCTGATCAAACACAATGAAACCAGCTAATTACAGACCTTGGTTGGATCTGATATCCGCAGACAGGTAGATCTCCAGGAAAAAGATTGGGCACCCTTTTTTTGAAATATCTGATAAAGTATACAATCACTACGTCCCAATGTTCATACTATCCATCCTTAATAGTATGTGAGATTTGAGATTTGAAAAATGTTTTACATTTCACTTCTGATTATACCCTGTATAATTTATTATGTGACAAATAAAGAAACCTTGAACCTTGAGATTATAATGAGTGTGTCCCAAAGCATAGTATGTTGAAAAAGTATTCCAAAAGTCCCCGGATGGTCTACTATTTCAGGTAAATAGTTCAAGTGTGGATCCGGGCCCACTCTAATGGCTATAATTGCCCACAATCCATTGCGCATTGGCAAAGGATTCGGTCCAGAACTACAAACATGAATAAAACGCGTTAGAAAAACTACAAACGTGGTGGATACGCACGATCGACGCTTAGGTAGAGAGGTTTGCAAAAAGGGGTTTGAGTTACTAATAATCAACATTTAACCTGGTAAAAAAAATATACATTTATTTGTATTATATTTTGCTATATTTCATCTGCAACAGCAATGTGAACTGTTATAAACTTCCATTTGGTCGTTAACTTTTAAATGCATAATTATGCAGAAAATATGAGCAGAGTTCTTTGCATGAAAGATCCATGACTGGAAGATCAACGAGCTACTTCTTTTCTCTCCAATACAGTAGGAAGTTAAATTAAATTAAATGTGAAGGATGTTAACTGTGACAAGATGATTTACAGGCCAGTTTACAGTGATAGGGTGCGACTGAGCACTCCTTTAAAGACCCAGTTGTGTGACGTGATAGTATGTCCCACAGCTTGCGTACTCTTCTACTACACACTCAAAAGTGTGTACTTTTTCTTCACCAAAAGAGTATATACTTTAAGGGCATAGTATAAGTAGGTATATTGGGATGCAGCACAAGTCATTTTGGTAATGCATTACTTCTACAAGTAACGGTCCCTAACACTGACTGTTGGTCCTTTACTGTCTGCCAAATGCACATGGGTCTATCCACGAAATGTATGCCTTTTCCTCCTGGATTTTTTTTTTTTTATAATTAAAATTTACAATTTAAAAGTTGTATCTTTTTATGACAATTGTATAGTTTGTATTTATTGTATTTAATTACTCTTTTGTTTCACAACTATTTTTATACCTCATGTTTTGATATTTTTGTCAAACCTGTTACAGACACAAGTGTTACTATATACCAGGGGTTCTCAAAGTCTGCATTCCCAAATCTGAATTTTGATCAGTGTCAAAGGTCCGGACCAAAACAATTGGTTATTGCAAAAGTTGTCTTTAATAAACATTCAGTAGCCTACATAACATGCATAACAAATAAACATTTTTTTTTTAATGAAAGTGTTCTTTGCATTCAAAATACATTAATAACAAGAGAAAAAGATGCAAAAAAAATAATTTAAGTGTCTGCAATAGAGGTCGACCGACAGGGGTTTTCCCTGATATTTAGAAATCAGGGCAGCCGATGGCCGATATAAGATGAATACGTTTGGCCGATTTTCTTGTTTCCCTTTATTTCATAAAAGAGAGTTTGAGTAAATGTTTATTGCAGGGCACAATGTGGACAGTTTACAGTTGCCCACAGAAAAAAACAGGGGGTGCTGCAGCACCCTCAGCACCCCCTGTCCCCGCACCCCTGCAGACACCAGTGTTTCTCACAGACTTTTAAATAATTAATTATTTGCCAGCAGGAGACGCTGTTAACAAATCAATGAATGGGAAACACTGGACACTGGCACTACTATAAGTCAAATGGCCATAGTCTAAGTGATAATAATAATAATAAAATACTCATATATGCAGTGAAATGCCACCAGATTGTCAAACGTCAAACTCATTGGATGTCATGACAAATGTCATGAAGGAAAAGTTTTATCGCTTGCACTTTCATTTCGGAGATTCGGACCATCTCCAAACAGACATTTCGAAACGAAACAAATGATTTACAAGTTTAACATGCGTTTATCAAAGTAGGAAATATAATTAGTGCTCTTTATACGAAATGGAGGCGAGTCCGGATTGAATTCCCTCCGGGTCGGGATGCGGACCAGAGTCCGTACTTTGAGAAGCACTGCTATATACTATAGTTTAATTACATTTACATTTAGTAATTTAGCAGACAGTTTTATCCAAAGCGACTTACAAATGAGGACAATGGAAGCAATCAAATTCAACAAAAGATCAATGATATGCAAGTGTTATAACAAGTCTCAATTAGCTTAACACAGTATACGTAGCAAGGTTTTTAGTTGTTGTTTTTTTAGAAAAAGAATTGAGCATATAATAAGTTTTATAATAAATAAAAATAAAACAAATAGATAAATATACAGAAAGATTAGAAAGGCTAGTGTTAGTGTTTTTGTTAGATTTTTTACAGAATAGAATTAGAAAAGAGATCTAGAGTTAGAAATATGTTATGTGTTTTAAGCCAATTCTTGAAGATGGCTAAGGACTCAGCTGCTCGGATTGAGTTGGGCTAGTCATTCCACCAGGAGGGAACATTTAACTTAAGATCTGTGAAAGTGATTTTGTGCCTCATTGGGATGGCAAAATAAAGTGACGTTCATTTGCAGAAGGCAAGCTTAGAGGGTACATAAGTCTGAAGTAAGGAATTTAGGTAAAGGGGTGCAGAGCCAGTGGTGGTTTTGTAGGCAAAAATTAATGCTTTGAATTGTATGCGAGCAGCTATTGGTGGCCAGTGCAAATTGATAAACAGAGGCATGACGTGCATTATTTTTGGCTCATTAAAAATTCATCTTGCAGCCGCTTTCTGGAATAATTGTAAAGGTTTGATAGAAGCTGTGATTTGTTAGTTCTCTTGAACTTTTATTTAATTGACAGAAGTACAAAAAAATACTTCCAATGTTTTTGCTGACCAACATAAAAGCCTTTTTTAATTATAAACAAATTTCAATTTTGATGGCTGCAACAGACTCCAATTAAGTTGGGATAGAGGGAAAATAAAAATGAAAAGGCTATAGAATATACAAATTAAAATATTTTAAACAGTTCACATTAAGCAGGTGGACTGGTAATATAGGCCAGGGTATCATGTTTGGGTATAAAAGGATCACCTCAGTCTCAGTCATGGCTCATCACTTTCTGCCAAACAAATCAAAAATCACACCAACTACCATACAGTGAAAAGATTCAGGGAATCCAGAGAAATCTCAGTCTGACTGTTGGGCAAAGAAGAAAATGTCAGGTGAATTTGCATGACTTTGAGCCCTCAGATGGCATTGCATGAAAAACCATCATGCTGCAGTGTCTAAATGCATATTGGTTTCACGGGAAGTTCATCAGCTGGGCTACAGAAAGCAAGTAAAAAGTAAAGTAAAGAGTCATTGCTATAGAAATAATACACGTCTAGTCGTGGTAGTATCAACACTTCTACACCGGGCACGAACAGCGCGACGTTGCATCAAAGCACATGGATCCCATTATAATCAGTCATACAGTAACTGAGCGCAAGCGCTACAGTAAATGGATGCCATATTCTATTTCTGACGCACTCAATGCGCTTGCGCTACAGACAAGTTGACAAATAGATACAGAAAGTGCACTTTGATGCATCCAGTGTAGAGATGGCGTTAGGATGTTACAGACTATTTTTGCAAGTTTCAGCTCATACATCTTTGGTGTAAACTCCTTAACCAAACGCCCCCCAAGAACAACTCAGCGCCCCCCTTGCTTCAAGCGCCCTCTAATGCTCTCCGGGGGTAACGCCCCCATTGAGAAATGGTAGATTAGACTGATCATTCTATCCCGGTCATTACAGTGGCGTGCACAAGGGGGCGGGGGGGCTCGAGCCCGCCCTTTGAGGTCCGATTGTAAATTGACCTTGCGGTCTGTTGCCTCCGGTCTGCAATTTCTGCCAAGGGTAGTGGTCTTCGATATAACGATATTTGAACGTGGACGATAAAAATGTCTCCAAGATCTGCTTCTTTGAAGAAATATCGTAGTATCGTGCTACAGCGCACATTCTATCAGCTGCAGTTCTGGCGCTGCCATCTCTATGTACTGTACAATGCAACATACAATCACATCAGTGTTAACTGAGCGGTAGAGTTACTCTCACGGGACACTGCACTTATTCACAATCACAAAAGTACATTATTTGCATCTGCTTTAAAGCCTTACCGTTTAAACGTTTCTTTCACGTGGTGGTAAGACATGCGCTTTTTTCTGAGCACATAACACCCAATGCGTGTGCACGAAAAAGCCCGTCAAACAGCGCCTGATTACTGAACTAAGTTCTATTTTGTGTGAATACTGTCAAAACACACAAGGTTTATTTATAGACTCAGTTGTTTATGTCTAAATAAAAGTAAACAGCTGAGAAAAACAGATGTGTGCCTGTATATTTGATGGGAGCAGGTTTTAAAGGGACAGTACTAAACATGCTGCCGACGGTAATTAAAGGGATAGTTCACCCTAAAATTGTATTTCTGTCATTATTTACACACTCACATGTTGTCCCAAACCTGTATTAATTTATTTCTTGTGCTGAACACAAAATATGATATTTTGGAGAATCTGGGTAACCAAACCAAATTTGCTTATCCACATTGACTTTGATAGTAGGAACAACATACTATGGCAACTTTTTGGTTCCCTTTCGAGCTTTCACGAGACATCACGGAGAATTTCTCCGTTATAGGAACTCCTTCCCTCCAACCTTTCCTGAAGACCTATTGGCTCACGCCAGTCCAAATGACTGGCCAATTGTCGCGAAGCATGCAAATACGAGCTCGAGAGGCAGTATAAATGCGGCGCCCGCGACAATTACGTCAGAATCTTTTTCTTCAATTTGCTGAACCTAGGTTATGGCTTAAACTATTACAGCACACAGTTAAGGTTCGCTCATTCGAGGGCAGGCCTCATGGCTGCTCCTCTGCAGCGTTCAGGTGAATATTACATTACATTGCAGATGCCACACAGAAAAAGCCACTGTCTAAGCATGCAGCCCCGCTTCAGAGCGGGGTTCTGCTGTGTACAAAGCACAATCACTTAGCTCCTCACTCATTCACACGATACCAGCCCCTCATCAGCGGCTGCCGTGTGTACGGGAAAACCTCTCATTCACATGATACCAGCCCCTCATCAGCAGCTGCCGTGTGTAGAACACACTCTCTAATGCACATGATAACAGCCCCTCATCAGCGGCTGCCGTGTGTAGAGAACACTCTCTAATGCACATGATAACAGCCCCTCATCAGCGGCTGCCGTGTGTACGGGACAACCTCTCATTCACATGATACCAGCCCCTCATCAGCAGCTGCCGTGTGTAGAACACACTCTCTAATGCACATGATAACAGCCCCTCATCAGCGGCTGCCGTGTGTAGAGAACACTCTCTAATGCACATGATAACAGCCCCTCATCAGCGGCTGTCGTGTGTAGAGTACACTCTCTCATTTACATGATAACAGCCCCACATCAGCGGCTGTCGTGTGTAGAGCACACTCTCTCATTTACATGATAACAGCCCCACATCAGCGGCGGTCATGTGTAGAGAACACTCTCTAATTCACATGATAACAGCCCCTCATTAGCGGCTGTCGTGTGTAGAGAACACTCTCTAATTCACATGATAACAGCCCCTCATCAGCGGCTGTCGTGTGTAGAGCACACTCTCTCATTTGCATGATAACAGCCCCACATCAGCGGCTGCCGTGTGAAGAGAACACTCTCTAATTCACATGATAACAGCCCCTCATCAGCGTGTAGAGCACACTCTCATTCACATGATAACATCCCCACATCAGCGGCTGTCAGTGTGTAGAGCACACTCTCTCATTTACATGATAACAGCCCCACATCAGCGGCGGTCGTGTGTAGAGAACACTCTCTAATTCACATGATAACAGCCCCTCATTAGCGGCTGTCGTGTGTAGAGAACACTCTCTAATTCACATGATAACAGCCCCTCATCAGCGGCTGTCGTGTGTAGAGCACACTCTCTCATTTGCATGATAACAGCCCCACATCAGAGGCTGCCGTGTGTAGAGAACACTCTCTAATTCACATGATAACAGCCCCTCATCAGCAGCTGTCGTGAGTAGAGCACACTCTCATTCACATGATAACAGCCCCACATCAGCGGCTGCCGTGTGTAGAGGACTCCGCTCTCTCACTCATTCAAGGCGATAGGGCGCCCTCGCGGTGCATGAAGTACACCTCGACAGAAAGCGCGCGAAAGCGAGGGGACCTTATGCCCCTGCACGCGAAGGTGAGGAGTCACCTGACACCCCTACGCGGGAAGCGCATGAAAGTCAGGAGTCACATGACACCCCTGCGCGGAAAAGCGCGCGAAGGTGAGGAGTCACCTGACGCCCCTGCGCGTGAAGGCAAGGAGTCACCTGATGCCTTGTAGGGCGCATCCTATCAGCCTTCCAGATTTCGCCGGACTATTATGCCAGTTGTTTACGCCCCTACAAGTGGTGTTCAACTAGGTCGTATAGCATAGTCCGCCTGTAGTTACAGCCGCAACCCGCACGGTTATAATATAGCAGACCGCGGGATCGAGGTCTTCTTGGAAACAAGTGTAAAGAGACCCGGAAAGAGGCACCACGACCAGTGGGCGAGCCCTCAAGCTGTCTCAAAATTGTAAAACTGTGTGTGATAGCGCATGTTCATTAAATACATGCATTTGCACAAGGAGCTCTTCCTCCTCACTCAGTCAACACAACGCCGCTCGCCCCTCCCCTGAGCGACCGGAGCCACTGCCCACACGGGTTATAGCCGCGCAGCACTTGCCGGCGACCCCAACGACCAAGCCGCTAAAGCTGCTGTGTCAGTTCCTGAGCGCATGAGAAACTATTCCAAGAATCTCACGCTGGTTCCTCTGCATAAGAGCGAGGGTAACGTTACACCCTTCAGTTCAGACGCAGACCACCCCGTTTCAATGGCGTGGCGTAGTCTCTAACACTGACTCGAAATGCCCTTATCCTAAAACAAGAGCTATGCTAATTTCTCGGAGAAGGAGCGATAGAACAAGTCTCAGCGAGCAGGCGGGACTGCTGTTTTGTCCAGCCGCTATTTGGGGTGCCTAAGAGAGACAGATGGTGGACTCCGCCCGACTCTAGATCTCAGACCCGTCAACAGAGCGCTTGACAAGCGTCCGTTCAGGATGTTAACTAAAGTAGTTCCTGGCGCAAATTCGCCCCGGGGACTGGTTTGCGTCCGTGGATTTAAAGGACGCGAACATTCACATTCAGATAGCACCGCATCGCAGACGGTTTTCTGAGGTATGCTGTCGTGTCAAGGAAAAGCACAGCGTACCAATACTCTGTTCTCCCGTTCGAGCTGGCTTGGGCCCCACGCACTTTTCAAAGGGCATCGATGCAGCACTCCCCCACTCAGATCGAGTGGAAGGTGCATCCTCAACTATCTGGATGATTGGCTGATTTTAGCTCAGTCCCTGGATACGCTTATCAGCCACATAGACTCGCTACTTATTCACTTGGAGTCCCTAGGGCTATGTGTCAACATGCATAAGAGCATTCTCGCCACCAAGTCAGTCCATAACATATCTGGGAGTATGTTTAGACTCCGTGGGGATGAGAGCCCGCCTCTCGCGAGATCCCGCGGTGGCCATTTTGTCTTCCCTGCGCCATTCAGGCAAGGAAGCTCTGTTCAGTTGAAAGTTTTTCAGAGACTGCTCGGACTCAGGGCGGCGGATTCAGCGGTATGTCATCTAACATAAACTGCCTGGAGCTGGAAGCAGTCTTCTCAGCTCTAAAGGTTTTTCAGCCACAGCTGGAACAGGAGCATGTACTGATTCGCACCGACAACACGTCCGTGGTTTCGTATATAAATCACCAGGGAGGAATTCGCTCAAGGGCGCTGTGCAAGCAGGCAATGGACTGTCATCCTCTTCATCAGAGCAGCGCACATCCCCGGTCTCCTGATCCGAGGGGCGGACATGCTTTCGAGGAAGGGGATTCCTCAAGGAGAGTGGAGATTGCACCCCGAGTCGGTTCGGATGATTTGGAACCGCTAACGTTACGGGAGAGCGGAGGTGGATCTGTTCGCCACGAGCAAGAACGCGCACTGCCCGTTGTTCTTCACTCCCCGCTGACATCACGCTGGCCAGCAGCCAGGCCGTATGCATTTCCTCCGATCAAGAAATGTTGCCACTGGTGTTATGCGAGCATCAGTGATACTCATCGCCCCGGACCAGCCTTGGTTCCCAGACTTGACTGAACTGCTGGAGGCACCGCCTTGGCCGATCCCCGGCAGGAAGCATATGCTATCCCAGGTGGACGGCTCGGTGTGGCACACCGACCTGGAACTATGGAGCCTTCATGTGTGATCGCTTCAGGGGTATCAGAGGAGATCGGCACGCTCATGGAAGCACGAACACCCTCTACAAGACGTTTGTATGCTTCAAAATGGGGAGTGTTTGTGAAATGGTGCGGTCAGGCTCATATCGACCCGGCTACTTGCACCATATCGTATGTTCTGAGTTTCCCGCAGTACAGACTGGATAGTGGATCGTTGCCATCGACACTGATCGACATTGCCGCGTTCGTTCCTTGCAGAGCGGGCAATCGTTCGGTAAAAACGCTTTGGTGGTGAGTTTCCTTAAGGGAGCAAAAATACTACATCCCCCACGTCCGCCTTTGTTTCCGTCCTGGGAGCAGGAAGTGGTGTTAAGAGCTCTCTCACAGCCACCATTTGAGCCTTTAGCATCCGTAGGTTTGAAGGAGCTATCCCTTAAAACTACAGTCCTTCTGGCCCTCGCTTCGGCTAAGCGCATAGAGGACTTACACGCTTTTTCTGTGGACAGCGACTGCATTCGATTCAGACCTGGGGACTGCAGTGTCACTCTCCGGCCGAGGACACAGATGGTTTCGCTGTCAGCCCTTGCTACTGAGTAATCGCCATCACAGAGTGCGGATGCCCAGACTGCAGTTTGCCCCATCAGGGCTTTGAGGATTTACATTGACCGTTCTAAATCGTGAAATCGTGAATTGTGATATTTAAAAAAAAATACAAAATGTGATTTGATATTTTTGCCATATCGCCCACCCCTATAGCCGAGGGGGACCAAACCCATCATCAAGCCCAATCCATCCACAACACCCCCCCCCCCCCCCATGTGAGAGATTATGGAACCTCCTAGAAGGGATGTCACTTGAATGTACCGTTATTTTACAAGTTTCTTTTTTTATTATTAGGGTAATAGGGCTGACATCAAATCAAAGGACACCAATACAATTATTTATATTTTATAGAAAAAAATGCAAATGAGAACAATATGTTATTTTTTATATAATTTTGCCTTTTTTTACTATTTATTGTTAGACCTTTTCAAAACTTAGCTTATTGCCTTTCTTGATTTGCATGGATTTCCAATGAATCTGCAATTATAATAAAATAGACTGAAAGGTGTTTTTATTTTATTGTATTTTAAAAAAATTACAAACAAAAAGTTTTTTGGTCAGTAAGTTTTTCACTTGTCTTGTGGGCAGAAACATAGTGTTTAATGATCACTGCTCAGGTTTATAACTCTCTGTGGAGTGGATAGAATATAAATAATTGCTTTGTGGAAATGTGGCACCCCACTTTAGTCAGTGCTAAAATTTGTACCTATGTGAATAAAAAAAAAATCAATAAAAAAATATCTATATTTATTAATTTCAAAAGCAAAATCAATGAAAATGTGGGCTTTGAAAACATAAATATACAAGAGTACGTGGGGGAATATGTGAAATGTAAATAATTATGTTTTAAATGCCTATAGTATCTATGTGCTTGGTTATTAATATGTTATTAGTCAGACTGCACTGCCAGTGTAAATTTTATGAGAAATGTTTTTGGGTTATAGTATGTGTATTTCTGCACATTTTTGAATGTATGTACAGACATATAAGCACATTTTATAATTTAATTCCAAAATGTTTTAGGAAAAAAAAGTAATTGGTCACTGTTGAAAGGGGTATTCCCTGCATCACCATGAACGGATGCACTGCACCTCCAATGCAAATAGACAGTTTCGAACATCGAACACGCCCGGAAAAAAACTAAAATGAACATGAATGATGTGTGAAACAAGATATTTTGATTGTGCAACCAGAAGTACTCACTCACAGTTGCTCACTTCTAGTGACTTCATGATCGCCAAGTTGGAGCTTTGCACCCAAAGATAGGAACGTACAAGGAAGTAGCTGAATGATCAATGGAACAGAAGAATTGGGGTGTCTGGAAAATTGCAGATGACCTTCTGTTAGAGTGACACTTTTGCTGCTTTCTCTGGGTATAGTTTTAACTCTGCTGCAGACTCAGATGTGTGGGTGAAAAGCACCTCATGCTCTTACAACTTAAGACTTTATTGTAATGCCTTTGAACTTTGACATAATTTCTCCCCTTGTGCATAAAAAAATTATAATGTGTTTGTGTGTGTGTGTGTGTTCATTAATGTACAGTGACCTAAAATGTATTTGAACACATGTTGTAGCCGTATTGCTGTATGGAGAGAGTATGGCAAGTTTCAAGAAAATTTGTTAGGGAAAGGAAAAACCCTGCACAAATTTTCTTCCTGATTTTGTGGTATTTTAAAAGTAAGGCTCTCGAGATGTCTACTTCTGTTCCTTATCCACAAAGCCTGTGGCTGTTGCTTTTAGAGACAGATTGCTCAATCAGAACCTGATATTAAAAGATTGATCCATATTCTCCAAGTGCTGGTTTGGCTTTGCAATCAGTCCATAAAATTACAATCTTTTTGTTATATCATTGTATTATGTAGTCATTCATTTGTGAAAATAAATCTACATGACCACGTGAGTTTAAATGTTTCTTGGTCACAGTTTATATATTTCATAATGAAACAACGTTCACTTCAATTTCCCATGTTATATTCTAGTAAATGTGTCAGTGGACACATGAGTCACGTATGAATCAGCCACAATCCGACCATCTGTATATGTAAGTGAAATGCAATTCTCATCAAGGAAACACTCAAATGTCATGTTAATATAGTTACATAACCATATGTATAAATGTATGAACTACGCTGAATTTTAGATGAGTATGCTGTAATAAGTAAAAATGTGGCATTGTTAAAACGTTCTTTTAGAAAATACCTTAATTGTTGTGCTACAAATGTAAAAAAAGACAACAAAACAACTGCACAATTAGAAAACATCTTCATCAGTTGTACATGCTGCAAATGCTCACAACACAACCAAAAACAGAAATGCACTGCAAATAGGCACAGACACCATTAGAAGTGTTTAAGGGAACCACAAAGAGACGGACATGGCTGGGACATCGATGTTTGCTCTGAAAGGTGAGATTTATGTTTATTTTAATATCCAGATCATATGATTCCTTTACTTTTTTTAGTACACAATTACTGTAACCGTTAAAGGTTAAGTAAGCTGACTAACTAACTTTTACAACTTAACCATATGGTTTTACTAATTAAAAATGAACTTTACTAATATTTTTAATTTAAAATGAATGAATTAGGTAATAAATACATTTATTATGTTAAAATAAATAAAAACAAAAAATGGTAAACCATGGTGCGTAACCACAAATAAACCATGTATTTACTATGCTAGCCATAGTTTAACCATAGTATTTGTACAACTGTGGTTATAAAAATAGTAATTAATATGCCAAAAAGTAAGTAAATAAGTAAATATACAGTTCATTTTAATTTTGTTGGGGTTATTTTGGCATTGTTGGGGTCCTCCCATTGTGGTCTGTGCTACTTGTGGCACGTTTCCATATTTGTTTGTGTTGTGAGCATTTGCAGAGCATTTCTGTTTTTTGTTTTGTGTTGTGTGAGCATTTGCAGCCCGTTTCTAAATATGGTTGTGTTGTAAGCATTTGCAGCACGTTTCTTTATTTGTTTGTGTTGTGAGCATTTGCAGTATGTTTTGTATTGGTTTTGCGAGTATTTACAGCACATGAGCTGTCAAACTGAAGAAGATGTTTTCTTCATGTTGGTGCTTTTTTTTCTATTTGCATGTGTTTTCTTAAGTTGCAGCATGTTGAGCTCTCTCGGCCACCGTAGAATATGCTCCAAATATTCTACAAACATTTGTACATCTGAAACATATTTAAATCAATTAGGTTGCAATTAGTTATAGATCACAGATCAAGGAGAAAGAGAAAATGGTTAGAGGGATTTCTGCAGCTCAACTAGTAGAACATGACACAAACAACAAACAAGGCCATAGGTTTTATTTCAACATACCAAATGAGTAAAAATGGATCTAATGTAAAATTGCAATAACAAAAAAAGAAAGAAAGAAGAAAGACAATCACTCTTGTTTAGGTGTGTTTGTTCATCGTACTTGAAACATACACCACCAAAGCAACAGCAAGTATAAGAGAGAGAGAGAGAGAGACACTGCAAGGACTTTATAAAGACAAAAAAGACAGCTCGACAGATAAAGATGCAAAAGACAATAAGCGTGTGTGTTATGGTAACACTTGAAGAGGAGACAGCAGTGTGTGGCTGTAATGAAACATTTATAATACATCTTGCGATGCTCTGCTCAGCTCACTGAGCACTCACTGTAATCGCACTAGCAGAGCAAGAGGCAAGGGCAGTGTGAACGTGTGTTAGTGTTCGTTGGAGGGAAGAGACAGAGTGAGTATCTCAGCATCAACCCATGTCAAGAAACGATGCTGCCCGACATGCAATCCTGACCTCAGCAGTCAAAAAGCTAAATCCAGAATATCGCTGCCGTCTACTGACAGTAAGAATTAGAGTAAAAACATCCAGTAAATGACAATCAAACATAATGAGACACATTACAGGTGCATCTCAATAAATTAGAATGTCATGGAAAAGTTAATTTATTTCAGTATTTCAACTCAAATTTTGATTCTCGTGTATTAAATAAATTAAACACAAACTGAAGTAGTTTAAGTCTTTGGTTCTTTTAATTGCGATGATGTTGGCTCACTTTTTAACAAAAAAACACCAATTCATCTCAACAAATTAGAATATGGTGACATGCCAATCAGCTAATCAACTCAAAACACCTGCAACGGTTTCCTGAGCCTTCAAAATGGTCTCTCAATAGAACTAAAGGTTTAGAAAGACCATCTGACTTTAATATACTTGTTTATGTAATGCTTACTTGTATATCTACACAGAAAGACTCGGAGTGTTGTTTTTTTTTTTTTTTGAACATTTATATACTTTAACAAAATTGACTTTGATATATCTGTTTAATAACAAAATATTAAAATGTATCCTGCTATTTTGCATATTGAGCACTGTTAATATTATTAACAATTTATTTGCTTTTTTGTTATTTATTTATTTATTATTCTTCCACTTTCTGTTAATTTAAGGTTGTGGAACAGGGTGGGGAAAGAAAATACATAATTATGTAATTGTTTGAACTTTTTTGTCTAAACATGTTTGAGAAATTAATAAATAAAGTACAAAATGGTCTCTCAATTTGGTTCACTAGGCTACACAATCATGGGAAAGACTGCTGATCTGACAGTTGTCCAGAAGACAATCATTGACACCCTTCACAAGGAAGGTAAGCCACAAACATTAATTGCCAAAGAAGCTGGCTGTTCACAGAGAGATGTATCCAACTGCAGCCTTATGAGGATTGTCAAGCAAAATCAATTAAAACATTTGATGAGAACACATTTTGTATTTCATTTGGAAACCAAGGTCCTAGAGTCTGGAAGAAGAGTGGATAAGCTCATAGCCCAAGTTGCTTGAAGTCCAGTGTTAAGTTTCCACAGTCTGTGATGATTTGGGATGCAATGTCATCTGCTGGTGTTGGCCCATTGTGTTTTATTTTTTTAAACCAACGTCACCATTTAGCAATACATTTTGGAGCACTTCATGCTTCCTTCTGCTGACAAGCTTTTTAAAGATGCTGATTTCATTTTCCAGCAGGATTTGACACCTGACCACACTGCCAAAAGCATCAAAAGTTGATTAAATGACCTTGGTTTTGGTGTGCTTGACTGGCCAGCAAACTCACCAGACCTGAACCAAGAGGAAAATGAGAAACGTGACCAAAAAAATGCAGATGAGCTGAAGGCCACTGTCAAAGAAACCTGGGCTTCCATACCACCTCAGTAGTGCAACAAACTGATCACCTCCATGCCACGCCGAATTGAGGCAGTGATTAAAGCAAAAGGAGCCCCAACCAAGTATTGAGTACATATACAGTAAATTAACATACTTTCCAGAAGGCCAACAATTCACTCAAAAATGTTAGTCCGGTTGTGTTCTGGACCAGGGATAGACACTCTCCAGACTCTGGATAATGGCCTGAGTGTAGTCCTGAGGTGTCTGAAAGGTCTAAATGATGGTTGGTAGTTTGAAACATCCAAAACAGCAACTTCGGGGTCTCGTTGTTGTAGGGGCAGGTGACAGTGAGATGGCAGAACTGAACAGAAAAGTCCTAAAAATCCAAGCCATTTTAGGTAATGGCAGTGAATAGCACTGCCAAATCCATTCTGAGTCCAGTCACATTGGCTACGTTTACATGCAACCAAATAATCAGTTTGTAATAGGATTGACAGCTCAATCGGACTGAAAAGCATTCATGTAAATACCTTAATTGATCCGATTGAGCTTGATCAGAATAAAATTTTGATCGGATTGGAGCGGGTGGTTTATTCCTTTTCTTATACAATTGCGAGTGCATGTAAACATTCGATCGGATTGACAATCGAGACTGAAAGGACTGCGAATGTGCAATGATGCAGAAATAGCTTAATGACGTATGACGCACAGAACGAGCAGTTATTCATTTTAAATAAAGTGTTGTATACATGCGTGTCCTGTCATTATAAAACTCTCCTTTCACTCTGCAACTGAAGTGGAGCAGGACAACCTCCCACCAGTCCTTGTTTTGGATTCTCAGCCACAGGCAACCCGTTTTGGGTGCGGGGTGGCACAATTTTACTGCGCAATAAATATGAGCAGCACGACACAGCAGTTTATATATTGATCCAAAAATTGATAAATATAAGTTATGCTGTTAAAAACAAATAAAGAAACAGTTTAGGAGAGTGGTTATTATGTGCAAACAGTGAGAAACTCTATATTTGTGCATGTAAAAAAAAAGAATATTCCGATTTGAAGCTTGTGACATATAAACGCGCACTTCAACCCGATCACTTTATTTGGCGTTCATGTAAACACTACATTCAGATTCCTCAATCGGAATGAATTCAGTCCGATTGAACCAAAAATTTAGCATTTAAACGTAGCCATTGTGTTGCAGACAGGCAGACAGGGATATGAAATAGTAATCCACACTGTCTTTAATCCAAAATGCAGGAGTTGCAGGGAGTAAACAACACTATTAATGTATGTGAGACCGGATAATTTCCTTAATGTTAATAATTTTAATCAGATGTTTTGTCCTAACCAGCTGGGACTTGGATAAGTACAGAGACAAGTTAAAACATATTTTAATGGTTGCTTGTTTACTAGTTCTATGCCAATTTGCTGAGCTGTGCCCAAAAATCCCAAAAACAACACACAAAAATTTTCACCTAAGGATTGCGAATAATTTTTTCCTAAGAATGTGTATTTTTTCTATTTTTCACAAATAGAGTCAAGTCATATATCACAAGAAAGCTCTCCTTCTCAGGAATCTGACTCTATATGTTTATTCATTGTGAATAAACAAAATCACATATCGAATTATCTTCGATAGAAGAGCGATGTCTTTTTTCTCCCCTACTGCTTCAGCCAGCCGCAAAAGCCACACACTCTATATTATCGTTTAGATTAGGATATCTTCTTTCAAACAAGACCATTTTCATGTTTATGCGTGCTCCCAAAGCTGAGAAATTGTTGTGTGTTCCAGAGACGCGCTCTTAGCAAAACACACGCTCTTCAAATCATAAGTGCTCTGGTGAAGCAGCTCTGATTATCTACAAATCTGTGCTATTCAGAGCTGTCTAATAGGTCAGATTAGCTGTCAGTTTCTGGCCGCAGACAGTGAGAGCTGTGAAGCTTGACACCTCTGGGTCAGAAGAGGGAAACATGCAGAGTTAGAAAGCGTCTCCGGTTGAGCGCTGAGGCTGTTTCCGATTGGGAAATGTATTTCTTGAACTGTTTTGAAGACGCAAATGGCGCAGTGGAAGGCTAAACACATTGGCGTTGCGGATAAAGCAATCTTTGGATATTAAAATATAAGTTATAGATGATAAGGAGTGATCAGCCGCACCGTGGAGAGTAGGGGACAAGCGTCTGGTGAGCCTGCTGGAGCGCTTTGAGTGTGTTTGCTCCGTTTTTTTTATCAAATCGTTATAGTGAGACGTGAAAACACCGCTAACAGTCTGATGAACACTCTATTGTTAGAAAAGTGTAGTACAGTATGCATTTCAGTGAATATGCAATAAATAAGCATTTCAGTGAATATAAAGTAAATATACATGGATTATTACAGTGCAGTGTGGATGAAGAGATATTTGTTTGTTTTACGTTCTGAAGTGCAGAGAGCAGTGTCAGACAGCCGAGGCAGCACAGAGGAGCTGTTAGCTTGTATCCAGGGGCAACAGATGATGGAGAACGGTGATACAAGTTACAGGTGAACAGGTGAGCTGATGCTCCAAACAGTATACCAATACAGAATGCGCATAAATTGAACGTTATAAAGCTGGAAGATGTGGATTCTATTTTAGACTGTGATAGAGTAGATGTATTTTATAATTTATACAGTCTTGTATAAATTATAGAATACATATTCAATCTCATGTTCCTGTGGCTCAGTGGTAGAGCATTGCGTTAGCAGCGCAAAAGGTTGTGGGTTTAATTCCCAGGGAACACCCATACTGACAAAATGTATAGCCTGAATGCACTGTAAGTCGCTTTGGATAAAAGCGTCTTCTAAATGTAAATGTATGTAAATGTAATGTGTCTTGTGTCTCCTGAAAGAATAAAACTGATAATATAAAACACAAAGTATGACATTTGCTCCAATTCGTTTATGACATTTTGTATATTACTGCTTAGATAAACATACACATGAAACATAATTAAATCAATAAAAGCGCTCATGGCACAGTAAAATAGGATTATGGGTGTAATGTGTTTTATATAGCCTTTTTTTGCAAAGGAAACCTAAAATGATACTTGTAGATGCAAAATATGACAATTTCACTCGCTTCATTTATGATGCATTAACTCCTGTTTAGAAGCTGTTATTTGAAAAAAATATTTTTTTCTGGTACATTTTGGCATCTAGTGACAATCAAACAAAGTAATGGCGCTTTTCCACTGCATGGTACGGCACGGCTCGGTTCGGGTTGGTTTGCGTTTCCACTGCAGTTTAGTACCGCTATAGAGTGGGCGGGATTATTCACGCGTCGTTATAATTGCGCCGCCTCTACTGCCGTGACATCATCGTAAACGCGCCACAAACAAACTCACAATAAAGAAAGGAGACGGAATAGTGTTCTTCATTCTCGGCATGTGGATGTTTTTAACAACAATGGAGAGGTCTATGAGGACGCTTGGGATTTACCCTCAGCAGCAGAGACTGTGGTGCAGTGCCACGGACTGTAGAGGAGGAGGGCAGGGATGTTCGTGCAGGTGTGCTGCGTTACTTGATTAGTTAACTATTCATGTAGCGTGTTCTGTAAAGTGAATTATCAATAAACCTTTGAACATTTAAAAATGTACAATGTATCCCTTGTTTTTTTTATTTATGTGATGGTTTTTATAATCGTGGCATTAATCATTTGTCTTTTTCAAGAGGTTCATGATGTGTTCATACAATAATACATATTTAATATAGTCTGGAGGTACACGTATTTGATCAGATTGTTTTTAATTGAAGCAAAACACACATACAAAGGTAAAAATATAAACAGAGGACATACTCTGAAAATATAGCAAGTTCAAAAGTATATACATAAGGCTTTTTCCTTCGGCGTCGACGCCATCAAGCTCCTTCGGCTGCTGGCTGATTTAATCTAGCGTCTATGGGTCTCGGATGTCGCAATTCAGTGGCAGTTAAGGACTATTCTTCTCAGCAAATCAGTGATCAGCAGTTACACGTCCCGTTTTGGTACGGTATGGATCGCTTGGAACCTCTTCCCGAGTTGTGTACTAAAAAGTACCAGGTAACCGGGGTACCCAGTGGAAAACCCCCCAAAAGTGAACCGTACCGAACCGTACTGTGCCGTACCATGCAATGGAAAAGCGCCATAAGTTGCAAAGAGCTGGCCCTAACCTGAATGACAGATTTAAAAATAATAATTAAAAAAGTGAAAAAACTACTTTTTTTATTTTTTTATAAAAAATACACCCATAGGATATAGTTAAATGGGTTTTATTTACAATGAAACCATTTGTTTTATTTCCTCCATTGCATGTGTGTAGGGTAAACATTTGAATTTGAGTGTGCAAATTTAGGTGAAAATTTCCAAATACGCCCCAGAGCTTAAGTAGAAAGGAGTTATATTTATAAAAAACAATAAATAGTATACGCTGCATACAGACTAAGCATTATTGTTGCTTGTTGCTTAAAGATAAACTGTAATGTTTTTGTTTTGTTTTTGGTCACATAATGCATGCAAATAAATAATTTTATTCTTAAACTGCGTCACTTTACTTTTTCAAACATATTGTGTCACACTATGGTTAACCCATAAAAAAAAAAATATATATATATATATATAGCAGCAGGATATACAGTGCTCAGCGTAAATGAGTACACCCCCTTTGAAAAGTAAAATTTTAAACAATATCTCAATGAACACAAAAACCATTTCCAAAATGTTGACAAGACTAAGTTTAATATAACATCTGTTTAACTTATAACATGAACATAAGGTTAATAATATAACTTAGATTACACATTTGTCAGTTTTACTTTGTATTCCTCACCTTTGCGACGCCATACAGTTTTGAAGCCATCAGTTCCAAAAACATTTATCTTGGTCTCATCACTCCAGAGTATAGAGTCCCAGTAGTCTTCATCTTTGTCAGCATGGGCCCTGGCAAACTCTAGGCGGGCTTTTTTGTGCCTGGGCTTTAGGAGAGGCTTGTTTCGTGGACGGCACCCATGCATGCCATTCCTCTGCAGTGTACGCCGTATTGTGCCACAGGAAATAGTCACCCCAGTTTGGCTTTCTACTTCTTTAGATAACTGCAGTGAACTTGCATGTCGATTTTCTTCAACCCTTCTCATCAGAAGACGCTCCTGTCGAGGTGTTAACTTCCGTGTATGACCTGGACTTCTCTGTGAGATGGTTGCAGTTCCATCTTTTTTAAATGTTTGTACCGCTTTTGCTACATTATTCTGACTGATAAGTAAAGCTTTGCTGATCTTCTTGTAGCCTTTACCTTTCTTGTGTAAAGAAATTATTTTCTTTCTCAGGTCTTGTGACATTTCTCTTCCATGTGGTGCCATTGCTGACAGCATGAAATGGGAAGGGGTTTTCTTTAAGTAACACCCTTTTATAGTCAACTGTCTGCTGAACACCTGTGTAATGAATAATTAGACTCACCTGTGGTTGAATTCTTGTTAAATTAGACATTTGTAGTCTAAAATGCAGCTTTGCTCCAGAGACTTTCAGTGGGGTGTACTCATTTCTGCATTACCCTAATTTGAGTAAAACTGAACATTTTGTTCTCTAAGTTATATTATCAACCTTGCTTTCATGTTATAAGTTAAACAGATGTTATATAAAACTTAGTCTTGTCAACATTTTGGAAAATGTTTTTGTGTTCATTGAGATATTGTTTAAAATGTTACTTTTCAAAGGGGGTGTACTCATTTACGCTGAGCACTGTATATATATATATATATATATATATATATATATATATATATCCTGCTGCTATCATCCAGCCCACCATAACTGTAAAATATATGATTCACAGTTTTGTATTGCTCATTCTTTAGAGGCTGATGTATAAAAAAAAAAGTTATGTAAATGAATGTAGGAGGTGTTTTTTATTGTGGTTAGATGGGGTTAAATATTAAGTTAGATTTAGTTATTAAAGCACCAGGGGCTTTTCTCTGGATCTTTAGAAACTGAAAAGTGTTTTACATGAGTTGCTAATCAATGCTTAAACATTTCTCCTCATTACCTGTTCCACAATCAACCCAGGAACAGTTTACCTGTGCGATTATATGGAATCACACCTGCAGAACTAATCACACTGGTAAGAATGCTGAATAAACAACCATTTGAAATTCTAAATTCTAACTCAGTCAAAAGGATTCATACACATACTGAAGCAGGAATATTCTGTGCTCTCTCTTGTTGACTGCGGCCATCTGGACTCAATAAAGTTTTTCTTTATAAATTAGCAGCTGTCAGAATGACAAAAAAACTGACAATAACGTTCACTCTCATGGTCAGTTCTTTTCACTCTTTTATGGCAGGGCTTATACAATTTGATACAGAACCCCTAAGAGACCTTGTGTTATTTATTTATGTATTGTCTGTCTAGTTTTACAATGACCAAAATTTAATAATAATAGAATAATGCATTGTCTCTTAGGGGTTCCATAATTTGGACCTTGTAAAACAAATAACTTGTGTTCTTTGACAATACAGATGAATTATGGTTTAGTTTGGTGTTAGCACATAACAGCATGTTTTCTAAGACAAGTCTCTGTGTTCCTGTGTGGCTCAGTGGTAGAGCATTGCGTCTGTTGCGCAAAAGGTTGTGGGTTCGATTCCCGGGGAACACATGTACTAATGAAAATGTATAGCCTGAATGCAATTGTAAGTCGCTTTGGATAAAAGTGTCTGCTAAATGCATAAATGTAAGTCTCACTCTAGTATACTCATACTTAGGTTTAATCAATCAAAACAATTTTGTGGCAAGCACCACATAACCACATTTTCTTCATAAAATCTAAAATTGTATTTTTAAAGTTATTGTAAAGTTCGACAAAGTGGACCGGCAGATTAGATAAAAGTTCAAGTTTCAAATAATTATTTGAAATCATAATATAATATCAGCTGTAGCGCTTTCTTTTACTTGTTAAAAAGTATTTCCTTTTACTTGTTCTTATTCTCTTTCTGTTGACTGAGGAGTTGTTTCTCTCACTGAATCTGTCTGAGGACTGTTTTGCTGTGGATGGTTAACATCAGTCAACCAGTGAACACCAGTGAATAAGTGGAGGGAGTTGTGCTAACAGCCATCTGTTCCTCCATCAAACGCTCATCTTGTGTAGTTCTCATTCTCTCAAGATCCTGCTGTTTGTTCTGTGTTATAAAGTGATTATTACAATAGTATTTAAATGAACCGAGTGCACGTTTTAAGGGTCTTGTGGCTTGAGATTAAACTCTTTTAAAATACAATTTTTAAATTAATTAGTTATTTTCCACTATTTTTTATTTTTTATTAAATGAGTCCTTTGTCTTGTTAAGATTAATTTAGATAACATTTAATAATAATAATTATTATTATTGTATTTATTTATTAAATTTCAGCTTGACAGGAAATGTCACATCTCATACGTCATTTCAAGTTTGTTCTTCACTGCCATTACTGTCAGTACACTAATATTTGTTAAAATGTCAATCATTTTGAATATTTTAATCACAGTAATTTATGGATGTGTTAATTGAGGGATTATTTAGTTAAAAATCAGGTTGTCCTTAAGTAAAAAAAACAAAAAACTTTCAATTAGTCCATATCAAAACATCCTGAATGGAATGTAAAGAAAAACAGTACTATTGTAGACACCTGGAGATGTTTAGATAAATATACAATTTTGTTTCAGTTTTAACCAGGAGGTCTATGTGGCCCACCCTTGTTTTTTTCTCTGATCCAAATCTTTCTACAGTGCCCACGAAAGTTTATGCAGCATGAACAGGGCATAGTTTGTTCCACTCAGGTTCTAGACCTGAAAAATAGCACTTAATGTCTCTGTGAATTATTTTTTTCTCTCTTCCTAAACAGTTTTTGACTGTGTTAAGAGTGTGAATAATATTTAAAAGTATTTTGCAAAGCAAATAAAGTACTATTGATAACATCTGGTTATTATCGGTGTGTTTCAATTACTTTGGTCATTTTTAAAATTCTAAGAATCTCAAAGAAGGCCTGTCTTTTGCAGTGCTTTGCATAAACACACACACGTAAAATGGAAGAAGAAAAATTGTCCCACCTCTCAAAGAAAACAGATCTTGAGTTCTTGAACCTGGATTTGGTATTTTAATATATAATAATAAAATCGTAATAAAAAACATATGCTTGGCCTCTCAGCACAGCGTTCAAGTGGGGCGTTTTGATACAAAGCCAAACGCTTCACTCTCGTGTCTCTGTTTCACCATCAAGAAGTGATATCAGAATAGACGCGGCTTTGACACAGTACAGTGTTCAGCAAACAAACACACATCCACGCTCTGCTAGAGCAGAACGGCGTGTTAAACTGTAGCTGTCTGCTTGTGTCGTTTCGGGTGCATGACATTGGCTTGTCAATCACCTCCACTCTCTTTCTTTCTTACACCATCTATCCAAATCTAGTGACTGGCGGGTAATTATCTCACTGTCGATGCACTCCTCTATCTCACACATCTACAGCCAACGCGTGACAGAGTCAGCCAAAATCAAGCACATAAGGGGGCACCCAGGGGCACAGATGCAAAGAAGCGCACACACATGTGCAGCCACAGGTCATTTCGGCAACATAATACAGCCTCCAAGGAGAATTTTCCATGAACTGCACGCTTGTTCGCATGGTGTCAAACTGACATAGCGATATCCTGTAGAATAAACTAAATGTGCCTGTGGCCACGAGAGGGCTGAGATTACATCGCTGACAGCATGATTGTCTATAAGTGCTTATTTCTGTCTGCGGTCATAATTAATGTCGTTTCAGCATCTAATGGACTAATGCTAATGGACCAAAATAGAGAGCAGAAGAGGAATTTCAGCATGAACAGTGTGAACAGAAGTCTTTGTACAGAGTGGAAGGCTTACTGCATACAGAATGTGATATGCACTAGTGTTTAAGTGTTTCAAATTATAGAATACTACAGCTGACAGTCAAATGTTTATGCAAACTGAGTTTGTTTCTTACAATATAAGGAATAATTTTGATTTAAAGAAGGCTAGTGCATTGCAAACTTGATATGTATAAAAACAAATCATTTGTGTTACCATAAGCATTTATGTGAGGACATTACATTAATTACAGGTGTAAAGAATACTGCATACATTGGTTTAAAATGGTATCCCAGTACACCTCAAAATGGTTGAGAGAATGCTCCCCCCTCCATGCTTCCATTTGTGATATTTGTGTAATTTCATAGAATTTTTTTGGTAATGATAAAGCATGATTTGGTGACTTTGGTCTGATTGATTGATTGATTTTCAATGAAAACAATGAAAACAATAGTTTGTTTGATTCTTTTTTAATTACTTTGCATCAGAAAAAAGTTGAATAACTCAAATAAAAAATATTACTGTAATGGGACTTGTTTTTTTTACCCGTTATACTTGCTATTGTACATATGTAACAACTACTCATTCCAGAAAAACTCTAAACCTTTCATTTTAAAGCAGAATGTCTGAAATATGGAGAATAAAAAGGGAGGTAGACCAAAAGTTAAAGGTTATCTATAAACTGTTGCCAAACTGCCTCCCAGCAGAGAAATGCAAATGAGCCAATCTGCTTGTCTGTTTATGTGAGTGCAGAACAGAAGCCGTCTGGCACAGAGAGAGGACCTGCCACCGCCTCTGTCATATGGAAGCTACTCTGCCACAAATGGATACCTAATGACTCGATTTATACCAAACGATTCACTACTCCTCCTAATGATCCTTTCCATATGCACTTCAAAACACACACACACACACACACACACACACACACACACACACACACACACACACGCATACCCACATACAGTCCTTATGTCCTCACTCAGGAAAGACTGTGTCTGAGCAAGCAATTGTTTTTGTCACCTCTTTACCTGTTATAAAACTTTTAGTCATGATTACTGTATAATGTCAAATGCAAGTTATTTCCCTGAAATACAAAAAGAAGAAATATTATATATATATATATATATACAGTATATATATATATATATATATACTTACAGGATATATATACATTCCTATATTTCAGGAATACCACAATTACATTTAGTTTTAGATTTAGGATTGTTAAGTTGTTAAAGTGTTTGCCAGTTATTGTTAGGGAACTAAAGAAAGTAGCACAGTTTTTGGCTTTTCCAGAGCTTAGGTTTATAGGAAATGAAAGGAGAAGTAAAGGAGACTACATAAATAGTTTTGAGAAAAGACGTTATTCATAAGTTATGCAAATTACCACCATTCAAATCGGAAACTCACTTTCAACACAGAATAATTTGACATCTTACATTTTCCTTCTAGTCAAAAACCTGCTTTCGAAGTATTCATAACTATTATTGTCATGAGTGGTCCAGTAACAAATGAATGAACGACTGAAATAATGAAAGATAGATAGATAGATAGATAGATGTAGACTGATTATGCATGTAGAAAATGTAGAATAATATGGTAAACCATAACTAGGCACAACTTAAATTTACCTATAAACAAATTAAAGCATATAAGCATTTAGATTAAAAAGGTTTTAAAGAGAGTGAGAAATATTTGTTCAGCTAAATGTTTGGGGGATTAAAAGACACTGACATGAGGTGTCATTTTTGGGATGCTAACCATGTTGTTTCCTTTAAGTGAATAAACTGAAGCTTCAGCATAGATCAGCTCAGCACTAGCACTGCTCCTCCGTGTATTCATATTTCACTTGGCAAACATTAACACACAGTGGACCGTGCAAAAGCAACTTACATTTAGATTTATGACCGAAGAAGAAAACTTAACATGCAGCACTATTTAGAGGAATTTTGACTTTGTAGATTTGTGATTATTATTTTGTTTCAATATGCGTAATGAGTTTGAACAATGCTGTTAATGGGATTATTGGCAGGCAACCAGGATTTGCTTCCTAATGCAAGGCTGATAGCATTTTATTTATTTTTTTTGACCAATAAATCACTTCAGTGCCCACAGCAATATTCAGACGTGTGTTATTAAAAGTGTTAGAACAACAATATCAGATTTACGTTTGGGTTATTTGATGGATTGATCATAGTGCGTTGGTCTCTATTAGCATGTGCATTGGAACAAGAATGATAGAGAGTGACTGACTAGATTGCAGAATTAGATTAGGCTACGTATTAATCTGTTATGTCTCTTTCTTTCTAAGTCTTAGAAAATTCAGCAAATAATATTTGCATGATGTACCTGTATATATATATATATATATACAGGTACATCTAAAAAAAATTGAATATCGTGCAAAAGTGAAACTTTCATTTATTTTAGATTCAGTACATGTCAAGTAAAACATTTCAAACAATTCAACAGTTTTTTTTTTTTGTTTTTTTTTGATGATGAGCTTACAGTTCATGAAAGTCAAAATGTCAGTATCTCAAAATATTAGAATATTTACATTTGAGTTTCAATAAATTACCATCCCTACAGTATAAATTCCGGGTAAATCTTGTTTTTTGAAACCACAATAATGGGGAAGACTGCTGACTTGACAGTGGTCCATAAAACAATCACTGACACTTTCCACAAAGAGGGTAAGTCACAGAGGTTCATTACTGAAAGGTGTGGCTTTTGACAGAGTGCTGCATCAAATAATATTAAATTCAAAATTGACCGGAAGGAAAAAATCGGATAGGAAAATGTGCACAAGCAACAGGGATGACCACAAGCTTGAGAATACTGTCAAGTAAAGCTGATTCAAACACTTGGGAGAGCGTCACAAGGAGTGGACTGAAGCTGGAGGGAGTGCATCAAAAGTCACCACGCTCAGATGTCTTCAGGAAAAGGGCTACTAAGCCACTTCTGAAACAGAAACAATATCAGAAGCATCTTGCATGGGCTAAAGAGAAAAATAACTGGACTGTTGCTCATTGGTCCAAAGTCCTCTTTTCGGATGAAAGTAAATTTAGCATTTCTTGTGGAAATCAAGGTCCCAGAGTCTGGAGGACGAGTGGATAGTATCCATTTTGCTTGAAGTCCAGTGTGAAGTTTCCACAGTCAATGGTGATTTGGCCTGCCCTGTCATCTGCTGGTGTTGGTCCACTGTGTTTTCTGAAGTCCACAGTCAATTTGAGAGCACTTCATGCTTCCTTCTGCTGACAAGCTTTATGGAGATGCTGATTTCATTTTACAGCAGGACTTGGCAACTTCCTACACTGCCAAAGGTACGAAAAGCTGTTCCAATGACCATGGTGTTACTGTGCTTGATTGGCCAGCAAACTCACCTGACCTGAATTCCATAGAAAATCTATGGCAGGTCTCTAGACTAACTTTTTGCACTGGTTGCACTGGTGTGCCTAACATTTTTTCTTAGGTGCACCAGCACAAAAGTTAGGTGCACCCAAATTTTCATATAGGCAATATTGACTAGTAAACGATTAACTAACAATCTGGTCAACATAAAGTTCTTATTTGAAGCACAATTCTACAAGAAAGGTAACTTACTGAAAAAGTGTTAGTGTTTAAAGTGCTTCACTGTGCTGAGATTTAAACTTAAAAGATCTCAAGATAAATTAAATAAAAATAAAATCTTAATTAAGTGTTTTAAGGGTGTCAAACTGAACATCTCGTGGCTCAATGTCTTATGGCCTTCCTCCATTGCAGTCACATGCCCCTCGGATGGCCAACTCATGTAGTTTGTTCTCTTAATTAGACTGTGTATTTATTTGATGTCCGAGGCTGACGCGGAAGCGTTCAGCATCCTCGTGTGAAGACAGACAAGTGTAAAGACAAGCGACTTTTTCCTGTGCGACTTTACCCGAGCAACGACACCGGCAAAGCATTCAGGTATAATTTTTTCTCCCTTCCCTCACACACTCTCCTTTGCTATCCTCTATACTTCCACCTCTATCATGTGTTTCAAAACCATTCCGGTTGTCTCTCGACCACGCTCTAACATCACACGCAGACGGCAACGTAATCCTGCTAACCTGCACCCCATCTCTACATCTTCTACTACACCTCTTTCTTTCTCTATGGCTCTCTGGAATTGTCAGTCAGCTGTCAACAAAGCAGACTTCATTTCCGCTTTTTCTTTACAATCCACTCTCAGCATCTTGGGCTTGACTGAGACCTGGATTCGTCCAGAAGACTCAGCAACTCCAGCTGCCCTCTCTAACAATTTCTCTTTCTCTCACACCCCACGTCAGGTTGGCCGGGGTGGGGGCACTGGTCTGCTCATTTCAAATAATTGGAAATACTCAACCCACTCGCCCCTATGCAATTACAACTCATTTGAATCCCATGCGATTACTGTAATGGCTCCTATAAAACTCCAGATTGTGGTAATCTACCGTCTCCCTGGTCAAATTCTAGCCCCCTTCCTAGAGGAGCTGGATGGGTTGCTGTCCTCTTTCATGGAGGATGGAACTCCACTCTTAGTTTTTGGCGATTTCAACATTCATCTAGAAAAGCCTTATGCTACAGACTTTCATTCGCTCCTAGCTTCATTTGATCTCAAACGCCTTACCACTACTAGCACTCACAAATCAGGCAACCAACTTGATTTAATTTACACACGCGATTGTACTGCAGATAACATTCTGGTACAACCACTACATATCTCTGACCATTTCTTCATTAAATTCACATTACACTTTGCTACCAGGGTGCCACCAACCCCCTTACCGGTTACTTTTAGACGAAACCTACACTCCCTTTCTCCCTCACATCTTTCCTCTGTAGTATCCTCCTCTCTTCCCTCACCTACCAATTTCTCATCTCTGGATGTGAATGCGGCTACTGATACTTTATGCTCTACTTTAACCACTTGTCTAGATGACATTTTTCCTCTCTCCTCCAGGCCAGCACGGACTGCCCCTTCTAACCCCTGGTTATCTGATGTTCTTCGTGAACATCGGACCAGACTCCGAGCGGCAGAGAGAAAATGGCGAAAATCAAACGAGCCGTCGGACCTGAGTATCTAACAATCGTTTCTTTCATCTTTCTCCGCTGAAGTCCACACTGCCAAATCGTCACATTTCCATAACAAGATTAACAATGCTCCAGATATGCGTGATCTCTTCAGAACATTTAATTATCTCCTCTGTCCCCCTCCACCACCTCCCACCACTTCTATCACAGCTGATGACTTTGCAACTTTTTTTTACAAACAAAACTAAAACAATCAGCAGTCAGTTTTCACCTCCACTCACACAGGACCCCCAACCAACTACATCCACTGCTCAAACTCCCATCTTCTCCTTCTGTCCCTTCACTGAGGCGGAAGTATCCAAACTTCTCCTCTCCAGCCATCCTACAACATGTCCTCTAGACCCTATCCCCTCACACCTTCTCCAAGCAATCTCTCCCGCACTCCTACCAGCACTCACACACATTATCAACACATCTCTCCTCACAGGCATCTTCCCCACTGCATTCAAGCAGGCTCGGGTAACCCCACTGCTCAAAAAACCTACATTAAACACTTCTCTTTTAGAAAACTACAGACCTGTCTCTCTCCTTCCATTCATTGCCAAAACACTCGAACGAGTTGTCTTTAACCAGGTCTCATTGTTTCTTTCACAGAACAACAAACTGGACACTAAACAGTCAGGTTTCAGGAGTGGCCATTCAACTGAGACTGCGCTACTCTCGGTCACTGAAGCTCTGCGAATTGCAAAAGCCAATTCCAAATCATCAGTCCTCATTCTGCTGATCTCTCTGCCGCTTTTGACACTGTCAATCATCAGATCCTCCTGTCCACCCTCTCATCACTGGATATCACTGGGATTCCACTTCGCTGGTTTGAATCCTATCTCACTGGTCGGTCTTTCAGGGTGGCCTGGGGAGGGGAGGTATCCAAGCACATAAATTGGTCACTGGAGTTCCCCAGGGATCGGTTCTTGGACCCCTCCTCTTCTCCACATACACTACATCACTGGCTCCCATCATACAGGCACATGGCTTCTCCTACCATTTCTATGCTGATGACACACAGCTCTATCTCTCATTTCGACCAGATGATCCAACGCTGCACGGATCTCAGGCTGCCTGGCGGACATCTCGGCATGGATGAAAGAAAACCATCTACAGCTCAACCTGGCAAAGACTGAGCTTCGTGTCTTCCCTGCAACTCCAACTCTACAGCATGATTTCACGATTCAGTTAGGTTCATCAACAATTACCCCATCAGCTTCGGTCAGAAATATTGGTGTAATCTTCGATGACCAGCTGACCTTCAAAGAGCACATTGCAAAGACTGCTCGATCTTGCAGGTTTGCACTACACAACATCAGAAAGATCAGGCCCTTTCTGACAGAGCATGCTGCACAACTTCTTGTCCAGGCCCTTGTCATTTCTAGACTGGACTACTGCAATGCTCTTCTAGCTGGACTTCCATCAAACACAATCAAACCTTTACAAATGATTCAGAATGCAGCGGCACGACTGGTCTTCAACGAGCCCAAAAGAGCCCATGTTACACCTCTCTTTGTCTCCTTGCACTGGCTACCAGTTGCAGCTCGCATCCAGTTCAAGACACTGATGCTTGCATATAGAACAACCACAGGCTCAGCACCCTCCTACTTCCACTCACTATTACGAATTTACATCCCCTCCAGAAGCCTGAGATCTGCTAGTGAGCGACGCCTCGTCGTACCATCACAGAGAGGCTCAAAATCACTCTCCAGAACATTCTCTTTCACCGTTCCTGGCTGGTGGGATGATCTTCCCACCCCCATGCGGAATGCTGGATCCCTGTCAATTCTCAAGCAACAACTGAAAACTCATCTCTTTCAACTCTACTTGACTACATGAAAAAAAAAAAAAACTCTTTCACTTTTTCAAAATCTTCATCTTTCTCTTTATCTTTCTCTCCTTCCCTTGCTAGCTTGTACTTATTTGAACAATGCCTGAGACTTGGTGTTATTGGAACTTCCTCTGTATGTTTGCCTCTTCAAGATTAATCGCTTTATGTACTCCCCAATTGTAAGTCGCTTTGGATAAAAGCGTCTGCTAAATGACTAAATGTAAATGTGAATGTAGTTTGGCCTTCTTGATCTTTCGCCTTGGCTAAACCCGCTGGCCACACTCTCTCTAGCATCAACATCTTCCAGACTTGGTCCTTCTACACTGATCCTTATCAGATCTTCTGAAACAACCTTTCTTTGAATGAATGCGCATTGCGATGACGTCACAAGACGCGTCTAGGCGCAAAATCTGTGGCAATTTGGAAAATAGCGGAGTTTGCTTGATTTTGCAATAAATTCAGCAATCGCAGAATACTGGAGGGACTGTCAGACGCTCATTGAACAGAACAGATTCAGAGAAAGAGCTCCGCGCATCTCTACTACTCACCTCTATCTCTCTCTGTCTGACTGCAGCAGCAGCAGCACACGCATCTTCAAACGTACAGGAATATCTGGACCACAGCCAATCAGAGGGGGGGTCCGCCCTTCACTATCTCTGATTGGTTTAGACCCCGATATGAGCCTAACGTGTCTGTTGTAGAACAGCAGAGACTTTCAGTCGCGGAGACTTTAGTTTTTTTTTTCTCGAATGGCTGGGCGCACCAGTGCGACCTCAGATTATTTTTAGTCGCACCCTTGAGAAATTAGGTCACACTCTAGAGCCCTGTATGGGGTATTGTTAAGAGAAAGATGAGAGACACCGGACCCAACTATGCAGACAACCTGAAGGCCGCTATCAAAGCAAGCTGGGCTTCCATTACACCTGAGCAGTGCCACAGGTTGATTGCCTCTATGCCACGCTGCATTGATGCAGTAATTCATGCAAAAGGAGGCCCAACCAAGTATTGCATAGAAATGAACTTACTTTTCAGGAGCCTGATATTTCTGTTTAAAATATAATTTTTTTATGTATCTTATGTAATTTTCTGAGACTCTGAATTTTGGATTTTCATTATCTGTAAGCCATAATCATCAAAATTTCAAGAAATAAAAGCTTGAAATATTTAACTCTATGTGTAATGAATCTATATATCATATACTCAGTGGATATGCACTACATGATTAAAATAATTTTAGCCATGTGGAAATACCTCTAATATGGTAAATGGACATGTACTGCACATGCATTTACCACAGATTTATAAGATAAAGTGGCTCCAAAAAGTATGTGGTATGTGTAGGCCCATCTTGAACAAAATATAATTATTATTAACACTATTAGACAAGAAAATATTAAATAAGAAAAAAAATCATAATTATGAAAGTGCCATTTGTTTTAAAGAATGAAAAGTTTTCAAGCAAAACATTTTTCACAAAAATAGGTTTTCATCACTGTACTGGCACACCGGTACTTGCCAGTACATGTTTAAACTTTAATATCTTAGTCTGAACCTAAATCAATCTTGACAAACTAAATATTGTTTGAAAGCTTAAAGACTCTAGTTTTCATATTTGGTGACACATTTTTTAAATATTTTACAGAGCAACTGTAATGTATTCATTTGTAAGAAGAGTACTCCTCAGACTCAGAAAGCGAGTTCTGACCTTTACTTTGAAATAGTGATACATATATAAAATCATGAAAAATCTGCAAAAATCTCCGTTCATGTCAAGAGTTCAAAAGATAACATTCATTCTATTTTTTATGAAAAAAATGTCTAAAAGTGTTATATAAAGAACATAATATAAAGAAAAAATGTCTCAGGTTACGTATGTCACCATGGTTCCCCGAGTGGGGAACGAGACACTGCGTCCCCTAGAGGTCGCTATGGGGAACGCCCTCAGCGTGACTTGTGTCTGAAGATACATATGTAAAAACAGCACCTGTTGGCCGGCGACAGCCCATGACGTCACTACCGGCGCGACCACAATATAAGGGCCGCCGGGAGAATACATCATCCGCTTCTTCGTCTGAAGCTTGCGTCCGAAGCATGGCACAAAGCCTAGGGGACGCAGTGTCTCGTTCCCCACTCGGGGAACCATGGTTACATACGTAACCTGAGACGTTCCCCTTCATGGGAACTTCGAACTGCGTCCCCTAGGGGTCGCTATGGGGAACGTTATACCCACGCCACCATGCAGAGGGGAGTGCAAGCCAATTTCGCGCAAAAGGCGAGCACTAAGCCAACTCCAAGGGAGTTGCCCCTGGGACGGTTGATGGCTGTCAGTGATATTATACCCTTCGGCCAAAAACCCGAGCTGCATACCCTAAGTACTTACCTGCTAGGTGCCGGGATTACCGACCCAGGGTAGAGCTCAATGTCTTGGAATCAGAGAAAGATTCCTTTAAGGGGATATGGCCAAGCACCTAGTAACTAGGTCCTGGCCGATCACTCAGGGGCTACCACTTGCTCTGCACAAGCTTTCTGAGGGAACTGTCTCAACAGACACTTTGGTAGCGTTACACCCTTATTTTTATTATTTATTATTTATTTTTTTGGACCCAAAATATTGGGGCAGAGGGAGTGGGGCCCAAGGCACAAACCGGGGCTTGACCAGCTCAAATAAGGGCCCGAAGCATGGCACGTAACCCTACCCTTATGGGATTTTAGAAAGAACGCAGAACGTTTGATTTTCGAAATTACCACTGAGTGGATTTTAGAAAAGTGCCCAAAGTCTCGCGCGTGCACTTACCATAACATGGATTTTAGAAAGAACATTCTATGGCCCTGGAGCGGAGAACTACTCATTCCTCGGAGTGAGAGGGAACTCAGATGCTCAGAAGGGAGTGGCGTGCTCATAGATGACCCACTATAGTAAGGGGAGGAATGCTAGCTCGACCAACAAGGCGAGCGACCTATCACAGAGTTCTAGAGGGCTCAGAAGGGAGCAGCATGCTCATAGGTGACCCTCTAGGTGAGGGGAGCAGTGCTTGCTCTACCGACAGCAAGCTCTGGAGAGCGGAGAACTCATTTCTCAGAATGAGAGGGAACTCAGCTACCAATGAGGAGCTCTAGAGAGCGGAGAACTCATTCCTCAGAGTGAGAGGGGACTCAGACGCCCCGAAGGGAGTGGCATGCTCATAGGTGACCCTCTATGTTGAGGGGAGCAATGCTAGCTCGACCAACAAGGAGAGCGGCCTATCACAGAGCTCTGGGGAGTGGAGAACTCAACTCTCAGAAGGAGAGGAAAACTCAGACGCTCAGAAGGGAGCGGCATGCTCATAGGTGACCCTCTAGGTGAGGGGAACAATGCTAGCTCTACCGACATCGAGCTCTGGGGAGCGGAGAACTCATCCTTCAGAATGATAGGAAACTCAGACGCCCCGAAGGGAGCGGCAAGCTCATAGGTGACCCTCTAGGTGAGGATAGCAATGCTGGCTCTACCAACAATGAGCTCTGGAGAGCGGAGAACTCATTCCTCAGAATGAAAGGGAACTCAGATGCTCGAAAGGGAGCGGCATGCTCATGGGTGACCCTCTAGGTGAGGGGAGCAATGCTGGCTCTACCAACAATGAGCTCTGGAGAGCGGAAAACTCATTCCTCAGAATGAGGGGACATTCAGACACTCCGAAGGGAGCGGCATACTCATAGGTAACCCTCTTAAGGTGAGGGAAGTAATGCTGGCTCTACCCTTACAGTGGTGACCAGAATAACTGAAGATCAAGGAGGTTCCCGCAGAAACCTCAGAGGGGACCTCATGCTCCGGACCATCAGTAAGGCAATTCGAAGAATATAGAACCTGCCTGAAATCATCATAGGTCCAGTCTGACTGCAGTCTTAGGCTCCCACCTAACCTTGGTCCGGTGGGGTGGTTTGCAGGGGAATTAGGGAGGGAAGCTAAGGGTCGATGGTAGAACCCCCATAGCGACCCCTAGGGGACGCAGTTCGAAGTTCCCATGAAGGGGAACAATAGGTTCTCAATTTTTGGTGCAGTATGAACTATAACGTACGTCCAGGGTTCCTGTTGCGTGTCTTTTATGTGTTTTTTTAGAGATTGAATTGAAATAAAATACTGCCCACTACACTTAATACTTCCGAATGTTGTGTCTACGTCATAAATATTGTGAAAAGTAAGGAAAAACATGTTTCAGATCACTCAAACCATAAATGGAAATGGAGCCACCCGTATACAGTTACAAATGGGGTTTAGTGGAGAAGCTTGGTACTACGCCCAAACAAATTTTTACTGAAAGCACATTTTTTGAGATATCAACCTCAAATTTGGAACACAACTTTGTCGGATTTTTAGTTTTGATTCTCTAGCAGTTTTAGAGTGAAAAATGTTTAGTAAAATATATATATTTTTTAAATATAAATATTTAAATTTGTACATCTTATATTTCCATAAACTTAAACTTCCATAGCTTTTCTGTAATATAGTTTTTATAACGTTTTTCACCACTACAATTATCTGCCAAGTGTCTCCTTTAAAAAAGAAATCAACCTTGCTCCAAAGCATTCAAAATGTATAACTATTTAAGTTGGAAATGTCATTTTCAGCCCTATACTCAAAAAGTGGAACTGACACAAACAGAAATAGAGTGAATAGCTTCTCAATGTGTTTTTCACTTGCTCGGTCTTCAACGTGAACTTGAGGAAAACATTTTAAGAGTTCAGATGCAAAAGCTTCTAAGTACCATTTGTCATATTCCACTTTGAAACAAATACATACCTACAAATATATATATATATATATATATATATATAAATTATACTTAAAAATTATATGAATGTAATGTTTTTGGACACCTAATTGCATGTTAATTTAAACTAAATGTGATTGTATTATAGATATCTGAAGATGTTGACCCACTTAGGTTTGACTCATGTACACGTTTCATGTTTAATTATATAATTACTTCTATTGTATTTGCCAAATTTATTGACAATGATTTATGGTAAACTAAATTATACTTGTAATTTGTCTTTTTTTTTTACTTGTATGTCATGTGTTTACATATATTTGTTTACACACATTTGTGAGGTGTTGTCATTTGGTAAATTTGAATATATTAACCTTAAATGTAATATGGACACACTACAATTAAAACTATAATTGTATTTACAATTAAATATAAAATGTAAATTATATAAATGATTTACATATACATGTTTTACTATGTTAGACAACACATCAGAGTGTACTTCTTTAAAGCGCAAAAATAATAATACTAAATAATAAAAATGTGCTTTAATGTCAATTTAAAATTTGAAATACTTTATTACATAGTGCATTTTTTAAAAGTAGTCTTAAGAAACAGGCATGATAGTGTAGTATCTTTACACATAAGTGTCTTTTCCTTAAAATTATATTATCTGAAAGTACACTTTTTATATATACTTTTGAGATTTGAAGTACACTATAAGTGCATATTCAAAATAATGCCCTAAGAAGGCATTTGAGCATAAAGACTGATATCCATAAAAAAAATAAAAAATTATATATATATATATATATATATATATAAATATATATTTTATGTATACACTTTAACCAATTTCAAACTTAAAAATACACACTGAATCAGAGATTCAGAGATCTTGCATTCTCTCTGCACTGCTGGTAAAGTATTCACCAGTGAGAGTAACTGTGAGTGACAGGTATGTTTTACCGGGGCAAATATGCAGTATGCTGTGAACAATATCGTAGCAGTGAAGGAAGAGGTATCATATCGATCACAAGTGCAGTATGGAGTACCTCAAGGCTCAGTACTGGGGCCGTTACTTTTCACGCTTTGCATGTTACCCTTGGGAAATATCATCAGGAAACATGAAACATGTGGTTAGCTTTCACTGTTATGCTGATGATACTCAGCTCTATATTTCTTCACGGCCCGGTAGAACACACCAAATTGAGAAACTTATGGAATGCATAGTCGATTTATAAAACTGGATGACAAATAATTTCTTACTACTAAATTCTGAAATAACAGAGGTGTTAATTATCGGACCTAAAAACCACACAAGTAATAACCTAGAACACTGTCTAACACTTGATGGCTGCTCTCTCGATTCTTCATCATCAGTCACGAACCTAGGTGTGCTATTTGATAGAAATCTCTCCTTTGACAGCCACGTTTCTAGCATTTGTAAAACTGCATTTTTTCATCTTAAAAAATATATCTAAACTGAGACCTATGCTCTCAATGTCAAATGCAGAAATGTTAATTAATGCATTTATTACCTCAAGATTGAATTATTTTAATGCTTTATTAGGTGGTTGTTCGGTACACTTAATAAACAAACTACAGATGGTCCAAAATGCAGCAGCTAGAGTTCTTACTAGAACCAGGATGTATGACCACATTAGTCCGGTTCTGTCAACACTGCACTGGCTCCCTATTAAACATTGTAAAGATATTAAAATCTTGTTAATTACTTATAAAGCCCTGAATAGCTTAGCTCCTCAGTACTTGAGCAAGCTCTTATCACATTATAGTCCTCCACGTCCGCTACGATCTCAAAACTCTGGCCATTTGATAATACCTAGAATGTCAAAATCAACTGCCGGTGGCAGATCCTTTTTCTATTTAGTGCCCAAACTCTGCAAAAATCTACCTAACACCGTTCGGGAGGCAGACACACTCGGTCAGTTTACATCTAGATTAAAGACCCATCTCTTTAACATGGCATACACTTAACACACTAATACGCTTCTAATATTCAAATCCGTTAAAGGGTTGTTAGGCTGCATTAATTAGGTCAACCGGAACCGGGAACACTTCCCATAAAACACGATGTACTTGTTACATCGTGAGAAGATTGACATCTACGCTAATATTAGTCTTTTTCTTTCTTATTCTGAGGTCACCGTAGCCACCCGATCCGGTCCTTATCCAGCCCAGATGATCACTGCAGTCAACAGATCCAGTCCATATTTAGATCAGATGGTGGATCAGCAGCTAGAGACGACCTCTACAGCTCTGAATGTCAGCGGAGACCAGGACACCTAGATGAGCCCCAGAGACAGATCCCCAGCGAGGACCTCATCACCTAGACAGCTTTTGGGAAAAGACCACTGGAACCAGTGGAGCCCTTACAATCTGACTTTGCTGCAGTTGGAATAAACTACTTGTTCGTCTGGCCAGAGGGGAACTGGCTCCCCGACTGAGCCTGGTTTCTCCCAAGGTTTTTTTCTCCGTCCTGTCACCGATGGAGTTTTGGTTCCTTGACGTTGTCGCCTCTGGCTTGCTTAGTTGGGGACACTTCATTTCCAGCGATATCACCGACTTGATTGCACAGATACTATTTAAACTGAACTGAGCTGAGCTGGACGATGACATCACTGAATTCAATAATGAAATGCCTTTAACTGAAAAATGGGCGTTTAATCTTGTTATGTTACATTAGTGATACACTATTTTCCTATTTTGATATTGTGCTGTTGCTTTGACACAATTTTTATTGTTGAAAGCGCTATATAAATAAAGGTGACTTGACTTGACTTGAATGCTGTACATTACTTCTCCTCTCCAGCCATCCTACAACATGTCCTCTAGACCCTATCCCCTCACACCTTCTCCAAGCAATCTCTCCCGCACTCCTACCAGCACTCACACACATTATCAACACATCTCTCCTCACAGGCATCTTCCCCACTGCATTCAAGCAGGCTCGGGTAACCCCACTGCTCAAAAAACCTACATTAAACACTTCTCTTTTAGAAAACTACAGACCTGTCTCTCTCCTTCCATTCATTGCCAAAACACTCGAACGAGTTGTCTTTAACCAGGTCTCATTGTTTCTTTCACAGAACAACAAACTGGACACTAAACAGTCAGGTTTCAGGAGTGGCCATTCAACTGAGACTGCGCTACTCTCGGTCACTGAAGCCCTGCGAATTGCAAAAGCCAATTCCAAATCATCAGTCCTCATTCTGCTGGATCTCTCTGCCACTTTTGACACTGTCAATCATCAGATCCTCCTGTCCACCCTCTCATCACTGGATATCACTGGGATTCCACTTCGCTGGTTTGAATCCTATCTCACTGGTCAGTCTTTCAGGGTGGCCTGGGGAGGGGAGGTATCCAAAGCACATAAATTGGTCACTGGGGTTCCCCAGGGATCGGTTCTTGGACCCCTCCTCTTCTCCACATACACTACATCACTGGCTCCCATCATACAGGCACATGGCTTCTCCTACCATTTCTATGCTGATGACACGCAGCTCTATCTCTCATTTCGACCAGATGATCCAACGGTAGCTGCACGGATCTCAGGCTGCCTGGCAAACATCTCGGCATGGATGAAAGAAAACCATCTACAGCTCAACCTGGCAAAGACTGAGCTTCTTGTCTTCCCTGCAACTTCAACTCTACATCATGATTTCACGATTCAGTTAGGTTCGTCAACAATTACCCCATCAGCTTCGGTCAGAAATCTTGGTGTAATCTTCGATGACCAGCTGACCTTCAAAGAGCACATTGCAAAGACTGCTCGATCTTGCAGGTTTGCACTACACAACATCAGAAAGATCAGGCCCTTTCTGACAGAGCATGCTGCACAACTTCTTGTCCAGGCCCTTGTCATTTCTAGACTGGACTACTGCAATGCTCTTCTAGCTGGACTTCCATCAAACACAATCAAACCTTTACAAATGATTCAGAATGCAGCGGCACGACTGGTCTTCAACGAGCCCAAAAGAGCCCATGTTACACCTCTCTTTGTCTCTTTGCACTGGCTACCAGTTGCAGCTCGCATCCAGTTCAAGACACTGATGCTTGCATATAGAACAACCACAGGCTCAGCACCCACCTACTTCCACTCACTATTACGAATTTACATCCCCTCCAGAAGCCTGAGATCTGCTAGTGAGCGACGCCTCGTGGTACCATCACAGAGAGGCTCAAAATCACTCTCCAGAACATTCTCTTTCACTGTTCCTGGCCGGTGGAATGATCTTCCCACCCCCATCCGGAATGCTGGATCCCTGTCAATTTTCAAGCAACAACTGAAAACTCATCTCTTTCAACTCTACTTGACTACATGAAAAAATAAAAAAATAAAAAAATAACTTTTTCAAAATCTTCATCTTTCTCTTTCTCTTTCTCTCCTTCCCTTGCTAGCTTGTACTTATTTGAACAATGCCTGAGACTTGGTGTTATTGGAACTTCCTCTGTATGTTTGCCTCTTCAAGATTAATCGCTTTATGTACTCCCCAATTGTAAGTCGCTTTGGATAAAAGCATCTGCTAAATGAATAAATGTAAATGTAAATTTTACATTTATTACTCTGTGATAGTGATGGGGAATTATGCTCAGCTCACAGCCATGACACTATTGAGATTCCAATTTAGTTTTCCTGTGCCGCATGTACGAGTGACTGTTCAATAACAGATGCAGTAAAATGAGAGCAGTTTCCAGCTTGCCTGAGTGCTCATGTCAGCAAACATACACACCGCAACGTGCAAAGGAGTGGAGAAAGAAGAAAACATGAAAGTAAATGGAAGGGGGGTGTTTGAAAATTATGCCCACTGGGAGACTTCGCAATAGATATTCCACTGGTGCCTTTCTCTGAAAATTGGACTTCTTGGCCCCCAGCCTCGTGTACAGCCGTGGAGCCATATTGGGCGTTTCTGCATGGAGGGGCCTGAGCAGCTGCGTTCAGCAGAAGAATAAATAAACAAACACATAATCACATAAGAAATAAATAAATAAAATTCTGTCACTAACAAATGCTGTGCTAAGAAGTTTTTTGTTGCCATCTGCAAACAGCAGGCGCAGTTTGTGCCGTACTGACATAAATGTGTCATAAGAGGCTGAAACTCACATATCGTGCACAGATATGGAGGACACTAGTGCAAAAAAAGATGCTCTTTAGGATGTTAAGGTTTTGCAAAACACGCTACTTGTTAGACACTCAACAGTTTGACAGATAATATGCAAATAGCGGTGAGACATTTTGGTAAAGGACGATGCTCAAAACACAAACAGTTTCTGTACCATCAAAGGCTGCTTGTGTGCAAACAAGTGCCATTTAGAGTTCCCCAGAAATGTGCCACCGGTAACAGAGGTGTTTGATTACACAACTGTGTCATGATAAGGGATGCTTGATGCTTGAGTAAGTTAAGCAGCTGTTCTTTTGAAGCAGATCTGAACTTAGCACGGAACTATCAGAAGTCTGTGAATGCAAATAATTGTTTAATTACAACATCTCATTTAGTTTGTAGTAGGACAAACTAGACTTTAGAAAACTATTTCATGAAAATAAATGCAACTTGCACTTGCACAGTAGCCACAATATATTTGTACACCCAACCCACATAATAAATATATATGGAATTCATTGCAATAGATTAGGGTAAAAAAACTATAAACCAAATTGCATCTGGAAACAAGTGATGCTAGGGCTTGCTTTCTTTGCAAAGTAACTAGGAACTATGTACCTTTTTGACAAACAAGGTGTACAAACATATTTTTCTGTCCTCATTTTGAAAAATCGTATGTTTATTTTTTAACAAGGTAGATATGCAAACACACACACACGCTAGCGCACACACACACACAAACTATTGCTATAAATCGATTTCAAATAATTAATTAATTTAATTATTTACTTGTTTATTTATTTATTTTATTTATTTATTTTTCACATAAATGCTATCTATATAACACCAGCTGAGTCCTTAACCATCTTCAAGAATCGCCTAAAAACATATATCTTCCATTTTTATTTGAAAAATAAACTAACTCTAGCACTCTCTATTATTATTCTATTCTTTAAAAACATATAGATAGATAGATAGATAGATAGATAGATAGATAGATAGATAGATAGATAGATAAACTAATGCTAGCTCATCTAATCTTTTTTTGTATTCTCTATTTTTTTTCATTTATTATACTATTAGCAAAAAAGCCTCTAACACTAACTTGCTCTATTATCTTTCTTTTATATCTGTTTTCTTTTGATTTATCATATAATAATAATAATAATAATAATAAAAACTTGCTACGTGCACTGCGTTAGGCTAACTGAGAGTTGTCACAGCACTTACATATCATTGCTCTTTTGTTGATTTTGATTGCTTTCATTGTCCTCTATACTATATATATATATATATATATATATATATATAAATACATACACACATACATACATAGTATGTATTTTTGTATGTATGTCTTTATATATATATATATATATATATATATATATATATAGAGAGAGAGAGAGAGAGAGAGAGAGAGAGAGAGAGAGAGAGAGAGAGAGAGAGAGCATTTAAAACATTGAAGGCTGAAATTCTGATCAAATATATTTGTTTTGTTATTATTTTTTTATACTTGTATTTATTTTTTTACAGTATACACCGCCTGTATAAAATTGTTAATTTTGATTGCTTTCATTGTCCTCTATACTATGTATGTATATATATATATATATATATATATATATATATATATATATAGAGAGAGAGAGAGAGAGAGAGAGAGAGAGATTGAGAGAGAGAGCATTTAAAGCATTGAAGGCTGAAATTCGAATCAAAAAAAAATGTGTAGTATTTTTTTTTAATACTTTTATTTATTTCTTTACAGTATACACCGCCTGGCTATAGATATATTTTTTTGTGTGTGTTTTGCAGAGCTGCTGTATAGTACCATACAGTACATAAGCTAATTTTAGACTGTCCCATCATGGCAGTTTCAATTTACATGCACAAATAAGAAAAACAAAAATCCTAAAGGTGACCTGCTGGATTTCATTTCTGAAGTTTGATCTGTCCATGTAAACGTGTCCCAAATGGTCAGGTCCGATACCAAACACCTTTCAGGGGCCGATCATCAGACACGAGTGCTCGTCCTGTTTATCTCTCCAACCTCGTGTGACTTGGTCTGTGACCTTTACTTCAGGACAATGAAAATGTAAGTACATATATAAATCCAACTGTGCTAACACTCATACTAGTAATAACTTATTTAATGACTTGTGATTAAATGTAATATATTATAATATGCTTTTTTAATAAAAAAAAATAGATGGATAAAATGCATAGGCCTAATCTGGGTCTTTTGCATGTTTACTGCTGTAATTTAGTTTTAAATTTTGCCATGGTCATGTTTTAGATATTTGGTATTGTTATCTTATTAAGAATAATATATTGCAGGAAATGTTGTGAAGAGGTCCTACAAACTGTAGTATCTTGACATGCAAACAAACACATCTCATGTGGTTGCTCCTGTCAGGGCTGAGGGAATGGATGAGAGCGAGGACCCAATCGCTGGATGAAAATAGGCTTTTATTTAAAACAAAAATAAAACAAACAAACAAACAAAACTACCCCGTAGGGGAAAAACAGACTGGACAAGGCTGGACAACATCTAACATAGGTAACGAACCCACACGGAACTGCAAACACAAGGAGATTATAAAGGGAGCAAATTATGAGGGTAACGAGGGAAAACAGCTGGGGAAAATTAATCAATAAACAGGTAACAAGTTGGGTGGGGTCAAGACAAATTGACATGAGAGCACATGGCACACAGAAAACTAGGACAGAAGCCATGTGCTCACACAAAACAGAAACACAAGCACATGGCCAGCAAACAAATCACCAGCCATGTGCAAAACAGGACATGAACACGCAGCTAATGAGAAAACTCATAAGCCACGTGTTCACACAAGACATGACAACATGAAAGCACGCAGCCAATGAATATACAAGCTGTGTGCCACACAGCACAAGATACAACATAAATGCACGCAGCCGATAGAAACACGAACTGCGTGCAACACAACAAAACACACGTGGACAAGAGTGCGCGGTGGCGAGCGAACTCGAGACCGCGCACTCACACAATGACAGAAAATGGAGCGCGAGTGTCCGAACCCCGTCACGTGACCAAAACTCAAGACATGAGTGCCGGGATCCAAACACCACGCTCCAACATGAAACAAGGCACGCAGACGAGAGAGCGCGCGACTCGAGCACACTCGAAGCCGCGCGCTCACATGAAAACGCGGACATGATGGGAGTATCATGGCTCTGTCACAAAACCATGAATAACACTAGACCGAAGTGACAGAACCCTGACAGATCCTGTGTGCATGTTCTAAATACAGCACCGTATTTGACAAATTGCCACAACATATCTAAGGGTAGTGCATATCTATTGTAACTGAGGTGAACTTTAGCAAAGATAAATAGCTAATTTACATGAACTTTGCTCAAATATATGTTTGGTGTAAAAAAAAAAGTGTACACTCCTTTAACAAGATCATTGTCCTTTAGAGTGGGAAATTGGAAAACAGAAAGAAACAGATTATGGAATAAAACTTTATTCTTACATAATTATTTTAGAGTGCTAAATCAATATATTAATACATTAATTGTTAACAATTGCAATCTGAGATAGCATTACATATTAGATGATGTAATGCACAAAGCATCCATATTACTCTAAAACATGCTGGGTTAAAAACAACACAGCGCTGGGTAAAATCAGAGTGTGTTTATGTTTATTTATTTATGTATTTCATTCATTCATTCATTCACTATTTCTTTCTTTTGTTTCTTTTTTAATTTTTTAAAGCAAGTGTGTGTTCATGCTCTTCTATACTTCACATTATTTTGAGCTCTTTGAATTTCTAAGTAATTCCTCAGTCACTGTTTACTGTTTACTGTAGCACAGACTAACTGATCAGAGTCAGGTTTAGACCACTTGTTTTGCTTCCTAAGTCACCTCTTCCCCCACCCCCCACCCCCACACACACAGATACACATACATACTATATACACACATATTTTGCTGCTATAGTAAGCCTGACAGTGAAGAACATGGAAGCATGCAGCATGACTTTGATTCAACTCTGGTTTGGGAATATCTGCACTGTATAATTTAGCAAATTTACCAAATTAAATTAGCATATGTTACAGGAAGAGAAGTAAAGGAGTTTCCTTAACTTAAAATGCTTTATTAAAACACAGAATTAGTATGAAATGGAAATAACACAGAGAAGGCATGTGACTATTACAAGGCTATAGAGATATAGAGATAAATAGAGAGATTAACTGACCTTTAAAAATGGGTTAATTTACTTCAAAAAATATTATGTACAACACTTAATCACAACATTCTTTTGAATAGACTTGAAAACTTCTTTGGCATTATTGGAAGTGCATTAGCATGGTTCAAATCGTACTTATCTGACCGCCATCAATTCGTAGCAGTGAATGAAGAGGTATCATATCGATCACAAGTGCAGTATGGAGTACCTCAAGGCTCAGTACTAGGGCCGTTACTTTTCACGCTTTACATGTTACCCTTGGAAAATATCATCAGGAAACATGGGGTTAGCTTTCACTGTTATGCTGATGATACTCAGCTCTATATTTCTTCACGGCCCGGTGAAACACACCAAATTGAGAAACTTATGGAATGCATAGTCGATATAAAAACTGGATGACGAATAATTTCTTACTACTAAATTCTGAAAAAAATATTAATTATAATAATTATAATAATTCATTATTAACATTAATAATTAATGTTAATTATCGGACCTAAAAACCACATAACCTAGTAATAACCTAGAACACTGTCTAACACTTGATGGCTGCTCTCTCGATACTTCATCATCAGTCAGGAACCGAGGTGTGCTATTTGATAACAATCTCTCCTTTAACTGCCACGTTTCTAGCATTTGTAAAACTGATTTTTTTCATCTTAAAAATATCTAAACTGAGACCTATGCTCTCAATGTCAAATGCAGAAATGTTAATTCATGCGTTTATTACCTCAAGGTTAGATTATTGTAATGCTTTATTAGGTGGTTGTTCTGCACGCTTAATAAAAAAATTGCAGATGGTCCAAAATGCAGCAGCTACAGTTCTTACTAGAACCAGGAAGTATGACCACATTAGTCCGGTTCTGTCAACACTGCACTGGCTCCCTATTAAACATCGTATAGATTTTAAAATCTTGTTAATTACTTAAAAAGCCCTGAATGGCTTAGCTCCTCAGTACTTGAACAAGCTCTTATCGCATTATAGTCCTCCACGTCCGCTATGATCTCAAAACTCTAGCCATTTGATAATACCTAGAATATCAAAATCAACTGCCGGCGATCCTTTTTCTATTTAGCGCCCAAATTCTGGAACAATCTACCAAACCCTGTTCGGTTTAAATCTAGATTAAAGACCCATCTCTTTAACCTGGCATACACTTAACACACTAATACGCTTCTAATATTCAAATCCGTTAAAGGGTTGTTAGGCTGCATTAATTAGGTCAACCAGAACCTGGAACACTTCCCATAAAACACAATTTACTTGTGACATCGTAAGAAGATTGACATCTACGCTAATATTACTTTTTTGTCTTTCTTATTCCGAGGTCACCGTAGCCACCCGATCTGGTCCTTATCCAGCCCAGATTATCACTGCAATCAACAGATCCAGTCTGTATTCAGAACAGATGGTGGATCAGCAGCTAGATATGTCCTCTACAGATCTGAACGTCAGCGGAGACCAGGACACCTAGGTGAGCCCCCAGAGACAGATCCCCAATGAGGACCTCGTCACCTAGACAGCTATCGGGAAAAGACCACTGGAACCAGTGGAGCCCTTACAATCTGATTTTGCTGCAGTTGGAACAAACTACTGGTTTGTCTGGCCAGAGGGGAAATGCCCCCCCTGAGGCCCCCGACTGAGCCTGGTTTCTCCCAAGGTTTTTTTTCTCCGTTCTGTCACCGATGGAATTTTGGTTCCTTGCCGTTGTCGCCTCTGGCTTGCTTAGTTGGGGACACTTCATTTCCAGCGATATCACCAACTTGATTGCACAGATACTATTTAAACTGAATTGAGCTGGACGATGACATCACTGAATTCAATAATGAAATGCCTTTAACTGAAAAATGGACGTTTAATCTCATCATTTTACATTAGTGATACACTATTTTGATATCTATATAAATAAAGGTGACTTGACTTGACTTAATATAATATACTTAAGTGCAAACGGAAGTGAATATTTTTGGGCACTTAATTGACTGTTCACAAAATCTCCCCACCCTTAGCTACGTTTGCCACAAACAGTGCCGCTCTCACACTACATCATGTTCTACGCAGTGAAAAATGCATTGCAGAGCAAAGAGGAAACTGACAACACCCCAACAGAGAAGACAGAGCAGGTTACGTCTGATATGAAACAAGGTCTCAGGACTCTCAGCTTTTTTAATGAAATTCAAACAATAAATACTGCTTTGTGGCTCTTCAATGTGTCGTGACAGATCACTGTATTGCCTCAGTTCAAATACGTAAACCAAACATCTTTTAATATTTACTTAAAGCAAGAAATTAACATGAATAAGCATCAGAAAGTGTTTTATTTCAACTGCGGAACACAGTTCCATTTTTCCATTTAAACCATTTTTTAAGTTTAAGTCCACCGAAGTTAGTCTACTCTCTTGTCTGATTTGTTGTTAAGGATGGAAGGGATACATCTGCAGCTACCGGGCATGCACATTTACATATTTTTTGAGGACCTGTCATCGTTTAATGAATGGGAAAATGACATGAAGCATCGCGGTTAACCTGCATTTAAAACAGATGAGCACACATGTGCATATTTCACGTAATTTTGTCCACAGAATGATAAGAGCACACGTTTTAACATATTATTTTATTATTTAACACTCAGTATTTATCTTAAGTGCTGCAAGCCATGCATACAGCACCGGATATGACAAGTTTCCTGCTACCAAAACAAGTACTTTAAAGGAATACCTTATTGCCGTTACCGTGGCAGCCAACGACAGCACAGCTTAACCCTCTGCACAATTTTATATTTAGCTACATTGAAAAAATTGAAATTCAGTTAAACTTTTTTACCCTGTTTTAATATGGTTTTCTATGGAGACAGGCAGGAGCTGTTGGGAAAGAGGGCAGATAGCAGCGGCGGCACATAATATCCGCGTTCTTTGTGAATGGTCAATTGTATGTTATTTACAATTATTTTATATGGGGGCAAAACAAAAGTGTTGCGTTTATAATTTTGTTATGTATATATATACTGACACGGTGCACTGGGGAGCCAGGAACAAGGAGGCGAGGAACTTCTCTTAAACACTTTATTTTCTACACAGAGATCGCTGGAGACAAGTACACACACCCAATGACGTTAAGACTGAACACAGAGGCAGGGAAACACAGCCGTAAAGGGGAGACAAAACTAGATAATTAATAACACAGGGCTGGGGACTAATTAACTAAAGACACAGGGCTGGGAACTGATAATCACAAATGAGGGCAGGAACAGGAACTAACCAAATATGGGCACGAGAGGAGGGGAAACGGAGATACACAGTCTAACATATACAGTGTTGGGGAAAGTTACTTTTAAAAGTAATGCATTACAATATTGCGTTACTGCCTAAAAAAGTAACTAATTACGTTACTTAGTTACTTTTTATGGAAAGTAATGCATTACGTTACTTTTGCGTTACTTTTGCGTTACTTTTTAAAAATGAGCAGGGCTTGATTGTTTGTTTTTAATATAATAAGTTATATTTATAGCAAATGTAAAAGCCTTTCACACCAAAAAAGTGTAATGAATAAACCTCAGGCTGAAGGATAAGTGAATTCACGTCTTTACAGTAGAACACAGGAGAAGAAGGTTCAACACTCTTCAGCAATAAAAAACAAAACAACAAAGCACAATTATTAGTTTATATAAAGTAATTTTTGCTTATTAGTATGGTTGAACTGGATCATCAATGGTCAGCAGCAAACACATTGGTTAATAAAATGAGATTAGATATATTTGTGTTGTTTAATATATTAAATTATTGCAGGTTTGCATCATATTCTGAGTTTGCATTTCACTGTTTTAATTCATTTTGATGAATACTGAATCTGTTTATTGCGAGTGGGATTAATTAATACACATTCACATTTAGTCTAGATTAGAACTACAGTAAGATCATGTTCACACAGCACACTGTCAGTCAATAAATGGGAAAAAAGTAACTCAGATATTTTCTAGTAAATTAAAAAGTAATGCGTTACTTTACTAGTTACTTGAAAAAAGTAATATTATTATGTAACTCGCGTTACTTGTAATGCGTTACCCCCAACACTATAAATATATATATATATATACTGAACAAAATTATAAACGCAACACTTTTGTTTTGCCCCCATTTTTCATGAGCTGAACTCAAATATCTAAGATCTCTATCTCTTTTTCTATGTACACAAAAGGCCTATTTCTCTCAAATATTGTTCACAAATATGTCTAAATCTGTGTTAGTGAGCACTTCTCCTTTGCCGAGATAATCCATCCACCTCACAGGTGTGGCATATCAAGATGCTGATTAGACAGCATGATTATTGCACAGGTGTGCTTTAGGCTGGCCACAATAAAAGGCCACTCTATAACGTGCAGTTTTACTGTATTGGGGGGGGGTCTGAAAATCAGTCAGTATCTGGTGTGACCACCATTTGCCTCATGCAGTGCAACACATCTCCTTCACATAGAGTTGATCAGGTTGTTGATTGTGGCCTGTGGAATGTTGGTCCACTCCTATTCAATGGCTGTGCGAAGTTGCTGGATATTGGCAGGTATTGGAACACGCTGTCGTATACGCCGATCCAGAGCATGCCAAACATGCTCAATGGGTGACATGTCCGGTGAGTATGCTAGCCATGCAAGAACTGGGATGATTTCAGCTTCCGCTAATTGTGTACAGATCCTTGCAACATGGGGTCTTGCATTATCATGCTGCAACAAGAGGTGATGGTCGTGGATGTATAGCACAAAAATGGGCCTCAGGATCTCGTCACGAATTCCGAGTATGGGTCACCATACTTGGCTCTATGTCACTTAACTTTCACAACAAATACAGGCATTTCACTCCCATACCAGAAGGGTGCGCCCGCAGTAATGCAATGCTGTTTGATAACCGCTAGCAGAAGAAGAGCAAATGCCATGAGTTGCGCACTTGCTAGTCTCAGCCTCAGACATCACGCCCACGGAATGTTGGCTAAACGTCTAATGCATATGGCACACTTATCTGGAAACACTTCAGGAGTTTCGAAGTCGTCGTCAGATTGATTGAATTATACAGGATATCCGGGAGACATGTGTGTCGCGTTCTTTAAAGTTCTGCCTGGAAACAAAGATTCTGTGATGCCAAACCCCCTCACGAAAGAAGAAAGCTATCGTGTTTACAATTGTGATGACGAGCGCTTATCAGGGTCAACTAAATGCTGAATTTTCAAAAGTATGTGAAATATTTAACGTTTGCGCCATTTAATCTTTAAAATACGTCAGAGAGTTTTACACACTGGTCTGTTATTGTGGCGACAATTCCACGCCCCGAAAGGTGACACTGTACGAAATGAAATGTGATTAGTTGTTTGACATATCGGTCAAACGGCATCATGGGCGGGCCTTGGCCAATGAAAGCTGCCATATATTCCAGACCTTCAGCCATCAGTCTGAAGGTCTGGCTACGCAAGACTACGCACTTGCAAACAAAGCAACCAGACAGTGACCGTGTGATGATTCTGAATTCATCTCTTACTGGCAAAGTAGTATACTTTAAAGGCTTGCGCACTCAACTGTTTGGGAAATGGAGCTTTGTGCTCGTGTATTCTACCCCTCTCATTTGGCACAAATCCAAATATTCCATAATATTTCCATATTTGCGATGTAACATATCTGAATGCTAAACTATTATTTATTATGTAAATGATAGGCTTTGTACTTCAGTTGCGTTTCAACGGTGACACAGAGGCGTGCGCACTGATGTTTGATTCACTGTATTTTATTTTGATAAAGTACCAACTGCGCTGTCAAGTAAGCAATGCTGGAACTGATATGTGTTGTATGTGTGTGCGCTCCGGCATGATCACTTTAACTATTTACTTATACCAGCAGAATCAACTTTAAACACTTATTGTCTTATTAATATTGCATCACTGTATAAACTGAAACTCAGCATATATAGGCTATGTTAGGTGTCACACTGTTTTTTTCCCTTGTTATCTGTAAACTTAATCAAACATATTTCAATAATTTATTCCTTATATGTACTGCAGATTTTACATAAATAATAATCTAATAATATTTAGTAATTTCATATCTAGGTGGAAAAAATTGTAACTTGTACTCCTGACTTTTCAAAATAAATTAAAAGAAACTGAGCATAGTAGATTTGTTTTGGTGTTTTTTATTCCTGTCGTACTGAAATCGTATCGAACCGTGACCCCCAAACCAAGGTACCTACCGAAAAGTGACATCTGTGTACGGTTCCACCCCTAATCTATATTTATTTATTTATTTTTATTTTAAGTATTATAGTCTAAATTTATATTAAATACAGTTAATTAAGTGGTGATTTTTTTACTAACTTAAGTAGGATTCTACTTAATTTAATATATTAATCTATTCAGTTATATTAATTTTAGGTACACATAAGTTTATTTAATACATTTTATATTATCTCTAAGTATAGAGATAGTATTTTTAAATGTAACAAAGTATCTGTATCCTGTATCTGGTGAAAACAGAAAGCAATATTTTCACTGAATAATGACTTAAATCTGGGTCCGTTGCTGTTATGGTTATTGTATATATATGTATATATCTCTTTTTTTTAAGAGGTATTCATGGTTTCGCTCTGCTACTGAGGTTCTGAGTGACATGAGGGTGAGTAAATAATGGCAGATTTGTCTCTTTAGGGTGAGTTATTCCTTTAATCCTAAAAAAGAGGCCTGAGCCTTTGCGAGAGTGTGTTAGGGTGTTCTCTCATGTAAAGGTGAGCTACTCTCACGGGGGATGACAGCTGTGAAATTACTATGGGAAGTGCAGTAAACTGCCGTCATTTCCCCTCATACATTTGCATGCCCTCACCGGCATCAGATGACAGATCACCAGAACTCACATGATAAACATGCCAAGGTTGTTCTGCATGAGAAAGACTGCTGGTGAAGTCTGCAACATCCTCAGATACATAGAAAGGGAATTTATTCTGTTTTTCATTCTGATGACCAGAAGAATAGATTGATTGAACAAACTTCTAAAGTTTAGGACATAATTTGTAGCCCTGTGACATTTGACACCTAAAGACTTGGCATATTTCCTTGTCAGATGATTACACAAAGAAAAGTGTTTGGGGGGGGGGGGTCATATCTAGAGACAGAATATCATAGAGGCCATTTCTTTATTTTGCATGTTTTCATCAGTGGGTGGCGACAAATACTTTTGGCGTTTGATGTGTTTATTTGAACCAATCAGATAAGAGTAAATGGAGAGTCAGCGAGAACGCCAAGACATTTATCTTCATTTAGTTCGGGAACGTTCTTGCTGCCAGAATGATACTTTTATCGCACACATGCAGTAAAAAAACAAATAAATACCAACTTAATTAAAACATTATATTTTATAAGTCGTGTAACCATTAAGCTAGACTCCCATGTTTATTTGAACCAATCAGATAAGAGTAAATGGAGAGTCAGCGAGAGCCTCATTTGATCGGCTACAAGAAGGTGGACCCGCCTCCCCTTCGCGCTTGCAAATCTCAGTTAGTGAGAGAATCGTGCCAAAACTGCAAGCGCAGATAAAAGAAAGACAGAGCTGTACAAATCGGATTATTTCGGGAACTTTTTACCCTACATACACAACAAGTCATTAAGACATGTGAGTCTGTTTTTTTACACATACAGATTGGTTCTACGTGGTCAATCCGTTTTGCAGTTCTTTAAACTGCTGCTTTTGCTTGCAAATCACTGTTCACAGGCTTGCAGTGCTTTTGACCGTATTTTGGCGAAAAAAACGTGCCAAAAGTGTAAGCCCGGAAAAATGGATGTCATAAGAATGCAGATCATACTTATTTAGTGTCAGCATGAAGTTGCAGTTTCACAATACATGAATTACACTTACGAGTAACAGCAAAATGCTGCAAATAATTTTTTCTTGCGCTTAAAACGCGATTTACACCTTTACAAAGCTTCTCTTGCGCTTGCAAATTTTATTTGCGATTGCAGTCTTATGTACACTTTCACAAATCTTACCATGCGCATGCAAATCTTTATGACGTAAAATTACCTTCATAGTATTCGACTTGAAGCGGCGCAGCGCAGAATGATCAGTGTTTGACATCAAATACCGCGAGAGCGATTCGAAAGCATAAAGGAGCCATCTGCTCTCTTATCGCTCTCGCGGTACTTTGAGGTCATACACTGATCGTTTTGAGCAGCGCCGCTTTAAGTCATACACACCTATTGATTAGCATGCCCAGGTGTGTTTGGTTAACTAAACTCTGCAGGAGAGTGGATCTCATGGGCCAGATTTGAGGATTCCTGCTCTAGTGTTATACTATTAAGGTTATGTATACTTAGTATCAGTTTTCACAATTATTGGACATCGTTTCAATGGTCCTGATTCCAGGATCAACATTTATGGCATTCTGATTCCTGTTCTCACAGAATTTTCCAAGTATTTATTTTTGTGCTTTTTTTTTTAAGGCATTTCTTTTGACGGCAATAGATGTGAATTACAAAAATGGTAAAGGTGATGCCACATCAATCCAGATCCCCAAAGCACATATACAGAAAAAAGAGTTTAAGTACCTAGGGAAACAAAGGGACTAACCTGCGGCAAGTCTGAGCTCATTTCATGCTTCATTGTGACATTCTGTGACATTTAGCATAGTTAAAGGTTTGAGCACCAGAGCCACTGTAAAGTTCTGTCTTGCTCCTTAGCCAGATTAACAAGGAGGTTAAAAAAAATACTTAAATAAAATAAAATAAACCTTCGATATAAGTGGGCCAGAAATATATGCATTTATGCATTAAGCAGACACCTTTATCCAAAAAAACTAGCTTTCAATGTACTGGATGAACTAACATGCAAAAGCATATTTATTGAACAGTGATATAGTATTTATCAATAAGAATGGTAGAAGGCTTACATTTGGAATGTGCAATATCCCAAAATATTATTAACATATTAATATACTGAAGAAAATATCAGTGCTTTCATGGTAGCAACATGACTTTTCTAAAAGATTATGCTAAACACCACATTTTCTTAAATAAGAGCACCTGCTATTCAGAAAATGTCCTCTTGGAGTGACTGACAACTACTAAAGTACAGTATGTTATGGCTCCTCTGGACAGTCCAGACAGCTAATATCGTTCATGGCATTTCACCCTCAAAACCATCTATTGGATATCGCATTTATAAATGACGCTAATACAATTGCATTTAAAATACAATATTAATGTTCAACCAACAATATTTTATTTTAGTGATGTCAAATAAACATCCCATTCAACCAGTAAAATAAAAATGTATTAGCCATGTACTTCACATTTTTGGTAACTAAGTAGTAAAGGAGACATTAGCACATTTTACATGCTCTAGACTAGAAGTACATATAAATTCAAGTTATAAAAAATATAATTGTACATCCACATGTGATTTCTAATGTTTTTGTCATTTTTAATGCACTTTTATAAAAACAAAAATTCTGAGCATCATGCATAGTTGATAAAGTCCTATTATGGGATGGATATTTTCTGCAGCTGGCACTATTGACCAGCATTGGTAGGCAGATTAATAGCCTTTATGCATGTTTTTTAGATTAATTTTGGAAGATTTATGGAAGATGGAGAGACCAATCTGTACTTATTTCAGAAGTTATTGATGATAGTAATAGGAGTGCATCAGATAATCAGGTTGTAATACCAAAATATGTTGTTTAGGACCAAGGAGGATAGAAGCAATGTGGGTAAGTGCAGTGATGAAGGGCAGTTTGTTGTGGAAGTCAGGCATTTTGGTAAATTATTGTAGGCTATGCCAGTTTGAAAGATGTGATCCATTCAACAACCATAGGTCAGGAAAGATGCCTATGTCTGTTGGCATTACTATACTGACAGGCAGCAATGCTCAAATGATGATTACTCAAGTCAACATCTACTTATGTGTGGGATACACTGAAAAAGATGAGTCTTGTTTTGAAATTCCAAGATGAAACACAATGTTAAGGTTGTTTTAATGCTTTTGAAACACTAACACCGTGTCCTAACAACACACGACGTGACAGGATTCCAGCGAAATGCAGGTTGGCTGTCCTACACGCGACGCGACAGCGCGATGCGACAGAATCAATCAAATGTCACAGCCAATCAGAAGAGTGTGTGGGTGGGCTCTCCCTGGAAGCGCACTGCTCTCGCAACGAAATGAGTATGTTTATAATCTAATTCATAAATATTTAACCTTTTTAACATTATTAAAAGTACATACTGAGTGACTGAGACCATCTTTGTCATGGAATATGCTTGTTAGTTCGCAGTTTTAACGTACATCTTATTTACAAGATCTGAGGTAAACAATTTGTTGCTGCTTTCACAGTATGGCAGTAACGGTCATGCAGAATGATATTCAAATTCATATTAGACACGTTTAAGTTTGAATAAAGCACATAATCAGTACCTAAGATTATCACTGTCATTAGTTTGTATGTTGTTGTTCCCGTCCATTTTCATGCGCGAGTTCCAAATCAAATATATCAGGACAAGAAAAAAAAAAAAAAGAATGTTCATAAAGATTGTTAATGTTTTTTTTTTTTTAAACAGTAAGATCGTTTCATTTCTTTTCAGATAGCGAAAAGGCATTTGAAGTTTCAGACAATTTGCCAAAATAATTTATGCTAATGGAAACAAATCAGTTATAAATTATGGATCCATTAAAGAAAGTTCAAAGGTCAGATGAATAAAACATAAAAAATACTTTTGCAAACACTTCCTTGCAACTGTGTCATGGTCATGTTCTTGTTCATGTTTAATTTGCATGGACTTTTAGTTTGTATTCCTCACTTTCCTACTTCTATTGTTTTAGTTACCCGCCACCCATCAGTTACTATGGACACTCATCAGTTAGCACACTTAATCTCCCTTTAGTTCATTATCACAGTGCATTTAAGTTCCTCTTTGTTCACCTTTCAGTTGTCTGGTATTGGTGTTGTTTAATACTACTGTCTCGCAGATTGGCTGTTTTTTGAATAATTTAATAAGCTTTGTTTGATTTTTATCATCTTTTTCTTTCTTGGGCTAATTCATTATAGCAACATTCCTCTCAAACTTTAATGTGAGTACAACTGTCCCTTTTGAACATGTATTAAATGGTGAGAACCAATGGGGGAGTTGACACTTCCATTGACATATACAGAGAAGGTAGAACAATTGCATGTTTGCAAATATATGTATATGTATATATATATAAATATGTTTACAGCTTTCTATAATCATGACAGCTGTAATTGTAATCACAATATTGTTTTTCAATTAAATGTTCAGTTCAAATGGCATGCTTGCCACAACACTAAGATGTCATAAAATGGGTTGTTTTAAAAGGCTGACATTGCACATCTCTGTCTGTCCTCCCATTCATCCCCACTACATGCACAGCACAGGCATGAGTGCGGTCAAAGACAGAGCTACCACAGGTCTTTGTGCGGATGGGCAAATCAATAGCCCCTACTAGCTCTACTCTGTCCTACCCACCGTACCCTCCCCTTGAGAGTGAGTAATTGGATTCTGGCAATGGCAGTGTAACATCTGGATCACAGTAATGTGTTAATATTGTCTTTTAATATTGTATGAAGCTGTTTTTTTTATTTTATTATGTGTTGTCCCTTGTGCATTGTTATATGTGTTCCCTTGGCTATACAATGTATGCCTACAGTAGTGTGATGCATTAATTGTTAAACACACAGCAATTATATTATATCAACAACATACATTAAATTGCAAGATTAACTTTAGATTTTTCATAGCATATGCCTAGACATTAAAACATAAATATTGTTACACACAGTTATTTGTGTTATTTTTAATGTATAAATGTGTAAGTTGATAAATTATTCATAATAAGGTCATACTAAATACTTAATGCATGTAAACAACACATGCCCTCTGTGTGCTCAAACAAGAACAAGCTGCAGTGAAAACTGCTGGGATGGATATATCATGCTGCAGGTGCTAAACTGTTTTTGTATGTTTTGACAAGGCAAGAGTATGAATTTGACAACAGCACATATATATATGACGATGCCACTCAATGGTCAGGATCTGTGGCAAGAGGATTCAATGATGCATTGTCTATAGGTCTGACCTTGATTTGTCATAGCAAAGTAGGACATCTATTCCCCGAAGAGGCTTATTCTGACAAAGGTCAAGGAAGAGACAAAGACCGTCCTATAACAGGCTGGAAGATTGGCTGAGACAGGGTCAACATCTGAGCATGAAAGTCAGTGTGTTTGTGCATATGGGTTTCCAACTTTCCTTTTGTCCTCAAATCATGTAACACTTTGATCTGACACCAGTTTTTGTCCAGATTAAAAAAAAAGAAAACAAACAATAAAATCAAGCGAGTAGTTCACGTCTTCTGTGAAATTCATTTTCTCTGTTTAATTATGTTTGTTATTTTTTATGGGGTTTTAAAAAAGATGTAACAGTAAATAAAGACTGTGATTCTTAATAAACAAATGAATGAAGGACCCTAAAAACATAAGTCTCACCTCCCTCTGGATTGATGCTTCATATTTCACATCTCCTGTGTTTCTATTAACATATTTTCAGAACTTATAATGTAACGTTAAATCTAAAAAAAAGGTTTAAAATCACAATGTCACAGTGACATCTTTCTGCAGTGACTCACTTGTCAATGATTAATGAGTGGCTAGATGACATGAAGCGGCCCAAGATTAGCTGTGTTGAAAGGAGATGCTTAAAAGCTGTTTAGATTTAATTCAGTGTGGTGATAGTCCAAATATGAAGGAAATGGTCACATGTAGGACCCTGTAGACCCTCAACTGTTTACCAGGGTAAGTACTTAACGATACTAGATACTTTGTGCTTTTTATGGCAAAGCAAATGTTAGATCAGTTCAGTTTTGTCATTTCAAAATAGTGTATACTGTATTCAACGAGTGAGGAAGATATTGAATCACTTTTAACATAAAACAACACCATTTGACTTTCAAACTATAAATGACCTGAGGAACTGAATGGTTTCGGACATTCCCCTGTTTATCAGAGTTCCTAACTTTTAAAGGATCGTCCAGGCACTTTTGCAAATGAAAGCCATATGCAACTATTAAAGCGCTCTCACATGAAGAAATCTGAGAGTATAAAGGTTTGCTTAGCAATTTTCACAGCACGGTTGTATACTTATGGTATCATTTAATGGCCATTTACAACTGTTTTGGTTATCTGTGAGCAAAACCATGCAAGGCGACTGCAAACCATAATGGTAGACTAAATATGAACACTATTGAACCAAACTGCATTTAGTTTTCACTTTCTAGGTCTCAGTTCCTTGTTTCTCCTTTTGTGGTTCTCTTGCACTCTTTCTCTCTCTCTTCATTCACATTTAATTTTTATTTCCCCTGTAATGGGTTGTAATAAAGCAGTCTTTACAGTATATCCATTAGGCAGCTGAATAGCCGGATATTGGCAGGTAAAGAGAAAGCATTTCAGAAGTGAAATACTGACCAGTTAAAATTATGACATCCTTGACAGTAAGTGGCTGTTGTATGCTGCTGCCTTACGACATGTAGCATAGTGCAGTTCTTTACTAAAATGTACCACTTTAATTTACAAGGGCTTGACAAAATAAAGTAAAAACCTTGCAATATATTCATATGAAGGCGCGAGGCCACCTTTTACCAGCAGAAATTGAGTTATTTTTCGAATATTGTCTAAAAAAAATTGACACAGTATATTATACATTATACTTAAATGAGTTATAAAGCTGTTTGATTCTGGTGACTGGTGTGATTTGAGTTCATCTTGGTACTGAACCGACCACTTGGAATTGTTTTACAGTGTATTTTAGGGCCATCACTGCCTGAGAGTGTTTGTAGCCTTTTAGTAATTATTTTTTATGACATCAAACAACCAATGAGAGCATTCATTTGGACATAATGACTGCAGTTTTCTCCATTTGTGAATCATATTTAATATATGAAATATGATAGATTGAACCATCTGAGCATGCATTCTTAATGTTTTTTTTATTATTATATAGTATATGACAATCAAATATATATTGAAATTAGATGGAGTAATGCCAATTTACAAAAAGAAAACAGTCCAGGGCCTTCAATGGTTCCTCAGCAAATACTAATTTAATAAACTTTAACTGAAAAACAAATGTTTTTATCTCAGAATATGTAAAATAACCAGTGACTGTCTTGACTAAAAAAAATAATATGCAACATTATAAAATAAAACAAAGATTTTAATTTAAAATGCTGCCAATTTAAATCAAACTCAGGGCATTTTCCTAATGTAGTGGACAAAATGTAATTGAAATATCACTTATTAGCAATGCTTATTTTGAGTATGTACTTTCTGTATGTGCTGGCTGGCATGTGAAGTAATCAGGTACCTTTTTGTGTTGATAATGTTTAGGTGTGCTACAATAACAGACCAGTGTGCTGTAACAGACCATCAATACTTTCGTGTTACCTGCATATATTACCTGCCACAGATAATCCCTTTGAAGTGAGGTACTTCACCTGATCTTCCATTATAGATGTGAGAGAACACAACACTAATACAATTAAATCATTCAGGAATCCAAAGGTTCAGCCAAGCTAGTTGGATACTTTTCCTGTATCTGTATACAGGTGAACACATTTGAGACACACACGTGTCTCAAACAAAGCATTTGAAGGTTTTTCTCTAATTCGGTGTTTAGTTGCTCCTCTGAAGCACTTATTGCTGCAGTCCCGGAACTTGAAAACACAGCTTTTGCTGCCTGGCAGACCATTAAAGATTGCAGCACATTAGGCTCACAGAAGACATGAAGAAGTCAGCCAATGAGATTTAGATTATTTGCCTGTGCAAAAGTGTTTTCACTATAGTGTGCATCTGGGTGCAGATGTTCAGCGAACGACATGTGAGCATATTGTCTTAGGCAGAGACTAAAGCTGTGTCCCAAATGACATACTTCTATATACACTATGCAATTATACTATAGGCCTACACTATGTACTTAATCAGACACTATGTACTTAACTAATATATAATTAAATATAGGTGATATTTTCTCCATTAAATGTATTTCTTGGACATGTTTTGTTTTTATTAAGAGCAACATTTTCCTAATATTATTAAATGTAAGTATCGTCGTTCTTTAATTAATTAATATAAAAAGTTACTATTTTTTACTTTTTAGATTTTTTTTTTACAAATATGAAATGCTTTTAAAAATGCAATGAGACTTTTACATATGAAATTGAGTCATTAAGTCATCAATTTAACTGATTCATTTAAATGGCTGTTTTATTCAAGTAATGAAGCAAATTACTGTCTTTATGAATGGTTCGTTGAATTATTTACTCACTCAATTAAAAAAATGCTAAATCATTCAGTGATGAAACAATGTGTTGCTCGGAGATACATAATGTGATCTTTGTTTGGAACTATTTCCGGCAGTCAATGTTGTTTCTAAAATGTAACACCATGTCCTAACTACACGCGATGCGATAGGATTCCAGTGAAATGCAGGTTGGTTCAACTTGGTTGTCCACACTACACGCGACGCGACAGCGCGATGCGACAGAATCAATCAAATGTCACAGCCAATCAGAAGAGTGTGTGGGTGGGCTCTCCCTGGAAGCGCACTGCTCTCGCAACGAAATGAGTATGTTTATAATCTAATTCATAAATATTAAACCCTTTTAACATTATTAAAAGTACATACTGAGTGACTGAGACCATCTTTGTCATGGAATATGCTTGTTGGTTCACAGTTTTAACGTACATCTTATTTACAAGATCTGAGGTAAACTATCTTTTGTTGCTTTCAGTACGGCTATAACGGTCATGCAGAATGATATTCAAATTCATATTAGACACATTTAAGTTTGAATAATAAAGCACATAATCAGTAGCCTACCTGAGATTATACTGTCATTAGTTATGTTGTTCCAGCCGCGACGTCGTGGAAATAGAAACCGTTTCTAAATTAGAAATTGTGCGTGTCGCCATCGTGGCTAGTTAGGACAGAAACTCAGATTAACATGGAAAAGATAGCTTTTATCGCATGTCGCGGCGTCGCGTCGCATGTAGTTAGGACACGGTGAAAGTCACTAAATATTATTTGCTTGTTTATTAAACTGTTGTAGGCCCCAAAAAATAAATGTCACTTTTGCAGTCTTGCTGATGTTTGGTGAAACAGCACTCATGGGCTTGTGGTTTTGCTTGTATGTTATAAATACATACTCAACATTTTGAAATTTTATTGCAGTATGTTTGTTCATATTTGCTTCTTCGTGTGTTCTGTTGCACTGATTTGTATTGATTTCTCCATGAAACTCTCTCACACACTGACAGGCTGCATGAGCCTCAACTAGTGCAACCCTGTTACTGTCAACATAATCCAATATCATTCGCCGATTACACTGAATGTAATACAATCAGATGCTTTATTCCCAAAGTTTTTGTGCTTTTCTAGTTATTGTGTGTTATTGTTGCTTTAATCAGGCTACTTGTCTTGTTGGCAAGTTAAATTTGTCTTTTAAATTAATTTGTCTTGGCCATGCGTTAATGTCGAGCCCTGTTTAAAAGGTTATTTTGTCATCCAAAATCAGAGTCTGATCCCTCCTTTCTCTGGCTGCATATGGAAAGCTGCAACAATTAAGTGCGCAAAGTTCAACATTCCAAACTTTTTCCATTCCAAACAGTTTTTGGGAGTTAAATAAAGTAGCGTCATAATCTGCATAGCTCACAGCTCCCTCTGTTTGTGAGAATAATCACTACACTATTACTCTAGTAACCAACCAAATTTAAACACCCTGCAAAAAACACCCAAAGTGAGCTTGACCAACACGGTCAAGCTCACTTTGGGTGTTTTTTGCAGGGTGTTTAAATTTGAGGGCTATTGTCAGGTTAAAAGTACTTTTATTTTTATTTTGTTTTTATATGTCAGTTCTTGACAGGATGACTCCAATGGCTAAAAATTGGCTCAAAAAAGGCAAAAAAAGTAATGAATAGGATACATGAGTACATGTATTGTCACTGTGGGAAAAAATGTGTACAGGAAACACAACGACTAGGGGTGCACGGTTTGTTTAGAAAGTTCAGCAAAACAATTAAGATTATTAACAATTAAGATTGATATTAAGTTTCATAAAATAAAAAAAATGTCCAAAACTTTTGGAATGAAAATAATCATGAGCAAAACAACATTGAGAGTGGTTAGAGGATTTAAAAATGTAAAGCTATGCCTGAGCAGTATTTTTACAAGCCTTGTACTGATTACTCGACTGCCACTCTCATCTCAGTCTGTGTCTGATAGATTCTAATTTATTATAGTACTCCATCATGTTAACGATTCTTTCCTCCTGGGTACGATTTTCAGGTTTGGTAAACTATCAACAGATATCTTGCCTTTCCTCACCAGACTGCCAAGCAAGAGCAATAAAGGCTTTCTGAGATGAACAGCTCTGTACAATGATGTGGAGACTAAATAGTTCCCTGGGCTGTTCTGAGAGTAAGACAGAGATGGACCAAAAAAGAACAAAGTGCAAGCAAACAGAAAAGAGAGATGAACAGAAACAGAGAGAGAAACATGTATCTGATTTATGTTTATCTTCCTGTAAACTGCTGTTTTGTTGAAACGCACTTTACACTTATGAAAACCATAGTAATTTACAATGCCATTTTGGTTATTTTTTGTTTTATTTTTCTAGCTCGACAAGTATCTAACTGTCATAAAACAGGCTGAACACTTATATTGTAGACTTCACAACTTTTTTTAATACAGTAAGAAAATTTCTGCTTTCGATTGTACTTTATTTTACAGTACGTGCACTGATATGTATTTTCAGTGTACTTACCTAAGAAAGTACTGTCGTATAATGTAACTACATGAGTTGAGGTTAGGTTTAGGGGTAGATTCAGGGTTAGTACCTAGTTATTTACCAGTTATTAGTATCTACATGCAGAACAGGACTGTAAAATAATTTGCTACCCTGTTTTCTATAGGTGGCTAAATAACTCTTTGTTGGACAGTATTGTTCAAATGAAGTAAATTTCTGATACAATGTACTATGAAACTATACCCTATATTACTCTGCTCTTTCATGGGAGGTACACTGCACACTGTAAATACATGTACTATAAAAAAGTGCACCTGAAGGTTTTCATTAAGAAGGTATTTTCTTTTTTCTCTTACAGGGAGTGACTTTGAAATTATGCAATATTCATGAAGTATTAATGAACCTAATGCCCTTTTATAAATTTGAAGTTCAAGAAGAATTTTTGTTTTCTTTTTTCTGTCCTTCCCTCACCAATGCTATCTGCACTATAGGCTATGCTTTTTAAATAGTAATTTTATATTCATGTGAACATACCATTTTTTCCCCATATATTTACGTTCGTACACATTTGCAAGTGTACCGCAGCAGCCCCTTTCAAGTGTAAATGCAGTGGGCTGAACTCAAAGGGATTAAAGACAGCGGAGGTTTTTATCTACTCCCTAAACCAAGGCAGCCCTAGCTTTGGCCTCCTTCATCAGCTGCGCCAGAGGCTGTGTCCCCACCAGCAGACGCCAGCTAAACGCAAAGTGTTATAGAAGTGTAATGCATTTCTGTTGCGCATAAATGGGTGTTCCATTGTCGATCAATCGTGGGGTCAGATAGAAATGATAGCGCAGCATCAGAGGAGATGGAGAGGGTAATGCTATACCAGACCAGGAAACAGGCGGGAAGTCTGAAGCCACCGTGCCAAGCGGAAATGCCTAGCTAATGATAAGTTGGTCGGGCCGTGTTGAAGGAAACAATAAAATATTAAGGGCCACTGGATACCTTATCTCTTCTGGCTTTAGGCTGGAAAACATAGGGAGGTAACCCTGGCCACGTGTGTATGGGACTTGTATGTGTGTGTGTGTGTGTGTGTGTGTGTGTGTGTGTGTGTGTAGGGTGAAAGAGAGGTCAGTATAGATGATCTGAGAAGACAGTCTGTTGATGCCATCAAACTGTGGTGTGTAGAAATCTGGCTCTATTCAGCTGAACAGTATTCCCTAAAGCCTGCTTCTCTGATCACTCCAACACTTCATGTCAAAATCATCTGACTATATTTAAGTTCTTATTATTAGTGCTATCAATCGATAAAAAAACAACTGATTCAGTGCATATTGTTCTGAAATTAATCACACATTTTTCTGAAATTAATCGTGATAAATATATTAATTCTACCTTACATTTAAGTTTTTACATATTGCAATAATTTCACATTAAATATTCAAATTAATGTACAAACAACATACAGACAGTATATCTTTTTATATTTGTTTAATAACATCTTTATTTTTATGACTGAAGGTCAGTATCACTGATAGCAGTTAATACTGATTTACCTATACAAATGTTTCCCCCTAATATTTAACCATTGACTATAGCCATTCAACTTTACATTATAATTAAGAGCTATCAATTTTAACATTTATTAGACTTCAACTATAACTTCTAATTTAAGTGAACTTAAAACAATCTTCACATAAACACATTATAATAAATGTCATATTTATCTACCTGTGCCCCTGAGCAGAAATATATAGAAATTGAAGTTGTCAAACACTACATTCTAAACTAAATATGGATGAATCCTTAAAACTATACAAGTTATTGATTTCCTCTTTTTTATTTTATTCATGATGAACAGACATCACAGCAGCTGGTTATTAGGTTGTTTTATTTCTTTAAAAGCTGCCGCTACTGAACTCTGATTTGAGGATCTGATCTAACACGCATTGTATTTTCTCTCAACTCTACCTTTTCTGACCCAGTTCAGTCTCTCATAATGAGCTGACAAAATTGAATTTGGTGTGTTAGATGAGGGAGGCAGTGCTGGGATGCTCCATGAAAACCATTTAAGAGACATGTTCTTAATGTAACTCATATATAACATATTACATGCATGCACAGTTTTATGGCAGCTTTAATCGTCATTTTGTTAACTTCATGACTTAACTGATCACAACATGCATGCTTGTAGTTTCTTTCATGATCTGATATGAAATGATACAGGCTATGCGCGTGCCGGCAGCTTGTAAAGACGTTATGCGACTGAATAAATGCAAATTTCTTGTCAAGAAAAAAAGAGAAAGAATTAGCAGTTATGAGTGCGGTGGCCAACCCTACGTCCCTGCATTAACGGCATTAAATAATGTTAACACGTTAAACTGAAAAAAATGTATCACCTGCATTAACGCACTAATTTTGACAGCACTAATTATTATATTTCCCTTAATTTATTGAGCCCTTTTAATTCAGGCACTTCATTCCAAAGAAAAATGTTGTCTTTCATAAAGCCCTTGTATTTGAACCGCTCCCCTCCAATCATCTGTCATATGAGACTATGATCTAATAAATTCTTGAGGGATACAATTAAGTGTGATCTTTCAACAAATTCTGAAAGAGAGCATTGCAATTAAATGTCAGACCTGGACTATATATTTCAGTTTTAACTGAATGTTATTGAGGTTGACATCCATCTGAAATCTTACTGTAAGCGCATGTATTTCAAAACCAACTTAAAGTATGTGGAATGCTAAAAAGTTTAATGGTTAATAATCATGTTTGCTAAAAGAAATATTGCAAGTGCAATTCTAGCCAAGGTTAATTCATTCTAACAATCTTCCTCCATCATCGGTCTCGGACATGGCACTAATAATTTTAACCTAGGCATGTTGCATGCCTGCAATTAGTGTTAAAAGATACTTCGGATGAAAAGTGTCTGCTGAATGGCAAGTAGTATGTAGTTCTAACTCAAAATGTATCTATCCTCAAGGTATTTCAGATTATAACTACCCTTTATATTTTCATGCCATCATCTCCTTTTTTCCATCCTTTCCTTAAAGCAATGTCTAGTGTTTGAGATGCCAAACCAGATGGTTGGTTTCTAGTTGGTTAAGTATAGAGGTCCTATTTGTGTCATTGCTTGTTCCAGATGGCTTGTGTTGTGAGACACATTTGGCCAAAAGGGACTACAGATGTGTCTTTGTTATTGAGACTTGGACACCAAGGACTGAATGGGCTTAGCACTGACATTTTCAAATCAAACCTGAAGCAACACTTGTGTGTTTGAGGTGATCAAAGAATAAAGGTAAAGATAGTGAAAATATATTATTGTGGAGGTGGGACCATTTCTTGTCTTAGAGGCTAATATTCAATGATGTTTAGGGATCAAATGTTGGTAGGAGACCTTATGTGGTCTGACTTAAATAGAACCCCCTATATCACAGCCAGTGTTGGGGGTAACGCATTACAAGTAACGCGAGTTACGTAATAATATTACTTTTTTCAAGTAACTAGTAAAGTAACAAATTATTTTTTAATTTACTAGAAAATATCTGAGTGACTTTTTTTCCATTTTTTGACTGACAGTGCGCGGTGTGAACATGATCTTACTGTAGTTCTAATATAGACTAAATGTGAATGTGTATTAATTCATCCCACTCGCAAAAAAACTGATTCAGTATTCATCAAAATGAATTAAAACAGTGAAATGCAAACTCAGAATATGACGCAAACCTGCAATAATTAAATATGTTTGTACGGTCTGTTTTTGGTTCTGTTCCATGTTCTTGTTTCATGTCTTTTATTATGAAGTTTGGTTATGGTTCTGTTTGTGTAATGCTTCCCTTGCCCTCATATCTCCTAGCTATTGGTTCCTCTGTTCTATGTGTCATGTCCCCATTGGTTTGTTCTTGTCATGTGTCTCCTCAGTGTTTGTTATAAGTAGCCATGTCCTTGCCCTTTAGTTCTTGTCTTGTATTAATGTTGTAACCTGCTGTTGTTAAGTCTAGTCCTGTTCATGCCATGCCAAGTCTGTCTCTTGTCAAGTCTGTGTCAGGTCAAGTCTGTCTTTGTCAAGTCTGTGTCAAGTCTGTGTCAGGTCAAGTCTGTGTCAAGTCTGTGTCAGGTCAAGTCTGTCTTTGTCAAGTCTGTGTCAGCTCAAGTCTGTCTTTGTTTGGAGTCTGTTTGGATATTTGGATTACATTTTGTAAATAAACTGCACTTGGGTTCATCACTACGCTCGCCTTCAGTGGACATGCGTTTCAATGTTAAACAACACGAATATATCTAATCTCATTTTACTAACCAATGTGTTTGCTGCTGACCTTTGATGATCCAGTACAACCATACTAATAAGCAAACATTACTTTAGATAAACTAACAATTGTGCTTTGTTGTTTTGTTTTTTATTGCTGAAGAGTGTCGAACCTTCTTTTTATGCTTACTACTGTACAGACGTGAATTTACTTTTCCTTCAGCCTGAGGTTTATTCATTACATTTGTTGGTGTGAAAGGGCATTTACATTTGCTATAAATGGAACTTCTTGTATTAAAAACAAACAATCAAGCCCTGCTCATATTTAAAAAAGTAACACGAAAGTAACGCAAAAGTAATGTGACGCATTACTTTACATAAAAAGTAAATAAATAACGTAATTAGTTACTTTTTAGGGAGTAAAGTAGTATTGTAATGCATTACTTTTAAAAGTAACTTTCCCCAACACTGATCACAGCCTTGTCAAAGGAAACAAAAAAATTGTGCAAATTCTAAAGGGTAGGTCAATGTTGAAACACAAGGTCAAATACACAAAATAAAAACAAATGTAATTTCAATGACAAAACAGACAAAGGCATTAGTTAAAGCTCTCAAACATGGATACACGACATAATTACACAATTACCCTCTTTCTTGAGTTCAATGAAAAATGCAGTTATAAATAAAACCTAGCTGCAATTCCACTTTAATTAATGTCTCAATTAGATTGGGAACATTAAAGGTAGTAATGATTTAACTCTTTGTTCTTATCATTAACAGCATGCTCACTCTTGCCTGAGATATTTGCACGCTTCTGTGAATGTATTATACTAGATTAATGAGGACTGTGTCAAAATGTAATTCACTCTTCCAATTTATCCGATTAAGATTTGCATTATAGGCTTCATTCTTTCTTTTCCATACAAAAATATGAATGAAATATGAATCTCTGGGCTCAGTACACCTGGATGAGCCCCAGAGACAGATCCCCCAGTGAGGACCCCGTCACCCAGACAGCCATCGGGAAAAGACCATTGGAACCAGTTGAGCCCTTACATTCTGACTTTGCTGCAGTTGGAACAAACTACTGGTTCATCTGTCCAGAGGGGAACTGCCCCCCCGACTGAGCCTGGTTTCTACCAAGGTTTTTCTTCTCCGTTCTGTCACCGATTGAGTTTTGACAACTTGCCGTTGTCGCCTTTGGCTTGCTTAGTTGGGGACACTTCGTGGGACACTTCGTTTCCAGCGATATCACCTTGATATCAACTTGATTGCACAGATACTATTTAAACTGAACTGAGCTGGACAATGCCATCACTGAATTCAATAATCAAATGCCTTTAACTGAAAAATTAGCTTTAATCTTCTCATTTTACATAAGTAATACACAATTTTCCCATTTTGATATTGTGCAGTTGCTTTGACACAGTTTGCATTGTTAAAAGAGCTATATAAATAAAGGTGACTTGACTTGACTTGACTCAGTACATTATATTTTGAAATCTTCATTTGCATGTACTTTTTTTGGTGAGGGGGTTAATATAGTACAGTTTCAGGGGACAGATGACAGAGTCTATAAATGGTATGGGGAAAATCAATAGCCATTTCCTCTGATAACCCAAATAGACAGTATTTGTCAAAAGTGCTGCTGAGAGCAGGTTAACTTTCCTGAAAGAGTGTATTGTACAAGTGTATCACATTTCATGCTGCAATCCCAGATGAAATCAAAATGATACATAGGATGTTTTATTATTGCAATATAGTATGTCACAGTCATAAAGGCCTTCGGGCCTAATAATCCTTTACCGAGTAATCAATATTTACTGTGGGCCTAATAGTGCTTGCCAGTGACTGCTGATATTGAACTACGAGATGTATTTGAACTCTTTAGAGACAACTGACTGATCTAGCTTGAGAAACAACCAACATTTCCCTGCCCTTCCAAAGTAAATTGCCTCAGGTTCATCAACCAATCTATGGTTAATACATAAACGGTGACTGACTGAAGATGTTCAGGGATGTCAACAAATCGCAAATAGATGCTGATTAAAAGAGGCTGCCAAACAAAAGGGTGAACAGATAAAAGGAAGCGCTACACCAATGAATTCATAGTAAATCTGCATTTTCTGTTGACTCGTATTAAGCTCTCACCTTCTTTATACTACTGCCAGCAGCACATTGGCCACAAAGATTTATGTGGTAAGTAATCTGGCCAAAATCGATTTAAACTGTCAGCACTAACTGGACATCAACATTGGTTTCATATCATGTACGGGTTTTGACCACAGTCTCGTCTTGCTGGTCACCTCTAATCAGAACAGAAGTACATGACCCTGATGCCCTGTACAGTTATTACTTATAAAAATCATATTTTGCACTAGCCAATTAGTAGTATTGCATGTAGTAGTAAGAAGCAATGTGAGCTTTGGTTGAAAATAAAACCCCTGAATAAAAAGAAAAAGAAAAATGATGTATAAATGTATCCACAAAAAACTAACTTTAAATTTAAATTTATCAACCAAAAAAATGCTGATTTATTCATAGTATAATTTAATTGTGACAGCCCCAACCCCCCCCCCATGAGTAAAATAAAACATGTTCATAACATTGAATAAAACATGTTCAAACAGATATTTAATTTATTCTTATACTATTGCTAATGTACGGTGACGCATTGCTGCCCACACATAATATTTTATCCACTCAATTATCTTGTTATAACGAGATCTTTTCTCGTTATAACGAGATCTTTTCTCGTTAAAACGACATATTTTCTCGTAATAACGAGATCTTTTCTCGTTAAAACGACATCTTTTCTCGTTATAACGAGATCTTTTCTCGTTAAAACGACATCTTTTCTCGTTATAACGACATATTTTTCTCGTAATAACGACATATGGTAGGGCTGAGGTGAGCGAGTGCGCTGCTCAGTCTGACATAAACGAGGATCTGCACGTGTCAGGGCTGTGTTCTCTGTTTCTTGTGTTTCCCCTCCTCTCGTGCCCATATTTGGTCAGTTCCTGTTCCTGTCCTCATTTGTAATTATCAGTTCCCAGCCCTGTGTCTTTAGTTAATTAGTCCCCAGCCCTGTGTCTGTAATTATCTCGTTTCCTTCCCCTTATAAGTCCTCAGTGTTCCCAGTGTCTTTGTCTAGTATTAACGTCATTTCCCTAAGTGTGTACCTGTCTCCAGCGATCTCTGTTCTGTGTGGTTATTAAAAGTGTTTACGAGAAGTTCATCGTCTCCTCGTTCCTGGCACCCCCGTACAACGTGACAGAATACTAGACCAATAAGATGACTTCAGCTGAGGACGCGCTGTGGGGGTTGCGGCAGCGCGGTGTGAGGTTGGAGAGATATGTGGAGGAGTTTCTTGAGATCTCCAACCGGATGAGCTGGCATGAGACCGCTCTGGGTGCGTGTTTCCTGCTGGGGTTGGATGATGAGGTTATACGCTGCGATCTTCCTGTAGGTGATTTTCCATTGATCGAGCTTATTAACCTAATCTTTTTTCTAAATGGTTCCGACGAGGAAGTCGAGGAAATTCCCCGGCCTCATCATCCCACTCCAGCTGGAACGCACCGCATCTCCCCAGCTCATCCCACGCCGAGAACCTCCGCATACCTCTCCAACGGCTCCCGCTTGCCCAACCCCAAGGATCCCCCCTGCCTCCTAAGCAGCTCCATCCTTCTCAGCCCTGGGCCGCCGCCCTCAGCTAAGCCAAGACCACGGGCTGTTGCGCTCCCAAGCCCGGTACCCACGCTTCCCGAGCGCCCTCCAGTGCCTGCTCCGAGACTGCGCCCTCCAGTGCCTGCTCCGAGACTGCGCCCTCCAGTGCCTGCTCCGAGACTGCGCCCTCCAGTGCCTGCTCCGAGACTGCGCCCTCCAGTGCCTGCTCCGAGACTGCGCCCCCCAGTGCCTGCTCCGAGACTGCGCCCTCCTTTGCCTGCACCTCGCCAGTGCCCTCCTTTGCCTGCACCTCGCCAGTGCCCTCCAGTGCCTGCACCTCGCCAGTGCCCTCCAGTGCCTGCACCTCGCCAGTGCCCTCCAGTGCCTGCTCCTCGCCAGCGCCCTCCAGTGCCGGCTCCTCGTAAGTGCTCACCGATGCCTCCGCTGGTTACGTCCAGCTCATCGATGCCTCCGCTGGTTCCGTCCAGCTCTTCAGAGCGCCCCCGAGAGTCAGCAGCACCCGAGCGCCACCGAGAGTCAGCGGCACCCGAGCGCCACCGAGAGTCGGCAGCACCCGAGCGCCAACGAGAGTCAGCGGCACCTGAGCGCCAACGAGAGTCAGCGGCACCCGAGCGCCCACGTGAGCCGACAGGTTCCGCTCCGGTCCGGGAGCCCACGCACTCCGCTCCGGCCCGAGAGCCCACGCACTCCGCTCCGGCCCGGGAGCCCACGCACTCCGCTCCGGCCCGAGAGCCCACGCACTCCGCTCCGGCCCGAGAGCCCACGCACTCCGCTCCGGTCCGGGAGCCCACGCATTCCGCTCCGTTCCGGGAGCCCACGCATTCCGCTCCGTTCCGGGGCCCCACGGATTCCGCTCCGTTCCGGGAACCCCTGCTGGCCCCGTCCAGATCTCCAGAGCCCCTGCTGGCTCCGTCCAGCTCTCCAGAGCCCCTGCTGGCTCCGTCCAGCTCTCCAGAGCCCCTGCTGGCTCCGTCCAGCTCTCCAGAGCCCCTGCTGGTTCCGTCCAGCTCTCCAGAGCCCCTGCTGGTCCCGTCCAGCTCTCCAGAGCCCCTGCTGGTCCCGTCCAGCTCTCCAGAGCCCCTGCTGGCTCCGTCCAGCTCTCCAGAGCCCCTGCTGGTTCCGTCCAGCTCTCCAGAGCCCCTGCTGGCCCCGTCCAGCTCTCCAGAGCCCCGGCCGGCTCCGTCCAGCTCTCCAGAGCTCCTGCCGGTTCCGTCCAGCTCTCCAGAGCCCCTGCTGGCCCCGTCCAGCTCTCCAGAGCCCCTGTTGGTTCCGTCCGGCTCTCCAGAGCCTCTGCCGGCTCCGTCCGGCTCTCCAGAGTACCTGCTGGGGAATTTCCCCAAGAAAATTTTGTGGGGGGACTACCCGCCATGGCCTCCCATGCTCCCCGCTCCGCCATGGCCTCCCGAGTCCCCGGATCCACCATGGCCTCCTGAGTCCCCTGACCCGCCAAGGCTTCCTGAGTCCCCGGATCCACCATGGCCGCCCGAGCACCCTTCTCCGCCGTGGCCGCCCGAGCACCCTGATCCGCCATGGCCTCCTGAGTCCCCGGATCCACCATGGCCGCCCGAGCACCCTGCTCCGCCGTGGCCGCCCGAGCACCCTGATCCGCCATGGCCTCCTGAGTCCCCGGATCCACCATGGCCGCCCGAGCACCCCGCTCCGCCATGGCCTCCTCAGTTCTCTGACCCGCCATGGCCTCCTGAGTCTCCTGACCCACCATGGCTGCCTGAGCTCCCCGCTCCGCCATGGGTCCCGGAACGGGCACCGCCCTGGAGGCCACCTGTCCGGTCTCCAAGTCCTTGAGGCCTCCAGAGCGCCCACCCCCCCCCTCCCCTTTCGATGTCATACGGCGCGGGACGCGCCTATTGGAAGGGGGGGGGTAACGTCAGGGCTGTGTTCTCTGTTTCTTGTGTTTCCCCTCCTCTCGTGCCCATATTTGGTCAGTTCCTGTTCCTGTCCTCATTTGTAATTATCAGTTCCCAGCCCTGTGTCTTTAGTTAATTAGTCCCCAGCCCTGTGTCTGTAATTATCTCGTTTCCTTCCCCTTATAAGTCCTCAGTGTTCGCAGTGTCTTTGTCTAGTATTAACGTCATTTCCCTAAGTGTGTACCTGTCTCCAGCGATCTCTGTTCTGTGTGGTTATTAAAAGTGTTTACGAGAAGTTCATCGTCTCCTCGTTCCTGGCACCCCCGTACACCGTGACAGCACGCTGCTGAATTGAAATACACTGTTTTAAATGTATTTAATGTAATGGTTTTAATTATAGCAGCATGTTTATTAGGATTAATCTCCAATACAACATTATCCAATAACAGCACTCAGACCCATGACTTGTTTAGGCTATATATGATCAGATCAAAACAGTTATTTTTGAATAATTGACTCTGGGCTTGGAATATTTATTTATTTGAATGACTGAAGTTTGATTGAACAACAAATCGAAATATGAACAATAACGGTAAAGGCCTCCACATGTCGTGGCCTCGCTATGTTGAGGGAACAACATCCATTTCTCATTTAATGCATAAACAAACCTACTTGACCTTTGTGAATTATTATAGAAATTATTTCATAATTAATTATTATATTGACCATAGGCTACCGGACTGTAGGCAATGGCACGCGATGTACACAGCATTCAAGTTTATCACGAATAGGCTAATATTACATAAAGTACATAAAATAAAACTGTGCACACTATTTAAACTAAATAAAATAAAATGCATCGTGTTTGTCAATTAACTGATCGTCTGTAGCCTATTCATCATCATCATCATTATTATTAGCCTATTGTTATATTAGTTTTTTCCCTTCATTTCGATCTCTTTACATAACGTTCTGACTAGTTTTGTAAGCCTACTGTAAATGCTCGACACGCTAAAGCTTGGATGTGACTGGAATTTCTAGACTATTGGAAATGCAGTTTAAAGGTTGAATTTAACATTTATAAAAAAATATTCTGCAAATTAATAATTATTGATATTATTGCCTACTGCCTAGTGTTTCGTTGAGGAATTAATCATTCGTAGTTTCATTTGAAAATGAAAGCACAACACGCTCATTTATCATCATCACGCATTGGCATAAATAGCCTACAATCATAAAGTATTGGCTTAATTGTCAGAAGTTTAAAGTTTTTGCTAAATATATGGTAGTAAGCAGAGCATGTGAGCGGAGCGCCCAAAATGCCCCTTTGGTAATTTGCCAATTCCAGAATCTGTGGAATAGGCTAAGCACTCATTTGTCTAAGCTAATGTTTCTAAAACCAAATTCTAAAATCCTGTGAAGATTGACAGGCGTTTTATAGAACGCATTTCCCCTCAGTTTTGGTTTATTTTAATTTTAGAAAGTGTTTCTTTTATTTACGCCACGAAATAATTATTTGTTCGGTGCATTTCATCTTGTGCGTGTTTTGAATATGAAGGTTGTTTTAATGGAAAAATATACTTTTTCAGTTATTTAACTTTTTACAAAAGTTTTCCAAGTGGCTTCAAAAACAAGACACGTTTTTAAATTAAGAATTTTAATTGTATACATTTAAATTAGGGATGTTCATTTCGGTTATTTTTCCTAACCTTTAACCGACAAGAATATTTGAAATTAGAACTGAATTAAATTAGAAAGAATAAGTGTCCGTGACCCGTTTAAAATACTAACATTTGTTTTTGGGGAATTAATTTTACATGCGCAAAAAACAGCAGACAACAGAACAAGGATTTACATGATCATTATCACCCACCTGCAGCACTTCTGCAAGCAGGAGAAAAACACAATAAAGCTAGGCGTTATATATAACGAATAAATAGGCCTATACTAAAAATATATTTTGACTTAAATAATAATTTAAGAAAATAAAAGAAATACTGTGCAACAAGCCTCTATTTTTTTAACCCAAATGCTGAGATGAGCCTTTTGGGTAATTTATTTGGGTTATTTTTCCAGTGTTTGGGTAGTTTGTGTACATTTTATTTTATTTATAAAATTGTTTCTGTGCAGAATATCGTTCAAATGTATGCAGAGCAACACAGGCGCGGGGTGTGAATCAATAAACAAACGTTGCTCGCGTTGCCTCGGTTTTATTGCTTGATGAAGAATCTGATGCTTTGCATAAAATAAACGATGTATTTATAAAGATACAGAACACAAATACTTTGGATGTTAAAACATGTCCTCAGAGCTGTTTGCTGTTTGTTTTTGGTCAGGTTATGAAGGCAATCGCAGTTCATTTCGTCCATGAGTGAAGCGCAGGGCGGCGGTCTGATCCGTGATCAGTTCCCGCCGAACACGACTCCAGCTCAGCGTGAGAGCCAGCGCCGTTACGGTCAAAACAGAACTACAGAGTGGTCCATTTACTCGTGAATTACATCGGTTTCAGAGCATGTGAGCGGAGCTGAGCGGTGAGAATTACCGCTCCCCGCTCACGTGGGTGTTCGCTCCCCCCGCTCCACCGCTCAAAGTCGGACCAGATCGCTCCGCTCAATTCCGCTCCCCGCTCATCTACAATTTCCTCCCGCTCCGGTGAAATCGCTCCACGCTCGCTCAAATTTAAAATTACTCTGCATGCCTACCGGAAAGGAAAGGAAAGGAAAATCAACACGCAGCAAACCCGCTCCGTGACGCGTCCGCCACGCAGCCTATATCCTATAAAGAACTCACAGCAACATCAGTCAAAATAGAACATATATTTATTTAAAACTATAGGCTAACTATAAGTATAGGCTGATGGTTTTGTTAATTGTTGAAGGCACAGGGGAATTTTGGGTGGATGTGTGCATGCCCTAGGCTCGTGGTGTGAGCGGTATCGGAGCGGAACCGGAGCGAGACAGAGCGATCGCTCCAGCCTTTGGATAAAAACCCGCTCCGCGCTCCGACTATATTTTGCACGCTCCGCTCCCCGCTCGCTCCCCGCTCCGCTCACATGCTCTGATCGGTTTAATGTTTAATCTTTACTTCTAATGTTTTTTAAACGAGATTAAATAGGGCAATGTGTAAAGCTTACATAAAAGCAAGCAAATTAGAAATAAAGGAAGTTATTACGTAAACCAGTGGTTCTGGAGTATTTTACATAAGTTTAGAGGATTTAAATTAATCTGTAAATATTATTTCATGCATAAAGTAAAAAAAAGCTAATATTATAATAGAAACGAATAAACCCATTAGCTGGGTTAAATCAACCATTTATGATGGGTTAAATAAACAACCCGATTTAAGTCAAGTCAAGTCAAGTCACCTTTATTTATATAGCGCCTTTAACAATACAAATTGTAACAAAGCACTGCACAATATCAAAATAGGCAAATTTGTCAATAATGTAAAATGACAGGATTTAACACTCAATTATCTGCTGAATGCATTTCATTATTGAATTTAGTAGTGGCATTGTCCAGCTTAGTTCACTTTAAATAATATCTGTGCAATCAAGTCGATGATTGTGCTGGAAATGAAGTGTCCCCAACTGAGCAAGCCAGAGGCGACAGCGGCAAGGAACGAAAACTCCATCGGTGACAGAATGGAGAAAAAACCTTGGGAGAAACCAGGCTCAGTCGGGGGGCCAGTTCCCCTCCGGCCAGACAAATCAGTAGTTTGTTCCAACTGCAGCAAAGTCAGAGTGTAAGTGGTCCACTGGTTCCAGGGGTCTTTCCCCGATGGATGTCTAGGTGACGAGGTCCTCACTGGAGCTCTGTCTCTGGGGGCTCATCTCGGAGGTCCTCGGAGGGGTTGTCATCGTCTCTTCTCAGGTGTTCGGTCATCTCTATCGTTTAAGGGTAGGATCCAGACTGAGGCTTGTGTAATTCCTAACTACCACGGGATGTTAATCCCGTGGCAGTAACATAGAAACAGTAAGACAATTAGCGTAGCAGCGGCTCCATCCAGGAATAACCCTGGATGAAATTATCAGTATAACCCAAGCTAAAGCATAATAATGTGCATGTGTTCAGATGGACTGGCAGTACAAGATTGTGAGATGCATTATATGAATGCTTGGCTAAAGAGATGCGTCTTTAATCTAGATTTAAACAGAGAGAGTGTGTCTGAACCCCGAACGTTTTCAGGAAGGCTATTCCAGAGTTTAGGAGCCATATATGAAAAAGTTCTACCTCCTTTAGTGGACTTTGCTATCCTAGGTACTACCAAGAGTCCAGAGTTTTGCGACCTTAGGGAGCGGGTTGGATTGTAGCGTGATAAAAGATTAGTTAGGTACGCAGGAGCTAAATCATTTAGGGCCTTATAGGCAAGTAATAATATTTTGTAACTGATACGAAACTTAATAGGTAGCCAGTGCAGAGACTGTAAAATTGGAGTAATATGGTCATATTTTCTTGACCTGGTAAGGACTCTAGCCGCAGCATTTTGTACTATCTGTAGCTTGTTTATTGAAGATGCAGGACAACCACCTAGCAGTGCATTACAATAGTCCAGTCTAGAGGTCATGAATGCATGAACTAACTTTTCTGCATCAGAAACACTTAACATGTTCCGTAGCTTGGAAATGTTTCTAAGATGGAAGAATGCTGTTTTTGTAACATTGGAAATATGATTTTCAAAAGATAGGTTGCTGTCTAATATAACACCCAGATTTTTAACTGTAGAGGAAGTAACAGTACATCCGTCTAGTTGCAAATTGTAATCCAAGAGATTCTGTGTACTGTTTTTAGGTCCAACAAGTAATATCTCGGTCTTATCTGAATTTAATAGAAGAAAATTACTGGTCATCCAATCTTTTATATTTTTAACACACTCTGTTAGCTTAGATAGTTTCGAAGTTTCATCTGGTTTTGTTGAGATATATAGTTGAGTGTCATCAGCATAACAATGGAAACTAATCCCGTATTTTCTAATAATATTACCAAGGGGCAGCATATATAATGAAAATAATAGAGGACCTAGGACAGATCCTTGTGGTACTCCATACTTTACTGGTGATAATTGAGATGACTCCCCGTTTAAATAAACAAAGTGGTAGCGATCGGACAGGTAGGATCTAAACCATCTTAGAGCCTGCCCTTGAATACCTGTACAGTTTTGTAATCGATCTATCAGTATGTCATGATCTATAGTGTCGAACGCAGCACTAAGATCAAGTAAAACTAGCAACGAGATACAGCCTTTGTCTGACGCAAGAAGCAAGTCATTTGTAATTTTAACAAGTGCAGTTTCTGTGCTATGGCGGGGCCTGAAACCTGACTGAAATTCTTCATAGATATCATTTTTTTGCAAAAAGGAACACAATTGAGCAGACACTACTTTTTCTAATATTTTCGACATAAACGGAAGATTTGAAATGGGTCTGTAATTTGCCAGTTCACAAGGATCTAATTTTGGTTTCTTAATAAGAGGCTTAATAACTGCCAGCTTAAATGGTTTTGGGACGTGACCTAAAGATAGCGAGGAGTTAATAATATTGAGAAGCGGTTGTTCTGCAACAGGTAACAACTCTTTCAATAGTTTAGTTGGTACAGGATCTAATAAACATGTTGTTGGTTTAGATGCAGTGATAAGTTTATTTAGCTCATCCTGTCCTATAGTTCTAAAGCACTGCAGTTTTTCTTTGGGTGCGATGAATGATGCTGAAGTACTAGACGCTGTAGAATCTACGTTTGTTATTGTATTTCTGATATGATCTATTTTATCAGTAAAGAAATTCATAAAGTCATTACTATTAAACTGTGAGGGAATATTTAGATCGGGTGACATCTGTTTATTTGTTAATCTAGCCACTGTGCTAAATAAAAACCTTGGATTGTTTTGGTGATTATCTATGAGTTTGCGGATATACTCGGTTCTTGCAGTTTTTAGAGCCTGTCTATAGCTGGACATACTGTTTTTCCACGCAATTCTAAAGACTTCCAAGTTACTTTTTCTCCACTGAGAAAACTGATTTACTGGGTAAAATTAACCCTAAATGTGTTCTGTCCTATATCTACCAGCCCAAATTGGGTTGCTTTTAACCCAGTGTTTTTTAGAGTATGCAGAGTTTTTTTCATTATTGTGCTGCGCGAAATTAAAGCAGACGGCAGAAAGCTACATTCTATTTTTTGTCTTATTTTACAAAAAATGTTCAGAACTAAATAATAAAATGCGACTTATAGGCGACTTGGTTTTTTCTCTCTCTCTCGCACTCTCTAAAAAACGTGTTTTTTATACGCGTATAGCTTATTTTAACCATGCAGCAAACCTTTTAACATATTTTAATAAATTACTAAAAATAAATAAATAAGTGACTTTAAACCGTTTAACTGATTAATCGGTCAAAATTCGTATCAGTCGGTTAACGGTTAATGAACATCCCTAATTAAAACAATTTCACCCTGAAACACAACTGTTTAATTGAGACATTTATTCAATAATTTCACTATAAACAGTAAAAAATAAATAGGCCTAACGTTACTGGAGACATTTAATGTGAGCGCGTGATCTGAGCGGGATTTGGTTCACCTGAGCGTGAGCGGAACATTAGCGGAGCGTTTGATTTGGCCGTGAACGACTGAGCGGAGCGCACACACACAGAGCGGAATATTGAACCGCTCCGCTTCTCTCACATTCTCTGGTACAAAACGTTAATTAGGTAAAGCGATACACGAATTTAAATGGGAAAGTAATACAATATTATATGAAATAGAAATAGGCCTATAGCCCTAACAAGTTAACATAACCTAATAATACACAAATATTAAATTAAATGTTTAATGTTAATAAAAACTGTTTTATCCATCTCTGATAGTCCCGGGTTGCTGTGAACCGAGGACGGCCCCTAAAAAAAATCTATGTTTTAACTCAGCTTGTCTTTAGGCTACTGTCTATCCCATCACGCAGAATAAGAGTGCATATGTACCGCTCTGCAAATTAGTCACAATAACGTTTCATACAGTCTGGATGTTGCTTTATCTCATTTAAAGCACACCACTGTTCTTCTCAATTCGGCGACACCGACGCGATCCCTTAAATTGTGATAACCGAGGAAAGCAATTTTATATACTTCCACAATAAGAACAAAATGTTACGAATTGCTTTTGTAAAATAACAGCGTGCGCTTTCTGGCGCGCCTTATGTCTAAAGGTCTACTTAAATAAAACAATCGAAAACAAGTTTGTGTTTATTTAATTCGTATAGCATAAATCCAGCAAGAGATACTGTACAGTCTTTTCATCTGTACTATTGTGCTCAGTGCTCACACCCAGCGCAGCGAAGACTGTTCCTTCAGTAAAGCAAAGCCTGCAATTTAACCCATAAGAAGAACGTGATGCGATGATTCAGCTAAAGATCATTTAATAATATTAAATCATTAATACATAATTAATATATAATCAGACTAAAGTATATCAAGGCCGCCCACACATGTGACACAAATATTGAAGCAGCTCATTTGTTTACCCACGAACAAAAATAGGCCTACGAAAAATCTAGCTTAATTTGTTTGCCCGTTTTCAAACAGAACGAAATAATAATAATAATAATTATTATTATTATTATTATTAACCAATGAGAAAATCTCTTTATTTATCTTTGTTCATATTTCGATTTGTTGTTCAATCAAACTTCAGTCATTCAAATAAATAAATATTCCAAGCCCAGAGTCAATTATTCAAAAATAACTGTTTTGATCTGATCATATATAGCCTAAACAAGTCATGGGTCTGAGTGCTGTTATTGGATAATGTTGTATTGGAGATTAATCCTAATAAACATGCTGCTATAATTAAAACCATTACATTAAATACATTTAAAACAGTGTATTTCAATTCAGCAGTGTGCAGATCCTCGTTTATGTCAGACTGAGCAGCGCACTCGCTCACCTCAGCCCTACCATATGTCGTTATTACGAGAAAAGATGTCGTTTTAACGAGAAAAATATGTCGTTTTAATGAGAATAGATCTCGTTATTACGAGAAAAGATCTCGTTATAATGAGAAAAGATCTCGTTATTACGAGAAAAGATCTCGTTATAACGAGAAAAGATCTCGTTATTACGAGAAAAGATCTCGTTATAACGACATAATTGAGTGGATAAAATATTATGTGGATGGCAGTATTACGTCACCGTACTAATGCAATAACCACTGAATTAATGCAGTGACGAATCATTATTGCATTACTTTTTAAGATACATACTTTGGTTTGCAGCAAATTAATAGGCAGCACATTCATAGCAGAGACACGCATACTGATATCAACTGAAAATATAGTATAAATGGTAATGCTAATTTGACAGTATTTGAAATGTTGTGGAAGGAACTAATATTATACATTGGACAATCAGGCAGCTAAACATTTATCTCCAGCTGCAGGGTCCTGGTTGGGGCCTGATTATTTTGGTCATGAGGGGCCCTTTGATTTCTGACTGCCTGCACATTTGCCTATTCAGAGGTAGAAGTGGGTGCAACTTCTCATGCAGAACATATTCAGGAAGGGCATGTTTGTGTATCGCTCCATGTTTTTAAAATACATACATAAAACCTCTCTACCTGGGGCACGATAAAGGAGACCCTTTGAAATCCAGACAAGCAAGATCTCTGCGCTTGTAGGACCAGATGTAGAAGCGGCTGGGGGAGTGTGAACAGTTCATGGCGGCAGACACACGTCTATTCTGTTGCCATGCCACTTCCTGATAAAGGAGACCATGGAACTTGTTTATATGTGGCAATTTGAAAACTAATAAAAAAATTCTGCCTGGAAGCTGATGCATATCAAAACAGGGTTATTTTAGAAATAATCAGCTGCCACCGTCGGTAAACAGCTAATCTTCACTTTGTTGGAATTCAAATTACCCAGCCATGTTTACATTGCCACAACAGTGGGGACGGGGACCAGGGCTATGAAGAGTCTATTTAAAGAGTAAATGCATTCCAAATAAAAATAATATCTGCAGATAAATGTTCCACAAACCTCCCATAAATTGCCTTATTGGACAAAAATCTATTTAAGGGTACTCTGGGCTACTTCAGTAGAAAGAGGAGAGCAAAAATACTTGCATGGTGAGTTTAGAGAAAGAGGTCCTGTTAATATTTGATGGTGCATGTGTTTTGAAGCGGGGTGCGCATTTTCAGGGCTTTTGGCCCTGCTGTCGGCCTCGCTCTGGCTCAAATTACTGGTGTTTATCACTTATGCCTGTGCTGGCAACAAAAGATGACACACTATCCCAGTTCAAGAGCTGTCAGTCAGCATGGCTGGGTGCTAACACTTAGCACAGGATGCAGGGATATTGTTCTAAGTAGCAGAGAAACACAGGCACGGATACACAGTGTCCCTTCTTCAGTTAAAGGCTTCCTCTGTGGGGATCAAAGTAAGTGTAAAACGAGTCACAGGATTGCATTAAAATTAGCAATTTAACACAGACAGTATCTTCTTTGGCATAGACAAGCTAGCGTTTATGTTAGCTGTTGACATGCTTACATATTTAAATCTCTCAATATCTGAATATAAATTCCCAGTGCTATGAAGTATCTATGATTATACAAAGTTGTTTTGTTAACATGGCAGATGTTATTTTCCTGTTTCCTTCCTATTTGGGGGCAAGAGTGGACCTGTAGGATTTAAATTTTTTTAAGGACATTATAAGTTTTTCATTTTGCTCCAGTATCACTTGGAGGGAAGTTTCTACCAGTTAGTGTGGTGCAGGGAATGAGAAACCCACAGTGGAACTGGGGCAGTCTGATTACAGAAAACTTTGAATGGGGAGAAGAAAATGTTGGCACCCGACTTCACTCACAAGCTCTGTTCCAGTTTGTGCATTTGTTGGAAACACACAAAGCATAATGCTTTATTTTGGAACTATTTTAATTGTTGAAGAGAAAATAATACAAACTACTTAATAATAGCAATACTACTAATAATAAATATAGTGAAATAAATTCCATGAATTTGTCAGCACTGATGTTTGTCTTGGCGTTAGGATATTAGAATGACAGCTACTTCCACCCTAACAGAGACATCAATTGAAAAATACTACCAAAATGCACACCCCAATTATTTTAGTTGCTTTTTTTCTCTCTCTCTTTGACAGTGGTAAGGTTTCTATATGTTAATGCTCTCCTGTGATACACCATGAAATAAATGTTCCTGCTACAATAGCACTTCTCAGACTCTCAGAAATCTTATATTAAATAAATATCCTGAAGGAAGAGCAAATACAACAATTATGCACATATCAACAGTGAATGCCACATATATAGTGTTTTGGATGCTGAGGGACTTCCTGGTTTGACCACCATCTAGATTAGAACCAAGCCAAAACAAGATAGTTAATGCAAGATGGTTTAAGTCAGGCAGGTTAATGCAAAATGTTCTTTTCAGGGTAGCTTATGTAATAAAAAATATAAAACAAAAAAATCAATAACACATAAATAAATAAATGTACTGTGCTGGATTGACACTTCATGTTTACTGTAAAATATGTGTACTGAAGCAAACCTAGAAGAGAACCAACATATTAAGAAATAATTTAATCCAAAATGAGTGCCCTGATCTCTATCCCACCGATACTGGTAGAGTTAATGTGCAAACCCTTATAAATGTTCTTGATGCGTGCTGCATGTTTCATCAATTCACTGCGGCTCTAACCACACGGAAGAGAACTGCAAGGAACCGAGGCCATAGTTGCATCATTTCCTCAGACTGTGGGTGGCAGAAGGTCACTGCACTGATACCAGTCATGCTCCTGAGAGCACTCGTAGATCTCAGAATGACTGAAACCTGGAAACGGCTTGTTCCTGTACATTTGATGCATGAAATGACTGCATCAGAATGAGTCTTTCTTTCGTTCTTTCTTTCTTTGTGGAAAAGAAAAAAAGAATAACTACATATACTTTATCAAAGACAGAAAAAAATAATCAAATATTGGTTCATTTAAAATCATTCATGGTTTCAGAGTAATTATTAAAAGCTGTTTGATGTTGGCAGCAGTAATGCAGATCAATTATAAAATTGAATGCATTTTAGTGGGAGAATAAGTGGATGATGCATGATGTACTGTAAAAGGAGTTCAGATTTCAACATGTGTGAAAAGGTTACTGGGTGGGAACTCGCAGAACGACACCATCCTACACACTTGCGGTTAAACAAGTACAGCTTTACAGGAATTTTAGCCACTATATGTTAAAATGCGGAAAAGACTAGTCAGTCGCTTAGGTGTTTGGATTGTTTCGATTTCATTTTTGGCTGGACCAATTGTTTTGGCACACACTACAAACTGCCAATCTTGTGTTACAATACAATACAAATTAAGCTCAGATGAGCTTTATTTGTCACATACACAATTATACAGAGTATAATGAGGAGTGAAAAGTGTTTTCTTTGCATTTAACCCATCCAAGTGGAGCAGTGGGCAGCCGACATTGCGGCGCCCGGGGAGCAGTTGGGGGTTCGGTGCCTTGCTCAAGGGGCTCACCTCAGTCGTGGACACTTCCTGCCAGAGCCGGGATTCGAACCCACAACCTTGGGTTACCTCGGGTTTCAAGTCCAATGCTCTATCCATTAGGCCACGACTACATATTTAGTACAATATGTTCGTTGCTAATTAGCACACTGTACATATTATCATAATTACATTGTATCAACTCATGTATCAACATTGTGCATGTTGTTTCAGATCCACTTAAATTCGATCTTAATAGTAAACATGCTGCCTAGCTAAAACATGCAATATATGTAAAATTCTAAATTCCTTGTGAATTTGATGCCAATTATATGCACAGTGCAAGCCACTTTAAAAACTTACAAAGAAACATAAGAAAACTCTTGTTCCCTATCTGTCGGTCACTACGAGTTATTTCGTGACGACATAGGGGATTTACCTGGAAGCCCCGAACATCTCTGACTAAAGAGAAAACGCCAATGAAATTGGCTAGTGGATTTTGCATACCTGAGCCACTCCCCGTGCATACGAGTATAAAAGGGTGACAAGTGCATCCACTCATTAGATTTTTTCTTCGGAGCCGAGTGGATGAGAAGAGTGCTGATCTCCACAAAGCCGTTCATCTTTGTTTTGCTCCCGGTTGGCGTAACGGTGCGATTAGCGGAGTCCCTCTCATCAGCGATTCCCCTGGGCACTTCAACTAAGAGAGCAAATTTTAAAAGAGCAAATCACGGACGATCGCGTCTTTTTCAAGATGCCGTTTCGTCCGTGTCCTTCTGGTTGCGATCGTTTCCTGTCCGCGGATGACGGACACGATCGTTGTCTTCAGTGTGTGGGCTTCCAACACGCTGAAGATGTGTTCATGGATGACTCATGCGCCTGTTGTGGGCGTATGAGCATGATTTCGTTGCGATCTCGCCTTTCCTTTATGAAAGGATTGGCACCCTCTGCCGCCACCCGTGCTGGTCTCTCTGCGAGCAGAGGATCGCCGGCTGGTGCTCTGGGAGATCTGAGGGTTACAGTAAGAGCCTCCCCGCCGGGCACACCCCCACGGACCTCTTACTCCTCACGCAGCGAACATCCGTCCGGTTCCCGGGTGATTTGGCTGGTCTGTCCGACGGGGCGCCCAGCATTTCATTCGGTGCGCCATCTGTAGATAGGATGTCGATCGCAGCATCGGGGGATGGGCTCACGTCCTCTGAGGATGAAGGTGCGGTGGGGCTGCCCCCCTCGGGTGTTGTCGCCACCGCCGCACCGGACCCAGAGCTGACGGCCATGCTTGCCCGGGCAGCCGTGAGCATCGGGCTGGAGGTCAACAGACTGCCCAGTCCCGAGCCCTCGCGGCTGGACGATTGGTTTCTCGGAGCGGGGCGTGGCTCACAACCGCGCCCTGCCCCGGTGCCTTTCTTCCCGGAGGTGCATGAGGAGCTGACAAAGTCGTGGATGGCCCCTTTCACGGCCAGAAGCCCCTAGTCCGCCTCCTCTATCTTCACTACCCTCGACGGCGGAGTGGCCAGGGGGCACGCGGGCATTCCCCAGGTGGAGAGAGCGATCGCGGTGCACCTGTGCCCACGAAACGCCGCCACTTGGAGGAACCGTCCGCGTCTACCGTCCAAGGCCTGTAAAGCTGACAGCCGCTCTCGCGGCCAAAGCTTGTAGCGCTGCGGGCCAGGCAGCCTCCGCCCTGCACGCCATGGCTATCCTGCAGGTTCACCAAGCCAAGGCACTCAAACAGGTGCACCAGGGTAGTACCGACCCGGGGTTGATGCAGGAGCTGAGCACGGCAACTGACTTCGCTCTACGAGCGACGAAAGTCATGGCGCGGTCCCTTGGGAAGGCGATGTCCAACATGGTGGTCCAGGAGCGCCATCTCTGGCTCAACCTGGTAGAGATGAAGGACGTCGACAAGGCACACTTTCTCGACGCCCCCATCTCCCAGGCAGGGCTGTTCGGCGACACTGTCGAGGGCTTTGCCCAGCAGTTCTCGGCGGTACAGCAGCAGACTGAGGCGATCCAGCACACCTGCCCCGGCGTGGTGCACCATCCACCCCGGGGCCAGGCCTCAGTCTGCCTGTCGCCGTGGGTGCCCTCCTGCGTCCTCCAGAGCTGCCTCCAAGGGCCAGCGGTACCCACTTTCTCAAGAAAGAGCAATTTCCTTTTCCTCCGGGTTCTCAGGTCCATGGGACGACAGTGTGCGACGCCCTGCTTCCTCACTCTCGCCCACGACCCATTTTGCCAGTAGCCAAGAGAGTACGGTTCGGGGATGACATTCCTCCCCACGCAAATCTGGCCAGTCCCGTTTGGGACCCAGGGAGTTCGGTGAGAATGCCTCAGAACGCACCGCCTTCTGTACCATCCACCCCTCCCTTTAGCTGCACCACCACAGGTATGTCGATTGTGCCGTTGGAGCCGCTTGCACAGCGTCTGGAGGCGTGGATGCATTATCAAAGGTCATACATTAGACCTTGTGATTGCAAATGATGCAATTGTTTCACAGCTGTCTTCTGTTGACATTGGTCTCTCTGATCACTTTGCAATTTTTTTTAACCTGGAAATATCTCTCTCTTGTACTACTTCATCACATACTGTTAATTTCCGTAAATGGAAATCAATCGACTTATCCAATTTTGCAGACACTGTCGTTTCCTCTCTTAGCAGTCTTCCATTAGCTTCTCTTGAAGATAAGATCTTGCAGTTGAATACTGTTCTTGCCTCTAATTTGGATTATTTTGCTCCCCTGAAGTCTCGCTGTGTTTCTTTTGCTCGTTCTGCCCCTTGGTATAATTACGAATTGCGCTCTAAGAAAGTAGCTTGTCGTAAATTTGAGCGCAAGTGGCGTGACTCCGGTCTGAATGTGTTTTATCAAGCGTGGAAAGACCACTTGGGGGAATATAGAACTGAAATTGAGTCTGCCAGATCTGTTTACTATTCGCAGATTATAGATAATGATCAAAGTAATCCCAGGCATCTCTTCCATACTATTAACATACTTCTCAAAGTTAATGATGGCATTTCTCTACCTGTTTCGAACAAGTTGTGTAATGATTTTCTTAATACTTTCAGTTCCAAAATTGACAACGTTTACAAACTTATTCAAGCTGCACCCATTTTATCTTCTACAGTTTGCCCATCTTGTTTCCATGGCACATTGTTTACAACTTTTTCCCAAATTGACTCTGAACTGCTTACTAGGGAGGTATCACGTATGAAAGCAACCACTTGCGTGCTTGATCCCCTCCCTACAAGCTTATTTAAGTCTTGTTTTGACTCTTTCTGCCCAGCTGTTCTCAGCATTGTTAATGATTCTCTTGGTACTGGTGTTGTACCAGCAGCATTGAAAACTGCTGCTTTGACACCTGTTCCAAAGAAGCATAATGCTGACTTGGATAACTTAAATAATTATCGTCCTATATCAAATCTTCCTTTCCTTGCAAAAATTTTAGAACGTGTTGTGGCTTTGCAGCTACATAATCATCTCATATTAAATAATCTTTTTGAACCCCTTCAGTCTGGCTTCCGAAAATTTCATAGTACTGAGACAGCTTTGGTCAAGGTCACCAATGATCTGCTAATGGCCTCAGATTCTGGCTCTTTCTCTATTCTTATTCTTCTTGATCTTAGTGCCGCTTTTGATACTGTTAATCACATCCGTTTACTCAATCGTCTGGAAAATGTCTTTGGTGTTTCTGAGACTGTTTTAACTTGGTTTAGATCTTACCTCACTGATCGTCAACAGTTTGTTTATATGAATGGTTCACGGTCGGAGAAGGGCCCTGTCCGCACGGGTGTTCCTCAAGGTTCGATTCTAGGCCCCTTACTTTTTAGCATTTACATATTTCCACTTGGTCTGCTTTTAAGATCACTTGGGCTTAATTATCATTTTTATGCAGATGACACTCAGATTTATATGCATTCTAGGCCTGGTCAAAACTTGGATGTTCCTTTCTTAACACATTGTATTTCTGAGATAAAAATATGGATGTCCGAAAATTTTCTGTGTCTTAATAATGATAAGACTGAGGTCTTGCTCATTGGCTCCTCCAATCAGCTTCGTAAAGCTGGCTCAATAATTGTAAACCTTGATGGTTCTGTTTTGGAGTCACAGTCAAAATCAAAACTAAAAAATTTAGGAGTAATATTTGACTCGAGTCTGTCTTTTGACCATCATGTGCAGTATACTGTCAAAAACTCCTTTTTTCATCTGAGAAATATTGCTAGACTTCGTTCTATGCTATCCCTCCCTGTGACTGAAAGGCTTATTAACACTCTCGTTTTTTCTCGCATTGACTACTGCAATGCACTTCTTGTTGGGGTTCCGAAAACCACACTTAATAAACTGCAATGTGTGCAAAACTCAGTTGCTAGGATCCTGACCGGTGCCAGAAAAAAATAGCATATTACACCAATTTTAAAGTCCTTCCATTGGCTTCCGGTTAGGTTCAGAGTTGATTTTAAAATTCTTATGCTAACATATAAGGCACTGCATGGTCTGGCCCCTCAATATTTGTCTGCTCTTTTAACTTTATATACACCCAAGCGTCTTTTACGATCCTCACAAGCTGGTCTATTGGTAGTTCCTCAGACACGGTTGCGCTCCATAGGGGACAGGGCTTTCTCTTCCTATGCTCCAAGGCTTTGGAATGCACCCCCTCTTCAAATTAGAGAGGCACATAATTTAAGCATTTTTAAGTCTTACTTAAAAACTCATTTTTTTTGGGTTAGCTTTCTCTTGACTGTTTGATTTTAAGTTTTATCTTTGTTTTAATTAGTTGTCTTGTGTGTGTTGGGTTTTCACTTGTTTGTTTTATTATGTAAAGCGCTTTGAGAAATGAAACGTTTTAAAGGCGCTATATAAAAATAAAGTTATTATTATTATTATTATTATTATCATTATCAAATGCATCCAGCCCCAGGATTGGTTTGCAGCGATCGACCTGAAGGATGCTTACTTTCATGTTTCGATCCTTCTGCGACACAGACCGTTCCTACGGTTTGCGTTCGAAGGTCGGGCATGGCAGTACAGGCTCCTCCCCTTCGGGCTCTCCCTGTCTCCCCGTGTGTTCACGAAGGTCGTAGAAGGCGCCCTTACCCCGTTACGGGAGGTGGGTGTTAGGATCCTCAACTACCTCGACGATTGGCTCATCCTAGCCCAATCCAGAGAGCAGTTGGGCGATCCCAGGGACTTGGTGCTCCGGCACCTCAGCCAGTTGGGGCTTCGGGTCAACTGGGAAAAGAGCAAGCTCTCCCCTGTGCAGAGAATCTCTTTTCTCGGTGTGGAGTTAGACTCGGTGAGTATGGCGGCACGCCTCACGGAGGAACGTGCCCAAGCAGTGCTGAACTGCCTGAGTTCCTTCAGAGGCAGGAATGTGGTACCACTGAAACAGTTTCAGAGGCTCCTGGGGCATATGGCATCCACAGCTGCAGTCACGCCGCTCGGATTGCTTCATATGAGACCACTTCACTACTAGCTACACTCCCGGGTCCCGAGGTGGGCATGGCGCCGCGCTACACTGCGAGTGGGTATCACCCAGCAGTGCCGCCGCTCCCTCAGCCCCTGGACGGACCTTGCCTTTCTACAGGCCTGGGTGACCCTAGAACAAGTGTCCCGGCATATTGTTGTCACAACAGATGCCTCCAGCACGGGCTGGGGCGCTACATGCAACGGGCAGGCAGCCTCGGGGCTCTGGACAGGGCCCCGACTGCTTTGGCACATCATCTGCCTAGAGCTGTGGGCAGTGCATTTAACCTTACGGCAGTTCTGGCCACTGCTGTTGGGCAAGCACGTGCTAGTCCGCACGGACAACACTGCGGCGGTCTCGTACATCAACTGGCTGGGAGGTATACGATCACACCGCATGTCACAGCTCGCCCGCCATCTCCTCCTCTGGAGTCCCACGCAGTTCAAGTCACTGCGCGCTGTTCACATCCCGGGGAAGCTCAATCGTGCGGCCGACGCGCTCTCACGACAGCTCTCATTCCCGGGAGAGTGGCGACTCCATCCCGAGACAATCCGGCTGATCTGGAGTTGATTCGGGGAAGCTCAGGTAGACCTGTTTGCTTCCCACTGCCAGCTGTACTTCTCTCTGACCGAGGGCCCCCTCGGCACAGACGCACTGGCACACAGTTGGCCTCGGGCCTTACGCAAGTATGCGTTTCCCCCAGTGTTTTGATAGAAAGTGTACTGACTCAGTGCATCTCAGTGTGGTATAATAATGCCACAAACCAGGACTGCAAAGCTCTGCAGAGAGTCGTGCGCTTAGCTGAGCGCATCTCAGGGTCTGCTCTCCCCTCTCTGCAGGACATCTACCTCAAACGCTGCAGAAGCAGAGCTGCTAAAATCATCAAAGACTCAACTCACCCCGGTAACCATCATTTCCGTTTACTGCCATCTGGCAAGCGCTTCAGGAGCTTGATGGCAAAGACAGAGAGACTAAGGAGGAGCTTCTTCCCTCAGGCCATCAGGCTCCTTAACACAAACTCTGTTCCATAAACTTTCACAAGACTCATTATTATCAAAAAAAAAAAAACAAATATAACAAAAACATTCATATTCTCATCATCTGTATTGCCGCTATGTGTGCATACCCAGTACAACCCGTTGCACATCCCTCTCATCCCTCCTGTTTATACTAATATTTATTAAGTCCCATATACTGTTTTTGCACATCCTATTTGTTTTGCACATCTTACTGTTTTACTGTTTTGCACTTTAATTCTTTATTCTATTGCACATTTTACTTTTTATTTACTTTTTAACTATATATATGCTCTTGTGTGGTGTTACTTTTATATAATATTTTTTTTTATTCCTTGCACTGTCCACTGAGCGGACCTGATTCGACCTACATTTCACTTTTGATTATACCCTGTATAATTTATCATGTGACAAATAAAGAAACCTTGAACCTTGTGAGCCTACTCGCACAGACACTGTGCAAGCTCAGGGAGGACGAGGAGCAGGTCCTGCTGGTCGCGCCCCATTGGCCCACCCGGACCTGGTTTCCCGAACTCATTTCCCTCGCGACAGCACCTCCCTGGCGCATTCCTCTGAGGAAGGAACTCCTCTCTCAGGGGCTCGGCACCATATGGCACCCGCGTCCAGATCTATGGAACCTCCATGTGTGGCTCCTGGACGGGACGTGGCAGACTTGAGTGGTCTACCACCGGCAGTGGTAGAGACCATCATTCAGGCTAGAGCTCCTTCAACAAGGCAAACCTACGCACTGAAATGGAGTCTGTTCGCGACCTGGCGTTCTTCTCGCCGAGAAGACCCCCGAAGATGCACGATTGGAGTAGTGCTTTCTTTCCTGCAAGAAAGGCTGGAGCGTAGGCTGTCACCCTCCACCTTGAAAGTGTATGTAGCCGCTATCGCGGCTCACCACGATGCAGTGGACGGCCGGTCCCTGGGAAAGCATGATCTCATCGTGAGGTTCCTGAAGGGGGCCAGGAGGATGAATCCCTCCAGGTCTCCCCTTGTGCCCTCTTGGGACCTCTCTATCATCCTGGCTGGACTTCAGATGGGCCCCTTTGAGCCGCTGGACTCAGTCGAGCTGAAGTTCTTGTCTCTTAAGACAGCGCTCCTGACCGCGCTCACTTCCATCAAACGGGTCGGGGACCTCCAGGCGTTTTCGGTAAGTGAAGAGTGCCTTGTGTTCGGGCCGGTTTACTCTCACGGTTGTCCTGAGACCCCGGCCTGGATACGTGCCCAAGGTTCCCACCACGCCCTTCCGTGATCAGGTGGTGAACCTGCAAGCACTGCCCTCGGAGGAGGCAGATCCAGCCTTAGCGTTGCTGTGTCCCATAAGAGCATTGCGCATATACGTGGACCGCACCCGGAGCGTCAGAAGCTCTGAGCAGCTCTTTGTCTGCCACGGAGGGCAGCAGAAAGGGAAGGCTGTCTCCAAACAGAGGTTGGCCCACTGGATAGTGGTAGCCGTCGCCTTGCCATACCAGTCGCAATGCGAGCCGTGCCCTCTGGGGGAGAGGGCTCACTCCACCAGGAGTGTTGCCTCCTCCCATGCGTTGGTGCACGGCGCCTCTTTGGCAGACATCTGCAGAGCTGCGGGCTGGGCGACACCGAACACCTTCGCAAGATTCTACAATCTCCGCGTTGAGCCAGTTTCTTCCCGTGTGTTGGGTAAGTAATGGGCGGGAAGAACTGGCCGGTGTCACGCTTGCTGCGCCATTTCCCCTCACCCGGGGATACGAGTGCCTTTTTTCTCCCCCAGTTCAGTTGCCCGGACGGTGAACCCTGGTGGAATCCTCCAAGCACCCCCGGCAGTCAGACTGGGCGGAGCAGTCTGATGCCAGGCCCAGTACTGGTGTTAGCTCGGTCTCTCTGTCTCTGGTCAGCCCCTGTACTGGGCTAGGTGTCCGTATGGCCTGATTCCCCTCTGTAATCGGTATGTGTATTTCCCCTCGGTAATCCCATATGTGTATTCTTCCACGGTAAGGTTTCCCTCATGGTAAACCCGTGTCTTCTCTTTGACAGAGCTCTCTGTCTGGTTCTGCTGGCAGCACCTCCTCCCTACACCTAGGTAGGATCTGCCCCAGAGCCCAGTCGTATGTAGTACTGCCCCAAGCATGGGCCAGTCCATATCAGTGTCTCCACATGTTACCTCCCTTAGGGCAGGATGTGGCCTCCGTAGCGCCCTTCTCTGGAAGGCTCGCTTCCCTGCCGTTACGACAAGCTGTAACAACAAATAGGAAAGACCTGAAGCTGTCTTTCACTGAAGGTCGAAATCCCTTCCGATTCCGTGGGGAAAGGAACAGCGGGGGAAAGGAACGCCAGGTCGCGAACATAACTCGTAGTGACCGACAGATAGGGAACGTCTAGGTTACGTCCGTAACCCTCGTTCCCTGATGGAGGGAACGGAGACGTTATGTCCCCATGCCACAATCTTGAACCATCGCTGCTTGCCAGGGACTCGTCTCGTCTCCTCAGCGTAAAACCTAATGAGTGGATGCACCTGTCGCCCTTTTATACCCGTATGCACGGGGAGTGGCTCAGGTATGCAAAATCCACTAGTCAATTTCATTGGCGTTTTCTCTTTAGTCAGAGATGTTCGGGGCTTCCAGGTAAATCACGACATAACGTCTCCGTTCCCTCCATCAGGGAACGGGGTTACGTACGTAACCTAGACGTTTTGTTTACAGTGAGTGAAAAATTTAATATAACAACAACAACAATAATAATAACAATAATACATGTTAGATAGTATCTGTTTAAATCATACAAAAAAATTGCACTGTAAATATATTGTGGTTTGGGATTAATTTGTTTATTACTAAAATCATTCGCATCTATGTAAAAACTGAAATACAGGGTGTAACAATAGGATGGAGACATTGATACATTTGAGAGTAAATCTTTATGTGATGTGTAGACATAAAAAAATATTTGGAAAGTTTAGCCACAATTAAAAAAAAAATATTTAATTAAATTAGATGACAATATCTGGTAATATCTTTTTATTTTATTTTAGCTTTGTATATGCAAGTTGAGTGTAAAAAAAATATGAATACATGCTATAAATATCAATTTTTTTATTGTTTTCCTCTCTGCTGTGCACAATTTAGTTTACAGAGTGAGTGAGCGTACATATGTCTACTGTGAGTTCAGCGCTGATTTACTTCTTAGGAAATTGGAATTAGAATGCTTAACTTTGCATTTACACAATTTACAGACAAGAATATATCAATATATATGAGGAGAAGATACACATACATCAGTAAACATGTGAGGAGAAGAAGAAGAAGAGAAACACTTCTTAAGCTCACTGTCAAAGTCCATATGAAGAAACATGTCTACATCAGATCTTCTCGCCTTGATTACCATGCAGGTTGACTCATTTTGTGAAATGTAATATATCACACAGTTCTACTCTGTATGTATGAATGAGTAAATGCTACATTTTGCACATAAAAACAGTTTTAGCAGCCCTGGTAATATAATTAAAAGCAAGCTAAACAAACAAACTTATTTATTTTACAGAGAGCAAGACTGAAACTATGCAAAAGCATAGCGATAATTTTTTTTCATAATCAGCCCCTCTCTGTAATGTTTTGATCATTTGTGAGTAATCTCTCCTCTGACATTTGAAAGTTACTTACATCACAAATATTTCACACTTTTACTGTTCATCATATGAGAGTACAGCAGCGATATACATGTTGAGGATATCTGAAGCTTGCAGGCCATCCTAGTTATTTCATGGGCTAAACTCTCAGTGCGTTGTTATTGTGTTCCCCACAGCATATGCACTGTTCTTTTCTCCCTGTCTCAGTGTGTCCTCATTGTGTTCGAGGGCTGTCACTTCTGCTTAACCCAACCCTGTTTAACCTGCTCCAATTAATTTATTACATTCCCAGAGAAACCAAAGTATAACGTAGTGTTCTAACTAATCCACTGTGTCTAAAAAATTATAACTTATGTTGTATGGCTAGAAATAACAAAGAAAAAAAAATCAAGAAAGAAATAAAGATATACTCTCTCCAAGATTGAGCTGCATTAAGAAGTTGCACTTTTTCAAAGTACATACTGAAGCTGGTATATACCAGTAGGCTGGGTCGCGGCAAGCAGTGGTGTAAAGAGTACCTGAAAGCCATACTTGATTAAAAGTACAGATACCTTATAGTGAAAATTACTCCACTGCAAGTTACAAGTCACAAATTCCTAAACAACTTGAGTAAAAGTATTAGAGTATCTGATTTTAACAGTACTTAAGTATTTTACTTATACTATATATAGGCTCAAAGAGACATCCCTGTCAAAAACTGTAACGTTGTGGAGAAGCTGGGGAAAACAGGGAGAGGCAATGATCTATGTTCAGGCATTTCATGGAAAAACTAGAACAAACAATAAGCCAATCACCACAGGCAAACAGACAACCATTACATTCCAGAACTCACAAAGTGCTAAATAAACACTAGGGCTATATATATATATATATACATATATGCATATGATAGGGCTTGCCAAGAAACAAATCGAAAATGTAATCTATTCAATTAAAATCTCAAGTCATTGCATTTGTGCATTTCTACGCGTTTTTAGTTTACAGCTCATTTGCATTTATTTCACGCTGGCACACCTAGGAAAAGCACACAAGATAGTAATTTTAAAAAATCAAGACAAACTAAATTATGACTTGAAAAAATAATTTCTTTACTGACGTGAATATATCTGTTCTTAGACAGTCAAAACATATTAGAATGCGCGCAAAGAGCGCTCCGTCTATAATCACTAAAAGCTGTCACTCACTTCAGTTCATCGTGATCTCACAATGTTCTGTTAATAAGCTCTCTGCACAATGAATCTCTTATCTACATGTTGTTATAATGAGAGGATTCACAAGCTTGCAGAACTCCGCACCTGACAAAAACTCGCCGTTTTGAGTGGTGGGTGAACATTTGACACTCTCCATAACACAAATACATACTGGTGCATTTGCCAAATATGTTTTGCGAATATCAGACGGGGCCCCTGTAACCCCAGGGGCCCTAAGCGACCGCTTACTCTGCCTATTGGTTAAGTCTGCCCCTGTATTTATACAGGAGGCTAACAAGCTGAACAAGATAAGATACAAACTGACTACAAACACCAGGAGAGACAGGAAGTGACATCAAATTCCATGACAAGGCACAGAAAATGCAACAAAAACAAGAGATGATTTGTGAGGAGAGCAATCACACTTATTTTCTAAAACCAAAATAAAACTGAACACCTCAAAATTGCAAAAAAAAAAATAACAAGATAAAACCAACCTGTCTCTGCAGTATAAAGGATAAATGAAATAATGTTAAGTAAAATTAAAAAGTCAAAGTCTTCTTGCACTGATGTGCTGGTTTCAGCCTCATTGCCAGCTGCAGGGATATCCTAATCTCATTTATAAAATACATGTGATTCACAACTACTTGTTAAGGAGCTTGCATACCCTTAAAGTAACCTTGTTGACAAGCTTGGGTAGGGGCAAAATGCACAAGATATAGTACTTTCAGTGCCCTGTAGTTGCCGATATCACATCTTTTGTAGCATAAATAAACTGCTGCAGAAAAGCTAGGTACCATGCAAAATGTAATTTGTAATTGCAAACTCATTTCAAATGTAGTTGAGTAAGGAGTACAGATACTCATTCAGAAATGTAGTGAAGTAGAGAGTAAAATTTGTTCATATCTTTGATACTCAGTACAAGTACAAAGTATCCGCAAATATTATTAAGTCCAGTAATCAGTTACATTTACTCAAGTACTTTACACCTCTGGTGGCAAGTCCCTGATTTGATCACTGAATCATTCATTCAATTGATTCATTTTAACAGTTGATTCATTCAGGAACAAAGTACGTATCTGTCTTTATGAATGGGTAATTTAATCATTGACTCACTAGATTAGTTTAAAAACGCAGTTCATTCATAAAAGAAACATTTTTTAATAGTAGACTCGCACGCACTAGTTTTCAGTCGCAAATGCACGCATTGTAGAACCCTGATACAGCGTTACAGTAGGTTGAATAATAACATGAGAATTTGATCGCATGAATCGTGTCATTGTGACATAATACATACTTACTGTGTGTGATTGGGGGAAAAAGCGGACATAATCGTCCTCTGCTTTTTTCTGGGGTGCATTTTAACCCAGACGGCCAAAGAGCAAAGAAGTGAATGAATGAAACTGTGAGAGTAACAGGACATTTGTAGCTCATGGAAGACACACCCAAGAGATGACTCGCCTTGTGATTGGCTGAAAGTTAGTTCACTCAAATTTAAGCAACAAATCAGAGAATGCGGGTGAAAATATTGGTGGTGGGTCAAATAAGAGCCCCCCGGTTGCTACGCCCCTAACAAGAAGGCCCTTCTATAAAAACATGGGATAGTGACCATAACACCACTTTGGGAAGAAGCTGCATTCACTTAAGAGGCCATCTGACTGGACTAACATTAATCAAGATGAATACAGCATCTTGGCTTTATATGTTTCCTGTCCTTGTGACATGATAAACGCCATTAGAAGGCTGTAGAATCTTTACAACATTCACTTTTTTTTTTTACAATCTCGGCTGTTGCAGTATGCAGGCGTGCAGCCCTGGAGAACACGTGTCAGCCCTATGGAAATAAGGCTTGTAAAAATATTGAGGTGCTGAGCCTTTGATGCTCTCCGTATGGAACATGGCCCGTTACTGGAGGATATATCCAGGATTTCCTAACCTCCAGGCCTGTTCACCACCAACAGGAAGTCATTTATTCTCCGTGTCCCTTTTGTATGCAGAAAAAGAAGTATGCTGATGGACTGATTGTGAATCAAGGACAATGGATAGCCATGTGTTTGTCCAGTTCCTGCATAGCATGAAACACTTTCAACCCTACATAACACATAAACATGTGACTTACAGCCCAGCTAATGGTGCTGGACTTGGATTGGGTTCCATTCCATGTAGCCTATAATTCAGGCTTCTGCACAACAAAATAAAAAGTTCTCATTAAAACTAATCTGTCTTTAACGGAAATCACCTAATGGTGCAAAATATGAATGTTTTATGAATTACTGTAGTCTTTCTCATAGGGGTTCCACTGTTTGACCCAGCATTGTGCAGTGCTTTGTTACAATTTGTATTGTTAAAAGCGCTATATAAATAAAGGTGACTTGACTTGACATTCATGTTTTACATATAGTTGCAAATCCTTATGTTTTCCTTCAAGAGGAAAGCAAAGGCTTTGGGTGGTCTTTTATGGTGACTTTGCCCTGAGGCTTGGAGTCCTGCACTTTCTCAGGGAAAACAAACAAACAAACAAATAAACAAATACAATACTGTCACTGACACTTTAGAATTACAAAGTGCAAAGACGTGTGGCATGACAGAGGTAAACTCAATCGCTGACTTTAAGAAAACGATATGCACAGCTTTAGGCTTGCAAAGACTCCATCATACTTAAAAAAAGGTGTATAACTTATGCCGTGGAGAATTTGAGACTGCCCCTCTAAATCAGGCTGTTCCTTCTTCCTCAAATAATTGTGAAAAAAACAAACAAATCATATAGCTATAAGCAGCGATTACTGGGGTTCAAGCGCATTAAATAATTATTGAGGTAAAGCAAAAAAATAAGGACTAGTTCACAAAGTAGTTTTTTTTTATTATATTGAATAATTAATAAACTATTTGATTGACAGCAGTGGTTCTTGAGGCAAATTTGTCCAGAATGGGTTGATCTATCATATGATATGTATACCATGTGCTGATTTCTTTCAAAGTTCTCACAGACCTTTAGGGCCTTAAGTGAAACATGCCCACCGAATTTCATTCCGATCGGCCTCTTTATAGTGTTAATCCTGTTTAATAGATGCTCAAACTTCATTGGCTAAGATGGCAGCCATGTTTTTCGAGATACCTGAATTTGGTCATAGACAACCATAGCAATTTGAGCACTTATACTGATTGATTTTGTTTGTCTTGACCCAAGGATTCCAATTATATAAGCCACTTGAGTTTATGACAAGCACTTTAAGAGTCATGAGAGATGCCGATCTTTGATAATCTTATTACAATAGTGTTTCAGAGCTACGCGCTCGAACACCTAAAAAATAAAAAAAACACTTGTGTGAAAACTTTTACAGTATGTGCCATAAGTCACATGTACTCAGTGTTAATTAATGAGAACATTTGGTAATTGTTGGTACATTTGTTAATGTTAAGGGATGCATCACGAACTAACAATGAACAATATTTTTCTTGCAATTAATATAGCTTAATGTTTTTTAATTAGTTATGTGCTAAATTCTGTATCATGAACAGTTGAAATAGTGAAATAAAGAAATATATTCGGATAGTGAAAGTCCTAATATAAACGGTCTACACATTATGGAACAGATGCAGCTATATACTACCAGACCATCCATCTAAAAGTCCAGAAGGAGGGATAGATAAATAAATAAAAATGTGCTAACATAATGCGGAGCTTAATATATATGTATGAAACTTTGCTGCTACAGCAGACTTCTGAAACCACCCGTACAAAAGCATGTGATGCTTATGACTTATGGCTTTTTTGCAGTATCTAATGATTAATGGGGCTTTGATAGATCAGCAGTCTTTCATTATAAAATACAATAATAAAAGGCTGATTGTGGGACTCTCCATGCAGGTGAATGGTTGTGTATATACTGTATGTGTGTACAGTGTGTGTATGTGTGCCATGTGTCTTAAAAGCAAATATGCTTATAATTTTACAATGACTTGTGCTAGGCAGCTGAAACAGGAGGTAGAGAGAAAACTGGACAATGAACAAAGATTTTTGTCTTTATTATGTTTAATGTTCTTACTTCCATATTCCGTTGAATACTTTCATACTAGTCATACCACATGCAGTCACATGTTTATTACATTATGTATTTCAAGGGAAAATTGAGATCAGGATGAGGCTCTTTATGTTGTCAGGCCCATGTCAGGTGAAACATAGTAAAGGCTGCTATGTTTAGATCAAATTCGTTGGTGGGCATGACATAGGCTACAACTCAGACTCTGTAAACATTTCTGTAAATATATATTAGGTTGCTTCTTGTATGTTTTGTGAAACTTTTACGCCAAAATGTCAAGTGAGTAATGCTAAAAGTGTGTGTTGTTTATTTGAAACATATGAAAGTGAATCAAGTAATTTTATTACACTGGTGGTTGTACATATTGTGGCAATTCAGAAATGAAATGTCAGGTGAGTAATGCTTCAACATAAATGTTTTATATTGTTTAAAAATAGCATACCACCTAAACCCTACACTTAACCTAACTGATAGCGTTAAGAAAAGGGATGCAAAAAAAGCCAACTATGCCATTTAGCTTGCTTCTACATGGCTTTTTTATCTATTTTAGTACGATCACAAATGCTATGCTGTACCAGGTGAGCCACTGAGCAAGTTTACTACATACGAAAAGTCATACATATGGATCTTTTTATGTGATGCAACCATCAAAATGTTTTTAGTTTGCACTATGGTAAAAGTGTAAGGAACCTTGCAAAAATAAGTGCTGTTGGTGTTCCTTTGCCAGTGTTCATTTCAGCTAGAAACTGCAGTGAATTGTGTAAACAAGTAGTCAGTAATTAACAAAATTACTAGATTAACAATTTACAGCTATTCATAATTACCTATTAACATCATCCGATTGTAACTCACAGACTCTGTCACTATTAAAAAAGATAATTATAAATTGAGTAAACGACATATTATGAATTTCAAAGAACACCATCATTTATGGGATAAAAAAAGATAATTGTGCTGTTTCACAGCATCACACAGCATATTTAATGTCACCACGCGCAAGTTAAACACACAGGAAGGAACCTCCTGAGGATATGTTACAACTTTCATAAAACCCCTCTATCTTGCTCCCCTCCCCCTCTCTCTCTATTCCCTTAAGAATATTAGCGTTCTTCACTTCCCCCTATCCCAAGCATTCTGCAAACTAGCACTCTCACTATCTATTGAAGGACACACACACACACACACACATACACACACACACACACACACACCCACAAGCATCTTTGACAGAATAACTTCAATGATGATAGCCAGAACACAGAGAAACAACTGCTGTGGCAGACTATCCACAATAATTATTTTAATTTAAAAGACAGCCCACTTCTATTATTGGTATACATATATTCATTTGTGAATATTAGTTTTTCCAGAGTTTTGGTGAGGTTTATGCTTACTGGTCACAAACATGGAACATCACACGAAATACGTGCATCGTAAATTTACATATAAATTGGTAATATCATGATATAAATGAATGAATGAAACACTATCTAGTATATTAATGTATAGTAGCTTAATGTAATAGATAGTGGGAAGAGAACAGAAATGGTTCACATTTTTTAAAGGGGTTTTTAGCATGGTAGGTGGTTACTAGGGCATTGCTAGGTTGATGATCTAGTCCCTAGACATGGCTAAGTTTCCTCCTTCAGTGTAATTCTATGGAATATTTACACAAATTTATCATCTGGTAGGCAAATATTGTTAGTCTGATTGTTTAGAAAAGCATATGATTTAAGGTATAATTGTGAACAATAGTAATATTCATGATTAATATTAATAGTAATTAATAGTAATATTCATAATGATTTAATAAGAACCATTAAATAACAAAAAATTCAGATCAGTTCAGGCAGAAGCCATGTCAACCACAGCCTTAATATTCTACGAATGTCTTAGGATGTGGTTGGCCAAGTAGGCTGTTATCGATGGTATGTGTGCACCATAAGTGTGTAAGTTTACTGTTTAAAGACAATGTGGAAGGGCTCCAAAGAAAATAAAAGTTAATAAAATGAAGCAATCAGCAGATGAATCATTGCACAAGTACCATATTTGTATTATTTACCTTTATTTCACCATATGTTACATGTATTGAGATCTGAGCGTTATCTCTAAACGCCTCGGCTGCTGTATGACTTTCCGTGTTTGAGGGTGAGAACAACAGAGGAAAGAGAGAGAGAGACAGAAGAGTGCTCCATCTAAACCCTCAACCACATCCTCTAACACATCTTTCAGTAGCAACTATGCTACCAAACTAAACGCTCTCACACACACACACACACACACACACACACACACACACACACACACACACACACACACACACACACACAGAGATACACACACACACACACACATGCACACACACCTCTCTCTTTCTGTTTCTCCCTCACACACATTAAAACTGTGAGTTCCGGGAAATCACATTAACATAAGTGTGACTGTTAACAAGCGGCCACTAATCACTCACCATCTCAACATATTCAAGCCTGGAAGTAGTTGATGCAAGGCATCACTGCATGTCAAACATGTCAAAGCATGTGAATATATTCCATACGCAATCATAACAATAACCATAAAAAAATAAATACAAAAAAACTATATATTTTCTGATATATACTTCAACCAATAATTTATATATATATATATATATATATATATATATATATATATATGTATATATATATTCTTTATATATATTACTCCTGTCTTTTTGTACATCAGGCGTAAGTCCTATATTGCTTAGAAGTATAACAAGAGGTCAAACAATTTGGAATAATTCATATTATATACATAATAGCATATATGGGATAGATGTGTAAAAACAAGGAAATTAGGTTGAATCGTGTTATTATAATTTTTGGGGGGGTTGAAGTATATGACAGAAAATTAATAAAACACTAAACTGGAAAAAAAATTGATTAAAGTATTTATCTCTTTCTTAAATTTGATGTCATTGCAAAGTTGTTTGACTTTCTACCTTCCATGAATCACAAAAATTAGATTTTTTTCCCAAGATTTTACCATACACCATGAAGTGGACAGTGATTTTACTAATACATAATAGTATATCTAATATTTAATATTTAAATATATAATTTATTATCACAATTTTATAATCACTACAAATAAATCTGTTCTGACTGAAAAAAGGCACATTTATTTATTTATTTATTTTTGATTAATGACAAACTTAATTTTCACAATGTCTTTCTTCTTTCTTTCTTTCTTTCTTTCTTTCTTTCTTTCTTTCTTTCTTTCTTTCTTTCATAATGTATAAATGTTTAATTGCAGAGGATCTGTAAAGGAACACAGGGGACTGGGGCTGGATCTGGTGGGCTGACAGCAAAGGTCAAGGCCCCCCTCCTAAAAGGAGAAGAGCTAAAAGATAATTGGAAAGTTTGGAATTGGATTAGATTACATCAAAAGAGAAGAAATGCTCCCCAGATACCATCTCTAGGTTACGTACGTAACCCCTGATCCCTGATTTGCTTGGTGAACCTGCAGGATAGCCATGGCGTGCAGGGCAGAGGCTGCCAGAGGCTGCCGCGAGAGCGGCCGTCAGCTTACAGGCTTTGGACAGGAGACACGGACGTTTCCTCCAAGTGGCGGCATTTCGTGGGCACAGTGCACCGCGACCGCTCTCTCCACCTGGGAAATGCCTGCGTACCCCCTGGCAGCCCCGCCATAGAGGGTAGTGAGGACGGAGGAAAACGGACGAGCGGCATCTGGCCGTGAAAGGGGCCATCCACGACCAGCTCCTCATGCACCTCCGGGAAAAAAGGCACCGGAGCAGAACGCGGTTGTGAGCCTTGCTTCACTCCGAGAAACCAATCATCCAGCCGCGAGGGTTCGGGACTGGGCGGTCTGTTTAACTCCAGCCCGATGCTCACGGCTGCCCGGGCAAGCATGTCCGTCAGCTCTGGGTCCGGTACGGCGGTGGCGACAACACCCGAGCCCCGCCGCACCTTCATCCTCAGAGGACGTAAGCCCATCCCCTGATGCTGCGATCGACATCCTATCCTCGGATGGTGCACCGAATGAAATGCTGGGTGCCCCGTGAAACAGACCAACAAAATCACCCGGCAACCGGACAGGACGTTCGCTGCGTGAGGAGTAAGAGGTCCGTGGGGACGTACCTGGCGGAGAGGCTCTTACTGTCACCCTCAGATCTCCCAGAGCGCCAGCCGGCGGTCCTCTGCTCGAGCCAGAGAGACCGGCGCGGGTGGTGGCAGAGGGTGCCAATCCTTTAAAAAAGGAAAGGCGAGATCGCAGCGAAGTCATGCTCATACACACACAACAGGCGCTCGTGTCCGTCATCCGCAGACAGGAAACAACCGCAACCAGAAGGACACGGACGGAACGGCATCTTGAAAAAGACACGACCATCCGTGATTTGCTCTTTTAGAATTTGCTCTCTTAGTTGAAGTGCCCAGGGAAATCGCTGCTGAGAGGGACTCCGCTGACTGCACCGTGACACCAACCAGGAACAAAACAAAGATGAATGGCTTTGTGGAGATCAGCACACTTCTCATCCACCCTTTTATACCCGTATGCACGGGGAGTGGCTCAGGTATGCAAAATCCACTAGCCAATTTCATTGGCGTTTTCTCTTAAAGTCAGAGATGAGGTAGTACATCCCCTATGTCGTCACGACATAACTCGTAGTGACCGACATATAGGGAACTGTGGCTCTTTACAGACAACAAACGTACATTAATTAATTAATTAATTAATTCATGTATGTGTGAGTGTGTATGTCTGTCTGTCTGTCTATCTATTTATTATGTATTTTTGTCCATTATGTGCAAGTCCTATTGCTTAGAAATATAGCAATAGGTAAAACAATATAGAATAATTCATATTTTTCCACAAACTGCAAGGGGGTGGATTACACACAGAAGTTCAAGATTTGGGTTTAAGATATTTTTCAAATCTCTTCCCCTAACATGAGCAATGGTAGCTGCATTGGTAGTTTTAGTTTACAATAAATGAACAGGTCAAACAGGGTAATTTCTTTTTGCTTCATTTTACAGAAACAACTCAAAAACTGAACACCCATGTGACTATTTCGTTGTTTAACATTTTGAACATATTGAGTGGCATGTAAAGAAAAAAGCAAGGCAGTCTTTTAGTAGTGTTCAGGGGGGAAAAAAGCTCTTCAAAAGACTTTGAAGTGCCTCTGCAGTGTAATAGACAACAGGTGGCAAGCATATTACGATGTTGTAAAGGTTCTTGTCTGCAACATGTTTTAAACTCTGAGCATCCATTGATGCATATGATGCATATTATCATTCACACTCACAATTCAAAAAGCTAAACCAACCTATTTATTTGAACTTTCTATAAACCGAAGCAATTTTTTCATTGTTGTTCTTACTTGCAAATAATATTTTACTTCAAAGACTGAATGTATGACATGTCATGACTTTAGCTTTGAAGATCTGTTCCGAAACCTAGTCAGCTCTCTACCTATACAATTCTTTGCAGACTTGTGTCTGAGTTTTAAAACTTGTGTAAACTGTTCAGTACCAACACTAATGTTTAGTTTATACCTTACAAAGTGGTTGCTTTTGTCGGCAGAAGACAGCAAGCTTATCAGGTTTTGGAACAGTGTTGGTCTGGTTTGGCTGTGTTGCAACTGTACTTGCAATGTAAAAGAGCACAACATGTACATTCAGTTTCAGGATCTTGTCTAACAATCTTGTTTGGTGAAACCACAATCTCCTCCTCTGCTTCACCTCTTCAGTCATGACTTATAGATCAGTGTCGCTTCCTGTTGGACTGGTCCATTATTTCAATCGGGGGTGTCAGGTGCCCAAAGTACAATAAGAAGCAGACAATATTTCTCATTTTTGCTGCTGACTAGTGGTAAATATAGTGATAACTGACTTCTAAATTCCGTTTTTAAGAGTGGAAATCAGGTTGAGGCAGTATGTATATCTCAGATCTATTTTGCAGCTTATTCTGGACAGGAAAATATGAAAAGATTTCAAATCCCACATTTATTTGTTTTAGTTTGATGTACCATTTACTGTTAGCAACATCTGTAATAGTTTATTCAATGAATTAATGAATGAATGAACCTGTGCAGCTTGTCAGTAGGGCAGTGCCCTAACATAAATATTTTCCCTTAGGTTTCTAGTAGTGCATTAAGGGTACATATAATCTAAGGTAGTAATATGCACCTTCTAGACCTAGAGGTACAATCTCTGCACATTGTCTGTCATAACATAAAAAAATAACATAAACAATAGAAATATTGTGTTGGGAAAAAATACAAATACACAGAGGACATTTGCACAAATGTGTGCAGACATTGCATTTCTATTTTTAATTTTAAACTTTTGTCAAGTTTGCAGCTGATCTTTTAGGCCCAGCCAACAGCTACCTGTCAATTTGTATGACATACAATTATGCCAAGGTCAATCTGGTTGTTGTCCATCCAGAAACCTGTTGCCATTGTGTCCCATTTCTTGAGATAATTTAAATTCACCTAGAGCAAAGATGTCCAATCCTGCTACGAGAGGGCCAACACACCTGCATGGAAGTATACAGTGATCCTTGAAACCTTGATTAGTTGGTTCAGGTGTTTATCTAGGGCTGCAGCCAGTGGCGTCATTAGGAATTCTGAGCCCATTGCACCGATTTATCTATGGGGCTCCCTCAAAATCATGTTCATTTTTAACTGTTCTGATCGGTTTGTAGCAAAAATTATATTAGATATCGCAAAATCACATTCAGCCTCTAAATTATCTGGAAGTTGGCTCTCCAGGAGCAGGATTAGACACTTTGTTTTATATAATGTTGTATCAAAGCAATCAGCAGGACAATTTTCTGCCCATGATTTCACTGTTTACTGTGTGCACTTCCTGATTTTTGCTACTTGGCAAGTTTGCCAAATTGTCTCTCTCTGATACTTTCTGCAGTGCTTTTTATGTGGAGGTTAGAGTGGTATGTAACATGTGTGTTCAGACAGGGTCTTTAGTCTAATGCTAGTCAGTTCTAATCATGCACGATAAGAACAAACATCCCTGGATTTAGTTCTGTGTTTATTATATACATGTTATTAACATTGAACACGATCCCACTCATCATGCATATAAAAAAAAGGAAATATTGTTGGAAATTCAGACACTTTGGATATTTTAATGAGAAATACCTCAAGTTCACTGTTGTTAATCAATTAATCAAACAATCAATAAAGAAAGGATTCCACCTTTGTAGAAGTTATGAAAGTACAAGTTATATGTTTTACATTCATCAGCTGGGCAGTGCACTTCAAATGCTCAAGAGCACCCTAACAGAAAGAAGCCATCTAAACAATATTCTGTTTTGAATGTTCAGGCTGTGATTTTCTTGCATAGCACAGCATTTTTGACGAGTTGACAAGTGGGGTTGACAGAGACAAAATTCTGGAGCAAAACAAGAAGACAGAAAATGCAATACTTGACATTTTGGAATTACAGTAGCATGTCCTCAGCCATGCAAGCATCAGACACTAATGCATAACTTGTGAAATGTTGGAACTGTATCTAATTTAAGATGTCCCCGAACAAACACACACACATTTCCAGCAGTCCCCTGGGGCACAGAGGGCAATGCTGGACAACTCAGCCGAGGCTTTTTATGACAAATATTGATCCTCTTTCCAGGGTGCGCCGCAAAAACTCTGCCCAGACAGACAACAAAAATAACTGTAACTATATCACAACTTCCTGCCAGAGGGAATGAATCTCTAGATATGAGCCAGTGTGGAGGCTATTTCTGTCCGCAGTGGGGGGGGGGCTAAATGCAGAAGATCCAAGTGCAGGACCCTTCCCTGGAGATGTGTGAGTGTGGGAATGTTACAGGATGCTGCAGATTACCGTAATAAGAGTGTGTAAAGGTTTAGGGGTGCAAGGCCAAGTGCTAGTACAAGTGTAATGGACTGCCAGCAAGAGTGTATGTGTCAGAAAACAGTAGCATTGATGGATTACGAGAAGAAAACTGGAGGGAGGGTGGGTATGTGATCAGGGGAGATAATTAAAGTGAGGAAACTCAGGGGTGAAAAATCACAATGTCTGCAGATAGATACAAAAAATCCCTCCACCTTTTATGTTTTGATCTTCCCAAAGCAAACGAACTGCTCTCAAACTCATGTGGGTGAAGCATAGTCTTTATACCAATTTAGAAAAGTTGCCTTTATACAGGTACATCTCAAAAATGTGAATATTGTGAAAATGTCAATATTTTCTTGTAACTTATTTCAAAAAGTGATACATTCCTTACATTTAAAGTAAAACATTTCAAAAGTTTTTTTTTGTTTTAATTTTGATGATTAGAGCGTACAGCTCATGAAAGTAAAAAATCCAGTCTCTCAAAATATTCGAATATTTACATTAGAACATTTTGAGTTTCAATAAATTACCATCCCTGCAGTATAAATTCCCGGGTATCTCTTGTTCTTTGAAACCCCAATAATGGGGAAGACTGCCGACTTGGCAGTGGTCCAGAAGACAATCATTCACACCTTCCACAAAGAGGGTAAGTCACAGAGGGTCTGTAACGGAGCCGACAAGATGAGAGGCGTGCGGATCCATTTGCCCAGCTTTATTTGACAGAGGCATGGTCATAGCAGGCATTGTTCAAACAGTGGCAATCAGGAATTTTAAGGACAAGAATGATGAGTACTCAAGTCAACAGGTGTGGTCTTCGATCGGCGAACAATGTCCAGAGGGCTTGACAAGGGGGGTAATCCGATAATGTGAGCAACAATTCAGGCAAAGTGCAAACAGAGTCTGAAACAGCAGTCAAAAGGTTAATCCAAGATACAAGGCAGAAGATCAGGAACCAGATAACAAGGCAAAAAAAAAGACTAGACTTAAACTAAAACTAGAAACGGAAACTAGGAAAGGCTCTGTAAAGCAGTTAACACTTGGAGAGTGATAAATGCAGAACAATACAGAAGAACAAAAATAAAACTTACACACAGAATGGCTTGGTAAAGTAACTAACACTAGGAGAGTGCTAAACAAAACTCGGCAGAGAGGAAGAGGAAGTCCATGGTTTAAGAAAGGTGTGTGATGTGTCATAATTATCAGGTGTGAGCGTGTGATTGAGACAGCTGTGTGTACTTAGTGCAATGAATGATGGGAAATGCAGTCCATGGCAATATATGATAGTCTGTGTGTTATGGGAGTCGATTTAATGTAATAGTGGCTTCTGGTGGCGAGCGAATGAAAGTCCATGGACTTGTTTCATGACAGGGTCATTACTGAAAGGTGTGGCTCTTCACAGAGTGCTTTATCAAAGCATATCAAATGCAAATTTGACTGGAAGGAATAAATTAGATAGAAAAAGGTGCGCAAGCAACAGGGATGACCGCAAGCTTGAGAATACTGTCAAGCAAAGCTGATGCAAACACCTGGGAGAGCTTCACAAGGAGTGGACTGAAGCTGGAGTGAGCGCATCAAGAGTCACCACGCTCAGATGTCTTCAGGAAAAGGGCTACCAAGCCACTTCTGAAACAGAAGCAACGTCTGAAGCATCTTACCTGGGCTAAAGAGAAAGATAACTGGACTGTTGCAACTGGACTGTTGCTCAGTGATCCAAAGTCCTCTTTTCAGATGAAAGTAAATGTTGCATTTCATTTGAAAATCAAGGTCTGGAGGAATCGTGGAGAGGCACATAATCCATGTTGCTTGAAGTCCAGTGTGAAGTTGCCACAGTCAGTGATGATTTGGGCTGCCATGTCATCTGCTGGTGTTGGTCCACAGTGTTTTCTGAAGTCCACAGTCAACACAGCCATCTACCAGGAAATTTGAGAACACTTCATGCTTCCTTCTGCTGACAAGCTTTATGGAGATGCTGATTTGATTTTCCAGCAGGACATGACACCTGCCCACACTGCCAAAGGTACCAAAATCTGGTTCAATGACCATGGTGTTACTGTGCTTGATTGGCCAGCAAACTCGCCTGACCTGAACCCCATAGTATTGTCAAAAGGAAGATGAGAGACACCAGACCCAACAGTGCAGATGACTAAAGGGCGCTATAAAAGCAACCTGGGCTTCCATTACACCTGAGCAGTACCACAGGCTGATTGCCTCCATGCCATGCTGCATTGATGCAGTAATTCATGCAAAAGGAGGCCAAACCAAGTATTGAGTGCATATAAATTAACATACTTTTCAGATGCCTGACATTTCTGTTTAAAATAGCATTTTTATTTATTGATCTTATGTTATATTACAATTTTCTGATACACTGAATTTGGGGTTTTCATTATCTGTAAGCCAAAATCATCAATATTTCAAGAAATAAAGGCTTGAAATATTTCACTCTATGTGTAATGAATCTATATAATATATGGACTCCACTTTCTGAAATGAGTGACTAAAAATATAGACCTTTTTCATGATATACATTTTTTTTAGATGTACCTGTACACACGTACAGCCCACACACATACATAACACCTTGTGGTCAGGGTTCAAGAATACAATCTTACGGATAACTTAGTGTACTTGTGTGCACTTAAAAGCTTTCATGCTGATTATTTACAAGTGTGCCCTCAACCCTACAATATGCTTCAGATTTAGTTTAATTATGATAATACTGGAAACTTTGTCCAACAAACTCCATTTAAGTAATAACTATATTTATATAATGTTCAGAGCATTTTTTTGAAAAAAAGAGTGTCTTTAATTTAGCAAGGAATGGGTTGTGGTCTCAGTAGGGAGTTGTATAAATTTACATTTGAGTTACATGAATCCTTAAGGCTTTTGTTAAACAAACAAATAGATAAATAGCACACTATTAACATGTGAGCAAAGGAAAATTACAAAATGAGAAAGTGTTCACGTCAAAGGTGAGAAAAAAGGCAGTGTGAAGTAAATCACAGTTATTCACATCAAGAGCAAAACTACCTATCATATTTCTAAATAATTAACTAAACTAACTAAACATTTTAATGGCATGACAGCCCTACTATATATTTTTGTTGTAATTTCAATTTTTTTTTTAAATCTAATGTATATGTAATATGAAATGATTGTTTAAAAACTTTTTTATATGAAACTAAAACTGCCAGTAGGTGGTAATAGGCAAGTCACTCAGTAATTTATTCAATGGTTTGTTTGCAAGTGTGCAATTATTCAGGAGAAAATAAAAACAACACTTGTGTAATACTACAGACCGGGACTAGGGTGAGTGTATTAAACCGCCCCTATTATGGGTTATTAATATTTTGGTTTTGGGAGTCCCCAACAACAGGTTGACATGCATGCAATGTCAAAAAACACTTTCATTGTCTTATAATATGCATTTATTTTTTACCTTATTTGCTCAACAACTCCCAAACGCTCAACGATTCATTTTTCCAAACCCCTCCTTTTGCGTGAGGCTAATCTGCAGTGATTGGACCGATAGGTCAATTTAATTTCCATTTCACAATAAAAACAGCGTTTGTGAGCACAGTGCTGCTTTGTTTACAGCCGTTACTGAGGAAACAGCTATTTTACTGCTCCAAAAGCATCACCTAGCGGCAAGGAATGAATTTGCGTTTTCATTCAGACCAACACGAAAATCGAATGATGGTCAAGTTTTGACGGTCAAGGTCTGTGCTCGCAACAAGTGGGCGGGCAATATGCTAATGGTTCATGTTGACGTCAACATAAAAAGGCTTGGGATTCGTTTTAAAAATGACCCGTTTCAATGATTCAGAGTCGACTCTTTCTTTTAAGAGACAATAACTTTATACACGGTGCACTTTCAGATTTAAAACTTTGAAGGATGTTTTCATTCACTTAGAGCGGAGTTACACACTGCATTAGGTCATTTTCAAAAACCCATAATAGGGGCTCTTTTAATGCATTAATAATTTTAGCACATCATTTTTGTGTGGGCACATGACCCAAAAGCTATGTTATTGGTCAGGGACACAAATAAGAAAGAAAGAAAGAAAGAAAGAAAGAAAGAAAGAAAGAACACAATTTGCTGTATTTTTTTGTATTGTGTACAGAATATTTAATCCCAGATATAAATAGGTCCATAAGAATATGTTGTTTAAAATAGAGTGACAGAGCTAAAATTAGAGTAGATAAAGGTTCAACCTGACCTCATAAGCAAAACTGAAAGAAACATAAAAAGACACAAAGGAATAGTAAAATCTTTGAAGTGTGTGTTAAAGGTTCTTGTTATTGAATAGATGAAAAATCCCTTCTGCCCCCTCATTCCTGATTTGCTTTCAACATCACTGACACATTTTATTTGACACATCCATTTCAAAGCAAGAGAAAAAGGAACCCACAGAAAATGTTTATTGGTAAAGCAGCCATGGGTTCCTCACTGACCTCCATGTTTTCTGGAACTGAAATGTTTGTGTTTTTGGAGGGCATTATTAAAGCTAAGCATGCTCTTAAAAAAATGCATCCTGTTATAAAACTTACAGCAGCCCCACAAAAAGGCCCACTTTTAAAGTACAAGTACAAAGGCACATATACTTCAAAATGAGAATCATGCTCTGAAATTATACTTTTAGGAGTTTTAGACCTTGGAATGGAACAATTACTACTTTGTCACACAGTGTTGGTAATATTACATGCAAATTGTAGTTGATTAATACAAACTGCATGACAAAAAAAATGTAGTTATTTATATAATCACTTTACACAATTTTGGTAATATAATCAAATAAATGTTTATTACGTTTAGATTACTTTTGACCTAACTTGTTTAATACATGGATAATCTTGTTCCACATTGATATAAAAGATAAAGAATATTCATTACATTCTTTGTAATCAACAATGTGAACTACATTAAACATTGCATTATATCAGGGTTTCTCAAACTGTTGTTTGTGAGCAATATAAGTCTTAAGTGCTTGTCCTATGTAGGGTCGTGGTGATGTTGGAGCCTATCCCAACATTCTGGGACATAGGCAGGGAAACACTCGTGGGCAAATTGCTAGTCAATCACATGGCTACACACATACTCACACACTAACTCAGACCTAAGGACATTTCATTGTATCTAATTCACATGTCCTACATGTATTTTGTGGGGGCAAACCAGAGCACACAGAGGAAGCCTACGCCAATACAGGGAAACAACTCCACAAGGCCTCTTGTCTCAGCCAGAAACTGGGGATTATCTTGCTGTGAGGTGACAGTGCTAGCATGCTGCAATCAAATATTACCATCTGTTAACAGATGAAATGTAAGTCTCATTCTGGATTCTTTGAGGAACAAGCAAAAGTATTGTTTAATAAGGCAAAATGTGGTGATTGTATATCATAGTTTTTTTTGGGGGGGGGGTTTGGTCATGATTTTGAGTTCCAAAACAGCTCTGACAGGCCTTGAACAAACACTGAAGCAGCTCTATACAGTCTCAAAGGTGGTCGGTTTTTCTGTTTACTATGAGTATGCCACTGTGGTAATCGGCCGTTGTCAGTTTGATCTTTGTGGTCTTCAGGACAGAATATCTTAACCATACTCAAAGACCCTAGACCTCTTCTCAGAAAAAGTGTGCCAGTATCATGAATTCACAAACAGGTTTTTCATTGAGGTGTCCTTCTGAAATCAAGTGTGAAAATTACGCTTGCACAGCACAAAAGGTTTACATATGTATTGGGCAAACAAGAACATATGCAGTCTATCAGCATGCAGCCTTCTTAGCAAATGGATTATTATTATTATTATTATTTTAGGGAATAATCTGTACATATGTGTGTAAAAAATAAATAAAAAACTTCCTGGCTGGAATTTTTCATTATGGCCGGCTAGATTTAAAAATTCACAAATACACAAATTAACCTAAGCAGATATGAAGATATATAGTCTTCCTGCTTTGAGCACGATTGGAGTCGAGGGGGTTGGGGGGGGTGGGGGGGGGGGAATATTATTTTTCACATTAAACACACAGACTGAAGTTTTTATTTTCAGATCTGCATTTTTTGGTCTCTTGTTTCTCATTTTCCTCTTGACAATACTCCATAGATTCTCTATGGGGTTCAGGTCTGGTGAGTTTGCTGGCCAGTCAAGCACACCAACACCATGGTCATTTAACCAACTTTTAGTGCATTTGGCAGTGTGGGCAGGTGCCAAATCCTGCTGTAAAATTAAATCAGCATCTTTAAAAAGCTGGTCAGCAGAAGGAAGCATGAGGTGCTCCAAAATGTATTGGTAAACCAGTGACGTTGGTTTTCGAAAAACACAATGGATCAACACCAGCAGATGACATTGCACCCCAAATCATCTCAGAATGTGGAAACTTAACACTGGACTTCAAGCAACTTGGGCTATGAGCTTCTCCACCCTTCCACCAGACTCTAGGACCTTGGTTTCCAAATGAAATACAAAACTTGCTCTCATCTGAAAAGAGGACTTTGGACCACTGGGCAACAGTCCAGTTCTTCTTCTCCTTAGCCCAGGTAAGACGCCTCTGACGACAACTGCAGCCAAATTCCTTGACACTGTGTGTGTGGTGCCTCTAGATGCCTTGACCCCAGCCTCAGTCCATTCCTTGTGAAGTTCACCCAAATTCTTGAATGGTTTTTGCTTGATAATCCTCATAAGGCTGCGGTTCTCTCGGTTGGTTGTGCATCTTTTTCTTCCACACTTTTTCCTTCCACTCAACTCTCTGTTAACATGCTTGGATATAGCACTCTGTGAAAAGCCAGCTTCTTTAGTAATTCATTTTTGTTGCTTACCCTCCTTGTGAAGGGTGTCAATGATTGTCTTCTGGACAACTGTCAGATTAGCAGTCCATGATTGCGTAGCCTAGTAAACCAAACTGAGAGACCATTTTGAAGGCTCAGGAAACCTTTGCAGGTGTTTTGAGTTGATTAGCTGATTGGCATGACACCATATTCTAATTTGTTGAGATTGGTGGGTTTTTGTTAAATGTGAGCCAAAATCATCACAATTAAAAGAACCAAAGACTTAAACTTCAGTCTGTGTGCATTGAATTTATTTAATACACGAGTTTCACAATTTGAGTTGAATTACTGAAATAAATGAACTTTTCCACGACATTCTAATTTATTGAGATGCCCCTATATATATATATATATATATATATTGTTTTCAACTGTTTCTCATCTTTTCATCTGCATACTTATGTTAAGTGTTTTTATTTGTTATATTTTTTATTTCATATGCCATGCTAGTGTGTAAAATGGACAAAATGTCATTACTGCTTTAATCAAACACTGTTACATTAAAGGAATACAATGTATTGTGAACGCTGTATGATGCTGACTTTAACGTTTATAGATGAGAATAGGATGAAAGAGAGTGAAAACACGCAAGTAAAGAACACACTTTCGTTTCACTCTTACATTTCACAGTATATCAAATACATTTCTTGGCTGTGAGATAGATAAAGCAACTCTTAAATCATTATTATATCTCTAAAAGCAAGTAAAAGTAAAGAGTGGTAAAAAATGTTTGGTCTTGGACAAAGCTCATCATTCGGAGCAGTTTGGAAAATGTCTTGAACAGTGACGAACACCGGAGGGGGTTTTCACCCAATGCATCGCAGGTTATTGAGTACTCTTTGGATTTCCTCTTCCACCCACTCTGACCGCTTGAGGCCCATGTCCAATTCAGCGATGAATGCTACACATTCCACACATGCATATGAAAACATCTCCATGAAATGGTAAAAAACATCACTCGCTTATTCATGCACTGACCTATGAAAAAAACACACTTCTAAACTCTGTTATATCTATTCTGGGTCAACAACATTCATAACGGTAAAACAATGATTCATACCAGAATAGTATCAAATGTCAAACTACACCATCTTAAATAACTCCACTGAAAATAGAAAATCACTTAAGATTCCATGAAGTTGCTTATTGAGCGCAGTTTTCTTGTGTTGAAGTATTTCCTCTTAAAACAGAAAGCTGATTGGGAAATATCTAAAGTGCCAAAGGGCCTCAGGGGAAGAATTTCTCATTCTACAATGTTACTGGACAAAAATAAGAATTTTCCAAAGATGAGTGACCAGTATTTTGGTCTTGCTTTATAATAAATTGTTAATTTTAGCCCTACACTAGCATACAGATTGCATCAAAGCTAAAAGACATGTACTAAAACCCATAAAACTCCCAACATTTTTTTATTTTTATACAACAATTTTTGTTTAATAGCAGGAATAGGCCATGGATTTTGCCTTTCTGTTTTTGTACATGCATTTTATTACTTTCCTATTACTTTCAAGTATGAGGGTTTGCAGTCCACAACAGATGCCAGTTTCTGTGGGAAGTAAATGATTATCCGTTGTGGTTTTGCTGCTGGTGTTTGTCTTAACAGTCGATTATAATCCAGAATATGGGTTCGGACACAAGATTTAATGTGCTTCAAATGCCGGAAAAAGTCGATGAAATCAAAAGGCAATGTGACTATTCAGAAGAGCTTTGGTGGTTTTCTTTTTAATGGCACCCATTAAATCAATATGCCACACGAGTGTAAAGCTGTCTAGCCTCTAAAAATGTGTGTCAAAACATTTCCTGGGAGAAAATATATATTTTTTCTAAATAAAATTCACAAAAATGTTGGAAAAGATCTGTGCTGTAGTAATCAACCTCTGCGGTGAAAACAGGAGAAGCATTTAAGGCTGCAGCTCTAAATTAACATCAAGGGCTGCAAGTACTCAAAAGCCTTTTAAACTCTGCAGTTCACTGTCCATAAACTGCAAAAAAGTGTAAGCTTATACTTCCAGCTGTCAAACTCAAATGGTGCTAATGCCGTAATACTTGAGTTATGTGACGCACCATTTCTTTTCTAATAATAAGATTGTTAGCACTCACTAATAGCTGAGCCAGTGCCTGCCAAAAGCCTGTTTTGCTTGAGAAACTTCACAATTCTATGTTGGCTCATTGGGATCAAATTGTATAGCTTGTTCTAATGTACTATAGAACAAGTAGAGGTCATCTGAAGAGAGATAAATATATATATATATATATATATATATTTGTGACTCCATGTGACCCTGGACCACAAAACCAGTCTTAAGTGTATTTTTTTTGAAATTGAGATTTATACATCAACGGAAAGCTGGATAATTAAGCCTCCCATTGATGTATGCTTTGGTAGGATCAGACAATATGTGGCCGAGATACAACTAAATATAAATCAATGTAAATCAAGTTATCCAAATGAAGTTCTTAGCAATGCATATCATTAAGCTAAAATGAAGTGTTGATATATTTACGGTAATACATTTACAAAATATCTTCATGTAACATGATCTTTACTTAATATCCTAATGATTTTTGGCATAAAATAAAAATCGATAATTTTAACCAAAACATTTATTTTTGGTTATTTGTTAAAAATAAACCTCAGCAACTTAAGACTGGTTTTGTGGTCAAGGGTCACATATATATATATATATATATATATATATATATATATATACTGAATTATCTAATAATTTTTCTATGTACAAAAAAGGTGTATTTCTCTCAAATATTTTTCACAAATCTGTCTAAATCTGTGTTAGTGAGCACTTCTCCTTTGCCGAGATAATCCATCCACCTCACAGGTGTGGTATATTCAGATGCTGATTAGACAGCTTGATTATTGCACAGGTTTGCCTTAGGCTGGCCACAATAAAAGTCCACTCTAAAATGTGCAGTTTTATCACACAGCACAATGCCACAGATGTCGCAAGTTTTGATAGATCATGCATTTGGGATGCTGACTGCCGGAATGTCCACCAGAGCTGTTGCTTGTGAATTGAATGTTTGTTTATCTACCATAAGCCATCTCCGAAGGCATTTCAAGGATTTTGGCAGTAGATCCAACCGGCCTCACAACCGCAGACCACGTGTAACCACACCAGCCCAGGACCTCCACATCCAGTATCTTCCCCTCCAAGATCATCTGAGACCAGCCACCTGGACAGCTGCTGCAACAATCGGTTTGCATAACCAAATTATTTCTGCATGCTCGTAATCCTCATCGGGGTCTCGACCTGACTGCAGTTTGTCGTCGTAATCGACTTGATTGGGCAAATGCTTACATTCGATGACATCTGGCACTTTGAATGTGTGTTCTCTTTACGGATGAATCCCGGTTTTCACTGTACAGGGCAGATGGCAGGCAGCGTTTATGGCGTAGTGTGGGTGAGCGGTTTGCTGATGTCAACATTGTGGTTTGAGTGGCGCATGGTGGCGGTGGGGTTATGGTATGGGGGGCAGGCGTATCTTATGGACAACGAACACAGGTGAATATTATTGATAGCATTTTGAATGCACAGCGTTACTGTGACGAGATCCTGAGGCCCATTGTTGTGCGATTCATCCACGACCATCACCTCATGTTGCAGCATGATAATACACTGCACCATGTTGCTAGGATCTGTACACAGTTCCTGGAAGCTGAAAGCATCCCAGTTCTTGCATGGCCAGCATACTCACCGGACATGCCACCCATTGAGCATGTGTGGGATGCTCTGGATCAGCGTATACGACAGCGTGTTCCAGTTCCTGACAATATCCAGCAACTTCACACAGATATTGAAGAGGAGTGGACCAACACTGCACAGGCCACAATCGACAACCTGATCAACTCTATGCGAAGGAGATGTGTTGCACTGCGTGAGGCAAATGGTGGTCAAACCAGATACTGACTGCCCCCCCCCCCCCCCACGGGACCCCCCAATAGAGTAAAACTGCACATTTTAGAGTGGCCTTTTATTGTGGCCAGCCAAAGGCACACCTGTGCAATAATAATGCTGTCTAATCAGCATCTTGATATGCCACACCTGTGAGGTAGATGCATTATCTCGGTAAAGGAGAAGTGCTCACTAACACAGATTTAGACAGATTTGTGAACAATATTTGAGATACATTGGCCTTTTGTGTTCATAGAAAAAAGTCTTAGATCTTTGAGTTCAGCTCATGAAAATGGGGAAAAAAAACAAGTGTTACGTTTATAATTTTGTTCAGTGTATATACGTAAAAAAAGAGAAAAAGACCCTGAGGAAATGTCCAGAATCTGTGATCTGAAATGTCCATCAAAAAAATTGTGAGTACAGATAGCAGATATAAAATATAGATTTTTAAAAGTCTTTTGATGCCACTAACCTGGGAAAAAATTGCAAAATCTGTTTTTAGTTCTACCTCAAAATTACTCATTGTATCTAGCTATCTAGCATTGTATCGGTAACTTGTAAAAATGACTGTTTCCTGATGGACTGATTTACGGGATTGAGTGAAGCCCATTCAATTAGACTGAAAGTGACGATTGCCAGTTCGTGCCATTTTTGTATGCTGCATACTTTTGAAAGTTAGTGACTCGATTCTGGGTATGTCATGGGCGTGCCATCTGAAGTTGAGACTATATTGTAGTTACAACAAGATGTAGATCCCTGACACACATATAGCAATCTCTATCTCTGGGTAAAATGAATGAGCCACTTAGACTGACTCAGTGAGGCGTGAGCTTTCCCTAATCTTCTCTCTTATATTTCAAGAAGAGGCAATTTTCTGCTAAATGTCATTACAATGTTTTTGCACAAGTATACCAGCAAAGTGGCTCCATTAATTGTGGTTGGTTTTGATGAGATCATTTCCCTATGTTAAGCAGGCTGTAAAAACTCATGGCTTAGAGTATAATTACAGGCACAGACGCAGGCAAATTTATCTGCTGCTCAAATATACTATGAAGCCGGGAGTCATGTAAAAAATAATTTTCCTTTTGAAGAGCCGTTAAGCGCATGGCACACGTCAGCTCATTCAAAAGAGTAAGCAATTCAGCAAGTCCTTCCAGATATGGGTGACAGTGTTTATGCTCAAATAAACTGAGGGCATGACGTGAGTTATTAAGCTGAATATTTCAAACAACAAATTAATAACACAGAGGTTAAAAGGAGAGGATGAAGAGTAGGAAGTTACACGGTGCTCAAATTTCAAGCAAATTGCATGGGTAGATGTGCCTTTCAAATACAAATGTATGCATCAATAGGAAATCCTAATATATTGGGAAATATACTGGTAAAACACTCACTTTAACATAATTAAATATTGTTGCTTGTGAAAATGTATGTTGTCAGAAACCAGGCATATTGCCAGCAAAACCTTAATCACTTAATCACGTAAAAACAAACATAATCCAAAAAGCAAAATACTTTTTTTTTGACCTTGGGAAGTTTTCTAGAAAACTGAAGCAAAATCAATCAGAATTTTCAAAAATGACTATGTATATAATTAGATGCTATGCAGTTTCTTTTCAGTCGGTTGGTGATGTTCTGGTACAATGCATGTACAGAATAAGACAAGGCAGACTGCTAGATTCCCAGCAGGAGGCCACATAGATAGCTCCAGGAACAACATTCTGCAAATTAATCAGCAACTGCATGAAAACATTTATAGCTGAAGTTATCGGTTTTACCTGTCATAGCTAAATTGACATCACAGGGGAGATACAAAATTTCTCTGTTAAACCAGTACTGTCATAAAGTAGCATGTGTGTGAGTGTGTGTGCGTTTGGTGCATCTGCATGAACACTGAATTAATATAGTTTATTTATTTGACATGAGGGTGTTCAGTTTAGACTGCTGAGATGGCCAGTGGCCTGTTTTCCTACGTACAGCTAAAATAGACTCTCACAGTAGACAGCCACTCAGACTCGGCTATTTACATAACACACACACTGGGTATACAGTATGTATACTGTTGCCAAGGCTATTTGTACGCACACATTCAAACAAAAATATATGAAAGTGCACCATTTAATATACAGTTATAATAAATCGTATCCCTCACATATTTAAACTATTAGCAACAAATGGTTACCAAATTATCTATATATACACTATGGCTGGTTGTGACATGATTGTACAGAGGATCATCCTGCATTTTACTTCCACATTTTGACCCAATAGTAACAGTATATAAAGACGTAAAAAAAAAAAAAAATTCATTGTCAAATCATGTTCACCTGCAGTATGTAAATTCAAATTTAAATGTGACCAGTTTCACATTAGTCTACTTTCAGATGTATCTAAATATTTGAAGTTTTTACAGTTGGTTTGTAATTTATAATCTACAATCTTGTTTCCATCAACAAACACATTTATATCTAAGATCTAAGTAAAATGTAACAATTAACAAACAAAGAACAATTACAAGAACAAAAATTAGAATAAAAATTATATTTAAAAAAACATAGGAGAACTCTATAAAAACTTAAATAAATAAATACAAATACAGGATTAACCTTCATTTACTGTTACACAGTGAAGTGTAAACTAGACATGCGAATTTGACAAACAGCCCAGAAGAGACAGTGTTGACCACAGATGCATAAGTCACTGACAGAAGCATTTTCAGCACTAACCGTTAATAACACTTACGACTGCAGATTGACACATTAATGTAGCAGCGGATACCAGCAGCAGTAACTTACAGTGCTGAAAAAACACAAGCGCACATCGCTAGAGACACGAGAGGAAAAGCTACATAACACCTCCATCCATTACCGAAATAATACTACAGATTGGCATCATTCATTCGTTTATTCATTCATTCATTAATTTGTTTATTTCGCATTTTATTGTTTCTCTATTTCCACTACTTGAGAAATAGTGTGTGCGTGTGTGTGTGTGTGTTTGGTGTTGTGTATTTTTTTTATTATACATATTTACATGGATTAAGTGTATTTCACATGTTTATGCATTTGGATTGACATTGATATGTTTTCTTCTACATATGGTTCTTTACTTATTTTACAGATTTTTACAAACAATTTAAAAGTGCATTTGGCAAATTAGAATAACTGTGCTGGTAGTCGTTTAATTAATATGTTATGCATGTAATATTTAACTATTTAATTTATCATATTTAATTTTATAAAATCTCTAGTCTTCTAAGCAATTATTATCCGTGTGGACTGCATGTATTTCTTAAAAATGTTAACGCTATACATTTTTTATATAATATATCAGACATGCTCTTAGATGTGGCTTTTTTTTGCACACAGCTGTGAAGTAGTTTCAGATATTGCCTGCATCATAGTTTTATATCACTTCTCAACATAATTTTATTTATTTCAAACGGCCATAAAACCTACATAAAAACACAAATATTAACTAAATGATTTTCTAGATATGAAAAGTATGCTTCCTCCCAAACACATACAGGACATTATTTTTGTGCAACACTGCTAGATGCAAGACAGATGCAAGTCAAATACATAATTTATCTCTCTCACATTGAAATAAGTGCATTATTTTTCAATAATACATTTTTCTGTTGTCAATTATTTGTTATGTATTTAATATATCAATCATTATCAGCAGACTGGTCCTGCAAAAAAAAGTGTCATACTGGTAATGCACATGATATCTGGTTAAACTATTAATGATCAAAGTGGTTGTACTTTATTGTTGTTGTGAATTTTGTGGTTGTATTTCAGTGGAGAGAGGAAGGTTTCCCTTGCAGAATACATTATTTTAAATCATTGTGTAATTTGAATTAACCCACATTACCTCTCCACATTATTATTATATTTTTTTTATAAAGTTTTTAAATAGATCTGAATGGAATTACTTACAAACCAATCCTATTCAGAATCCTAATCACTGCAGGAAAAACACACACACACACACACACACACACACACACACACACACACACACAACATGCACAACCATTGCCAGAATGTGTTTCACTTCACTCCATCTCTTGATTTAGATGATTATAAACATTATGTGGTCTGTATATCTCTCTCTCTCTCTCTCTCTCTCTCTCTCTCTCTCTTCTCTGGTTGTTTGTTTATCCTCTTCCTTGCTGAACTGCGGCAGGCCTCTGACTGTGAGGCTGAAACAAATCTTTTCTGTGCTTGTGTGTGGCGACTCGGCTGAAATTAGGAGGTATTTGTAAACATTAGCCAAAGAACAACACTGAAGTGTTTGAGAGCCTTAAGAGCACTGTGCTGCAAAGTGACTGTGGGCTTTCCTGCACAAAAGCAAACGTGAATGTGGAGTGTGAGGTTGATGGGAGGTTTTCATGGAAGAGTCGATCTGAGGAGAGACAGACTGTCAAATACTAGCAGAAGAAACATCTTAAGAGAGAAGATAGGAGATGAATCTTGCTAGAAATTACTTACACACATACATACAGAAAACAGCAGTGAAGAAAAAGTCTTAATATAAACTCCATATCCCTGCAGGCAGGGGCGGACTGGCCATATTTTGGGCTTTATTGTCCCAATAAGGTGGCATCCATTTAATATTTTGAATTAAAATTAAAATGTACACTCACTAAATAAGTTTTATAATGTATTGCAATTGCAATACTGAGGTACAGATAATTGCCACTGTTTGCAATAACTAGCATAAATAGCAGAAAATCCTGCTATTTTAACAGTGTAAATAGCATTTATCGCTAAGAAAATATGTTATTTTCACTTAGTACAAATAGCCGCTGCCTTAAGTGATTCTACAACGGGTCACATTTGAGAGATATTGAGTTAGAAAATACAGTAAATGAAGTCGACTATAAGGTGATTAGTCTGAATAACATGAGACACACACAAAAAGAGACATACTCAAATTTAATAAATTAAGTTCTTAAACGTAAGTTAGGGAGGAGCGAGCCCATCTAATCATTCAATCAACAGCCAAAGTATATAAGCATCTGCTTACCTCTCTCTAGTCCCAGCTGTTTCAGCAACATCCTGTAGTGTTGTTCAGAACCAGGCCAAACATACCAGACTTCCAGCTTTTCCTACAGATGATGAACTTTTCTCTTGTAAGTTACCGAGACTCCATCAGTCGCAACCCGCAAATCATCGGAATCCACGGATCCAAACCAAGAGACTCCCTCTGAGCAGTTCGGTCGCAAATCCAGCGCTCATTCAAAACAAGCTCCAGAAGACAACTCTCTCCTCCACCTTCAAGATCACCAGCGATAACTGCGCTTCGTCCATCTCTCCATCCTGCTGCCACCAGTCCTCCGATTTCAAAACCATCAGCGTTCGCGCGCTAATCCAGAGGCCGTGGCAAACAAGGGAGGGAAACTACAGCTGCACGTACTTCCTCGTCCGCCAGCCTTTCCGTCCGGTCGACAACAGCGGCCCCAAAAACAGTTCCGCAGTCTCTCCAGCACTCACGACTTCTCTCATACAGGCCTTTCCACTTCCAAGTATCCTTTAATGTCAAAGCTTCTTGAGGGTGCTAAATCAAGCTTAACACAAAGCTTTTAATTTCCATTTCATAACATGGTTACCCTGATTTTATCTATTTAGGTTGGCCGCACGACTTCCACCTTGGATAATGCTTTATTCTTATCCAGGGATGATTGTTTAATAGCAATTGCACAATGTTTGCTTTCGTCCATGGAACAATAGGACCCTGACCGACAGTAATATAATCTCATTGAGCTGTTTCATGTTTTCTGCAGGCTACTTCACTTCAGATGACCCTACTTTGAATCAGATGATGTCGTTCAAGTGATCTTTTCAAAAGTCCTTTCTATGGACTGTTTCAACGGCAACAACTTAAACAAACGTTACTGCGCAAGCGCACGTTCAGTGTTGCCAACTATTTTTCAATGGAAAGTAGCTAAAGTTTGTTCGAAAAGGAGCTAAATATCGCTAGATGACGTCATGCGTAAATTTGCATATTAATGACGTAATCACGTCCTATTTTGCATTCTGCCTAAAATGACGGTGTATAACTGTTTTCCCTAATCCGTGCTCACATAATGTACTTTAATATACAAGCCGAGTGTCCAGTATAAAACTGTTATCATTTAACGTTAAATTAGATTTTTACATATTGTCTGTCAGACAACGGAACTGAACTTGTAAAACCAGCAGTTACATCATCTGCAATGATACAATTCTTAATATATGAGTTTAATAAGTTTAATTAAGTTTATTGTTGTGTATGAGTAAGTACAATCACGTACAGTCTCTCAGACGTAGCTCAGTAAGCGATCTTAGAGGAGTTCAGAAACTGGAATGAACTAAAGCTCTGCGACAGTGAGAAAAAACTGTCAAATTAAATAGTTTTATTTCAAACAAAGGAGAAGCAGGCAAGTGATTGGTCCGTGTCAACACCGTGTGCACATGCGCAGCTCATTCACATCCATCACTGTCACTGGAACGTGCTGCTCCTCTCAGCCGGAGCCAGCGCTGACTGATCAGAGCAGACACAGAGAGAAGCGTAACTCAAGATCTCGCGCTCGCAGGACAGTACTGGCGACATTTGGAAAGTTACTAAGGTTTTTCCAAAAGTCGCTAGATTTGTCGCTAGGCGCTTTTAAAAGTCGCTAAAGGGGTCTGAAAAGTCGTTAAATCTAGCGACAAAGTCGCTAAGTTGCCAACCCTGCACGCGTTCGTGGCCTTACTTATCTTCCGGTAGACATCCAATATAGTCAATATCAACAGCCAAGTCCCTCTGGAGTAGATTCTTTTTCGATAACAAGCAATATGTTTGCTACATAAATCAGACGGACTGAGATGCAGTGATAACTACTTGGACAAACTTATCGAAGGTGTAAATTCATTCTCTGCCAGCAGGAGACGCCTTAAAGCGGGAGAACTAACGATAGAGGTTTCACCAGTAACGGCTGCCGGGCTGTAAACTGAGCTTACAAGCTCTGCTTTATCAGGCACTTAGCATGCAAGATGAAATGAAAATAAACTCGAACATTTTCTAAAAGACAGTGTTCCTTCAGAAATACAGTGATTTAAAAAAAAATCACCCGCGTATCGATTTGACTTTTAAACGGATCATGGCGGGTCGCCACAAATAAATGTATGTGAAACATCCCACAGCACAACAACCTGAGCCCAACGTCAGTACCCTTTAAACGAATACAGACCGGAGGTTTGATGAAACCGTCCATAGAACCCCAGATGCCATGTTCAATTTGGCTTTCTTCGGCTTCCTCAGAGTCTCAGAATTCACCACCAACCCAAACAAAACCGACCAACTAAAATGCGGCCATTCAATCTTCTTTTTTGCAAAGGTGGAGGGGGGCCAGCAACCAGCCTGGGGTGGCTCGTAAATCTTAATTTAAATATAAAAATGTGGTCGACTAAAATACTAGTCTATTTTAATAAGATTAAATCTGCTTACCTCTCTCTAGTCCCAGCTGTTTCAGCAACATCCTGTAGTGTTGTTCAGAACCAGGCCAAACATACCGGACTTCCAGCTTTTCCTACAGATGATGAACTTTTCTCTTGTAAGTTACCGAGACTCCATCAGTCGCAACCCGCAAATCATCGGAATCCACGGATCCAAACCAAGAGACTCCCTCTGAATACTAGTACTAGTCTATTTTAGAATATCTATTTTAAAATACTAGTCTATTTTAGTGCCTAAAACACAGTTGAATACAGTGAATTTCTACTTAACTGTAATTTAGATATTTGCGAATTATTGTATCTCGTAACATGACAATTTTTGTATTATTCCTCACCTTCAGGCATCGTGAAAAAGGGGTTGACTATAGCTTTATCGCACTGTCAGTTTGGTTCTGGCTCTCAAAATCCCCAAAACGTGTTCTCTAACAGTACATACTCATGGATGAGACATGCAGTTAGCGATAAGAATGTGAAAAAACAACAGCACATAAATGCCAGAATGTAAAACGAGTTGTTTTATGCATTTTAAATGGTTTCATTTTTGTTTATACCTCTAAAATGAATGAAAAATTGCGAATTTTTTCTAGCATAAGTGCATTGTGCATTAAATCAAAATCCATATCAGCTTGAGCCTTATTGTGATCTGCAATTGCAGGATAGCCTATATTTTAGTATGCATCTGAGAGACGTTCTGAAATGTAATGCATACATGCATGCCAGGGGTGATTCTAGGATTTTCATTTTAGGGGGGCTCAGCCCCCAATGAGGGTATAATAATAAATAAATAAAAATATTTACAAATAACAATAACGTGATCGTTTTATAAAGTATGCGTTCATATGTGTTAAGGGCTTTCGCTGAAGGAAACAGCTGTGGTGTGATGAGTGGTGAATGCAGCGAAAACTTTACAGTAGATTGGAAACCGATTGCTCTCCCATGACTTTTTGTAAACAGTATTTATGACAAAGAACTGCATAGATGTAGATATTATAACAATCTATCGATAAACACACACCTTGTCCTTTCCTCTGCGTCACCGCAGTCTGTGGATTGAAGAACGCGCAGAAAGATGGGGAGGAGCCGAAGTCTGCTGCCGTTTTCATTTGAAATTTAAAGGGGAAGAATCACAAGATTTTTAGGGGGGCTGAGCAGAAATTTAGGGGTGCTAAAGCCCCCCTAAAAATGGCCTAGCGACGCCCTTGATGCATGCAGTTTGAAGCTTTAATGACTTTACCGACGACAGAACCGCGTCGTATGCCCATAGTTTCTTGTGCACTTATTTATGACACCACGATCAGAGTGAGCGCCGTGACGGCCGACAGGACAGGGAAGTTTGCATTACTGACATATAGCCTAACAGCATATCATTGCTCTACTGAAACTCGTTTGGCTGGTGTACAATTTCCACCCCCACTCAACTCGCACCTGGTGCTGAGGCAAAGCAGAAGCATGCGTCTGGAAGTCTCGTTTGATGTGGATGCAAACTGAGCAGGGTGGCCGAAGAGGTGGCCAAGTTTAGATCAGGTGATTCAGATGCGTGCGCGGAAAACTTCTCTCACATCGCTCGACTGTTACTCCAACAATCCCGAGCATCTTACATGCGCCCTTTTGCCTTCGGGCAGTCCTTATATCAAGTCCTGAGACGCGATTTGAACGAGGACGCACGCGGTGGCTGTAATGCATAGATGGACATCATGCGAAACTTGGACAGTGCCAAAATAAAGGTGCCTTTTACTACATATATCGATATTTTACGTGTGGCATCGATGCATCGTACCGTCACACATCATATCAATATATTGATGAATCGTTTCAACCCCAGCAGCCACTTCAACAGCCCAGAAAGTTCTTTCCGAACACCAAAATTAAATGCTGGGCCGGTGGACACCCCATACCTTCGAATCTCACGTTCGAGCTGATCTCGTCATGGCGGCACATATACAAAATTTGATCGATACAGAGAAGATTAGCATGGCCCCTGCGGAAGGATGACATGCAAATCCATGAAGTGCTTCATCTTTTCGGGGGCGGCCGTGGCCTAATGTATGGAGTGTTGGAATTAAAGTGTTGGAAAAAACAAGCCAAACAAGTTTACTCGATTACTCTAATGATTATATGGGCAAACGAACTCGTTAAATGAAGTTCTTAAACGTAAGTTAGGGAGGAGCGAGCCCATCTAATCATTCAATCAACAGCCAAAGTATATAAGCATCTGCTTACCTCTCTCTAGTCCCAGCTGTTTCAGCATCCCTCCACCTCCCCAAACTCCACCTTCTTCTTAGGTACCTTGCCCTTCGTAATCACCTTTTATCAAGTCCCTGGGGGGGTATATCAGAGCTCGAGCTGAAGCTGCTTCATTGAGCCCCTCATCAGCGGACAGCAAGCCAAACAAGTTTACTCGATTACTCTAATGATTATATGGGCAAACGAACTCATTAATTCTGTTGTTTCAGGTTTCTATATTCTAGGCTTATGTTTATCATTGTCATATTATACATTTTGCGTTCTTCTCTTTGTAGTAGTTTTCAAGTATTTTAGTTCATACAGTAATATATATATATTTATATCCCATGCTGAAAAAAAATAAACAAATAAAAACCAGCACATGATTTGTAATGGTTTTACTGATTTTTAATAGAAACTGTAATGGTAACTGTTGGTACATGTCTGGGCCGTAAGCATGCTGAGACGGTGTTCATGGATGGTTCAGGCCCACACTGCGAGGATAAGATGTCTATCGCTGCATCAGAGGATGGGCTTTCATCTTCTGATGCCGAAGAATCTGCCCCCCACCCACGAGGAAGCGCTGGGGGCTTTCTCCACCGCTGATGCCAGTTCCACCACTGACCTCCGTGTCAGCGGTACCCACATTCTAATAAAAGACCAATTTCCTTTATCTCTGGATCTGTCGTGCCGAGTTCCATCTGTGAGCGGCACACTGCTTCCTCACAGTCAGTCTCGGCACAAAATATAGCCACAGAGGTAGATGCGGTTGAAGGACACCTCATATCCTCGCGCTCCTCTTGCTATTTCCCCTCAGGATTGGGAGGATCAGGTAAGAGCTGTTCCAAACAGCTTGCCTTTACTTTGGAATGATGTGCTTCCCAGGTTGATCCCTTAGCGGATCCGGACGATCTGACTCGGCTATGTGATTCAGTTCGCCAGGTGTCTGCCCAAGTTCAGGGGAGTCCTCTGTAACTCTGTCACAGACAAGGATGCTCCTGTCTTGTGTGCGTAGGTTGCAGTCATCTTGGCAAAGAAAACAATAGAGCCTGTTCTAAACTGCTTGAATTCCTTCAGAGGCAGAACAGGGGCTCCTCTAAAAAAACATTCAGAGGCTCCTGGGGCATATGGCAGGTGTGGCCGTGGTGATGCCGCTGTGGTTGTTACATATGACACCACTTCAGCACTGGCTGCATGGCTGGATCCCAAAATGGGCTTGGCGCCGTGGCACTCTCCGGGATGGTGTTACTCTGGTTTGTCGCTGCCTCTTCAGATTGTGGTTGGACCCTGTGTCTCTATGGGCAGGAGTGCTCTGTAGCTATCTGTAAACTTAACTGTGCTGTTGTTTTAAAGCTGTATAATGACATAAAATTATGATTGCAATGAATGGTAGCCTTCAAGCTTTAAAGCCAATCCAAATGTGTTGCATTTTCAAAGAGATCTGAGGGGCACATGATAGAGTTTGGAAATACACACATTTAATTTCAATTTGCATAAGGCTTTGTCAAGACAAAATTTTACTTCAAAAGTTCCCTTTCATAGATTCATAAAGCCTACAAATGTTTTTAAAAGATTATCAAGTTTACTATTCTGTGTCAAAGAGAAATGTGTAATGCTATTAAGTAGTAGACAAGTGATCATTCTATTTTTTTTAGAATAATGGTGCTCAGTGCTCAACAAGACAAAGGAAAGTGAGTTGTTTTGCTATTACGAGGGCGTGCAAACAGTTACGTTTTTCATTCTGCATACATTTAAATGTCCCGATTAGCGGTCAGGTTTTTAGCGTGCACTATTTTGCTCCCAGTAAAGCTGGGAGCTCCTTAATGCTCCTTAAGCTCCTTAATGACCGCATCTGAGTTTATGACCCAAACGGAGCACATGAGAGCCATTAAAGAGCAGAGACGTATCAGAGCTTACACTGGTTGCATGACTCCAAAGCCACACTCCATAGTGAGGCTTACCAACATACACAGAGAACAAGCCATTAAAAGTCTGGAATGAAGGACTCTGTCTTTCTCTGCAAACATAAGCCCTGTCCTGCTCGTGGTGAATAACTTTTGACGGGTCTTTATAACTGAATCCCTCCAGTAATGGCTTTTCAGAAGGGTGACAGCAAGGCTAACCCATAATTAAACACGGAAAGTGCATTATTTTGGCTAGTAAAGCATTACTATGAAATGAGAGATTGAGAGAGAGCGAGAAAGAGAGAAAGAGACAAACACCTACACATACCAATCTATTAACAGCAAAGAGCCACTGAGCCTTGTAAACACTAGTTATGTCTGGCCTAAAAAACTTGAGGCAGACACACTGACTCCAACCACCCCGCTGTTCAGTTTTCTTCTTCTTGAACCCCCCCCCCCACAAAACACAACCACAATTTGTGACGTATAGATGCAAAATGCACAATGACCCTGGAACATGGAAACACAGTTCTAGGACAAGCAATGTTACAGAATGTGGCTTACGTGTATGGATATCATCCATCAAAACCAGCATAGGACTGAAGAGGGGTGTCTCAAGTAATAAATATGGGGGCGTTATTGTAACGCAAAATATCTCTAGCAATACGTGAAGTGGCTCATTCAGATATTTGTGAGGTGTAAACAAACTGATGTTACTACAATTATGAAACTAAAAGATACCAAGTAACTTAAAGATGGCTGTGACGAGTGGGGCGGGGCCGAGAGCCGTGGGAACGGAGCGAGGCCGGTGGAGTAAATGGTAATGAACGACACCTGCGCCACTCACCGGTCTCGAGTCCCACGGAGGAGCTTCGGAAGGGTTAAATGAGGAGTGACGACAGTGGAAGACGAGAGAGGACCAGGCCTGGATTTTAGTTTGGGTTTTGTGTGCGGCAGTCATCCATGAGGGGCTGCCGCTTTTCATTTGTGTTTGTTTATTTTATTATTAAAGTCTTTAAATGTTCGTCGGTTCCCGCCTCCTTCTTCCCGTATCTACTAACTTCATTACATTGGTGCCGAAACCCGGGAGGAAGGAGGGACACACTGTCAGAGAGCCCTCGCTGCTGAGGGGGATCGTGGTGCTGAGGAGATCGGGCAGCAGGAAGAAGCGGAGACCGCCAGTGGCTGCCCGAGGCGGTGGTGCTGGAGCAATGGAAGAGCAGGTGGGACGGAAGGCTCGCTGCCGTGCTCCTGGGGTGAGGAGGGGTGGCTGCCGTCCGAGAGGGAACGGAGGAGTATGTGACGAGTGGGGCGGGGAACGGAGCGAGTCAGAGAGCACACTGTCAGAGAGCCCTCCTTCCTCCCGGGTTTCGGCACCAATGTAACACGTTGGTAGATCGGGAAGAAGGAGGCGGGAACCGGCAAACATTTAAGACACTTAAATAATAAAATAAACAAATACAAAATAAAGCGACAGCCCCTCACGGACAACTGCCACACACAAAACACAAACTAAAATCCAGGCCTGGTCCTCTCTCGTCTTCCACTGTCGTCACTCCTCATTTAACCCTTCCGAAGCTCCTCCGTGGGACTCGAGACCGGTGAGTGGCGCAGGTGTCGTTCATTACCATTTACTCCACTGGCCTCGCTCCGTTCCCACGGCTCTCGGCCCCGCCCGACTCGTCACAATGGCAAAACTGAATAATATTGGTACTATGTAAAACAAAAAAGAAAGTTGCCTATGCCAAACTTCCACTTATAATCCATTATATAAACACAGTTTAGACAACCAGAACAATTTCAGCGGGTTTACCATGAATACAGAAAAATTACCGGGATACCACCAACAAATCTTATAGTGTCTGTTTTAGGCTACTAAAAAATGAACACATTCTCATTTCAATCAACATTGCTACTTTGTAAAACAGACTGTCCGTAACGGTACATTCACACATTGCATAGGTGTCCATACTTCACGAAGGGCATGTCTGAAGTTTGGTGCTGACGTGACCATCATAGTGACAACAGCCAATCACATTATTTATCCGGTGCTGCATTAGCTAGTGTCTTAGCTATGGTATTTGCATAAGGTGATCTGATTGGTTGACGTCTGTGATGGCACTTGAATAGATGAACATTTTTCAAATTCTGCGGCAAGCCACACAATTGGTGGCAATGCATGACATCACCCATTCAAAGTAAATGAGAAACGTTAATGATTCATTCTCATCCAAAGCTCATCTTGTGTGCTGCCTGTCTGTGCGCAAATAAAAAAGTTCCGCCAGAAGAAGCCTTATGTCAGCATTGGTTGTGAAATGCTATTGGCTCTTGTGTGTCTCGTGACCCATTGTGTCATGCTATGGGACGGGAATATCTTTTTGAATTAAATGTTAGCGCATTAACGGAGCAGGATCCTTTTCAGCAATTAAAACCTTATGTTTTACTCTCTTCCTCGCATAAAGAAATCGAATGGCTTCAGAAGACTTGGAATGCAACACGACTTCTTTGTAATGCTTTTATTCTTCTTGTTTATGGTCAGATTTTGCAATAAATACCTTTGACTGTACTTTTATTTGTCTGTTACATGTTTTATATTCAGAAGTGGGAAGGTTTAGGGTAGGGGTGGGGTTAGGTGCTCCAATGAATGTATACATTTATATAAAATTATTTCTATATTTTACAAATATACTCAAACCATTAAATTAAGACCACTGAAAACAACGGAGGACCCTGCATGTTGAAAAATAACGCTAAAAAGGTACCCTGAGTTTCAAAAACTGGTAAGTTGTCCAATAGGAGGCACATACAAAATGGAACCATTTATCTACCACACTTATGTACCTAGGGGTAGGGAGTTTGTTCTAAATTATACAATCAAATCCTGCTGAATGGTGTGAATGGTGTTTCCTGCTGTATTTAACCTTCTACAATAGGCTAATGGTGGTCGTTAGATAGAACCATGCAGCATCAAACATACTGTAGAAGGATTTGTTATACATTACAGTATCTGGTCCTGAGTGGAGGTCACCCTTTCCTAGCTGCAGCAGCTGCTGCTATAGCAGACAGTAGAAAGGACACAAATGACTGATTAAGACCTTTGATTAGAGCAATTATAGTGGCGCTGCAGGGCTTACCCTACCACACACATACACACATATGGAGAGAGAAAGAGAGAGCGAGAGAGAGAGAGAGAGAGAGAGAGAGAGAGAGAGAGAGAGAGAGAGAGAGAGAGAGAGAGAGAGAGAGGATGCAGGGACACACTCATTCTGCTCTGGAGGATAACACCCGTGGGTGGAAAGGATTGAGAAATTTTGCTGAGAGACTGAACAAACCCTGTAATGAATCAAACCACAGGACTCCTTGGAGAGGCACAGCTCACTTGCAACACAGAATTGAATTAATTTGAGGAAAATTGACTTTTAAAAACATTGTTAAGCAAATAAAATTGCTACCTTTCTTTTTATTGTCTCACATATTTCGTGGTAATGGTTATTGTCTTAAGCATTATGTGGTTGCTGTATTATGGCAGACACTGTAAGATTTATGTATTTATTTATTATTATTATTTTACTTTTTTTGCTGTACAATTAATCAAACGATTTAATCGAAAGTTAGACAAACCTACAATAAAAGAGAAGCCATCAATACTACAAAAGGATATATGGGAATTATGCAATGACCAAAAATCTTAGCCCTCACTAATTTACAGTTTCCCTACAGAAAATCGAGCTGCATCGAGAAAATGCTTTGGGAACGCCCCAGTTTGACCACATTCTGAAGAACGAGTAAAATCAGTCCAATGGAGCAGCGAATCATCAGGAGCGGGGTTACGTGAGCAACCAGAAAGCATAAAAGCGCATCTGGCAGAGCACAAGTTAGCTTCTACTATTCAGTAGTGCTTCATCGGGAAAAGACCACTGGAACCAGTGGAGCCCTTACAATCCGACTTTCCTGCAGTTAGAACAAACTACTGGTTCATTGCTTAGTTGGGGACACTTAATTTCCAGCGATATCTCTGATTTGATTGCACAGATACTATTTAAACTGAACTGAGCTGGACGATGACATAACTGAATTCAATAATTAAATGCCTTTAATTGAAAAATAGGCGTTTAATCATTTTACATTAGTGATACACTATTTTCCTATTTTGATATTGTGCAGTTGCTTTGATACAATGATAAAAGCGCTATATAAATAAAGGTGACTTGATTTTACTTATCTGGCCGTGGTGTGGGATTCGACCACGGTGCAGGCAAGTCTGTCTCCTGCTCGTATCGAGTCGATCCTCATGGCAGTCAAGAGAATGAGAGAAGGCCAGTCACTCACTGTCAAACAGTTTCAGAGACTGTTGGGTCTGATGGCAGCTGCCACAAAAGAATGCGATACCTTTTGACCTGCTGTACATGAGACCCCCTGCAGTGGTGGCTCAGGACCAAGGGGTTTTCCCCGAGGGAAAATCTGCTTTGCATGATCAAGGTCATGCTTACGTGTCTTGGAAATGAGGAAGAAACGTTGGTTCCTGGCTCAAGGCCTGATGTTGGGGGCTCCTTGTCATCACGTAACGCTAACAACGGATGCCTCCCTCACAGGCTGGGGGGCAGTCATGAGTGGCCGCTCTGCCCAGGGTCTTTGGGAAGGTCATCATCTCACATGGCACATAAACTGCCTGGAGATTCTGGCCATATTTCGATCTCTGAGACACTTCCTTCCAGACCAGTGGGGACACCATGTGCTTGTCCGCACAGACAACACATCGGTGGTCTCCTACATCAACCGACAGTGGTGTCTGCGTTCGTGCCCCCTTTATAGGCTGGCTCACTGGAACCTCCTGTGGGCTCAGGGAAAGCTCCTCTCACTCAGAGCAGTCTACATCCCTGGGTTCCTCAATCAGGGAGTGGACATATTTTCGAGACAGGCGCTGAGACCGGGGAATGGAGGCTCCACCCCAAGGTGGTGGAGCTCCTCTGGAAAGAGTTCGACCAGGTGGAAGTGAATCTATTTGCTTCACAAGAAACGACACACTGTATGCTCTGGTTCTCCCTCACACATCCAGCTCCGCTTGGGCTGGATGCAATGGTGCAGACATCAAGTCAAGTCACCTTTATTTATATAGAGCTTTTAGCAATACAAATTGTGTCAAAGCAACTGCACAATATCAAAATAGAGAAATAGTCTATCACTAATGTAAAATGATAAGATTAAATGCCCATTTTTCAGTTAAAGGCATTTCATTATTGAATTCAGCGATATCATCATCCAGCTCAGTTCAGTTTAAATAGTATCTGTGCAATCAGTCGGTGATATCGCTGAAAATGAAGTATCCCCAACTAAGCAAAACAGAGGCGACAATGGGAAGGAACCAAAACTCCATCGGTGACAGAACGGACAAAAAAACCCTGGGAGAAACCAGGTTCAATCGGGGGGCCAGTTCCCCTCTGGCCAGAGGAACCAGTAGTTTGTTCCAACTGCAGAAAAGTCAGATTGTAAGGGCTCCACTGGTTCCAGTGGTCTTTTTCCGATGGCTGTCTAGGTGACGAGGTCCTCACTGAGGATCTGTCTCCAGGGCTCATCTAGGGGTCCTGGTCTCCGTTGATGTTCAGAGCTGTTGAGGTCATCACTAGGTGCTGATCCACCATCTGATCTGGATACGGACTGCATCTGGTAACTGCAGTGATCATCTGTGCTGGATAAAGACTGGATAAGGACTGGATCGGGTGGCTACGGTGACCTCAGAATAAGAAAGAAAAATACTAATATTAGCGTAGATGTCAATCTTCGTCGTGTTTTATGGGAAATTTTCCTGCTTCCGTTTGACCTAATTAATGCAGCTTAACAATCCTTTAACGGATTTAAATATTAGAAGCATATTAGTGTGTTAAGTGTATGCCAGGTTAAAGAGATGGGTCTTTAATCTAGATTTAAACTGACAGTGTGTGTCTGCCTCCCGAATAGTGTTAGGTAGATTGTTCCAGAGTTTGGGCGCTAAATAGAAAAAGGATCTGCCGCTGGCAGTTTATTTTGATATTCTAGGTATTATCAAATAGCCAGAGTTTTGAGATCGTAGCGGACGTGGAGAACTATAACGCGATAAGAGCTCACTCAAGTACTGAGGAGCTAAGCCATTCAGGGCTTTATAAGTAATTAACAAGATTTGAAAATCTTGTTTACTAGGGAGCCAATGCAGTGTTGACAGAACCGGGCTAATGTGGTCATACTTCCTGGTTCTAGTAAGAACTCTAGCTGCTGCATTTTGGACCATCTGTAGTTTGTTTATTAAGCGTGCAGAACAACCACCTAATAAAGCATTACAATAATCTAACCTTGAGGTCATAAACGCATGAATTAACATTTCTGCATTTGACATTGAAAGCATAGGTTTCAGTTTAGATATACTTTTAAGATGAAAAAAAGCAGTTTTACAAATGCTATAAACGTGGTGGTCAAAGGAGATATTGCTATCAAATTGATGGCGGTCAGATAAGTATGATTTGAACCATGTTAATGCACTTCCACTAATGGCAACAAAGTTTTCGAGTATATTCAAAAGAATGTTGTGATCGATAGTGTCGAATGCAGCGCTAAGATCCAGGAGCACTAATGGAGAGATACAACCACGATCAGATGATAAGAGCAGGTCATTTGTCACTCTAATGAGAACAGTCTCAGTACTATGAGATGGTCTAAATCCTGACTGGAAATCCTCACAGGTATCATTTTTCTCTAAGAAGGAATATAATTGTGAGGATGCTACCTTTTCTAGTATCTTTGACAGAAAAGGGAGATTCGATATCTGTCTGTAATTAATTAGATATTTGGGGTCAAGTTGTGTTTTTTTAAT